>JALAZF010000256.1:1265000-1897500 GCA_022829125.1 Lathyrus tuberosus
CAAACTGAGCCACATCTCTCTTCAATCCAGACCACCAAAAAATCTTCTTCAAATCTTGATACATCTTATTAGCTCCCGGATGTATACTCAAATTACTCTGGTGTCCTTCCTCTAAAATCATCTTTTTCAAGTCCGAATCATCAGGAATACAAATTCTACCACGAAATCTCAAAACACCCTTATCATCCACTTTAAAGTCCTCATTCACACCTTGATCTCCAACCGTCATCAAATCCACAAATTTCACATCCAACTTCTGTTTCTCGCTAACAGTCAACAGAAAATCATTAGTAACCTTTAACATTCCAAGCCTCACGTTATCCGACGTCAATTCACACACCAAACTCAAATCTCTAAACGATTCCAAAAGTTCCCACTCTTTAACCATCAAAGCGGACATATGCAACGATTTCCGGCTTAACGCATCGGCTACCACATTAGCTTTACCAGGATGGTAATTCAAGCTAAAATCGTAGTCCTTCAAGAATTCCAACCATCTCCGTTGCCTCATATTCAACTCTTTCTGATCAAACAAGTATTTCAAACTTTTATGATCACTAAAGACTTCGAATCTTGCACCGTAGAGATAATGCCTCCAAATTTTCAACACAAAAACCACGGCCGCTAATTCCAAATCATGAGTAGGATAATTCTTCTCATGAATCCTCAATTTCCTCGAAGCATAAGCCACAACCTTACCTTCTTGCATCAACACTCCACCTAAACCAATCAAAGACGCATCACAATACACCATAAACAATTCACTAGGATTCGGTAAGATCAAAATCGGAGCTGTAGTCAATCTTCTCTTCAGCTCACTAAAACTTTCCTCACACTGAATATCCCAAATGAACGCTTTACCTTTACAAGTTAACTGGGTCAAAGGAAGTGCTAACTTAGAAAAACCTTCAATGAATCTTCGATAATATCCAGCCAAACCCAAAAAGCTTCTAATTTCCGTAACAGATCTAGGAGCCTCCCATTGTAGAACTGCATCTACTTTACATGGATCCACAACAATACCATTACCTGAAATCACATGCCCAAGAAAACTCACTTCTGACAACCAGAACTCACACTTGGACAACTTGGCAAAAAGTCTCCTTTCCTTCAAAATTTGCAACACAATGCGCAAATGTTCCGCATGCTCCTCCCTGGACTTAGAATAAATCAAGATATCATCAATAAACACAACAACAAATCAATCCAAATGCTCATGGAAAATACGATTCATATACTCCATAAACACACCTGGCGCATTAGAAACCCCGAACGGCGTCACTGAATATTCATAATGACCGTATCATGTCCTAAAAGCTGTCTTCTGAATATCTTCCTCTTCCACTCTAATCTGATGGTACCCTGACCTCAAATCAATCTTAATAAACACGCACGCACCAACCAACTGATCCATCAGATCATCAATTCTCGGAAGAGGATACTTATTCTTAATCGTCACCTTATTCAACTGGCGATAATCAATACACAATCGCATACTTCCATCTTTCTTTTTCACCAATAAAACTAGAGCACCCCAAGGCGACACACTCGGCATCACAAACCTCTTTTCTAACAACTCATTCAACTGCTTCTTTAACTCAACCAACTCAGATGCCGACATACGATAAGGTGCCATAGACACAGTCCTAGTACCAGGAACTAGATCTATAGAAAACTCCACCTCTCTCTCTGGCAGTACATCTGAAATATCCTCAGGAAACACCTCTGGAAATTCACACCCACTGGAAACACATCAAGTGCAACTTGACTATCCACAGTCAACGATGCAAACAATTCGAACAACTGAGCTTCATCCGCCAAAAGTTTCTTCAACTCTTTGGTAGATAAGAAACTCGATTCTTCATCTTCTTCAAGAGAAGGAAATCTTACCATCTTATGATAACAATCAATATGAACCCGATTGAACTGCAACCAATTCATTCCCAGAACCACATCTAAACCCTCCAACGGCAAACACACCAAATCCATCTCAAAATCTTTACCATAAATGGTCAAAGGACAACTTATACAAACCAAAGAAGTAGTTACCGACCCCATTGCTAGAGTATCAATAACCATCTCTCCACCCATCGAAGACAACAAAAGATTCAAACGCTTCGTGCACTCAGAAGAAATAAACGAATGAGTCGCTACGGTATCAATAATAGCAACTAAAGCGTACTATTAATAAAACAAGTACCTCTGATCAGACGGTCTGCACTGGAAGTCTGAGTCCCTGCCAATGCAAAAACTTTCCCTCCAGCCTGAGCTTGCTTTGGTTTCGGACACTTCGTACTAATATGACCAGGTGCACCACAGTTGAAACACTTCGCCACATTCCTCCTCTTGCACTCAGCTGCGACATGTCCTAAACCTCCACAATTGGAACACTTCCTCATATCTTTCTTACATTCAAACTGACGATGCCCCCAGTCAACACACCTAAAACATCTCGGAGAACTAGACACACCTCCCCCACTTGGCCTTTTCTCGAAATTACCCCTTTGCTTACCCTGGTCAGCTGGTGTCACATAAGGACCACCACGAACCTGTTGCTTCCCTCTCCTTTCGTTCACACTTTTATAGTGAGTAGAATGAGCTTTGCTATCTTCCTCATAAATCCTACAACAATCCACCAAATCTGAAAACCTTCGAATTCTATGATAACCAATTGCCTGCTTAATCTCATGACACAACCCGCTCTCAAACTTCACACACTTAGAAAACTCCGCAGTCGCTTCAGCATAATGTGGATAAAACTGCACAAGCTCCACAAACTTAGCAGTATAATCAACAACAGACATATTACCTTGTTTCAACTCCAAGAACTCTATCTCTTTCTTTCCTCTTACATCTTCGGGAAAATACTTCGTCAAAAACTCAATGCTAAACACAGCCCAAGTGATCTCTTCCTCTGCAGCTTCCAACACAAGACGCATACTAACCCACCAGTCATCCGCTTCCTCCAGCAACATGTGAGTACCCAGTCTCACCTTATTCTCCTCAGCACAATCCGTCACTCAAAAAATCCTGTCAATCTCTTTAAGCCAAATCTGTGCACCATCAGGATCATGTCTCTCTTTGAAGACAGGCGGTTTGGTCTTCCTGAACTCATCATTCTCACCAGCATTAGGTGCACCCTGCACAGCCCGAGCCATAGCTTGCATAGCAGCAGCCAAAGCAGCGTCATTCCTACCAGCCATATTCTGTTCATATCCAATAACAACAACTATTATTAACAAACAGCTCACCCCAAACACAATGACCAACAAGGACTGACACAAACTGACACGAACTGGCTCTGATACCACTTATTGTAACACCCCCAATCTATACCCCCAATTAAATAAAGCGATAAAAATTTCATCAGAGTATAATTAAACATTCATGGCATAGACTTAGGCGTCACATCAATTGAGGCAAAACACAATAACCTGCTCATAAAGATATGCAACAATCAGGTAGTAATACAGATAGAGGAACTCAGTTCCTAACACCCACAATTCAGGTACAGAATAAAAGCGGAAAATCTGCAACTGAATCTCATATATACATATATCATAAAAGTTTGTTTGTCATATACAGAATCATACAGGTACAATCCAAAAAGAACATATGCATATACACATAATCACAACGATCTCCCCAACTACCCGGTGCTACATATCAGAGCCGACCGACAAAAGAATGAAGACCTAAGCTTCACAAAACGACCTCCAGTATCTAATCTGCAATGCCTCATAGAGCATTCAAAACAGCAGAAGGGTGAGAAACACAATCATAATATAATTGCATACAAATATATATATTAACACACAATTACACATATCAAATATTCTCACCACACTATACGCCATAATTCAAATACAAAACAACACATTTGATATCTCATATATCCATCACAAAGACATATCAACCATGCTCAACGCATTTATCACCAACATATACATATATATCTCACTTATCGATTCCATTCACAATTCCACACAAAATCAATCCATTCATGATTTATGCATATGCACAGAGACCGACACAACGACTCTATGCAATGCAATGCGGTACCATCCATCAATCATCTCAACACTAGTTCACTCAGGAACTATTGGAACCATCGCTTGTTACTTAGTGTAACTCCCCGTCGGGCAAACGATGTTCCCCATCGCTTTAGGTCCTCTTGGCATAAGGCACACGACGTTTATGGATCGCTTTAGGTCCTCTTTGTATAAGGCGCACGATACGATCGCTTTAGGTCCTCTTTGTATAAGGCTCACGATCGTATATAATCATCGCTTTAGGTCCTCTTTGTATAAAGCGCACGATGTTATAGCGGATTCCCTCGGGAATCGTTTCGTCGCTCACACCCACTAGGGCACACGACATCACAAGAATGCATATCATGATGCTTGGCATACAATGACTCATGACATTCTAATGCACACATATACACATCCATAATCATGCATATACCATAAAATACCCCACAATGCATTTTCTTGCCCTTAGGCCACAAACCATCATCACAACATTCCATCGCATGCATTCACATCATATAATATCACACAAGTCATACGATATATCAAAAGCACATTGCATGATAACACATCAAATGCACACCATTAAAACGGTAAAAGTCGACAAAACAACACATTCTAAATTCCCGACATAATTAAATCGGCCAACAATCTCAAAACCACTTTAATAAGAAAGAACATTTTAATAGCTCTCTAACGGTAAAAAGAACGCCTCGATCCAAGTTACGGATCAAAAGTTATGAACTTTCAAGGAAAAGAATTTATTGAGAAACAGCCAGATCCGCCTGGCGACTTAGGATTTTGCCTGGCGGATCCCCCTTCACCAGCACTTCGCCTGGCGAACTAGTGGCGAACCACAAATTTAGAAAACCCCAAAAGTTACAGAATCTAACCCATTTCTGTCTTTCCGATTTCGCCTGGCGAATCCCCCTTCGCCAGCACTTCGCCTGGCGAACGAGTGGCGAGACCTAATTCGCCTGGCGAATCCCCAATTCGCCTGGCGAATCACACCAGAACCAGAAAATTCTGCTGCAGGTTACATGGTTCCAAAACCCCTAAAAATCCCATTTTTCATCCCAAATCAATTCCAATAGCAAAACAATTATCAGCAATTACTGACAAACACAGTGTGATCATACAACGAATTTATATCGATTTCCGACCGCGAAAACATCAATTCCTAATCATTTTCTCATTTTCAACCTAGAAGTGAAAACTATGGAAAGGCAAGAGAACATTCAAACACACACATACATATTCATACACAAGCATAAGATAATCGAGTTTCGCACCCTTACCCGATTTAATCGTGTTTGAAAAGTCGGTTGATTGATTTTCTTCCTTTCCAAGTTTTTCTCTCTTTTCTTCTTTCTTTCTCTTTTTCCTTCTTCTCTTTTTATTTCTCTCTATTTTTCTCTCTTTCTATTTTCTATTTTACTAACTTAAGGAAAAATAAAGTGAAATGACCAAAATACCCCTACACTCAAATATCTCGCAAACGTTCCCAAAACGCGATAAAACATATTCACGACGAAAAATAATATATTATCACATAAAAGTAAAAAATAAAATAATATAATAATAAAATAATCAAAACGACTCGATTAAATAAAACTGACAAAACTGGGGCGTTACACCATCCCTTTTTGTACATAAACCATTTTGGGCCTCAGATATTGTATAAGTCCCGACACAATAAAAAACCTCGGCACGATCGCCAGTTCAAAATAATCATATGGGCCTCTCCTTGAGCTGTAAGCCCCATCACTGGTACAAAAACACTTTGGGCCTCTAATAGAGTGTAAGACCCAACCCCTTGTACATAAAAACTTTGTGGGCCTCACATATTGTATAAGTCCCTCTGTACAGTTTTCAAAGCAGCGGTGCAATCATTGTTAAAACTTGGGTCTCTCCTTGAGCGGTAAGCCCCAACAAACTTTTCAAAGCACTTTCTCCTTTGACTTTGAATGTAATATTGTTATCAAAGCTTTCTTTGTTGAACAACTAACAAAACATCATGGAAGCTCTACAACGGGTAAGTGTTTATCCGCTTTCATTTATCGTTTTCATATGTATATAACTATATTGTGGGGTTGCTTCACTGTAAGTCTTCTTTCACATCCTTTTTATATACTTGTCAAATATCAACTGTATAATACTAGTATAGTTATTTAGAGTTTTCCCCAGCACCTACGTCTAGCACTAGGTAAAGCCTTGTTGGTCACTCTTAAATACAGTCAAAACTAGATCCCCCATAGGATTCTAGATACAGACTTCCCTTCTGTTGAGGTTAAACAATATGGAACAAAGAGAAAGGCAGTATTCAAAGACATTCTCAAGTTCCCTTCAAACATAGGCAGAAACCCGGTCTCTCTCATGAGATTTCCCTATAATTGGACTCGCTTCAGGATCTTTAGTATCCACGGCGGTAAGGTAGCCTCCTCTTGGGCTTTGTACAATGACTCTCCCCAGTGGAGTTAACCTTTTCAGACTCTCTTGTTGAGTCAGTCTCCCCTTTAGCCTCCGTCTTGGGCTTCGTACAAGACACAAAAAAAAGCACTCTCTTGTTGAGTATAAAAGAATCTCTTGTTGAGTCAAAGCCCTTTTTAGCCTCCGTATTAGGCTTCGTATAAGACAGATAAAATCACTCTCTTGTTGAGTATAAAAGACTCTCTTGTTGAGTCAATACATTTTAGCCTCCACCTTGGGCTTCGTACAAGACAGCAAAACACTCTCTTGTTGAGTATAAAATACTCTCTTGTTGAGTCACTTCCCTTTTAGCCTCTAGCTTGGGCTTCGTACGAGACAGCAAAACACTCTCTTATTAAGTATAAAAGACTCTCTTGTTGAGTCACTTCCCTTTTAACCTCTATCTCGAGCTTCGTACGAGATACTAAATCACTCTCTTGTTGAGTATAAAAGACTCTCTTGTTGAGTCAAAACCTTTTAGCCTCCGTCCTGGGCTTCGTACAAGACACATAAAAGCACTCTCTTGTTGAGTCAGTCACTTGTTAGTACTCTCTTGTTGAGTCAACCGTTTTAGCCTCTATCTCAGGCTTTGTTCGAGACAACAAATAAAAGAAACCCTCTTGTTGGGTCAATCGCCTCCTCTTAGGATTTGTATAAGGGAACCTCGGTTAAGTCAACTAACCTTTTAGCATCAAACCTGTGTCTTGCTCATAGCATACAAACATCAACAACTCCTCTTTAGAGATGACAAATTCTCTCTCATCCAAACCTTTTAGCTTCACATCTTGGGCTTTGAACAAGATACAAACCACCTTTAGCTTCATGTCTTGGGCTTTGAACAAGACACCAAAACGACCTTTTTCCTCCCATAGAATAGGAGGAACTACGATCACTCTGATTTCCCTATTTCGTTAAAAGGGAATACGTAGAAATAAGATTGCAAAAATCTTAGCGAGCATACTAATCAAAAACCCAAAATCCAGTACCTTCATATATCAATCAAAAGCACTAAATTCTAACATCTTACCGAAATCCTCACAAATAGTCCAGACACTGTGTTCTTAACAAAATAACCGAAGAAAGGCCCACGTCTTAATAGCTTCTGTAAACCAACAGTTTTGACTGTTTAACCTCAGTTTGCGAGCAGGGTTAATTGGAGACATCTATTTCCCTTCCTTAATCAGCTTAGCAGGATAAAAAATGAATCGAACTGTAGTACCCGAGCGATAGTGATTCAAGACCACAAAAATCGCGCTACAGAAAAAATGGCGCCCACCTTGGGGCCTTCTTCTCTTTCTTACAATCTTCGGAGAAAACCTTAAGTTCACAATCTTAGGTAGAAAACCCTGAGTTCACAAGGTATCACAGAAATGGCGACTCTGCTGGGGAGTCATTGTCTGTATAGGATCATAAGACTAGAGGTCTAGGATGATTAAGACAAATATATATACTGCTTTTCCTAAATGATAGTTGTGTTTATTTTTCTGCTAATGGGAATGCGTGTGATGTCGCATGTGGAAAGATTGAGTATTCACCTAAGATAGGTGATGGCAATACGGGTAATCATACTGGGAGTGAATTCCAGCTAAGAGTCCCCGATCGACCATCAAACTCAGTGGAGACTCCCTTTGCAGATACATTGCCTATACGACTTCGGTTGTTGAAAGTAGTGTGGTCGACTAGGTTATCTGAGAAGCTGAGGTTTTTAGTAGAGTGAAACCATTTTGTAGTGCGGAAGCTATCAGAAATAGTTGTCACGTGATACTACCCTCATTTGAGATCACTCTAGGATACATCAGCTCGCTGGTTATCCGCTTGCTGTTGTTATCCCAAGAAGGATCAATGATTTTGCGGACAGGTACAAAAAATCACCAGTATACACCTTTGGGGGGGGGGGGGGGGGGGGGTAGAGCCTTGACTTCATGACACCGACCCTTTGACCCCATGTTTTTTCTATGTTTTTGTGTGTTGCATTCATACATTCATTTAAAAAAACATAAAAAAAAAAACTTCTCTTCTAGTCTCTCTTTTTCAAATTAAACTAAGACCATGATTGCAAATGTCAGATAAAGAGATTGCGTTATGGATTTCGGTAGAAGAAAAACTCACAAGTATACCTTCAAGGTTCCAAAATTAGAGGATTTGAGAGGTTTGGCGAGGATGATCACCAACTCTGAGGCTTTCAGAGCCAAGTATGGAGGATTGCTGTCTCTGTTAAGGGTCCATGTAATTGAGGGAATCATGTCCACACTAATTCAGTTCTACGATCAGGTCTATCACTGTTTCACATTCCCGAATTATCAGCTAGCACCAACACTGGAGGAGTATTCTCATCTGACTGATATGCAAATCACTGATCAAGCTCCCTTTTCTGGACTGGAAGAAATTCCAAAAGATCAAACCATTGCAAGAGCAACTTATTTGGACGAGTCAGAAGTCAGGACTCACATGACCACTAAGGGTGGCATCGAAGGTTTTCCAGCCCAATTCTTGATAAAGAAAGCCCTAGACTTTGCCAGTATAGGAATGTGGCCGCTTTCAAGAGCATCTTTGTTTTGCTCACCTTCGGGTTGGTTTTGTTTCCCAACATCGATAACTTTGTAGATATCAATGCCATTAAGATATGTCTAATTGGCAATCCTGTACTGACCTTACTCGCAGATGCGTATCATTAGGTACACTTAAGGAATTTATACAGCGAAGGAATGATCACGTGCTGTGTACCCCTGCTATACAAATGGTTCATTTTCCATTTGCCCAAGTCTGCTGCATTTTGGGATCAAAAGAATACTTTACGTTGGTCACAGAGAATCATGTCTCTTACCAACTCTGACATTGATCGGTACAATCGAGTCTACGACGGGATCAGAATCATTGACCGTTGTGGAAATTTCCCAAATGTCCCCTTATAGGATCTAAGGGAGGAATCATCTATCATCCAACTTTAGTTCGGCGTCAATTCGGATACCCAATGAGGCATGTCCCGCGGAGTGCTCATCTGGAAGGTCTTTTCTTCAAGGAAGGAGAAAATGACAGGGCACTAAAGACAGAAATAGTGCATGCCTGAAAACAAATTCATAGGAAAGGAAGAGAGTCTCTAGGAAAACCGGATTGTGTCTCGATGGAGCCTTATCTCCACTGGGTACAAACTAGAGCTCTCAAGATGAGGATGCCTTACCCTCGTCAGGAAGTTCGTCTGTTAAGGGAATCTGTCCTTTATTTCATGTCCGACACGGAAAAACTTCAAGTTACTCTCAACAAAGTTCAACAGGAGAGGAGGTCTTGGAGGAACAAGTACCGTATTCTCAATGTGGAGTGTAAGAAACTACAACTGCTATTGAAAAAAAAGAATGCTCTGATTGAGATTTTAGAGAAACATGCTATAGAGAATCAGGATGACCAAAGGAATTTGCTCGCTCATTTCACTTGGCAAAAGAATGACAACCCAACAATGGCTGAAGAGCCTCGGTCAAAGAAAAGGAAAGCACCAGAACCAGCACATGAGCTCTCTTCAGAGAGGACTCAGGATCCATTAGTTTAGACATTTCCTTTTTCAGCACTTTGTAATCTACTGTATTTCCATTTTCGCAATCCTTGAATTCAATAAAACGGGGTTTCCCCACTGTTTGATATTTGCAATCTAATTGTCGAAGTTTACTTTGAATACACAAAATAATAATTAATGAAATCATTGCATATCATTCATCATTCTCACATAAACGCATTCTTCTTCCCTACGAATCTCACATTTGTGTCTCGATTCTAGAGTCAAAGTGTCTCATTCGTACAATACTCGGGCCAATCGATAGAAAAAGATGGATGATCTCGAGGAAGAGAACAAAGAGTTGAGAGAAGAAATTGACACTCTGAAATAAGATCTGAGAAAGCTTCATAACAGCATGCAAGCTCTAGCAGAAGCTCAGATGCAACAAAAACGGACTGTGATCTCAGAGACCACATCAACGCCCATAGTGGAGAAGTCTGATCCTAGGTACAAAATGCTGAAAGATCGTCCCTAGGGTATGCCCCCAACTATATCCCGGAAGGATATATTCCGCCGATCATGGAAGATCGAGAAAACGCAGCAATAACCGCTGGGCCTGGAGGTTACAAACTTCAGGAGAGCGAAGATGCCAGGGGCATGACAACAACTCCTGAAGGTTACAAACTTCGGGAGACACCAAGAGTCTCTACCATGATGACTATACCACCGCCTGTGGTGCACACTGTCCCGAAAGGACAGATTCCACAGATACCTTCTGGTGGAAACGAAAGTATGTTCGACAGAATGAATGAGTTCCAGGAACAGTTCCTGGAGATGCAGAAAGAGCTGCAAGCCATTCGCGGTCAGGATCTATTTGGAAAAGACATCGCAGACCTTTGTTTGGTCCCTAATGTGAAGGTTCCGCATAAGTTCCAAGTGCCCGATTTTGAAAAGTACAAGGGTAACTCTTGCCCTCAAAGTCATTTAGTGATGTACGCTCGGCGAATGTCAGCTCAGACAAATAACCAGGAGCTACTGATTCACTACTTTCAGGATAGTTTAATCAGTGCCGCACTCAAATGGTACATGGGTTTAAACCGCACTAAGATCGCTACTTTCAGAGATATTGGCACTGCCTTCGTTCAGCAGTATAAGTATAACCTGGACATGGCACCAGACAGAGATCAACTCAGATCGATGTCACAAAAGGACAAGGAAACCTTAAAAGAGTACGCTCATAGATGGCGTGAAATTGCTGCCCAGATTTGTCCACCTCTTGAGGAATAAGAGATGACAAAGATCTTTTTGAAAACCTTGAGCTCATTTTACTACGACGGAATGGTTGCCAGTGCGCCTAGTGACTTCACCGAGATGGTGGGCATGGGAGTTCGTCTTGAAGAAGCCGTCCGAGAAAGACGTTTAGTTAAGGACGCTGGATCATCAAGTAATACAAAAAGATACGGTAGTGCTCTCCCTAAGAAAAAAGATCAGGATATTAGGAATATCTCTCTCGGAAAGCAAAGGCAACGTTACCAACCAGTAGCAGCTGTAACTCCTGCTATTAACCCTGCGCCTATTCCTACGTATCAACCTCAGGTTGCGCAGAGCCAACCTAATCAACAGCAATATCAGCAAAGGACACAACAGCCTCTTCAGCGGGTTCGTCCTCCGTACAACAACAACCGTACAACGCGACCACCAGGGTTCGACCCTATACCAATGTTGTACGCAGAATTGCTTCCGTTACTACTGGTCAAGGGGCATGTCCAAACCAAGTCTCCTCTTACAGTACCGGAATATCCGCCTTTTTGGTTCAAAATGGATCAAGCTTGTCCTTACCATCAAGGAGGACCAGGGCATAACATAGAAAACTGCCTTAGTTTCAAATTCGACATACAAAAGCTTGTTAGAGCGGGGTCTTATCTTTCAAAGATACGAATCCAAATGTTCTCATGAACCCGTTGCCTCAACATGAGAAAGCTGCAGTCAATTTGGTAGAGGGAGAGTCTAACGACAGCTATCAAATTCATGATGTACTCTTATTGAGGACCAATCTGGTCAAGATGCATTGCAGACAGAGCGGGTATGGCCATATACCACCTCACCATTATCACCAGTGTGATATCTGCTCTAAGGACAATCAAGGATGTTCTGTGGTGTAATCAGCTCTACAGAAACAATTGGATCTCGGATGGATCCAAGAGCACCGAATTCGTGGGGTCAACATGACTTGTACAAATTCCAACATCATTCAGAGCCACGACATCCGTGCGATGAATGTCAACGTGGTGGCAATGCACTCAAGGAAAAGCCAGTATCATGATCTTCCACGGAACAATTATGATTCCTGTCTGATTTACTCGGTAAATAATCAGGGATGCTCTTTTGTACAAGAGGCCCTCCAGCGTCAGATGGATCTTGGGTGGATCCAGGACTACCATGATAAAAATCTTTATCAGATTAAAATGATTCAAATCTTCAATATTCGCTTGATGAATACCAGCTTGGTGGAATTACACGCTACACAAGTCCAGCTCGGTTTTCTGACTTCGCATAATTATCAGAACTGTAAAGGATGCTGTGAGAGTGACCAAGGATGTGCTCTCGTTCAAAGGACTTTGCAACACTTGTTGAACCACTGGTGGCTTCCGATCTATATGGAAGAAGACACACAACAAGTCAGTGTGGTTAATGGGAACCCTACTAGGCATCAAAGTCAGGATGCTCGATCAATGGAAACAGATCTAGTAAGGTTACACTGCATTCAAAGTGGACGTGGCCAGGTGCCACCACATAACTATGAGCGCTGGAGAGTCTGCTCGGAAAATAATCAAGGATGTTACCTCGTGCGAGCAGCCCTTCAGAGTCAGTTGAACTGCAAAGAGATTCAACAATATTTAGTTTCGGGGTCCATTGACTGGACGCCAGACTACTTTGCTGATCAAATCAAAGATGTGGCTGTAATCTCTGACCCTAAGAGGACCAAAGATGTTTGTCCCATAATCCCTCTACTGGACGAATCAAAGGTTCTTAGCCAAGAACTGATTGAAGTTACTTACGACAGTCAGATGAATCAAAAGGCTCCTGTAGTTATCTATCTACCGGGACCAGTGTCGTATGAAACAACTAAGGCGATCCCTTACAAATACGGTGCAACAATAATTGAGAATGGAAAGGAAGTTCCATTACCCCCCGTCGTGAATATTGCAGACATCAGTCGAGTAACACGGAGCAGTCGAATCTTCAACCGAGGAGTTGGAGAACCTAACAAGGAAAAGGAACTTCAGACAGAAGCTCCCAATCCACCGGTCGGTCAGTCCAGTGATCTCGACCTTTCAAAAAATAATGATGAGATGCTGAAGCCCATCCAAAGGAGTGAATACAACATTGTTGATCAGCTGTTACAAACTCCTTCAAAGATCTCTGTGCTATCACTTTTACTCAGTTCCAAAGCCCACAGGGAGGCTCTACAGAAAGTTTTAGAGCAGGCCTTTATGGAACAGGATGTGTCAATAAGACAGTTCAATAGCATCATCTCTAACATCACTTCCTGCAATAACTTAGCATTCAGTGATGAGGATTTGCCAGAAGAGGGCAAAAGTCACAACATGGCGCTCAACATCACAGTTAACTGCCAGGATGATGCCTTAGCCAGCGTAATGGTAGATACTGGATCGGCCATCAATGTTATGCTGAAGTCCACTTTAATGCGACTATTATTCAAAGGATCCCCGATGAGGGGTAGTGAGGTCATCATCAAAGCCTTTGACGGATCTCGGAAAGCGGTTATCGGTGAAGTCGACCTTCCCATAACTATCGGTCCTCACACTTTCCTAATCACTTTCCATGTCATGGACGTCCGAGCAGCATACAGCTATTTATTAGGAAGACCTTGGATACACCAGGCTGGGGCAGTCACTTCGACGCTACACCAGAAACTGAAGTTCGTCAAGAACGATCAACTCGTCACGGTCTATGGAGAACAAGCCATGATCGTGAATAACCTTTCATTATCTACTTATGTAGAACCCGATGAGGTTATTGAAACTCAGTTCCAAGCACTTTCGATGAACAACGAGAATCAATCAGAGAAAGGAACCTCGATTTCCTCATACAGAGATGCTCTCGAAGTGATCAAAGATAACAATACAAAAGGATGGGGACAGCTTGTCATTCCTACCGATAACAAAACAAAGAAGGGTCTTGGTTTTTTGGCAACCTGTACCCAGACAGCTGCAAACGATGAAAGTCTTCATCCCATTCAGAACTTCTTCCACAGTGGAGGTTTCCTTCACCCAATATCTCAAGAAGTACATACCATCAACGAGGAAGATCCCTCTGATACAGATGAGGAGTGGAAGTCCTATCGTAACAAGGACGGTTATATGTCTCAGGAAGAGGTGCCTATGCCATTTTGTTATCCCGCATAGAGTCTGAGATTTATACCCAGGTCAGATGTCAGGATGATATACGAAGATTGTGATCCAGAAGGATGTCGTGCTCCACCAAACTCATTAGAGGAAGACACTCTAATGAAAGACAACTTTGACCACGACTATTATGGCCCAAAGGATTGTCTGCCTATCTGGTAGCCGTACCTAGGAAACTCAGGGCAAGAAAATTAGCCGAACAATGAAAATCAGTTGAGCACCATTGGACAGAATACCTGTGTCCCCACCATGTCATGGGAACGACACTCATGTCATTCAGAAAATATCCCGTTCGACGATGAATTGGCAAAGCTTGCCGGACTAGAATTCATCAACTATGCTTTTCCCGAGGTCAACGTCATCGAGAGAGATGACTCCTCCAGTTCCAAGGAAGTGTGGGATACCTTAGGACAACCAAGTGGAAAATACGACTATATGGTCAAGTACACTGCTCCTGAGAGCTCTCGTATCAGACTCGAAGACATCCAACCAACTGGATGGGGAGATTTACCTGAGGACACGAATACTATGCAAAATGCAACAGAAGAATCCTCCTACGACAACTCTGCCTAGGAGACAGATTCTAATGATCCTGATCCACCATAAATCAGCGTTATTTCTGAAGACAAACCAAGAAGGAAGGTACCAGACTTTGTGATTCACCGAGGAGTTCGCCGCCAGTGGGTTGTTGTCGATGTTCCAAAGATTGTTCATAAGTCTAAGTAATTACCGTCTTTAACCTTTCACCCTGCCCGGGTGAAACGGATGTTTTGATAGGGCTCGCTTTCTATAATTATCCCTCTTCGCTTTGCCCAAAGCGACAGAGTTTTGTTTTATAGGGCTGTAGTTTCAAGAATCGACTTGTTCATAAATAAAATAACGTCGTTCTTTTATTTCCGCATTAATTGTTGTTTTCTTTACTCGCTTTTTCAGAAAATGGTAATCCTAAAAAACAATTCAATAATAAAAACAAGCATTTATCAGAAAATACGTTGCACACACTCTTGCATTCTCTCTATCTCTTCTAAAAACAAATCATCATGTCATGTAGATTGCTTGTTTTAAACCCCGTTGAAACACACGATCCAATGCCTTCTCCCAACTTTGAATTCCCGGTATTTGGGGCTGAAGAAGAAGTTGACGACGAAATTCTAGAAGAGATCTCCCGACTACTCAAACAAGAGGAAAGGTCCATCGAACCTCATAAAGAGCCGTTGGAAACGGTAAACTTGGGTTCGGAAAAAGAAAGAAAAGAGGTCAGGATTGGGGCATTGCTCAGTCCAACTGCCAAAGAGGGTTTGACAAAGCTTCTCAAAAAGTTTCTCTATGTATTCGCTTGGTCCTATCAGGACATGCCAAGGTTGGATACCAGCATCGTGGAACATCATCTACCGTTAAGAAACAGATTGACGCGGGTTTCCTCGCCACGTCAGAATATCCTCAATGGTTAGCCAACATCGTACCCATTCCAAAAAAGGACAGAAAGGTCAGAATGTGTGTGGACTACAGAGATCTAAACAAGGCTAGTCCAAAGGACGACTTTCCTTTACCACACATTGACATGCTAGTAGATAGTACAACAAAGTTCAAAGTTTTCTCCTTCATGGATGGATTCTCGGGCTATAATCAGATAAAATTGGCGCCGAAAGACATGGAGAAAACTTCATTTATTACCCCATGGGGTACCTTTTGTTACAAGGTAATGCCGTTCGGTTTGAAGAACGTCGGGGAAACCTATCAACGGGCCATGACTACTCTGTTTCATGACATGATACACAAGGAAATCGAGGTACATGTCGATGATATGATTGTTAAATCTAAAACAGAAGAGGAGCATATGACCCACCTGTCAAAACTATTCGAGCGGTTGAGAAAGTACAAACTCCACTTGAATCCCAATAAGTGCACATTCGGTGTCCGCTCAGGGAAACTACTAGGGTTCATCGTCAGCCAGAAAGGAATTGAGGTTGATCTCGACAAGGTCAAGGCCATTCAAGAAATGCCTTCTCCAAAAACTGAAAAACAAGTCATAGGATTCCTGGGACGTTTAAACTACATTTCCCGATTCATATTCCTCATGACCGCGACGTGCGCGCCGATTTTTAAATTACTCATAAAGAACCAGGACTGCATTTAGACAGAAGACTGTCAAACTGCCTTCGACAGTATCAAGGAGTATCTATTGAATCCATTGATTCTATCTCCTCCAGTGGAAGGAAGACCACTGATCATCTACTTAACAGTCCTAGAAGACTCTATGGGCTGTGTACTTAGCCAACAAGACAAAACCAAAAGGAAAGAGTCTGCCATTTACTATTTGGGAAAGAAGTTCACCGAGTGTGAAACTTGGTACACGATGCTTGAGAAAACTTCCTGCGCTCTGGATTGGGCAACCAAACGTCTTCACCAGTATATGATTCGCCACACTACTTGGTTGGTCTCCAAAATGGATCCAATCAAGTATGTATTTGAAAAACCTGCTCTCACGGGAAGAATCGCCCGTTGGTAGATGTTGTCATCAGAATACGACATTGAATACCACGCTTAGAAAGTCGTCAAAGGAAGTATTTTAGCCGATCATTTGGCTCATCAACCGATTGACGATCAGGAATCAATCAGGTTTGACTTCCCAGACGAAGATGTCACGTATTTAAAGATGAAAGATTGCGCTGAACCGCTACCCAGTGAAGGGCCAGAACCAGGTTCCCAATGGGGACTTATCTTTGACGGAGCCATCAATCATTATGGAAATGGAATTGGCGCAATCATCATAACACCTCAGGGTACCCACATTCCTTTCACTGCCAGACTTACGTTCAAGTGCACGAACAACGAGGCAGAATATAAAGCTTGCATTATGGGTCTCGAAGAAGCGATTGACTTAAGGATCAAAAACTTGAATGTATATGGTGACTCAGCCCTGGTTATCAATCAGATCAAAGGAGATTAGAACACATACCAATCAGGATTGATTCATTACAAAGATTACGCAAGAAGGTTGTTACCTTTCTTCAACAGAATCGAGTTTCACCACATCCCTCGTGATGAGAATCACATGGCTGATGCATTAGCCACTCTCTTTTCCATGATTAGTGTGGGTCAATGGAACGACCTACCTAAGATCAACATAATGCGCCTTGAAAGGCCCACTTACATCTTCGCGATTGAAGCAGTCATAGACGACAAACCTTGGTATCACGACATCAAATGCTTCCTTCAGAAATAGGAGTACCCACCTGGGGCATCCAGGAAGGACAGAAAAACCCTCAGAAGGTTGGCTGGCAGCTTCTTCCTGAGTGGCGACATACTTTATAAGAGAAATTTTTACATGGTCTTACTCCGATGTGTAGACAGACCAGAAGCAGACATGCTGATAAAAGAAATTCATGAAGGATCCTTTGGCACTCATGCCAACGGACACACAATGGCGAGAAAAATTCTGAGAGCAAGGTACTACTGGTTGACCATGGAATCCGACTGCTACAAGTACCTAAGGAGGTGTCACAAGTGTCAAATATACTCAGACAAGATCCATGTACCGCCAATGCATCTCAAAGTTCTTTCTTCCCCATGGCCTTTTTCCATATGGGGAATCGACATGATTGACATGATTGAACCTAAGGCTTCAAACGGACATCGGTTCATCCTGGTAGCCATTGATTACTTCACCAAGTGGGTCGAAGCAGCGTCATACGCTAATGTAACCCGACAAGTCGTAGTCTAATTTATCAAAAACAATCTCATCTGCCGTTATGGTGTTCCGAACCAGATCATTACTGATAATGGATCTAACTTAAATAATAAGATGATGAAAGATTTGTGCGCTGAGTTCAAGATCGAACACCTTAACTCATCTCCCTACCGACCCAAGATGAGCGAAGCGGTAGAAGTAGCTAACAAGAACATCAAGAAGATCATTCAAAAGATGGTTGTAACCTACAAAGACTAGCATGAAATGCTACCCTTTGCTCTTCACGGTTATCGAACATCTGTCCGCACTTCAACAGGGGCAACCCCTTTCTCTCTAGTATATGGCATGGAAGCAGTGCTTCCCATAGAAGTAGAGATCCTATCAATCTGGGTATTGATGGAAGCTAAGCTAACAGAAGCTGAATGGTGTCAAAGTCGACACGACGAACTGAATCTGATCGAAGAAAAGAGACTAACGGTACTATGCCACTGTCAGTTGTATCAACAAAGAATGAAGAGGGCGTTAAAAAAAAGGTCCGACATCGCATCTTCAGGGAATGAGACCTTGTGCTAAAAAATATACAATTATTTCACACTGATTCTCGGGGCAAATGGACTCCGAATTATGACGGCCCCTATGTGGTCAAGAAAGCTTTCTCAGGCGGCGCCTTGAGACTTGCAACCTGGATGGAGAAGAGTTTGCCTACCCCACAAATGTTGACGTAGTCAAGAAATACTTCGCCTAAAAAAACATCTCGGTGGATTGAAAACCCGAAAGGGCGGTCCAGGAAAAAATTAGAGACATAAGAAAAAATCATCCCGGTGGATTGGAAATCTTAAAGTACAATCCAGGCAAAAATTAGGGATTAATGGTAAGTAACTACGTCTAATCTGTTCAACTCCTCAGCAGTCATGCCATTCATCAGATGACTCCAGTCAAGGTCATCTTCGACCGAAGCGCAGGATGCCCCGAATTCAAAGTTGGTAGAAGGATAGTGGTCATTATGTTTCAATGTAGCCCTTTTCCCTTAGATTGCCATTTTCTAACTTTGTAAATACTCCATGGAATCACGCGCTTGGCTGATTTCCATTCTATCAATAAAATTTGAGCCCTAGTACTTTTATTTGCAATTCTTATTTGTTTTAGCTTTACAGAACGAAGTTTTAACATGATTAACAATTCTTGAAATAATACAAAAATGAATTTACTTGTCAAAATTTTTTAGCTTTTAAAATCAAAGATGGCAATTTCTTTTGACTGTTGAACATCGAAAGAACCTCGATCGCTTCTCCAGAAGTAATCGAGCTTCAAAGTGCAGAATCAAAGTACTCCTTCTAAACCAGTACGCCTGAATGAAGAATCAACAGTGTCAGATGCGAATACTCCATCTGACATCCCTGGAAGAGTTCTTATCTCCTAAGCCTGACCAACGGTTGTTCCCCACAGGGACTATCTCTCCTAAGCAAGGCAGAATTGCTATCGTGAACCAGTGATACTTTTCATCTCCCACCGTGGCCGAGTATCCAATCGTGTTCATCTACTGGTATGTATATCGCGTCGGTTTTGTCAACATAAACAGACATACATCATGCATTATTGATTTGCATTCACATTCATATTGCATCACTATCACTCTAGTCGGTCTTGTTCCCAAGTGATAACAGTCCTCTCAATCGAGTTGTCGGCTCTTTCCTCGACAGGAAATGTTGCGTCTAAACTATCTCGCCTCCAGTTTATTTCTGGATACAAGTTGGTCCCTTGACCACTTTGATGACTTGAACCTCTGAAAGACCAGAGAACTTTCGACAAACATCACTCTTCGCCATTGAAGATGATATCCTCGCTTTCCCGGGTTAAGGAAAATCCCCAGAGAAAGCCTCTTAATCAGATATTCGGTAATACAGCAGTTTTTCTCCAAAAAATCCGCTGACGAAAAGGTCATCAGCACCTCAAAATTGGATCACATCATATGGCATTTCTCCGAGAAGATCCCAAGAAAAGTATGATGTAACACCCTAAGCAGAAGACAGTCTCTCAAGAGACTTGTTTTCCCGAGTAGAGTCGACAAATGGCGTCTCCAACAGAGAACTTTGTACACCTCTACAACTCAGACGACTGGGTTCCCCAGCAAGTCTGATATCAAAATTTTTTCTATCAAATGGCATCTCCCCAGGAAAGTTCGGCGAAAAGTTTGAGGAAAATCGCTACACATAGCGTCCCTTGTCAAGAAAGTTTATTGACAAAAGAAACTTAGACTAGTTCCTTGGTAGGAAACCAGGATCGAGGGGAAGTTTATTTCATAAACTTAAACCAATTCCTTGGTAGGAAACCAGGATCGAGGGGAAGTTTATTTCAGAAACTTAGACCAGTTCCTTGGTAGGAAACCAGGATTGAGGGGAAGTTTACATCAGAAACTTAGACCAGTCCTTGGTAGGAAACCAGGATCGAGGGGAAGTTTATTTCAGAAACTTAGACCAGTTCCTTGGTGGGAAACCAGGATCGAGGGGAAGTTTATTTCAGAAACTTAGACCAGTTCCTTGGTAGGAAACCAGGATCGAGGGGAAGTTTATTTCAGAAACTTAGACCAGTTCCTTGGTAGGAAACCATGATCGAGGGGATGTTTATTTCAGAAACTTAGACCAATTCCTTGGTAGGAAACCTGTATCAAGGGGGAGTTTATTTCAGAAACTTAGACCAATTCCTTGGTAGGAAACCAGGATCGAGGGGAAGTTTATTTTAGAAACTTAGACCAGTTCCTTGGTGGGAAACCAGGATCGAGGGGAAGTTTATTTCATAAACTTAGACCAATTCCTTGGTAGGAAACCAGGATCGAGGGGAAGTTTATTTCAGAAACTTAGACCAGTTCCTTGGTGGGAAACCAAGATCGAGGGGAAGTTTATTTCAGAAACTTAGACCAGTTCCTTGGTAGGAAACCAGGATCGAGGGGAAGTTTATTTCAGAAACTTAGACCAGTTCCTTGGTGGGAAACCAGGATCGAGAGGAAGTTTACTTCAGAAACTTAGACCAGTTCCTTGGTGGGAAACCAGGATCGAGGGGAAGTTTATTTCAGAAACTTAGATCAGTTCCTTGGTGGGAAACCAAGATCGAGGGGAAGTTTATTTCAGAAACTTTGACCAGTTCCTTGGTAGGAAACCAGGATCGAGGGGAAGTTTATTTCAAAAAAAAAACTGAGACCAGTTCCTTGGCTGAAGACTAGGATCGAGGGGAAGTTTTTACCTTTTCTAAGCATCATTGCTTAGCAAAAGAAGAAGGATGCACGAATTACCATTCCTAAACACCAGCAAAATTTCGGGTATTCCGATATTTAATCATCTTGCACCCCGAATGCCCGAATACCTTCGCCATTCACACCTTCGGGTCCAAGAAGATTAAATAGGGGCATCTGTCATACCCCAAATTTTGACCACTAAGATTTCCCATCATTGCGCATATCATCATCACAATATGGATGAACCATTATGCCTCATCAGTCTCCCCAAAGATAGGTGAGCATTCACTACCATCAAAACTTAGGGTTTCAAGCCCTTTCAGTGCTCTTAGACAAAGGATCAATCAAAGAATGACATGATATTCAACTTTTCTAACCTCTCAAACATCCACAATAGATCAAGAGGACTCCCACAGCAAGAATCAAGCACAAGGTTGCAGCATTCTAAGTGGATCAAGCCTCAAGATCGCCAGTGTCACCAAATTAGGGTTTGGTCGACCAGGGCCTCCAGATGGAACTTTTCCTTTGGGCATGAGCCAATGCTTCAAAGCATAACCTAATATACTCCATGGAACACCATGGACCCAATCATCAAGTCAATTTAACCTCAGGGGATACATTCATCAAAAATCAGGAATTAGGGTTTCTTGACCTAATTCACCCCTAAGTTGACTTTTGGGACAAATCAAGAGCCAAGACCTCAAGACATGATTTGAGGGTCTCTAATACACCACATTAGTCCATTTGCAACAATGGATTGGTCCAAGAAGCTTGATCAACAAGTTTCAAATTCATCAGAACCACAATTAGGGTTTTGAGAAAAAAGTCAACTGTACCTTTGACTTTTGACCCAGGCATGCTCCCAAACCTTGGGACATGATTCATTACACCCTATAACACCTATGAAATCAATCCATCAAGTTTGATTTAGGTCAAGGACTTGATTTCATAGAGGATCGCACTGTTTGGAATTCATCTGACAAAAAGTCAACTGTGCACAAAAGTCAACTTTGACCTTTTGAGATTTTTCACAATTATGGTTCTTTGGCCCTAAAATGATGTTAATTTCTGATTGGAATCATCATTCATCAAGAAAAATCAAGAAAAGTGGGATAACTTGTAAAAGGGGTTACCATAAAAAACTTAGAAATTTTCTAAGTTATGGAACAAAGTGACTAGGGTACCAACTTCCAAGGATCATAACTTGAGATCCAAGCAACCATTTGGGTTGATCCAAAGATGGATTTATAGCTCTCATGGCATACTTTAAAAGTGTCAACTACACCTCATTCCAATTCCTCATGGATTTCAAGTTATGGAATGGCCAAAATCACAAAAAGTGAAAATGTCACTTTTTTCCAACACTTAGTGAAATTTTCACTAAGTCAGAATCTGCCTTCACTTTTTTCCAAATGTAGGGGCATTTTTCACTTGGATCCAAAAGGTATCAAAACTAAATATGATCACACATATGTTGTGTCATATGAGAGCTTTCCAAAATGGCCAAGAACTCCATGAAAATCCACTTGAGCCATGAGATATGACAATGGCAATGTGCCTTGCTGCAAACTGTCATGGCAAGGAAGATTTGTGTATTTTGCTCGATTTGAGCAAATTTTGCAAATGACAAACAAGTTTATCCATCTGAACACCTCAGGGAGGGACCAAGGAGGAACAAACACTGATCCATAAGCCTCCCAAGTCTTTGGAACCAAAAATAGCATGTCAAACCTAGAAATCCCTAAAGAGGGGACAAGACTCCAGTTTTGTTTTGGAGCATTCAATGGATGCACCAAGGTGGCATGGACTGAGCCATTTCCAACTGAATTCAGTCAAGACATATCCAAGACCAAGGCAACCAGCAGCCTGTGCCCGAACCTCTAGTCAATGGCTAGAGGAGACTTGGATTCCCATTGATCAACATTGGCCAAACCTCTGCTGCAATTGCCAATAAATATTGCTCCTAAAACAAACTTAATCTACTATAAATAGAGCTCATTTGTGATCAGTTTGAGTACACCAAAGCCATCAAACAAATGCTTTCCTCAAAATCGCCTTCTCACTTTGAAATTTTCCTTCCAAAGCAAGTCACTATCAGGTTTTGAGTTTGAGAGAAATTCTAACCAAACCAATCACATACACACCTCATAAACATCATATAGAAGTGATCCAAACTCTCATAAGTGACCTGTAACGCCAAAATCACAAAGTCCCCTCTCAAAACCTCAAAATAGGGCCTTTTTGCATTTTTCAAGCCATGTCTTGATTCAGTCACTTTCCAAACCAGATAAAACCTCAAACACACTCAATATATCATCCTTGAACTGTCCCAAATGGTTTCACACATCTGGAACACCATTTGAGAGAGTTGCTATTTTGGCCACTTTTGCCCCTTTTGTAAGAAAGGGCCAGTTTCCATTCCTGAGGTTTCCAGCTGGTTCCAATCATCCTAAAAGCTTCTAAGGGATCATTTGAGTTTGTTCAAAGCATCAAAACATTTCTGGAACAAAGCACTTGGCAGATTGCCCAAAAAGCTCCAAGGGAGGTAAGCATCACAACTTGAATTCATTAAAATATGCCTTGCTTTGAGGTCCACTGATCATGCATCTCTTATACATGTTATATGTGTTGTGTTTGAACCAATTCATCATGTAATTCATGCCTGTACAAAGAGGTAGCACAGAAAATGAAAAATATGGCCTATTTCAAAACCACTATCGCGTTTTGAGGAGGTTTTGTTTTCTGAAAAAACCACCACCGCCATTGGATTCCTTGTGAAATTCTAGGCCAGATGCATATAAATTTTGTCTCCATCCATGGAGAAATGAGAAAGTTATGGCCTTCACGTTTCTGACCAAAATCTTGCTTTGCCTTGCCTTGGGCCATGCCAAAAAACAAGGCAAGCCTTGTATATTTGTGGTTGTGTTCCAATACACTGATGTATCACCACCCCAGTCGTAAGGCGCGCATGCTGCACACAAGAGGTCTGGGGTTCGAATCCCCCTCTCCCCAGATCCTCTTTTTTACCACTTTTTCATATTTTTATTCTTTTTCATGTTATTTTTAATGATTTGAAAAATTAATAACTCCCTCAATTTTGATTATTCTTTATTGGTTCTTTTTGCAAAAAATCACAAAAATGTTGAAATATTTTATTCCACAAAAAAATCAAATTTATATTATTTATTTAATGTAATTAGTATTTTTGTGAAGAAATTCATTTTTAATTGTTATTAAACATTTTAAAAGTGAATATTTATCTTGAAAATCAAAACCAAATGAGTTTTAATTCATCTTGTGATTAAAACCTCATTTTTCAAACCTTAAACAAAAATCACAAATGGTTTATTCAAACTCATTTGGTATTTTTATCATTTTATTGATTTTCTTTAAATATTTACTTTTAAAGAAAAACAAAATTAGGGTTTCTTTGATTCAACCCTCATTAATCATTTTCAAAACACTTGGGCCTCTTCGTAGAATGTAAGACCCAATACTTTGTAAATTAAAACCTTTTTGGGCCTCAGTTATTGTATAAGACCCTCTGCGTTTTCAAAAATCTCGGCTCGATCGCCATTTCAAAACGGAAAAACTTTTGGGCATACCCTCGTGTTATAAGCCCCATTTTCTTTCTTTAAAACCTTTGGGCATCTGATAGAGTGTAAGTCCCATCCCTTTTTGTACATAAACCATTTTGGGCCTCAGATATTATATAAGTCCTGACACAATAAAAAACCTCGGCACGATCGCTAGTTCAAAATAATCATCTGGGCCTCTCCTTGAGATGTAAGCCCCATCACTGGTACAAAAACACTTTGGGCCTCTAATAGAGTGTAAGACCCAAACCCCTTGTACATAAAAACTTTGTGGGCGTCACATATTGTATAAGTCCCTCTATACAGTTTTCAAAGCAACGGTGCGATCATCGTTAAAACTTGGGCCTCTCCTTGAGCTGTAAGCCCCAACAAACTTTTCAAAGCACTTTCTCCTTTGACTTTGAATATAATATTGTTATCAAAGCTTTCTTTATTGAACAACTAACAAAACAGCATGGAAGCTCTACAACGGGTAAGTGGTTATCCGTTTTCATTTATCGCTTTCATATGCATATAACTATATTGTGGGGCTGATTCACTGTAAATCTTCTTTCACATCCTTTTTATATACTTGTCAAATATCAACTGTATAATACTAGTATAGTTATTTAGAGTTTTCCCCAGCAACTACGTCTAGCACTAGGTAAAGCCTTGTTGGTCACTCTTAAATACAGTCAAAACTAGATCCCCCATAGGATCCCAGATACAGTCTTCCCTTCTCTTGGGGTTAAACAATATGGAACAAAGAGAAAGGCAGTATTCTCAGTGAACCTTTTCTCAGACTGTCACTCTTAGAAATTGTCAAAGAAACTCTACTCCCCAGAGTTAATCTATTCTCCATGAATAGCATCTCTTGAGTTTCTTCCAAATTCAAGAACCTTCCAGGCTTGATCTATTCTCTGTGAATAGCATGTCTTGAACTTCTCTTGGTTTGGGGACCCACAGGCTTCCTAAAAGCATCCCCGCCTCCTCTTGGGCGTTATACAAGGACCCTTCGGCTTCTTATAAGTTCTCATGCCTTCTCTTGGGCTTAATACAAGGACCCTGACGACCTCTTAAAGGTATAAGACAGAACTTAGTCATCCTTTGCTAGAGCAGTCTTTCCAGCGTCAAAACTCCAGCCGTTGTGGGGTTGATACCCATCCCTTAATACTCGTGCCTCCTCTTGGGCATTATACAAAAGATAAGACTCTAGACTTGGACAGTCTAAGACCCTTGAGTTTCAAAGACATTCTCAAGTTCCCTTCAAACATAGGCAAAAACCCGGTCTCTCTCATGAGAGTTCCCTATACTTGGACTCGCTTCAGGATCTCCAGAATCCACGGCGGTAAGGTAGCCTCCTCTTGGGCTTTGTACAATGACTCTCCCCAGCAGAGTTAACCTTTTCAGACTCTCTTGTTGAATCAGTCTCCCCTTTAGCCTCCGTCTTGGGCTTCGTACAAGACACACACAAAAATACTCTCTTGTTGAGTATAAAAGACTCTCTTGTTGAGTCAAAGCCCTTTTTAGCCTCCGTCTTAGGCTTCGTATAAGACAGATAAAATCACTCTCTTGTTGAGTATAAAAGACTCTATTGTTGAGTCACTTCCCTTTTAGCCTCTATCTCGGGCTTCGTACGAGACATCAAAACACTCTCTTGTTGAGTATAAAATACTCTCTTGTTGAGTCACTTCCCTTTTAGCCTCTATCTTGGGCTTCGTACGAGACAACAAAACACTCTCTTGTTGAGTATAAAAGACTCTCTTGTTGAGTCACTTCCCCTTTAGCCTCTATCTCGGGCTTCGTACGAGACAGCAAAACACTCTTTTGTTGAGTATAAAAGACTCTCTTGTTGATTCACTTCCCTTTTAGCCTCTATCTCGGGCTTCGTACGAGACAGCAAAACACTCTCTTGTTGAGTATAAAAGACTCTCTTGTTGAGTAAATTTCCTTTTAGCCTCTATCTCGGGCTTCGTACGAGATACTAAATCACTCTCTTGTTGAGTATAAAAGACTCCCTTGTTGAGTCAAAACCTTTTCGCCTCCGTCCTGGGCTTTGTACAAGGCACATAAAAGCAATCTCTTGTTGAGTCAGTCACTTGTTAGTACTCTCTTGTTGAGTCAACCCTTTTAGCCTCTATCTCAGGCTTCGTACAAGACAACAAATAAAAGGCACCCTCTTGTTGGGTCAATCGTCTCCTCTTAGGCTTTGTATAAAGGAACCTCAGTTATGTCAACTAACCTTTTAGCATCAAACCTTCGTCTTGCTCACAACATACAAACATCAACAACTCCTCTTTAGAGATGACAAATTCTCTGTCATCCAAACCTTTTAGCTTCCCATCTTGGGCTTTGAACAAGATACAAACCACCTTTAGCTTCATGTCTTGGGCTTTGAACAGGAAACCAAAACGACATTTTTCCTCCCATATAATAGGAGGAACTACGATCGCTCTGATTTCCCTGTTTCGTTAAACGGGAATACGTAGGCATAAGATTGCAAAAGTCTTAGCGAGCATACTAATCAAAAACCCAAAATCCAGTACCTTCATATATCAATCAAAAGCACCAAATCCTAACATCTTACCGAAAACCTCACAAATAGTCCAGACACTGTGTTCTTAACAAAATAACCGAAGAAGGGCCCACGTCTTAATAGCATCTGTAAACCAACAGTTTTGACTGTTTAACCTCAGTTTGCGAGCAGGGTTAATTGGAGACATCTATTTCCCTTCCTTAATCAGCTTAACAAGATAAGAAATGAATCTAACTGTAGTACCCGAGCGATAGTGATTCAAGACGACAAAAATCGCGCTACACTTACTACACGAGGGTAGGCCCAGATGGTTTGTAGGTTTTTTAAAATACAGTGGGTCTTATACAATGTCTGAGGCCCAACAAGGTATCTTATTTACAAGGAATTGGTCTTACACTCTATTAGAGGCCCAAGGATGTTTTAAAGAAAAAGAATGGGGCTTACAACTCAAGGAGAGGCCCAAGTGGTTTTATTTTAAACTGGCGATCGCGTCGAGATTTTGGAAAATGTGTTAGGACTTATACAAGGACTGAGGCCCAAACTATTTTGGTTTCAAAGAGGGATTGGATATTACACTCTATTAGAGGCCCAAAGAGTTAAAAAATGAATAGAGATGGGTCTTATAGCTCAAGGAGAAGCCCAGTTGGTTTTATTACAAAGGCGACGATCGCGCCGTTGTTTTAAAAATATACAGAGGGACTTATACTATGTGTGAGGCCCAAAATTGTTTATTTACAAAGGGGTTGGGACTTACACTCTATTAGAGGCCCATGAATGTTTGGAAAAAATTTGTTAGGGTGAAATCAATCAAAACCCTAATTTCATCATTTTTTAAAAGTAAATTCTTAAAGAAAATTAATAAAAAATGATAAAACACCAAATAAGCTTGAATAAACAACTTGTGATTTTTGGTTAAGGTTTGAAAAATGAGGTTTTAATCACAAGATGATTTAAAACTTATTTGATTTTGATTTTCAAGATAAAAATTCACTTTTAAAATGTTTAAAAACAATAAAAAATGAATTTATTCACAAAAATACCAACTATATTTAATGAATAATATAAATATGATTTTTTTGTAGAATAAAATACTTTAATATTTTTGTGATTTTTCAGAAAAAGAACCAATAAAAAATGATTAAAATTAAAAGAGAAATTAATTTTTCAAATCATTAAAAATAATATGAAAAATAAAATAAAAAAGGATCAAGTGATAAAAAAGAGGTCTGGGGCGAGGGGGATTCGAACCCCATACCTCTCGCTTGCCAATACTCACAAACCAGCTGATCAACCACTGGGGCGCAATGCCAATTCATTAAACATATGGCAAGGGAAAAATATATAGTAAAACAAGTTCAATTTCTGAAGCATGGCGCCATGGCCATCTTCAACCTCAAGCTCATATACGTGAAGGCCTATATCTCATTCATCTCTCAACCATTTCACACGATACAAATATGAAAATCATGCATTTTCAGATGAGGAACACAATGGCAATACCCAATTTTAATGAAATTAATTAAATCAGAACATATCATGATAAAACCTGAAGAACCCTAAAATTGGCATGAACTCAATGAAATCCTATACACGAATTGTAAACAACAATTGATTGAGGGTAAATGATCTACAAACATCCAGAAACACAATGGTAACAAGAAAACATGTTTATGATGCATAATTCATTGAGTTGGAGAGTTCAAGTTTTACCTCTGCAAGTGAGAATCGAATTCTGGTTTGGAGGTGTTACAGATGAGTTCCAACGATTTGGATAGCTTCCTTGTACCTCAATGGATGTTTTTGAATGCTTAGTTTGGTTGGAAAACCTCTGGATTGATCAACCTGATTCCTTCTGCAGCAAGCCATGAGTTTTGTGCAATTGGATGGCCATTTGGTGATTTTGATGTTACAGATGGGAGGTGAGTGTTCAGACACCTTCTATATGTTATATGTGATGTGTGTGAATCATTGGTTTGAGTTGCATTGCCCTCCAACTCTAAACCCGATAGTGCTTTCTCAAGAACAATGAAATTTGGAGTTTAAGAAGGAAATGAGAGAAAGCAATGTTGTAGGCTACTTTGGTGTAGTTTGAATGATCAGTTAGGACTTCTATTTATAGTGGATCAACTCTTATCTTGGAGGAATAGGGAATGGCTGTTGGATCATATCACATTCAATGGCTTTGGCTTGGTGGCATTTCTTCTCATGCAAGGCAAACTAGCCTCTCCCAAGAGCAGGGCTGCGTCTTGACCAAATCTACATTCTTCAGATGTTTTAATTGTTTTTTAAGTGAGCATCTTGACTGGGTAGAGTGGCTTTGTTGAAAGTGCCCTATTTCACATAAATGCCTTTGAATTCAAGGCATATATGCTAAAAACTCATCAATTCTCAAGGATAAACTCTTGGCATTTCAGTCCAAGTTTGTTGGTTGGATCAGATGCATTGTGATCAGATTGAATGCATGTGGCATAGTGATCATTGCTTTTTGGCTCAAAATTGTGTATGGCAAGAAGTCTCACAAACTGATTTTTCATGATAGCCTTGCCATGGTGTCTTGCAGCAGCCATAACTCTTGGCTCAAGCTGAGTTGTTTCATGCCAATAAGTTCCTTGGATTATAGACAATATGGACAACAAATTTGATTTTACATCTTGAATTGATTCAGCCTAAAACTATGTGAAACAACCCTCCAAGTTTTGGTGTTTCACTTGAAATCTGCCTTGAGCATAATTTCTTCTAAGTGTTGGAAAAGTGGTAAATTCCATGTTTTTGTCATTTTGATCCAATCATAACTCAGAATCCATGAAGAATTGGAATGAGATGTAGTTGAAGCTTTTGTAGAGTGTAATGAAGGCTTCCTTCTGAGCTTTGAATGGGAGAGAAAGGCCTTAGGTTTTGAGAGATATGGCCTTGCAAAGTTGGTACCCTAGCCACTTTGTTCCATAACTTAGAAAGATTCTAAGTTTTTTATGGTTACCCCTTTTACAAGTTAACTCACTTTCTTTGGTTTTTCTTGATGAATGATAATTCAAATCACACATTAACATTGTTTTAGGGTTAAGGAACCTTGGTTGACCAAAAATATCAAAAAGTCAAACTTTGACTTTTTGTATAGTTGACTTTTTATCAGATGAATTTCAAACTGTGCAATCCTCTATGAAATCAAGTCCTTGACCTAAATCAAACTTAATAGATGGATTCCATAGGTGATATAGGGTGTATTGAATCATGTCCCGAGGTTTGGGAGCATGCCTTGGTCAAAAGTCAAAGACACAGTTGACTTTTTCTTCAAAACCCTAATTGTGGTCCAGATGAAAATGAAACTTGTGAATCAAGCTTCTTGGATCAATCCATTGTTGCAAATGGATCAATATAGTGTGTTAGAGGCCCTCAAATCATGCCTTGAGGTCTTGGCTCATATTTTGTCCCAAAAGTCAACTTAGGGGTGAATTAGGTCAAGAAACCCTAATTCTTGATTTTTTTAATGCATCCCCTGAGGTTAAATTGACTTGATAATTGGGTCCATGAGGTCCCTTGGAGTATCTTGAGTTATGTTTTAAAGCATTGGCTCATGCCCAGAGGAAAATTTCCACCTGGAGGCCTTAGTCGACCAAAACCCTAATTTGGTGACACTGGCGATCTTGAGGCTTAATCCACTTGGAATGTAGCAACTTTGTGCTTGGTTCTTTGATGTGGGAGTCCTCTTGATCCTTTATGGATGTTGGAGATTTTATACAAGTTGAAGATCATGTCAATTCTTGATTGATCCTTTGACTAAGTGCTCTGATAGGGCTCACCCCTCTTTGAGAAGATTAGTGAGGCTTGATGGTTCATCCATATTGTGATGGTGATTTACACAATGATGGGAAATCTTAGTGGTCAAAATTTGGGGTATGACACGTAGGGTAGGATATTGATATGGTTAGACAAATTATGGTCGGAGACGGATTTTTGAACGGTGAAGGGAATGTTGTTGAAACGGCGCAACGACGAGAAGGGAGGGATGAAGACGTTGATGTAGGAGGATAAGAGGACACTGGATTGGTTTTAAAACCCTAACATGACATGGATTGGGCCTAGCATTACTCATCCTCGCGCCCCATGGAACGTCTAACCACACGCCCAACTACACTACTGTACCCCACGGTTAATTATGTTTTTTGCTTTGTGAAACTAATTTGATTGGATTTAGATTTATTCTAGGCTTTAATCTTTAGAATTGAATTTTAAAATTAGATTTAATTTTGGATTAATTTTGCTTTAGAATTAGGATTTAATTTTGGTTTAGATTCTAATCTAGATTTTTTTTATTTTTAACCTTGGTAATTGGTGCATTAATACTAACCTTTGTAATTAGAAATAGATTCTAATTCTTTTTCTTGTGTTCTTACTTCGATATTAACCTTAATTAGATTAGTTCGAATTAATTTTTGTTTGAGGAATTGTTTTTGGCTTAATCATTCACTAATTGTTTTTGGCTTAATCATTTACGAATTGTTTTTGCTTAATTGCTCACTAATTTTTTTTTGGCATGATTGTTCTATTAAGTGAGTAGTCGATTAGTTTTTTTAGCTAAATTAATATTAGTTAATTAATTTTCAAATTAGTCTTGAAATTAGATCTCTAGAATTAGTATAACATTAGAATTAATCTTGTCGAATTAGTTTTTTAACATTGACTAAACTTAGATTTTAATGCTAACATCGACTAATCTTCTTGGTAGTTTCATTTGGTAACTTTGTTGTTTGTTCTTAAATGTTGGCTTTGTGTTTTTTCCTAGTTAAAATTCGATATATTGGATTAGTCTTTGATTATTGTTTGCGAATTTTACTAGAGTCCTTGATATTTGTTGCATAGATTTTTTATTAATTGTTGCTTACATTTTGGTATCAATTTCACTTTATTCTTGTTGATAGTTTCCATTTGAATTTTGGTGGCTAACTTTGGTTATTTTCATGGATTGCCTAGACTAATTTTTTATTTGTCTTTGTAGTGATTCACACTTAATTTGCTAAGTTGTTTAAAGGTAGGAAGTACTGCCACATACATAGCTGTTGTGCACAAGGTGAGCTGTTAAATGTTGCAATTCTGTCCAGATTTTCTTACACATATTCAGTTCTGAAAAGAGGTGTTGTTGAAAGTTGTTTTAGCTTGTGGTTGGATTTTATAGCTGTACAGGGTCAGGAGCGCTGTTGTTGCTGCTGTTTTTGGTTTATTGCCTTGTTTTCTGTTTCTCTTTGCGATGGATGAAGAGTTACTCAACTTCCTTATAGTTGAGATCACGACATCGTTTTCATCTTATGGTTGACGAAGAGTCACTCAACTTTCTCATATTTGAGATCACGACATTGTCGTTTGTTTTTTATTTTCTGTTGCATTTCTTTTTGGTTGAGGACGAGGAGTCACTCAGTTTGTTCTTGGCTGAGATCACGACATCATTCATTTTGTGATTGATTTGTCCTGTGTTTACTTGTGTTTGTTCACATGATACCGTAGGATTCCTAGCTTCACTTAATTTCTGATTAAGTTTGAGGTAGGAGAGACATTAGGCGTTCAATCCAAGCATGACAATATTAGGTAGACTCCCCTCCTGATCCTGACCTTAGGGACATTGTTGCATGATAACTTGTAGGACCGAGTTTTCCCCTTAGACTTTTTGTGTGTCTCTTCTTTTCTCTCGTACCCATGCGATCAAGACCGTCTCCTGTTTACCCGTAGTAGCATGAACTACGGATGCTCTGATTCCTCTCTCTGATTAGATTGAGTATACGTAGGCACGAGATGCGATATCTTGGCGAGCACACTAACAACTAACTTCCCCTTTTCTCTCGCACCATTGCGATCGAGACGTTAACCAACTAGTCAACCAAACCTTTTCTCTCTCCCTAGTGCAATCGAGATTCTTTCACCAATCAAAACTGACCCGTAGGTCGAACTACAACTACTCTGATTTCCTCCATCTCGTTAGATTGAGGATACCTAGGCACGAGATGATAATGTCTTAGCGAGCAACCTTCCCCCCACAATCCTGTAGTCTCCGAACTACGTTGACTCTGATTTTCCCATTATCGAGGGAATACGTAGGCCTAGGGCGGCGATGTCCTATCGAGTCACCTTTTCTTTTCTTTCCCCGTTTCTCCATTTTCCGTTCTTTTTCATTTCCAGTTAGCAGTTGAGCTTCAGATAACCTACACCCTTTGATCGATACTAACAAGCGTGTATCCCATCGAGTACGATGAACACGAGGGGGTGCTAATACCATCCTCTCGCATAACCGACTCCCGAACCCAGGCTATGGTTGCAATGACCATGTCTTTTCCTTTGTTGAGGTTTTCTTCGATCGTTTCCTTTCGCTGCGTCGGAATAAATAATGTTCGATGGCGACACTTCTGTCTTTTCTGCTGGTTGATATTCGCAGATGCGAAAGCTGACGACTCTGCTGGGGACAAGAGTTCCTTAAGCGAGTCAATTCTAGCACTTGTTTGTTTTCGATTATAGGGTGTTTATCTGTTTTCTTTAGCTGTTTTATTTATGGCTTTTATTGCATGTTTATCGCTTTTATCGCATATACTTGCTTTACATTCATCATTGCCATATATATTGGACGGTGTTGGACTGTTGTTTTCTTTGGTGGGATGGGTGATCTGAGAGATAAGGCCAGGACACAGGCTTGAGTATACACATAGGACTATAGTGGAAGTAGTGTGGCCTACGTAGCGTCTTGGTACGTTTAGTTTACATGAAACCCACACCCAGACGAGGTTTTCATGGGAGATATTCTGATTTGCGCGTCTTGTGCATTTCGGGGTGTTAACCTAGAAAGCTGTCGACTCTAGTGACGATTCCCGAGGACTCAGCCGAGGCACTCCTCCCAAGGGACAATAATGGTAGACCAGAAATGGCAAATCCATTACGCTTCTTGATCCGAGGACCCAAAACTGAGAACTTTCCATAGGATGACCATTTTTTAGGGAAATCAGTTGAGGCCTCCTCGATTGATGATGATGCCAAACCAGAAATGGTGAACGTATCATCATTTCTCGACCTAAGAGTCTGTGACATTGAGGATCCTTGGTTTTAGAACCCACTTGTGAGAAGTGACGGATGTTTACAGGTTTGCAGGTAACCTTGACCTTCAACCTACCCAGTATTCTGGTTTTCTTATCAGTGTAGACTTATCAACCTATTAATAAAAGTCATTACGTGCATCATCATTCATCAAAATCTCATGTTAATCATATCGTCATTTATTCATCAAACATCATGAATCATCATCTCTTAATCATTAATATAGCTCATGGTAATTCATCAAAATAGTTAGGTATCATCATCTCATAATCATCAATATAATTCATGTTCATTCACATCATCATTTAATCATCAAACATCCAGTATAAACATCTCATAATCATCAATATAATCATGGTAATTCATCAGAATAATCACAGCTCAAAACATCAAGACAACACAAGAATCATAAAACAAATTCATCGTTTCAACTCACAACACATATCACATACACGAAAAACCCAACTACTACATCAAATAGTTGTAATTCTGGCATTGAAAGCAATTTTATCAAAAAGTGTTTGAAACCAGCTTTCCAACGGCTCGAACGGTGACTGAAACGGACATACGGATTAAAAGTTATGAATTTCTAAAGTTTAAAAAAATTATGTCCGTAACAGCAGCAAACAGCACTATCATGTTCGCTGCAAGTCACTACTGCTCGCTATGCGAACTTTCGCTACGCGAACTATATTTTGCTATGCGAACTCTCCTGGACAGCAAACCAGAAAAACGTGATTTCTGCAGTTTGGAGGCCTTTCGGACCTCCGAATTCGATTCCGTAAAAAGTCTCAATCCCAGAATTTGAAATACTACCATTATATAACAATTATAATAGCCTACAACACCTTTTTAAAGATCTTAACATCATACATAGACCATAATTTAACCGATCAATTTATACATTTTTCCCCTTATCAAAACTTCTGACACGCAAAAACCCCAAATCCCCAAATACCTTCATAACTCCCACAAATCCATTTCCCTACAAGGTCAGAACAACATCAACAGGGAGATTAGCCTCGAAGGCCTACTTTTCTCCTATTCAATCCAACCCTTCATATTCATCATCAATCAACAAAAACAACACCTAAATAATCAATTTACTCATAAACCCACATAAACCTCAAAAATCCGCTTTAACACACATCGAATTCCTATATTGAAAACAATGAAAGACAATACTCCCCATACCTTAGATTGTTGATTCCAAGCTTTCTTTCATTAGTTCTTGGAAACCTTCTCGAATCCTAGGTTTTTCCCTCTTTCCTCAGAGCTCTTGCCTTTTCTTTTCTTTTCATGGTCTAACAAAACGAATCATATTCCTCTCAAATTCTCCTTTTTGTTAAACCTAACCTTTGGGCTTCTAAAATGGGCTTTCCCAATATTACCCTCACTAACTCCTCATTAAAAGTCCAATTTGCCCTTAATCCTTCAAATATTATTTAAATAAATAATAATATAATATATTCTATATTATATACTACTATTTAAATAAATAGCCAAAACTTCCACAAAATACCGACGTCAACGCAAACCACCAAAATTCACTAAAATTCACGAATATTATATTTAAATAAATTAAATAAATATGCTTACAAATTTGGGGTGTTACAAACACCATGTGTTGCGAATGGTGAAAAATCAGGAATTTGAACTGATGGCGAACGCCATCAGTATAATGGCAAACGCCATTATGTTAAAAGTGCGAATTTTTCACTGCAGGTCCAGAAACAGAAGACAAAACTTGTTATATATATATATATTTTTTTTTTGCTTTGAACCTACTGATAGTATTAACATAGATACTTAACAAGCCATGAAAAATTAAAAACTTGTTAAACTTCATCAACACATAATTACGGAAAGGGAAATTGCATTAATTGAAATAACAGAAGTACAAACATAGTTCATTGTCGGCATACGGACAGTATACAACAGAATTAAAAGAACAAACAGTACGGGAATGGAACACTGATACAATAAAGCAAAATCCTAATCTAATAAAACAGGGAAATGAATACAACTGAGACTATTTATGGAGACGCCTCATCTGAGGTTCATTAGGACGCCGGAGTGAATAAACGATCTAAAAAAGATTGTCAAATTATTCATGAACCACATCCATAAATCCCAAGAAATCCACACGAAGATAAGTCATCTCTCCTCGGAGGAAATCCACTTCAGACTGAAGAGCATGAATTGCAGTGACAATATCAATAGGTGGAACAACCGGCTGAATAGCTGAGCCACGAGTAACAACATCAGGCATATCAGCTTCTAAATTCTCATAAGCTTGTGGTGAGTCAAGAGGAGTTAGAGACTCATTCTGACCTTCCAAGTCATAGAGCCAATTATCCTTGTTATGCACACTAGTTTTCTCATGATTCGGTAGGGTAAAGTGGTGGACAACAACATTGTCAATCAGAAGTTCAAACTCAACTGGACCAAGATTATCAATAATTCCACGGTTGAAACAGAAATCGATGTTCATGGGGCGATAAATACCAAAAAACATGAGTACGGTTCAAATGATACCGCAACCCAATAGCGTCAGCAATCATGGTAATTAGGCCTCCAATCATGATAGCACCGAAAGGCTCACGAGAGATCATAGCAAAGTTAGCAAGCATGAATGGGACTGCATTAACCGACTTACTTTGTGAGGCACAGAACATAATATAAAGCTCGTCCTTAGAGACTGAAGTCACATTTTCCTCCTTACCAAAAAGGGTGTGGGCTAATGTCTTGTGGAAATACCTGATACCAGGATTATGGATACTCTCAGAGAGCATGCCATTTGGCTCAGGATTGTAATTACAAGTCAAAGTACCCCAAAATTGATTCAGATCATAAGCAGTAAAGGCATCTTCAGGGGTCTTAGTTATGGCATCAGGCCCATTAGGAAATCCTAATAATTCAGCCAACTCATGGTGTGTAAAACGGTACTTGTTGCCAAACAACCTAAAGGTAGCCAACCCACGGCTAAAACCGAAACCTCTGGTAGGATCATAGTATAACGAGCTTAAAAACTTCAGGGTCAAGTTATGGTAAGTGATAAATCTCTTCCTGATAGCGAAATCATCCCACCCCAACTGATTAAGCAGGTAGGTGACACTATCACGAATGCCAAAAGTGGTCATAGCTGGGTTGTCAGGGTAAATAGACACAACAAAGTCTCTCTGGGACAGGGCCTCAAAACGGCGCCTCTGGACCTCGTTCCTAAAGGTAACTTCATGGATCTCGAAAGGCTGCATTCTCCTAGAATTTAGTGTTATCCTAAGATGAGTTAGCCTGAAATTAGACAATGATTTTCTATTAGTCAAGTTGTTCCATAAACAAAGGTTAGTGAAAAATAAAAGAGATAATAATAATAATAATAGTAATAATAATAATAATAATGTAATAATAATAATAATGTAAAAGTAAGTATGCATTAAAAGTTAACAGCTAACACAAGTAAAAAGTATGAAAATACCAATAAAACAACAATAAACAAAGATCGTGGGCTGCCTCCACGAAGCGCTTCGTTTAATGTCAGGAGCTCGACATTGATCTAGAAAGTAAAATCATTCATTCAGAGGAGCGGGAAGCTCTTCCAACTTATAACTAGTGAAAAATTCCTTGTTCTCTACGGTGTGGTAGTGCTTAAGTCGCTGCCCGTTCATAATGAACGTTTTGTTTGTTTTACCTCGAATTTCTATTGCTCCACTTTGGAAAACTCTCACAACCTCGAAGGGGCCAAACCATCGGGAACGTAACTTGCCTGGGAACAGCTTCAGTCGAGAGTTAAAGAAAAGAACTATGTCTCCTTCATTGAAGTCTTTCTTTGTTATTCGCTTATCATGCCATCTCTTGGTTCTCTCTTTATAGATTCGGGCATTTTCGTAGGCATCCAGTCTGAGTTCCTCAAGTTCATGGATATCTAAAATTCTTTTCTCCCCTGCCGCTGCGTAATTCATGTTTAGGGTTTTAATGGCCCAATATGATTTATGCTCTAGTTCTACAGGCAGGTGGCAAGACTTCCCATAAACCATTTTAAATGGTGTGGTTCCTATTAGGGTTTTGTAAGCTGCCCTATAAGCCCACAGAGCATCATGAAGTTTAGTAGACCAATCTTTCCTGGAAGTTGTGACGGTTTTTTCTAAGATTTTTTTGATCTACATTTGACACCTCGACTTCTCCATTGGTTTGAGTATGATAGGGTGTTACTACTCGGTGTCAGACTCCATATTTGAGCAAAAGTTTCCCAAAAACATTCGAAATAAAATGGGAGCCGCCATCGCTAATGGCAATTCTTGGTACACCGAACCTAGGAAAGATTATGTTTTTAAAGAGCTTAATCACCACTCGTGCATCGTTCGTAGGAGAAGCTACTGCCTCAATCCACTTTGATACGTAATCGACTGCAACGAGTATGTACTTATTACCAAAAGAAGATGGAAAGGGTCCCATGAAATCTATACCTCATACGTCAAAGACTTCCACTTCTAAAATTCCCTTCTGTGGCATCTCATCGCGTCTAGAGATGTTTCCAGTGCATTGACACCGATCGCAATTCATAATGGAGATGTGAACATCCTTCCAAAGATTTGGCCAGAAGAGACCAGATTGCAGGATCTTTGCACATGTTTTCGAGGTACTTGCATGCCCTCTATATGGTACAACATGGTAATGAGATATGACATCAGCTACTTCTGATTCAGGGACGCATCGACGAAATATTCCATCGGCGCCTCTCTTGAAAAGTAGGGGTTCATCCCAATAGTAGTGTTTAAGATCATGGAAAAACTTTTTCTTTTGTTGGTATGTTAAGTCTGGTGGAAGCACCCCAGCTGCTAGGTAGTTGACAAAGTCGGCATACCACGGCAGCGTGATCTTGGTGCAAATTGATTCTACTACTTCATTAGTTTCTGCATCATTAAATATCAAGGAGTATTCAAATATTCCTCTTTCGCTTTCCAACTGGGCTACTAATCTGTCATAGGGGAATTCGTCATTAATTGGCACTTCTTCGGGTTTCAGATCCTCAATCCTAGAGAGATGATCTGCTACTATGTTTTTGGTACCTTTCTTATCCTTGATTTCCAAGTCGAATTCTTGCAAGAGCAAAATCCATCTTAAGAGTCTTGGTTTCGCATCTTTCTTAGTCAATAGATATCTAATTGCGGCATGATCAGTATATATAATAATTTTTTCTTCCACTAGGTAGGAACAAAATTTATCTAAAGCGAACACAACTGCAAGGAGTTCCTTTTTGGTGGTGGGGTAGTTCATTTGTGCATTGTCCAAGGTTCTACTTGCATAGTAGATAGCATGAAGCTTCTTATCTTTCCTTTGTCCTAGGACAGCGCCTACAGCTTAATCACTAGCATCACACATAATCTCAAATGTTATACTCCAATCAAGTGGTTGCATGATTGGTGTCGTAATAAGAGCATTTATCAGGTGTTCGAATGCTTTTAAGCAATTCTCATCAAAGATGAACTCAGCATCTTTCATCAACAGCTCAGTCAGTGGCTTTGTGATTTTAGAGAAATCTTTAATGAATCGCCGGTAAAATCTGGCGTGTCCTAAGAAACTGCAAATTTCTCTAACTGTTTTCGGAGGTTGAAGGTTCTCTATAATTTCTATTTTTTCTTTATCTACTTCAATACCTCTGTTAGATACTACATGTCCAAGAAATATCCCTTGCCTTACCATGAAATGGTATTTCTCTCAGTTAAGCACTAAGTTTACTTTAACGCATCGTTCAAGTACCATCTCAAGGTTTGATAAGCAATTTTTGAAACTTCCCCCACATACAGAGAAATCGTCCATAAATACTTCCATTATGTCATCTATGAAATCTGCGAAGATCGACATCATGCATCTCTGAAATATTGCGGGAGCGTTACACAGTCCAAACGGCATTCGTCGATAGGCAAATGTACCATAGGGACAGGTGAACGTAGTCTTTTCTTGGTCATCAGGGTGAATAGGGATTTGAAAGAATCCTGAGAATCCGTCAAGATAACAAAAATATGAGTGTTTAGCTAGCCGTTCAAGCATTTGATCTATGAAAGGTAAAGGAAAGTGGTCTTTACGAGTGGCTTTGTTTAGCTTCATATAATCTATACACATTCTCCAACTAGTTTGAATTCGCTTTGCTACGGATTCACCTTTCTCATTGCTAACAACTGTAACACCTCCCTTCTTTGGTACGACATGCACAGGGCTGACCCAATTACCGTCAGATATCGAGTATATAATTCATGCCTCTAATAGTTTTTGCACCTCCTTTTTTACTACATCACTTAAGATGGGATACAATCTCCTCTGATGCTCTCTAGAGGTTTTACAGTCCTCTTCTAGCATAATGCGATGCATACATATAGAGGGGCTTATTCCTTTTAGATCTGAGATGTTGTAACCTAAGGCTGCGGGATACTTTCTTAAGGCATGTAACAGTTTTTCGGTCTCTATTTGTCCTAAGTCAGCATTGACTATTATTGGTCGCTCGAGCTCAGTGTCTAGGAATTCATACCTTAAATCTTTTGGTAGTGTTTTGAGTTCTATAGAGGGTTTCTTTGGGCATGGTATTGGATCAGGTGTTAGTGCTATGCATTCCCTTAGACTGTCATCTTCGTATGGCTCACGCCAATTATCGTCTTCGAATATTGAAGGTGCTGGAATCTTTAGTACTTTAGTGTACTTAGTCAGTTCCTTCTCCATTTCTCTAACGCATTCGTCGATAACATCTAAGAAACATCATGAATCATCAATAGCTGGAGCTTTTAGGAATTATGCCAAGATGAATTCAACTTTCTCTTCCCCAACTTCAAAAGTTAGTTTTCCTTTCTTAACATCGATGATGGCTCCGGCTGTTGCTAAAAATGGTCTTCCTAAAATAATGGGTATGTTCGAATCTTCCTTAATGTCCATTATCACAAAATCAGTAGGGATATAGAACTGACTTATACGAACGGGCACGTTCTCTAGCATACCAACATGATATTTAACAGAACGGTCCGCTAATTGTAATGACATTTTTGTCGGCCTTAGTTCCCCTAAGTCAAGTTTCTTGCATGCAGATAATGGCATTAAGCTAACACTGGCTCCTAAATCGCATAGCGCTTTGTCTATGATAGATTTTCTAATTACGTAAGGTATGGAAAAACTGCATGGGTCTTTCAGCTTAGGAGGTATGTTGTTTTGAATTATAGCGCTACATTCAGCAGTGAGCATAACGGTTTCATTATCCTTGAGTTTTTTCTTATTCGACAAGATCTCTTTGAGAAATTTTGCATATGAGGGCATTTGTGTAATAGCTTATGTGAAAGGTATGGTTATGTTCAATTGCTTTAGAAGTTCTACGAATTTCTTAAATTGCCCTTCATTTTTGGATTTGGCAAGTTTTTAAGGATAAGGTACAGGTGGTTAGTATGGTGGTGGAGGCACGTAAGGTGTTTCTTTCTCTGTGGCCTCTTCACTTTTGTCTTCCTTATTGTTAGTTGGTTCTTTCACTTTTCGGTTCCTTTTAATGAATTTTCGTGCATGGCTGAATTTTGGAATCTCGGGTCAACTGGTCCATCGTATTCTATTCCGCTTCGCAAAGTGATAGCATTAGCATGACCATTTGAATTTGGTTGTGGTTGGCCAGGAAATGCTCCAGCGGGGGCTGCTATAGTTGATTGTTGTTGGTCTACTTGAGAAATTTGAGTTTCCAACATTTTGTTGTGAGTAGCCATAGCATCAAGTTTACTCGACATTTGTTTCATCAATTCACTCGTATGAGCGTTTTAATTTGCGAATTCTTTGTTTTGTTTAACTTGAGCATTTATAAAGTTTTCCATCATGATTTCCAGATTTGATTTCCTTGGGGGCTGCGGTGCAGACAGTGGTTGTTTCTGGTAACTAAGAGGAATAGCAAGTGCTGGGTTTGGTGGGTGTAAAGCATTGTTGTTTTTGTATGAAAAATTCGGGTGATTTCTCCAGCCAGGATTGTAAGTGTTTGAATACGGGTTTCCTTGAGCATAGTTCACTTGGTCGGTATGAGTACTAGTCAACACTTGACATTCAGCATTTGTGTGCCCAGGGGGATATTTCACAATTGGGTGTAACTGCAGCTACGGTAGTTGTGGGTGGTGCTATTGCTAAACTTTCGATTTTTTATGTAAGTACATCCACTTTATCATTGACACGGTCTAAACCATTGACTTCGTACATTCCCTCTCTTGGAGTTAACTTCTCTACACCAGCGCGTTCACTTCCCCATTGAAAATGGTTTTGAGCCATAGTCTCAATAAGTTCGTAGGCTTCCTCATACGGTTTGTCCATTAGAGCACCGCCAGCGGCTACGCTCAAATTCATTTTGGTATTGTACAGCAGACCATTGTAAAAGGTATGGATTAATATCCATTATTCAAGTCCATGGTGTGTCCATGTATCTCTCCCAATCGTCAAAAAAAGATTCGTTATCTTTTTGCTTAAATCCGTTGATTTGAGCTCTTAACATAGCTGTCTTGGTTGGTGGGAAATATCGGGCTAAGAAGACTTTCTTTAACTCGTCCCATGTTGTCACTGAATTTGATGGTAGAGACTGGAGCCAAGCTCTAGCTTTATCTCTCAAGGAAAATGGAAAAAGTCTTAATCTTATCGCTTTAGGGCAAACACCATTTGCTTTCACGGTGTCTGCGTATTGCACAAATACTGACAAATGTAAATTCGGATCGTCCGTAGCATTGCCTGAAAATTGGTTTTGTTGAACTGCTGATATCAGTAAAGGTTTTAGTTTGAAATCGTTTCGGTTAATAGCGGGGGCAGCAATACTGTTATATGGTTCTTCTTGTGGTGGAACAACATAGTACTTCAAAGGACGGCCTCTCGGTCCTTCGGCCATGATTGGTTCTGGTTCTGATTCGGGTTCCGAATTTGAGTAAGGAATAATAGGGTCTGGGATGTTATATCTAATAAGAAATTCGTTAATTCGATGTCATAGACTTATATAACATTCAATTTCGTCAATTGGTCGCTCTAACTCTTCGTCTTGTGAGCGAGTGCTTGGCATACAATCGACAAATTAAGAGATAGAATAGTTGCCTTAGTCTATACTGCACAACAAAAGATTCACAATATTGACTAAATATGTCCCCGGCAACGGCGCCAAAAACTTGATCGGTTGACACTGACAGATAAATCTGCAAGTATACAATTGATCGTGTACTCTTAATAAGGTTGTCGAACCCACAGGGACAGATTGTCAAACTAATGTTATCCGAGGTTGCTGTGCAAAGCTAAGGCTGAAAACAGGAATTTAATGGGAAATAAAGGACGGGATAGAAAATCAAAATTTTAATACTAAAACGAGCCCGAAATGTGATTTCCGTGCACCTACGGGACTTATAGAATACGGGTACTAACTACGACTATCCTGCCAATTTGTAGGATAAACCGACTTAAAGGCTCCGCCTCACGCTCTCGCGGTCTTGACAAAAGCCATGCATCTTAATCCCAAGATTTTGCTCTCGCTCGCCCCGTAACTAAAAACACGCTTTGGAAACCGATATTATCCTAAATAATATCTAAAGCGCTCTCGCTGTATTTAAATAGGCTGCCTAATTTCCACTATCCGGTTCACTCCTCACACTCTCGTGGATCTCGGCTTAAACCTTAATTTGCTTCTCACTCTCATGACAAAACAATGTTAAATAACCTCTCACTCCCGTGACAAGGCTACTTAAAATAAACTTGGAAATTAAAACCAAAATGACATACATCGTAGTATCACACCTATCGTTTTCTACGGAGTCCCGCCGAATACGACGGTCCTCACGCAACGGAATCCAATTGTTTACTCAGACATAATTAATCCTAAGTCTACCATTTTTAAACATATATAATCTGAATTTAACATGTTAAGCAATTTAAAGGTAACAAAATATATTAAGAATGCGGTAAAATAAAGAAACCTGAAAATAAAGTGCGGTAATGTAAATCGGACGGAATGGAAATGAACTTGTATTAATTTTCGATCCAAAAAGTACAACAAAAGTACAAGAGTACATAATTTTTGCAACAATCCCTCAATGTGAGTTATTGTTGCTTTTTTCGGTAATTTATGCTTAGAATTCTAATAAAATTTCGCCAGCGCTTCCGCATACTTTTCTGACTCCGATTTTCTGCTCCAAGAGGTCCTAAATATAGAGGATCGGATGTCTCAACTGCCATTTCGAATTCTGGAGGGAAAGGGAGTTAGAAAACTCCCTAAAACTGCCACAAACAGATTCTGCAGTGAAAAACTGCTCCCGCGACCGTACGGCGAATGCCATGGGGCATGGCGAACACTATGCTCTGGATTCAAAAATGGGCGCCATCAGGAAGCAATGGCAAACGCCATGGGGGCATGGCGAACGCCATATTAGCTGGGACTGTAGACATTGCTGCTCTGCTAGATTTTTCTCTTTCTTTCGCTTCTTTTCTTCGTTTCTTCTGGGATCTTGATTATTATTCCTGCAAACACAAAACATAGTAAAAACAAAGTAAGAATAGCAAGACACGATAAAAACACGGACTAAAAATGTGCAAAGTGAGCCTAAAAATACGATATAAATTTGTGTCATCATAAGTGTGCATATATTCCATAATCCAAAATGAATCCTACTCTTATAAATAACTTATGTTCCCACACTCATTCACGAAATGTGGGAACCTTGCTTATTTTTCACGGCATCCAAATGGTGATGCAAAAATGCTTACTCTTTTAAATTTGTACTCGAGCCATACAAATCATTGCTTATGTGCAATGACCTAACATTCACATTATGTTGTATTTGATCCATGCGATAGAGATTCGATAAAGTTTTACGTTGGCTGTCGACTAGCTAACACAACTCTCTCCTTTTAACAAGGCTTGGCATTGGCATTGCATAGCAAAGCTAACCACCTAGAAATAAGATTAACTAAAAGCTCTCGAGTGATCTTCAAACGAGGATTATCAACCTACCAGAAGACCAAAATATTTAAAGGGAAGAGCCTCTTGATTACAATGAAGAAAATCACCAACTAATTTTATAAAAAAACTAGTCGGATACCCGTGCGTCCGCACGGGTTCCGTTGTAGACCTTTCAAATTGGACCAATACATTTTGACAGGGAAAAATTTAAATTCACAATTTTTAAAGGATTGTGTTAATAAAAAAATGTAATATGAAATAGTGATAAATCACAAAAGTTTAGACAGGAAAAATTCAAATTATGAAGATAAAGATGTTAGGTATATGAGGCCATTAAGAAAAATAAAAAAATACAGAAGAGAATAAAATATTTACTATAAATTGAAAAAAGAGTAGTAGAAATGAAATATTTACAAAAAAAAATTTTTTTAAAAATAGAAAACCGTTTCCTAGGTGGGTTGAAATTTCCTTTATTGTTATTGCTATCCAAAAAACGTTTATATTTAAAAATCTTATTTAAAATTAAAGAATAAAATGTTTATGAGGTTACATCAACCCTTCATTTTCAATACTTTCACCGTCTTCACCCCTACAAATGGAAAGCAACCATCTCACGCATGCAAAGAAGATGAAGCAGCAAGTGAAAGACACGATGGCTGCCCACTTCAAATCTCACAAGCGAAGCGACGATGGCATTCCGACAAAGTCTTTCACGATGAAGTAGGCTCCGAAAGACACCATGACAGCTCATTTCGTCTCTCCCAACACGAAAGCAGAACGCAGACAACGGTAAGACTCGGATCAGAACTTGTCAATGGTAAAACATGGTGTCGGTTTTTGTAGAGTAGAGTATTGAAATGATATATGTATTGCATAGGTGTGAACATTAAAGATCTAACTTTAAGTTATTATTCTCCGATTGCATGCATACGGATTGTAGTTAGAATGCAGGAATAATGTGTTTTTGTTATATTGTTTCTACAGTATAGAGTTGGCCAATGAAGGGATGGAGAAACACAAGGGCATAGTTATTCATGGTGCAGGTACAATATGTTTTGGTTCATATGGAGGTATTGTGATATTGTTATGGGTTTTTCTTAAATGCAGGGAGGTTACACCCGTTTACTGTGAAGAGGCTGAAGAAAATTGGGTCCGGGTAGTGAAAGATGTGAAGGCGTTGCGTTCGAATGTATATGTAAGTAATATATATTTTATGTTTGTTATTATATAATGATTTCATGCATGAATTGATGTTATAACTGTTGGCTTATCGGTTGTACAGCAAATACCGCGGGTCGTGATCAAGAGGTGCCTGCGCAAACGACAGGACTCTATCAACCTATATGATACAGATAGGTCATACGCTTACTACTGTGAATTGAAAAAGAGGCGTGGACAAATGGAGAAGTATTTTCTCGGTGGATGGTACGACTTTGTGAAAGATCAAGACATCCAGGATAGAGATGTGTTGGAGTTCTGCATCAGACACCCGCCAGCCAGTGAAATATTGGTGTCTGTGAAGCGTGGAAATGTGAGGCGGTGATTTTTCTGACAGTGGTGTATGGAAAATAAAGATATAGTGGTGTTGAAATATGCCCCTGTGTGGTTCAAGTAACGTGGAAATTTGGTTTAGTTTAAAGGTTTTGGTGGTGTAGTTTTGTTGTGGATTTGTTAAAAATTGTAATAGTTGTGGCTGTAGGACCAAACTTTGTAACTTTTGGAAGTTTCTATATGAAGCATATGTAGCATCTTATGTTTTGAGTTTGTTCTGTCATTATTTGTAAATAGATTTAATGTTTGACTGATGCAATGTTAAATTTGTAAATGCTTCTGGTGTGGAGTAAGTTATCATGTTGGTGTTAATGTCTTCATACAACATTTTATAAAGTTGTGAAATATAATATGGTTCATGTTTTTATTAGAAGTGTTTATGTAATGAATTTAAAACAGAATTGGAAAACACAAAACCAGCATGGACAATAGATAAATAATGCATGCTTTGCAGACCACACATTGAATACACAAATACAACACAGGTGTAAAGCAAGTGAAAGTAATTTCGAAGGACCACATTATTCCCTCACTTCACATGGGCACTGCAGGAGAAAATATAAAATATTAATGTTACTATTGACATGTGATTTGAATAGGGTAGTGGAGACATTAGTTGCAGCAATAAATACCATCCACTTCTTTGTTCTAATAGGCGCAAGCTACCTCCATCCATCTCTTCATTATAACATTTCATAGAGTTGCAATGGAAAGGGTTGGTCCTCTGGTTCATACAAAGGTGATTGACACAGTTGTAATAGCAAAGTTATCATTCCAAGTAAGTTAAACCATGTGGCTAAAAAAAATTATTTTGGTTTATTTTTGTGTTTCTTACTGATTAGTTGTGTTATATATTCATTTCATGAACTAAATCATAAGAAAGTTATGTGTGTAGGCCTTTCCTGAGATCCAGCCTGTATTTGTTCGAACGTACCGGGGAGAAGTAAAAAAAACGTGGAAAATACTGAACAACCAAGCTATTCATCATACCTTAGTATATAACAATAGGGAGGTTCAACCACTTATAATCAGTGGATGGAAGGGTATTGAAGATTACTACTCACTACCAGCTAACATCGTTGTTTGGTTCGGCTATTACGAGGACAATAACTTCGGGATATGTGGGTTTAAAGAGATTCATGCAAAAGAGGAATTACCCACATTCCATAATAGGTATCTTATAACGAATCAATATATGCATTTGACGTCGTGCTCCCACCGTTGAGTGAGATTTCACCGAAATTAGTTGAGTTATATTTTTTATGTTTAAGCCAGTTCTGATATAGTTGAAAAGTAGTTGAATAGCTAATAAATTGAGTCATCTGTTATATACATTCAGAAGGTACAGCTTGAATTTGCCGGTGTTCTACAAAAATTCGGTTACGAAGATCTGCTGCTGTTTGGCGACAACGGATGTTGCAAAATGCTGTCGATACTGAACATCGATGATGCATACCGAACCAAGTTAGGATATGAATGGGATGCATTCTGCGTGTCAAACAATTTCAAAGGCGAAGACCGAATACGCTTCCGTTTGGATGCAAATGATGAAAACAAAGGTTGTCACGTGTATAAGATATGACACGGGTAAGCTTGCACTTAATATTAAAAGTTTGTGTTGGGTTGTATTTATGCTTTACAGATTAATGTATGTTTCTGTATTATAGTTTTATACAGAAGTGCAAAAATGGTATGCCTGCAGTTAATGTAATTCTTTACTGTTTATACAGAAGGTGAAAATACATGAATCGGTTGGAACTTAACAAAAAAATCTACAGATATCCCATAAAGTATAACAAAAAACCTGACACCTAAACAACAATGTTTAACTTTTCTTATAAGGTTACATACGGAGTTAACTTCGCATAACTAAACATTGTTGAAAACCTCCTTGTAAACAACATTGGATGTACATGTTTTGGCATTGTTGTTTTCATCGTGTATCAATACTTTGATACCCTTTATGCTTGTGACCCTTGAAAGTGCGACATAAATCTGGCCATGAGTAAAAACGTCTCGAGGAATATAAAGCCCCACCCAATCCAATGACTGACCCTGTGATTTGTTAATCGTCATCGCGTAGGAAACAATGACGGGGAATTGTCTCCGACTTAGCTTGAAAGGCCAAGGAGATTGTGATGGGGACATATCCATCCTGGGAATGTATACGACGTTGCCATGGTGTTTTCCCCCCATGATATTGGCCTCAAGCACATGTGTAGCCATTTTGGTCACTATTAGGCGCGTCCCAATGCACAGGCTTTCGGATTGATTGATGTTTCGCATCAACATAATGGGTGCCCCGACCTTAAGTTTGATATGATGGTTAGGCAAGCCAAAAGTTTTTAATGAGCTGAGAAACTCCGGGGTGAGAACATCAAGCACGTCCCTGTCATGTATCTCCGATCGATCGACTGTATTACAGCTGTAGTAATCCCTCAAGTCACCTGGAGCCACATCATGAGGGATATATATAAAGAAATGCATCACCAACTGTATTGTGTTAAGGAGCTTATCAACTGAAAAGTGAGACTACCTGGCATAATGGACAACACGTGATCATTAATCTTGTCAGCCATATCTATTATTGATGCCAATATAGCCCTGCTCTTTAGATAGTTGAAGTCCGTATAATTTGCGAGAAAATCAGGATACGTACTCGTTATGACAGTAACGATAGGATCATCAAAATCTGTAATAAGCATCTCAGGCGGGAATTCAATTTCAGCAGTCCCATCATTTGGTTCTCCGACCTTTCCTTCTCCAATTTTGAGTAGCCAATCGGAGAATTCCGCCATTTCTTGCCTGTCGTGCTCGATGGGACCACAATTAAGACGCATATTCTTAGTTAAGTTCAATACTTGTACCGAATGCCATATGTAGGAAGACTTGGTGGCATGTACAATTTCGGAATGACTACCCCTTGGTATTACCGGCAATATCTGTCTGAAATCCCCACTAAACACGACAACCTTCCCACCAAAGAGTTCTTCCGAGATCCCATCAGTACTCATCACATCCTTCAATGTCTTGTCAAGTGCTTCAAAGCACCACTTGTTAGCCATGGGTGCCTCGTCCCAAATTATTAATTTTGATTGTCGAAGTAGTTCCGCAGCTTCTTCTTTGTGAGTAATATTACATGTAGAGTTGGCTAAGGTAGGGACCGGTATTTTGAATCTTGAGTGAGTCGTTCGACCACCTGGTAACAATAGCGATGTGATTCCACTGGTGGCAACGGTTAAACATATGTCGTGCTTAGATCTAATCGCACTTGCCATTGTCCGCCACATGTAAGTTTTCCCGGTTCCACCATAACCATGCAGGAAAAAAACTCCACCTTTCTGATTTGTTACGGTGGTCATAATCCTATCATAGATTCCGCGCTGCTCGTCTAATACAAATAAGTCAAATATCAGATCAAAGTAACGCCTAAGTATTAAATGATGAATAGCATTCAGTTTCCTGGTAAGTACCTGTAAGAGCAGCATGTAATGATTGGAATTCGTCTTTCATGGTTTGTATGTCGTAACTACGTTCTTCGTATATGAGACGGTTCCCCAGCTGCTCCAAGACATAACTGTCGGGATATGGTATAGGTTTGAAGTCATGGAGGCTTTTTCCATTCTTTTGAAGGAGAGTCTCAATATGATGTAACGTGAGATTTTGCAGCTCATGGTCATTCAATATTAGTTCTGTCAGAGGAAAAGACTTATGTGGTCAGTATGGACAGACTATTCCAAGGCACAGTATTGAATCCCATGCAGTATGGCTATAAATGAAAGGTTTTATAGTTTTTCCACTTAAAACCCATATTAGAAAGGTATATGCTTAAGATATTGAAATGGGTGAAAACGAAAAGCTGACCTATGTTATTAACCAAGACCCTTTGTTGGTGCAACAAACCGTCGGAGAGTAATGCCCATGTCTCTGTCCATAGATACGTCGGCCGATTGACATTGCCCGACATAAGCATAACAACGAAAAGCTTGCGTAGGAAATGACCGGACCCCCATTCACTTGCCTCTTTAATGGCTCCGATGTATTCCCTATCCTCTTCAAGGAAACCCATAGCGAAACATGCATCTCTAAAGAAATCACACTGTGTATCACCGACCTTGCGAATATCCTCATAGCACGTGGGTCCTTTCACGACAGTCAGCATCATACGAAGATAAAACAACTCGCCCGTAGACGGTGGTACCCAAATTAAACGGCCAAATGTATAACCCTTTTCTGAGGCTTCCATATTCTATTTCTTTTATGGTAAACAAACCTTGTGACGAACTGACCATAAGTTAATTCCCTGACTTCTTCGTAAGTCTGGTTGGCAATTAACCATGATGAAAACATAGTCTCCGTTACCCTCTCCCTCTCTAAAATATTCTCCATCCGGTCATGATCGGTGTAGTAGACAGACTTCTCAGCTATAAGATGGAAAAACATGCATTCCACAGCAGGTTTACGACCATGAATACTAAAAGAGAAGATTCTCCAACTCGCCTCGCACGGAGAGACATGTCTACAGTCAAGATATTGTTTAATTTCGTCTACGGGTTTGACACTATTCGAGGAAGGATGAGACTTATATACAACAGAAGCTGTAATTCGATCATGGCCTTTGTGTATATATTTTTAAAGATACTTAATTAATGTACTCTGATTACACCATTCCATGTTAATATGGGCTTGGTACTTCAAGAGCAATTTTGTGTTGTACGGGACGACATGCCTATTGTCCAGAGGGATGCCATTCTTGTGTATGACATGCGTAGTTGATCGTCGTCTGTATAGAGGGTAGCCTTCGACATCAACAATGGTATTCTCAATGAACTTTTTTGGAAAGAATTTAGTGCAATTTCTGTTCTTCATACACGGTGATGATTGCCTAGCCATACCACAAGGTCCATGCACCATATGCGACTTGGCCAAGTTGTACAACGTAGGATGAATGTCCGGATCAGGAATCTCGGCGGAAATTATTATATCAATATCATTGGGTGTGGGGTATTTACTCTGAGGATGCAAGAAGATAAGAATGTGAGCGTGAGGTAGACCTCTTTTTTGGAATTCAATGGTGTACATAACTGTTGAATGGAATAGTACAGAAGTCAGTATAAACATAATAGTTGTACATAATATAAGTGACCATAAAATACTGACAGAATTCCAAACGTAGACTTACATGCCAAAACGCGTCCTAGGACATGTCTCTTTGTTATATCACGCATAAGTTCGTCGAACTTAATTTTGAAGACCTTTGCTACAATATCCGAACGATCAAGAGCACTTAAATTGTTGCTATGCAACAGACGCTTTATTTCAGACCACGCAGGGTTGCAGGTAAATGTTATAAACAGGTCAGGGAAGCCAAGTTTACTTGAAATCGCCATCCCGTCAAAATAAAGTTGATCCATGTATCGTTTGCTTCCGACAAATGTCAAAGGCAATACAACACGCTTGCCCTGTTTTGTACTTTGATTAGAACTACCAGCAGCATTTTCCTGCTGTAAGTTGCTATATTTACCAACCCTTAATTTAGATTGATTTTTCCACAACCAGTTTAGACGCTCGGATTCTATCATAGTATAACCGTCAACCAGGAACTGTTGGAAAAGGCGCCGCGAATGAAGTAAAGTCTTAGGTTCCGAGATGCGCTCATGTGGACGGAAGCATAACTAATCCTTTATTGTTTGATGATTTTTCTTCGTGACTTGTCTTTGGTGACTATATTTTTGAAGAATATTATCTCTGTAACCGTCTTCGCGATATACAAAAATGAGTGGGTATTGGTGTCCAAGGTATGCCGGATGGAATTCATCTATTCTTTGTAACCCCCCATCGCGTGGATGGACTATTATGTCCCTTTTTTCTGCAAAATCAATATCGCCGACAATGAGAGCAGCAACTTCCGCAACAGTTGGCATATTATACATACGACCGTCGCTGGGTCTACTGGATATCAACTTCAACTTCAAGTCTAGAAAAGAATTTTCCCTCAAGAGATCCCTAGCATTTCTAAACGCTTTGGCATGGATAATGCAAGAATCCAACATCACCGTCAAGTCCCTGACTAATTCTTTTTCAAGTTTTTTGTTGTCCCTACAATAATCAGTAATTACATATATTAGTGCACATATGATTTTTAGTTCAAAGCGATTGACAAACTTTGAGTTGTACGTATAAGCAAAGAGATTTTTGTTACCTGAAATAATTCATCCTATTATCAACCTCATTCTCCGTATCGAAGATGTATAGCTGAGCATATTGCGGAGGTTGACCGATATTGGGAAGCATAGTACCTATCCGGTGACACACCTGACCGTGTAGTCCTAAAGTTGTAGGATCGTGTCCTCTCTGTGATGTTGTGTCAAACTTCATCCCAGGAGAAGTGAAGGAGAACATAGTGTTGTATGTTCGTATGTTGGCCTGAACGTTTTTACTACGGGTGGAATTTCCATCGAAAAGGAGCTGAGCTAATAAAGGTGGAGGCTGCCTCATCAGTGGTAGCACGACTCTTCCATACTTGCAGCAAATGTGAAACTTTGGTGCAGTTGTGTGTCTATATTTGGATTTTCGTTCCTGGTACGACATACATGCCTTGCAATGCTAGAATTCCCAATTAGGGATTCCGATATCGACATATTATGTGCATGTAACAATAAGATATGCATAATGCGGGACTAAGAAACAAATGGAAATCATGTTTGGTAATTTGGTAAAGAAATTACCTTGTAGGTGATCTTCGACATCTTCATCACCAGCTTCGATGTCAGAGTCTGAAGAATTTACCATAGTATGATCATAATCAGAATCAGATTTTTCCTCAGAAGATGAATTTGTAGGTACATTGCATTGTGGAATGCCAAAAGCATAAGCATTACATGTTGAATGTGCATTACTTCCGACAGGAAGCTGGATTTGGCGAAGGACCGTCCTCGAGGAGCCACAGGGCATGAATGAGGGTTGTGGAGAAGTATAACATGAAGATGCAAAAGTGCCTATGTAGGTTGATGAGGACGCAGCCAAGGGAGGTTGATGACCTCGCCCCTGATTGGGAGCAATTTGCTGAGACTTACTGAGGGTAGGACAAACATGTTGTGCCAAGGTTGAATTATTGTTTTTTACTAACATAGTAGACGCGTTGTTAGGGGACACTGTAGAATTTAACATGGGAAATAGATTTATGCCATAACTAATATCGAATCGTCTACGCTTCGGAGGGGCAGTAGGATGATTGTGCCGAAGAGACGGTCCAGTGTGTGTGGTATTCACAACATTACTCTGGGGGGTTGTACATTGAGTTTGGGAGTTTTTTGCATTAGGAAGCAAAGGTGTTGATGGTGAAGCAACATTGTTCTCCTTGTTGGGTCGCAAATTCTGTTGGCTCTTTTCACTCAACAATAATTTTTCGTTTCTGTCTTGCAATAGAGGCCGGCATATGACTGTCACCATCCATGGAAAGGCTATCCTAAAACATTAGACGTGCAAAAGGAATAGTTAGTAAAGATTTGTTACCATAAAAAATGAAGTGGGAACATTAAAATCGTAAGCAAACCCTGGGCAGTGGGAGAGAGGAAACAAATAGCTTAAAAATATACTAAGTTGCCTATTGTGAAAAGTAAGAGATGTTCAAATATCACTCAAATTTTGCCTGCAGTTGAAGTGTAACGTTGTAGTGGCAAGGTAGTTAGAAAGACAGAACAAACACAAATAGCTTTCTTTGCTGAGGTGATGATGGAGTGGCTGTGTGTTGTAATTACTTTCCCACTAAAAATTTGAAAATTTGAAAAGAACCTCCAAATAGTTGCAGCATAATAGTATTATTTTATTCAAATTTTATATTGTTATAATATGTTGGGAAGGTAAATAGTGTTTAACAGTAAGACTGTACTTCTTCTTTCACATGAAGTAGGCATAAACGGCGACGTGACATATGAGAGAGATGGTGCTTGAGTGTTGTGCAGTGGTAGCTACTGAACTGCTGTCTTTAGGTATAGTACAATGTATAAAAGTAGAAAGGATCAATATTTTAATATTATTGTAACATGCTAAGTATGAGATACATGTTTTTCTGAAGTATAATTACAAAGACTGTGTTGCTTTTGGACAGTATTTGGATTTACGTGTTAAGTATAATAGCAATGGTAGCCACACAATATATTTCATTACATGCATGTGACAAAGAACATATTTTACTCAGTAAGAATTAGCTGCCACGAGATTACGTTGGCTGTCGACTAGCTAACACAACTCTCTCCTTTTAACAAGGCTTGGCATTGGCATTGCATAGCAAAGCTAACCACCTAGAAATAAGATTAACTAAAAGCTCTCGAGTGATCTTCAAACGAGGATTATCACCTACCAGAAACCAAAATATTTAAAGGGAAGAGTCTCTTGATTACAATGAAGAAAATCACTAACTAACTTTATAAAAAAAATATATTCACATTAACACGAATGAGAATACTCTTGACAAAATTGACACATAACCCTAAGACAAACTCAAACTCCTTGCGAATTGCTTTTATTAGACAAAAATGAATGATCTAAGACTATTTTGCTTAAGTTAAGAAAATTGTATAAACAAAAAAAATGCATAATGCTTTTACTAAAATGTTTTCTAGCTTATTCATCTTATTATAAATGCAATGTAAAAAATATTAAATTAAGAGTAAAGTAATACGAGTTAATTAAATCTTTTACGATTAAAAATATCATCGTTGAATTGAATACATTCAGCGTGAAATATATATATATATATATATATATATATATATATATATATATATATATATATATATATATATATATATATATATATATATATTTTGAGACAATTTAAAATTATAAAAAATGAAGAAACCTACTTAAATAATAGAAAATATGTCACATAGAATTAAAATAAAATTCTAGATTGAAATAGTTAATTCAGGGCCAGGCACATGAAACTCGTTAACATTATAAGGGTGACGTATATTTAACCTTATAAAATTGGGCGTGAGATTAATAGTAGGCTCATTCATATTCATTTGAGGTCCAATCAATTTCACATCCTAAAATAAAGTAAATTTCAACATTAAAAATGATGTCATTATCCATCATTAATTAATCTATGTCCATTCATGATAATTTTAGAACACCATTTTGGGTCCAAGGCCATTAATACTATTGTAATATGCTTGCATCAATTCAAAACACATCACAAACTTGTACATCCTCCATCTCATATTATAAACAAAAATTATTTTTTAAATACATTAAACAATTAATGTATCTGACCTATATATAGACCAGATATATTAATTATTCAATGTATTTAAAAAGAAATTATTCACCATAGCCAACAAATATTAAAACACAAGTATTAAGTAATAAATTACACTCATCCAAATATTTTAAACTAAAACATTTAAGTCTATTCATTATTAAAAACGAAATGTACATCTTGTCGATGCTTCAACATGGTGAAACTTAAAGCTGTTATGACATATTTAATCAATTCTATTTGTTTATAATTACTAAAAATATTTATTATTTTTTAATTTTTTTAAATAAAATTAATAATTTATTTTGTCAAATTGAATAATACTCTATATTCGTGCACACAATTATACTCGTACACAATTTTTCATGTCACGGGTCATTATCAGTCCAATATCTATTTTATGTTAATCAACAAAAATTTGATATTCTCACGGGACACTATCACCACAATATCTTTTTTATTTTAATCAATAAAATATTTGTAAATGTTTATAGTTATTAATGATATTTGTAAATATTTGTAGTTATTAGACATATTGGAAAATAGAGTGACACTGCCAAAAAAGAAAAAGACAATAACTTTTCTTGGGGTTGGAACAAAATATGGGACTTCAGAAAGATCATGTCTGAGAACCTGTTAAATTCAGGAAATAAAACATGTATAAATATTGGTTAGTCAGATATGAAATATTTTATGAAGTGATACAAGACACAACCTGTTAGATCAAGACAACAAAGCATGCATAAATATTGCGATCCATATGCATTTCACTACAATTGTAAAGTACAAAATTATTTCTATTCCGTTTATTTGTAAAAAGTTTGTATATTCTAAAATGATTATGCAAATCCTTACGGGTCACTACCATAACAATACCTATTTGTTTTTAAGTATTTCTTTTCAAATTTACATATTCATTTAAATATATTTTATATCATATTAGATAAATTTATCTGTGCGGATGCACATGTATGCTGAATCATTACTATAGCCAAATAATTATTTTTGAGATGATTACTTTTGATATTTTTTTAATTCAAAATTTATCAATTATTGTTAATACATATAAAGATGTATTAAAAAAGAGTCACAAATATTTAGATTTTTTATTGAATAATTTAAGATAGGAATCAATTTACACGTGCGGACGCACGGGTCTTCTACTAATTAAGTAATAAATTACACTCATCCAAATATTTTAAACTAAAACATTCAATTCTATTCATTATTAAAAAAGAAATCTACATCTTGTCGATGCTTCAACATGGTGAAACTTAAAGCTGTTATGGAAAAAAACAACAAAAATTCAAATTTGTTATATACAAATAAGAATATCATTTGTTTTTCTGTTAAAAACAAACTTGATTTGCTGCACAATAGAAATAGAGTTGAATAATGCATGACCGGGTTGGTCATATTTAGTGTGAGTGCTTTCACTACGTCTCTAATGGTGCGGGCATTGGGCATTGGGTGATAGCTTACGAACTTAATCCTAACAATATCTAGTTGATGGAAGGTCAATTCAAGTGAACAAAGGAAACCCAATAACAAGATAAACAAATGAAGTGTGGCAATAAATTATATGCAATATTTTTTTTTTCTCAAACAGAGAAGTATGGGGATAAATCATGGCACACACTCTCTTTATTTATTGAATTGGAAGTTGTATATATACATGAGCCTTATTATTTTTTCGACTAATGTAAACACAAAAACAAAAATCTGATGTTTATTTTCACACTCAACCTCACTAGTTAATCATTTATTTTCTTTCCAATACTCATGTTAGATTTTTGCCTCTATTATGAATATCTAGATACCTATTCTAAATTTAACTTAATTTAACACACACGCACACGCATATATATATATATATATATATATATATATATAGGGTTCATATCCTATGAGAATGCTATTTTTATGTAAGAACGTGAGAATTAATATGAATCATTATATTTTAAAATAAACGGTGAAGATTATGTGTGGTTTTTGTTTTTCTTTCTCCTTCATCATTTATTTAAATGATGAAGGAGAGAGAAAAAAACTGACACATAATCTCCACCATTTATTTTAAAATCTAATGGTTTAGATTCATTCTCATGTTCTCACATAAAAATATCATTCTCATATGATACGTTCCCTATATATATATATATATATATATATATATATATATATATATATATATATATATATATATATATATATATTAATCAAACTCCAAATTTACACATATATGCAAAGAATCAAAATTACTCACAGTTTTCCACATTTATTGCTTCATTTCGTGCTTGAGCCTCCATCTTGAATCTTTCCAAGTCCGAACCAACGAACATAAACATATAAAAAAGGAAAAAATTAATTAATACTTTATCTTTAAATAAAAGGTTGTAGCAATTTAGCACTAAAAACATAGTAATAAGTAAACATTTACCTTTGATCTTTAGAGAAAAAAAGCTTTGAATATATGAATGAAACATAGAGAAACATATATTAGCATAAAAACTTGGTAAAACAAAAATAACAGTTAGCTAATAAAGGTAAAGGTAATAGTGAGGACAAATCAATTTCAACACCAATTACTCAAAAATTTCAACACCAATATGTCATAGATATATCTCATAAATTCAACACTGATTTAAAAACTATAAAAAAGAGTCACCATGGTATTTCAGGTAATGTTCTTATGTTTTAAATTCAAGCAAGTAAATACATTTTAGACATTTTAGAGAGAGAGAGAGAGAGAGAGAGAGAGAGAGAGAGAGAGAGAGAGAGACAGAGAGAGAGAGAGAGAGAGAGAGAGAGAGAGAGAGAACAAGTATGAGGGAGTGAAACTCATTGATCGGTTATGGTGGTGATGCGGCGGAAGCTAGTAGATGAATCAAAACTTGGAACGACGTTTTTGTTGTGTTGAATAAAACATAGGGTTTGGTGAGAGAACTAAGAAGAACGAGAGAAAAAGTGAGAAATGGCGCATATGAAAAGTAAATCAGGGTTTCATTCTTTTTGTGAAAAATTGATTGGGTTGGGTGGATTTTGTTTGGGCTTGTTTAGTTATTAGGCCGACCAACCTTGTGTTAATAATAAAAAGTATCAAGGGTCTGTCGGTTTGAAGTTTCTTATGATTTTGTTTAAAGAACTGACCCGGCTCATTTCTACCCTCCTTTACCCATCTAAGCAACCCAGTTAACCGGACAACCCAAATTTGACATGCCTGATGGCTTTGGGTTACCACGTGTCGAACAATTTAGGCCATGTTTTCTTTTTTTGTCCATCTCTAGAATTCACCTCTCTTTATCTCTCTCCAACTTGAATTTTTATTTTATTTTTTAAGCAAAATAAATCAACGATTATGATGCATTGGTCATTAGTATAAAAAATACATTTAACCTGAGACGCGAAATGCATTTAACCTCGGATAAAGAAGAAGGCAACGAAGGGCATCATGAAAAGTGACCACTTTACCCCTCAATTTCTAAATAACCAAGGAATAAAGTTATCTGCACATGAGTTTGATCCCGAAAATCTTCCTTTTTTAGTATTATCAGAATTGGATGGCGCGCCCAATATTAAATATTGGATTTGTGTAAAACCAATGTAATAACGCAATATTCTTACCTCGGTTACAAGTAAAACCGAGGAGATAACATTATATATATATATATATATATATATATATATATATATATATATATATATATATATATATATATTTGTGTGTGTGTGTGTGTGTGTGTGTAACGCCCATATATAAATACATATGTCTAGAAGATATATATTATACATGTTTGCAAGTTTGGTACTAAAATACAAATAAGTTCCTAGTAGCACATTGTATATATTACAGGCCAAAACATAACATATAAAAACAATGGCATAATATACACAAGATGCTCAAAAGACTAAGAACTAGATCATATCAAATGATCTCAAAATAGAGTATTCACAGCGGAAACAATGTCATCCTAAAATAGCCAAGACAAGTAAGGATATCAAACTGCTTTATCCTTAACCTTCACGGAACCAGAACCACCTAAAACATAATCAACAACATGGGGTGAGATAATAATCCCATTGGGTTTCCTATCTTATGGATTCTCTCGGCTTTACAAGGTTCTAACCAATCCTAACTCAAGTCAAAGGGAATGGATAAAACTTGAGCTCACAAACCACACACTATATAGAAACATGTCGCTTGAGTTCAACAACTCAAACTATCACTAATCGGAAACCTTACTAAGGCATTCCTTTTTCCCGTCCTCTCATACGTCTAGGAGATCGGCACGAGTCATGAATCCTTGTAATGTACTTTGGTATACGAAATGGATTCGGATCCAAGAGAAACATAGTCCACATGAATCGTCACTTCTCATGGGTCGTACCCCATCATAAGTCTCTTTACCAGTAGGCTACATTTGTACAATGGGAGTCAAACCTGTCAAAGTAATAGTGCGTACTGTAACGCCCCGGTTTTGTTAGATTTATTTAATAGAGTAGAGTTAATTGGTTTTGGGTTTATATTATTTTATTATTGACTTTTATTTGACAAAATGTTATTTTTCATCATTGTTTATGTTTTATCGCATTTTGAGAGCGTTTGGGAGATATTTGAGCTGAGGGGTATTTTGGTATTTTTGCGTGGTTAGATATTTTTATAAATAGAAATAGAGAGAGAGAGAAATAGAAAGAAAAGAAAAAAAAGAGAAAGAAAAGAGAAGGAAAGAAAGAAGAGGAGAGGAAGAGAAAAGAGGAAAATCGCGGGAACTCCGTTTCGAGCGCGTATAATCGGGTAAGGGTGAGAAGTTTCAATTATATCTTGCTTGTGTATGTATATGTGTTGTTTGTTGTAATTGTTTTGATTGTTTCGTGACTTTTCGTATCGATTGGAATTAGGAGCGATTGATAGAAATCGACGTTTTCACGGATGAAATTCGATATAAACCGCGTAGAATACTCGTTGATTATGTCTAAACATGTTTTGGTTGTTCTGGTATGAATTAGAAGTGTTTGGGTGGTAAAAATGATTTATTTTGGTCCCATATGACCTATATTGACGCTGCTGCGAATTCTGGGTTTCGCGGGTTCACCTAGCGAACCCCAGCGAAGAAACGGGCAAATGTTCGCTAGAAGGTTCGCCTAGCGAACTTTATGACTGTTTTCCACTGCCTTGGTTCGCTAGGGTTCGCCTAGCGAATACTGGAGCGAACGTGATATTTTCCAATTTTGTTTTCGTCGTAATTTTCAAACCGTAAGTCCGTTTTGGTCGCCGTTCGAAGCGTTAGAAAGCTAATGAAATGCTCTTTCTTTTAAAAATGGTTTGGAGGGCAGTAGATGAATTATGTAAGTCGTGATTTTGAAAAAGTGTTGGTTTGTCGGATTTTCACCGTCGTATTGGTGTGCGAATGAAGTGTTATCATGCTATATGCTTTTAATATGTATCGCATGGCTTGTGTGCTGGTATATGATGTGAATATATATGATAAGTGTTGGTGATGATGGTTTGTGGTGTTATGGAGGAATAAATGTGTGTTTTGGGTTTTGATTTCAATGTGCGATAATGATGTGTTGTGAGTAGCATTTGATATGTAAATCCCTTGTGTGAGGAACTATGATGTTGTTGTGATTTGTGGTATGTGATATGATTGTGGTATTTATAGCTTGTGAGGAAGTGCATTGTTTATGTGAAATTTCAATGTATGTTGTGTGGTGGCATTTAGGGTTTGAAATGCATTGTTTGAATTGCTTTGCAATGCATGAATGTGATGATGTTGAAGCATGTGATAAGTTGTTGTAATTGTTGTGGTTGTTGATTTGTGGCCTAAGGGCAAGAATATGCAATGTGTGGTATTTGATTATATATGCATGATTATGGATGTGTATGTGGGTGCAATGTGAATGTCATGAGTCATTGTATGCCAAGCATCATAATGTGCATTGTGGAAACGTCCTGAGTGACGGTTTGGTTCCAGAGAGAATATTCTATAACATCGTGGGCCTCGAAAATATGAGGTGCTGCCTGAGGACTTAAAGCGATGGGTATAGACGATTGTGGGCTCCTTTGGAGACTTAAAGCAATCCTTAACGTCGTGGGCCTCGAAAATATGAGGCGATGCCTGAGGACTTAAAGCGACGGGTGAACATCGTAGGCCCGACGGGGAGTTACTTGAGATTCTCAGTAACGAGCGATGGTTCCAATAGTTCCTGAGTGGACTAATGACGTGACAAAATGACGTGACAATGGAAGTCGGTACCGCATGGCATGTGCATAGAGTCGTGGTGTCGGTCTCTGTGCATTTGCATTCATCATGAATTAATTGTGCATGGAAAGGTGATTGTGATTGATGAGATAAAATATGTGCAATTGTATTGAATGGTATATGTTTGATTGATTATGTGATTATGTGTGGAAAAATCATGATTTGATTGATTATGTGTGGAAATTGTGCATTGATTTGTTATGTGTTGAGATTGTGATAGCATTGGTAATTGACGTGCATATGTGATAAATGTTATGACTTGGTATGCCTTAGGTGCAAATGTGTGATTATGTTAGTATAATTGTTATATGCTATGTGGTTGGATTGTTAGAAATATGTTATACATCTGTGGCTTGCTATATGCATTGGTATGTGATGTGTGAAGTGAGAATAACTGTGTATGTGATTATTATGTGTTTTTGCATATTATTATGCAATCTTGGTTTAGTTGTTATTTCTCACCCTTCTGCTGGAATATGCTTTTTATGGCATAGTGCAGATTGTCAGCTTTAGAGGCATGGAGGCAAGTGGAAGAGTTAGATCTTCGTTTGCTTAGGTCTTGGTGTCTGCTCTGATACGTAACACAGGAGTCGGGGAACGCTTTAAGTTATTTGTATACAATTGTTGAATATGTTTTGTATGACCTTTGTATGTATATTTTGTTGTTATAAAACGATTCATTTTGTAAAACAAGTCGATTATGGATCTTTCCGCTTTATTCCATAATTGACATTCAGTTTATATGGAAAAAGGTTCCCTATGGGGTTATCCTATTTTGTGCTATGTATCAAAATAATTGAGCAGGGTTTGTATTTTCTTTCTTTAAGTGTGACATCCCTGTTTCCTGTCGGAAAAATAAATTTTTAGTTGCTCTGATTTATATTTGTATTATTTATTCACGAGGGGAATTGGGTTGTTACATTAGTGGTATCAGAGCAGGTCGGTCCGTCCGGCCAAGTTGTTGAGTCAGTGGTGTGACAGTTGAATATTGTCGTTGTTGTTTGTCCCTTAGTACGTGATAGGTGTGTGGAACACTGTCGGTACTTTCTGGTTTTCTAATCCTTTGTCTGCAGGAGTTAGAATGAGATAAGTGGGGGAGAAGCTTGTACTTCTCCCAGTTGCTTTGGTTGTGTGCCGTTGGTTGCAAGGTTGTGAGTGCTATTTGGACAGTGTTGTTCCGGTTTCAGAGGGAATGCGGAGGTAAGGTTTGTGTGAACTAAGGATTTGTGCTTTAGGTAGTTTTGTGCACAGGATGCAAGAAATGCTATTATAGTTTGGTAAAGACGGTTTATGCCCCATCATGATTGTCGACTGTCTATTGAAAAATTGAGGAACTGATCACCCTTAATCTCTTGTTGATAGCAGACGGGAATTATGTTGGATGGAATAGACGTGTCTTTTCGGCTTTGATAGTGTGTGCAATGAATTGTTTGGAATTTAAGAAAATGGTTACGGATTGTTTCGATGAGTTGAGGAAGATTCTTATATCTGAAGGTGAGACGGATTGGAGGTTTTGGTATGTTGGTCTAGTGGGAAGTCATTGAGGGAGAACGATTGGGTATTGTCAAAGGTGGTTCTCATAGAGAAGAGTGTGAACTCGAATTTGACGAAGGTGAAGATTTGAGGTTTGGATCTGCTAAGTAAGTAGAAAACTCTTAGTAGATGGGACTGAGATGTTTGTTTGGCCTGTGATGATAGTGGTCTGGGAAATTAGCAGGAAGTCATAGTGTTGGGCCGTCAGTTGTGCATGGTTTTCAGATGTGTTATGGATGGAACATTAAGGTGTTGTCTTAGGGAGCTCCGGTTTGGTTAGTAACAAAAAGGAAGGATGGTTGAATGGAATAACAAGTATGATGCATATGATGGTATTGGTTTTGAGACTATGGAAAGCGAAACTTAGAGTTCTGGTGAGGTTTGGAGTCTTTGGAGTTTTAGAGCATTAATGGAAATTTTGAGAAAACCCTAGGTGTGGATGTAATGTTTGAGAGTTCTTTTGAGATGGTTGTTGCTACACGTGGGGATTTATGGAATTTTGACTACAAAGAGAAGAAATTGTGTATGGATTGCTAACAGTTGAATAAGGTAACGATTGAGAACAAGTGTCCACTTTCAGGAATAGAAAACTGGAATGGTTTGGCTGAGTTTGAGTGAACTTGCAATTGTTTGGAATGTTTGATAAGAGTGGTGGATTATGTGAGTTGAGGCTGTGATCGACTTAATGCGACTGGTTATGTTTGTTATCATCGGGATAGGCTGTTATTTACTCAGTTAAGCTTGTATTTGAGTAACCAGTTACCCAGGGAAAAGAATTTTGCAAGAACTTTAAGAATTTATATCTTTTGGAATTTGTTTGGGTATTACAACGTGCAGTGATGTTATTTGGTGTTAGTAAGGAATTTGTAATGTTTGTGGAGTAGAGGAATCGTATCTTCCATATTTATTTGGCTAAGTTAGTAATGGATTTGATTGAGGATATTCGGATCTATTGTAAACCCTGAGGAAGAACAGGTAGAGTGTTTGAGATTTGAATCACAAGTGTTGAAAAGAGACGAAGTTGTATGCGGAGTTATTCGAGTGAGAATTTGGGTTAAAAAAAAAGGGTCAGTTTTCTTGGATATGTTATTTCAGATGAGAGTATGGTTATGGATCCATCGGAAGTGGATGTAGTTCTACAATGAGAGGTTCCGAAGTTGGTTAAGTAGATTAGAAACTTTTGGGCTCAGTTGGTTGTTACGGAAGGTTATGGAAGACTTTGCTAAGTTCGTACTTCTGTTATCTCAGTTGGCTTGCAAAGGGTGAGTCGTTTGTCTGGATGTTCGTTGTGAGTAAGTTTTGGTGAGCTGAAGTAGAAGTTGGCTACGGCTTCAGTTTTGATTCTGGATGATCCTAATAAACCGTTTGTGAGATGTGTCTTTGAGGAGTTTAGACAGTGTGTTAATGCAAGAGGGTAAAGTCGTGGCTTATGCTTTACGACAATTGAGGATTCATAAAAGGATCGATACTATTCAGGATTTGGAATTGGACGCGATTGTATTGTGTTGGAGAATCTGGAGGTATTGTTTTAAGGGTTTTAGGTTCAAGGTGTTTGGATGGAGGAATTGACGGTTTTGGATATGTAACAAGACTGTTGTAATTCTGAGTTTTCGCGGGTTTGCTTAGAGAACCAGTTAGCGAAGGTCAGCGAAGGTTCGCTGAGTTATTCGCCTAGCGAACTTTGTGTCTGTTTTTAGCTAGTAGTTGGTTCGCTGGAACATTCGCCTAGCGAAGGTGCTAGCGAATGCTCGCGAGAAGGTTCGCCCAGCGAGCAGTGCTGTTTGTGTAATTTTGTTTTCTGCATAACTTTTGATTTGTAACTCGGAGTAAGGCACAGTCGGATGGTTGGAATTCCTGATTAGTTATGACTTTGGCTCGAATTATCCTATTGGTAAAGTTTATGTCGTGCATGATGAGTTAAGTCGAGAGTTTTACTTATGTCTGCTTTGATGGTTAAAGAGTGGGAACTTTTGGGAGAATTTAGAGATTTGGGTTGGTGTGTGAATTGACGTCTGATAGTGTGCAGTTGGGTATATTAACAGTGAACAGTGATTTTTGGTGAATATGAGAGAGAGTTAGACTTTGGACGTGAGATTGGTAGTTTTGATGGTTACGAGTAATCAGAGTGCGCAGCGGAAGCGTGATATGGCACATTTCGTATATACGTGTGGGACTGGTAAGAGTTCATAGGTTGAACATTGGGAACATGTAGGAGTGTTGAGACCATTAAACGCTTCAGGATGGAAGTCATATGTGAAAAGTTTAACTGTTATCCGTGGGCTGCTATGTAGTTGGGTGTTTTGGTTATATGTTCGATTGGTGAATTATAGCATTGTTGTAGTATGGTTGTGTGACAAGGATGTTGGTGTTCTGGTTTTGTTGATGTTGTGGAGACCTTGTGGTGTCGTGGAACTTTATGTTCTTGTTTGTGTTGTTGTCTCGTTTCCATTGTGTTGGTTCGAGTTCGTGTAGCTAATTCCTGTGTGAGGAATTAGAGGTGGGTTACCTATGGTGAGGGTAACGATCTTGTTGTGTTTCGGTTCTAGAGTGAACCGGTGTGTTGGTATCTTGGCTTTTCTTTGAGTCGTGAGTTAGTCGTCAAGTGCATTGTATGGGCTTTGCATCTTGTCGTCGTTGTGGTCGTCGTTGTCGTGTCGTTGTTGTATCTGCTATTGGCAAGGTGATTTGCCAGTTGTGTTATTCGTGGTGTGCCTTTTGTTGGCATGTTGGGTTGTTAGTCGGATGCGGGAGTCGTGTCCGGAGTTGTTCGTCTCGGTATATTTTCGAGGACGAAAATGTCTAAGTGGGGGAGAATTGTAACGCCCCGGTTTTGTTAGATTTATTTAATAGAGTAGAGTTAATTGGTTTTGGGTTTATATTATTTTATTATTGACTTTTATTTGACAAAATGTTATTTTTCATCATTGTTTATGTTTTATCGCATTTTGAGAGCGTTTGGGAGATATTTGAGCTGAGGGGTATTTTGGTCTTTTTGCGTGGTTAGATATTTTTATAAGTAGAAATAGAGAGAGAGAAATAGAAAGAAAAGAAAAAGAAGAGAAAGAAAAGAGAAGGAAAGAAAGAAGAGGAGAGGAAGAGAAAAGAGGAAAATCGCGGGAACTCCGTTTCGAGCGCGAATAATCGGGTAAGGGTGAGAAGTTTCAATTATATCTTGCTTGTGTATGTATATGTGTTGTTTGTTGTAATTGTTTTGATTGTTTCGTGACTTTTCGTATCGATTGGAATTAGGAGCGATTGATAGAAATCGACGTTTTCACGGATGAAATTCGATATAAACCGCGTAGAATACTCGTTGATTATGTCTAAACATGTTTTGGTTGTTCTGGTATGAATTAGAAGTGTTTGGGTGGTAAAAATGATGTATTTTGGTCCCATATGACCTATATTGACGCTGCTGCGAATTCTGGGTTTCGCGGGTTCGCCTAGCGAACCCCAGCGAAGAAACGGGCGAATGTTCGCTAGAAGGTTCGCCTAGCGAACTTTATGACTGTTTTCCACTGCCTTGTTTCGCTAGGGTTCGCCTAGCGAATACTGGAGCGAACGTGATATTTTCCAATTTTGTTTTCGTCGTAATTTTCAAACCGTAAGTCCGTTTTGGTCGCCGTTCGAAGCGTTAGAAAGCTAATGAAATGCTCTTTCTTTTAAAAATGGTTTGGAGGGCAGTAGATGAATTATGTAAGTCGTGATTTTGAAAAAGTGTTGGTTTGTCGGATTTTCACCGTCGTATTGGTGTGCGAATGAAGTGTTATCATGCTATATGCTTTTAATATGTATCGTATGGCTTGTGTGCTGGTATATGATGTGAATATATATGATAAGTGTTGGTGGTGATGGTTTGTGGTGTTATGGAGGAATAAATGTGTGTTTTGGGTTTTGATTTCAATGTGCGATAATGATGTGTTGTGAGTAGCATTTGATATGTAAATCCCTTGTGTGAGGAACTATGATGTTGTTGTGATTTGTGGTATGTGATATGATTGTGGTATTTATAGATTGCGAGGAAGTGCATTGTTTATGTGAAATTTCAATGTATGTTGTGTGGTGGCATTTAGGGTTTGAAATGCATTGTTTGAACTGCTTTGCAATGCATGAATGTGATGATGTTGAAGCATGTGATAAGTTGTTGTAATTGTTGTGGTTGTTGATTTGTGGCCTAAGGGCAAGAATATGCAATGTGTGGTATTTGATTATATATGCATGATTATGGATGTGTATGTGGGTGCAATGTGAATGTCATGAGTCATTGTATGCCAAGCATCATAATGTGCATTGTGGAAACGTCCTGAGTGACGGTTTGGTTCCAGAGAGAATATTCTATAACATCGTGGGCCTTGAAAATATGAGGCGCTGCCTGAGGACTTAAAGCGATGGGTATAGACGATTGTGGGCTCCTTTGGAGACTTAAAGCAATCCTTAACGTCGTGGGCCTCGAAAATATGAGGCGATGCCTGAGGACTTAAAGCGACGGGTGAACATCGTAGGCCCGACGGGGAGTTACTTGAGATTCTCAGTAACGAGCGATGGTTCCAATAGTTCCTGAGTGGACTAATGACGTGACAAAATGACGTGACAATGGAAGTCGGTACCGCATGGCATGTGCATAGAGTCGTGGTGTCGGTCTCTGTGCATTTGCATTCATCATGAATTAATTGTGCATGGAAAGGTGATTGTGATTGATGAGATAAAATATGTGCAATTGTATTGAATGGTATATGTTTGATTGATTATGTGATTATGTGTGGAAAAATCATGATTTGATTGATTATGTGTGGAAATTGTGCATTGATTTGTTATGTGTTGAGATTGTGATAGCATTGGTAATTGACGTGCATATGTGATAAATGCTATGACTTGGTATGCCTTAGGTGCAAATGTGTGATTATGTTAGTATAATTGTTATATGCTATGTGGTTGGATTGTTAGAAATATGTTATACATCTGTGGATTGCTATATGCATTGGTATGTGATGTGTGAAGTGAGAATAACTGTGTATGTGATTATTATGTGTTTTTGCATATTATTATGCAATCTTGGTTTAGTTGTTATTTCTCACCCTTCTGCTGGAATATGCTTTTTATGGCATAGTGCAGATTGTCAGCTTTAGAGGCGTGGAGGCAAGTGGAAGAGTTAGATCTTCGTTTGCTTAGGTCTTGGTGTCTGCTCTGATACGTAGCACAGGAGTCGGGGAACGCTTTAAGTTATTTGTATACAATTGTTGAATATGTTTTGTATGACCTTTGTATGTATATTTTGTTGTTATAAAACGATTCATTTTGTAAAACAAGTCGATTATGGATCTTTCCGCTTTATTCCATAATTGACATTCATTTTATATGGAAAAAGGTTCCCTATGGGGTTATCCTATTTTGTGCTATGTATCAAAATAATTGAGCAGGGTTTGTATTTTCTTTCTTTAAGTGTGACATCCTTGTTTTCTGTCGGAAAAATAAATTTTTAGTTACTCTGATTTATATTTGTATTATTTATTCGCGAGGGGAATTGGGTTGTTACACGTACATTCCAGAGGAGCACTCTATATAAGCCTACACTCTCAAAATGGAAGAACTCAAGGGAATGGTTCCGACTACGTGATCTCATACATAAATGTGATTGTATTTGACAATCACAAGGCCATGTACGCCTTATTCACAAGGAAACACAACCTCCAATAATTCTCCATGTAATGCCTCACCTCTCCGTAAGACAACTACTTGTCAATGACGCACACCTAGGCGCCAAATACACAAGCATTTTCATCTAAGTCATCTATCCTTTCCTAGTTACATCACTAGTCTATTCCATTCAATTGTGATAAGGTTTTCCTCCATTTCTTTATACGTATTCCAATATTTTATCATCATTTATAAATAACCAAGCACTCATGGTAAGCATGTATAATAGTCATAATCATCATGTAAAACAATCCATAGTATCATAAGTCATGCATAAGAAGCAACCAAACAAGTAAACAAACAAATAAAACAAAAAATGCCAGGATCGATGTGCGAGCTCTAGGCGAGGTCACTGTAGCGAGTGATTTTTAGATGTGGTTGCGAAGCACGATCGCTCTGGTACTACAGCTCGATTCATTTTTTATCCTATTGAAGCTGATGAAGGAAGGGAAATAGATGTCTCCAATTAACCCTGCTTGCATACTGAGTTTGAATAGCGGTCTGTTAGGTTACAGATGCTACAAAGATTCGGGGGGTCTCTCTTAGGTTATTTCTCCGGAATGGTACCTGGACATGATGTTAAGACTGATGTTTTATGAAATGATGGGATTTTGGGTTTTTGTTTAGTGTGCTCGCTAAGATTTTTCTTTCAATCTTATGCCTATGTATTCCCGTTTACCGAAATAAGGAAATCAGAGTGTTCGTAGTTCCTCCTATTCTATGGGAGGAAATGGTGTTTTGGTGTCTTGTTCAAAGCCCAAGACGTGAAGCTGGAGGGTAGTTTGTATCTTGTTCGAAGCCCAAGATGTGAAGCTAAAAGGGCTTGACTTTAGAGAGAATTTGTCATCTCTAAAGAGGGGTTTGTCTGTCACAACTGTTTATAAAGGAGAATTACTTTAACCGGGATGTGTGAATCCGGCAATGCCATAATTTCCTTTATAGGGGATTTCCAACCTGAAGGAGAATACTTTAACTCAGTTTAGAGCAATGCCATCTTTCCTTAGGAATTTCTCATGCTAAAAGAGGGACAGTGGCGTGGATGTAAATAATCCAGAGGCTTGCCGCTTACAGCGATTAGATGAAAGGAAAGGAGTTGTTGATGTTTGTGTACTGTGAACGAGGCACAGCTTTGATGCTAAAAGGTTGATTGGATCAACCAGTGGTTTTCTTATACAAAACCTAAGAGGAGGCTATTGGCCCAATAAGAGGGTTTTTATGTGTGTCTCGTACAAAGCCCGAGAGAGAGGCTAAAAGGGTTGACTCAATAGGATAATCTTTTATACTCAACAAGAGAGTGTTTTAATATCTCGTACGAAGCCCGAGATGGAGGCTAAAAGTTTAGCTCCGCTGGGGAGAATCATTGTACAAAGCCCAAGAGAAGGCTAGGTTGTTGTCTCAGTTAAGTGACAGGTCCAGTATGTTGGTTCAGAGAGAAAATCAGTTCTTATATGAGTAACATTGTACTCAGGGATTTGATCTGAGAATCGGGATATTTCCCTTTCTTTGAGGAAACGAGGAATCCAAAGGGTATTGAGACTGTCCAAGTCTGCGGGTGTCTTCCTATTTTTGAAAGGGCCTTCAGAATGTCTTTGAGACTCAAGGAAATTAGACTGTCCAAGTCTAGAGTTTTATCTTTTGTACTATGCTTTGAGAAACAGTAGTAGACTCTTGGAAAGACTGTTCTATTAAGATGACTGATTTCTATTCCTATACCTTTAGGAGGTCGTCGGGACAATTTGTACGAAGCCCAAGAGGAGGCTGGAAACTTTTAAGAAGCCGAGAGGTCCGTGTATGAAGCCCAAGAGGAGGCTATCATTCCCGGAGGAAGAGATCATTATACGAAGCCTAAGAGGAGGCTGTGAATACTTCTAAGAAGCCGACGGGTCCTTGTACTAAGCCCAAGAGGAGGTGGGGATGCTTTTAGGAAGCCTGTGGGTCCTTGTACAATGCCCAAGAGGAGGCCGATGCTTTTAAGAAGCCTTTGGGTCCCCAAACCCCGAGAAATTCAAGTCAGGCTATTCACAAGGAATAGATCAAGCCAGGAAAGTTCGAGAATTTGGAAGAAACTCAAGAGATGCCATTCACGGAGAATACATTCATCTCTGGGGAGGTAGAGTTTCTTAAAAAAATTCCTAAGGAGGACAGCCGAAGAGAAGATTGTATCTGGTGCTCCTATGGGGGATCTAGTATTGTCTATTTCTATGAATAATTGAAGCGGCTTTACCTAGTGCTAGACGTAGTTGCCGGGGAAACTCTAAATATCTATACTATTATTACACAGTCGATATGAGTTTATGAAAGAAGACTTACAGCGAAACAACCCCACAATACAGTTATGTGTATATGAAAGCGGTAAATGAAAGCGTATAAACACTTACTCGGTTGTAGAGCTTCCATGCTGTTTGGTTAGTTGTTCAACAAAGAAAGATTGAAAATAACAGTATATTTCAAAATCAAAGGAGAAAGTGCTTTGAAAAAGAAAGATTCGGGGCTTACATCTCAAGGAGAGGCCCAGGGTTTTATCAGTGATCGCACTGTTAAATTTGTACATAGGGACTTATACAAGTGACTGTGGCCCAAGAGTTGTTTTCTGTACAAAGGGATTTGGGTCTTACACTCTCTCAAGAGGCCCAAAAGGTTTTAAGAAAAGAAATGGGGCTTACAACACGAGGGGAGGCCCAGATGATTTTTCCGTTTGAAATGGCGATCGCGCCGAGGTTTTCTTTTAACGCAAAGGGGCTTATACAATATCTGAAGCCCAAAGTTGTTTTTGGTTAAAAGGGGATTGGGTCTTACACTCTATTAGAGGCCCAAAAAGTTTGAAAAAAGAATGGGGCTTATAACACGAGGGTAGGCCCAAATGGTTTGTTTTAAACGAGCGACGATCGCGCCGTTTACTTGTACAGAGGGACTTATACAATAAGTGAGGCCTAAAATTGTTTGTACAAGGGGGTTTGGGTCTTACACTCTCTCAAGAGGCCCAAAAGGTTTAAAAATGATTTGTGAGGGTTGAATTAATCAAAAACCCTAATTTATTTCCAAAATGTATTTTAATTAAATGAAAATTCAATTAAAATGATCAAAAATTGTTTAACATGTGGGAAACAAATTATGATCTTGGATTAATGCTTCAAAAATCATGTTTTGCCCTACAAAATGATTAGAAGTCATTAAACTTTACAAAATCAAGAGGGAAGAAATATTTTAAATGTCAAAAACAATTAAAATATTAATTCTTTGCAAAAATATCAATTATATGAAATAAATAATATTTTTGGGATTTTTTGGTAAAATAAAATATTTTAACATTTTTGTGAATTATTAAAAAAAGAATCAACTCAAAATCATTAAAACTCAGAGAGAAATTAATTTTTGAATCAATTAAATAAAATCACAAAATTCAAATATTTGAATTTGAGAGAAATGGCGCCAAGAACAGCTGAAGAACACGCGCGTTTTTTCAGTTTTGCCCAGATTTGCATTTTCTATCCAATCTCACTGAATACTTGATTATATCATGCAATCCACATATCAATACGTTCGTATCAACCTCACGATTATGTTTATGACAATTAATTTCATTTAAATTAAGCATAAAACAAGAAATCACAATAAATCCTCAAGTACCCTAATTTTTGCATGAAGGCTGGGATTTTTGATACACGATTCAAACAAAGCAATTAATTAAGGGGAAACATTCCATGCATGATTATGAACATTTGGCAAAAGTATTGTGCGAGGAAATATGCATAGATTGAGAGATGACCAAGTTTAGGCTTACCTCTAGGTCGTGACAGCAAGTTCAAAATGATTTCTGAGTTGGAGGTGTTACAGATGTGTTGTGATGATCTGAACAGCTTCCCTACACCCTATGGAGTGTGTTTGAATGCTTGGACTTGATGGAAATTGGCTGGATCACTTCATGGCATCTCAACTGCAACTTGGTTAAAACCTTGAGCAATTGACTCGTGATTCTGAGAAATCAGTGTTCCAGGTGTTGCTTAAGTGTTTGAATAGCTCACATGTGACGTATGTGAGGTGTGTGTGTGTGATTGGTTTGGTTGGAAAAGCTCTCAAACTCAAAACCCGATAGTGACTTGCTTTGGAAGGCAAAATTGGAGTGAAAGAAGAGATTTTTAGGAAAGCATCTGTTTGATGGCTTTGGTGTACTCAAACTGATCACAATTGAGCTCTATTTATAGTAGAGCAAGTTTGTTTTGCAAGGAATAGTGAATGGAAACTGCTGAGTAGGGTTGGCCAATGTTGGCAAATGAAAATCCAAGTCTCCTCTAGCCATTGACTAGAGGTTAGGGTACAGAGCTTTGGTTCCCTTGGTCTTGGATAAGTCTTGACTGAATTCAGTTGCCAATAGCTCAGTCCATGCCACCTTGGTGCTTCCATTGAATGCTCCAATCCAAAATTGTAGTCTTGTCCCTATTTTAGGCAATTCTAGGTTTGGCATGCTATTTCTTGTTCCAAGGACTTTGGAGACTTGGCTTAGTGATTGCCCCCTTTAGATTTAATCCTCAGATGTGTCCAAAGTGATGACAAGGCTTGGAATTGGCTGATTTTGACAAATCGACCAAAAGTGCAAAATTCTGCCTTGCCTTGGCAGTTTTCAGCAAGGCAACTTGCCAATGTCATATCTCATGGCTCAAGTTGAATTTGGTGATGTTCTTGGTCATTTTGGAAAGCCCTTATATGATACAACAACTGTTTGATCATATTTGGTTTTGATACTTTTTGGATCCAAGTGAAAAATGTCCCTACATTTGGAGAAAAGTAAAGGTAAATTCTGACTTAGTGAATTTTTCACTAAGTGTTGGAACAAAGTGACTTTTCTTGATTTTCGTCACTCCATAACTCAAAATCCATGAGGAATGCTTACCCATCTTTGGGGAGATTACTAAGGTATGATGGTGCACCATATTGTGGTGATGATCTACACAATGATGGTGAATCTAAGTGGTCAAAATTTGGGGTATGACAGTTGCCCCTATTTAATCTTCTTGGACCCGAAGGTGTGAATGACGAAGGTATTCGGGCATTCAAGGTGCAAGAGGATTAAATATCGGAATATCCAAAATTTTGACGGCGTCTATGAATGGCAATTCACGCACTCATCTTCTTTTGCTAAGCAATGATGCTTAGAAAAGGTAAACTTCCCCTCGATCCTAGTCCTCAGCCAAGGAACTGGTCTCAGTTTCTGGAGTAAAACTTCCCCTCGATCCTGGTTTCCTACCAAGGAACTGGTCTTAGTTTCCTGAAATAAACTTCCCCTCGATCCTGGTTTCCTACCAAGGAACCGGTCTTAGTTTCTTTTGTCAATAACTTTATTGACAAGGGACGTTGTTCGTAGCGGTTTTCCTTCAAACTTCTCGCCGAATTTTCCTGGGGAGATGCCATTTGACTGAAAAAGTTTCGATGTCAGAGTTGCTGGGGAACCCAGTCGTCTGAGTTGTAGAGGTACACAAACTTCTCTATTGGAGATGCCATTCGTTGACTCTACTGGGGAAAATGAGTCTCTTGAGAGACTGTTTCCGCTTGGGGTATTACATCATACTTTTCTCGGGATCTTCTCAGAGAAATGCCATATGATGCGACCCAATTTTGAGGTTCTGATGACCTTTTCGTCATCGGATTTTTCGGAGAAAAACTGCCGTACTGCCGAATCTCCGATTTTAGGAGGCTTTCTCTCGGGATTTTCCTTGATCCGCAAAGCAAGGATATCATCTTCAATGGCGAAGAGTGATGTTAACTGAGGGTTCTCTGGTCTTTCAGAGGTTCAAGTTATCAAAGTGGTCGAGGACCCAACTTCATTCCAGAAATGAACTGGTGGAGAGAGATTGTACAGGCGTAACGGTTCCTGACGAGGAAAGGGTTGACAACTCGATTGAGAGGACTTTTATCACTAGGGGACAAGACTGACTAGAGTGATAGTGATGCAATATGAATGCGAATGTAAATCAATAATGCATGATGTATGTATGTTTATGCTAACAAAGCTGACACGACATACAGACTAATGGATGAACACGATTGGATACTCGGCCACTGCTGGAGATGAAAGGTATCACTGGTCCAAAAGTAGCAATTCTTCCTTGCTTAGGAGAAGCAGTTCATGCGGGGAACTATGTTGGTCGGGCTTAGGAGATAAGAACTTGGCCGAGGCGTGTCAGACGAAACAATGTCTCTGACACAGTTGATCCCTTCATTCAGGCGTATTGGGTTAGAAGGAGTACTTTGATTCTGCACTTTGAAGTTCACTTACTTCTGGAGAAGCGATTGATGTTCTTTTGATGTTTAACAGTCAAAAGAAATTGTCATCTTTATTTTAAAGCAGAAAAAGTTTAACAAGTAAATTCATTTTTGTTTTATTTTAAGAATCGTTAATCATATTAAAACGTCATTCTGTAAAGCTAAAACAAATGAGAATTACAAACAAAAGCACAAGGGATCAAATTTTATTGATAAGATAGAGATCAACCAAACGCGTGATTCCAAAGAGTATTTACAAAGTTAGAAAATGGTAATTTACAGGGAAAAGGGCTACGTTGAAACATAACGACCACTATCCTTCTACCAACTTTGAATTCGGGACATCCTGAGCTTCTGTCGAAGATGACCTTGATTGGAGTTTTCCTTCGATGGATGATTGTAACTGCTGCTAAGGGACTTGCCTCTGTTGAACATAGTTACTTGCCATTATCCCTAATTTTGCCTGGATTGTACTTTGAGATTTCCAATCCACCGGGATGATTTTTTTTCATGTCTCTAACTTTTTCCTGGACCGCCCTTTCGGGTTTTCAATCCACCGAGACGTTTTTGTTTTTTTTTTTAGGCGAAGTATTTCTTAACTACATCAACATTCGTGGGGTAGGCAAATTCCTCTCCGTCCATGGTCGCAAGTCTTAAGGCGCCGCCTGAGAAAGGCTTCGTGACCACATAGGGGCCATCATAATTCGGAGTCCACTTGCCCCGAGAATCAGTGAGAAATGATTGTATCTTCTTGAGCACGAGGTCTCCTTTCCTGAAGACGCGAGGTCGAACCTTTTTGTCAAAGGCTTTCTTCATTCTCTGTTGATACAACTGACCATGGCATAGAGTCGTAATTCGCTTTTCTTCGATCAGATTTAGTTCGTCGTGTCGACTTTGACACCATTCAGCTTCTGTAAGCTTAGCTTCCATCAATACCCGGATTGATGGGATCTCAACTTCGATGGGGAGCACTGCTTCCATGCCATATACTAGAGAGAAAGGGGTTGCCCCTGTTGAAGTGCGGACAGATGTGCGATAACCGTGAAGAGCAAAGGGTAGCATCTCGTGCCAGTCTTTGTAGGTTATAACCATCTTTTGAACGATCTTCTTGATGTTCTTGTTAGCCGCTTCTACCGCTCCGTTCATCTTAGGTCGGTAGGGAGATGAGTTATGGTGTTCGATCTTGAACTCAGCATACAACTCTTTCATCATCTTATTGTTCAAGTTGGATCCATTATCCGTAATGATCTGGCTCGGAATACCCTAACGACAGATGATATTGTTTTTGATAAATCGGACCACCACTTGTCTGGTTACATTAGTGTACGGCGCTGCTTCGACCCACTTGGTGAAGTAATCAATGGCTACCAGGATGAACCGATGTCCGTTTGAAGCCTTAGCCTCAATCAAGCCAATCATGTCGATTCCCCATATGGAAAAAGGCCACGGGGAAGAAAGAACTTTGAGATGCATTGGCGGTACATGGATTTTGTCGGAGTATATCTGACACTTGTGACACCTCCTCATGTACTTGTAGCAGTCGGATTCCATGGTCAACCAATAGTACCCTGCTCTGAGAATTTTTCTCACCATTGTGTGTCTGTTGGCATGAGTGCCAAAGAATCCTTCATGAATTTCTTTTATTAGTATGTCTGTTTTTGTTCTGTCTACACATCGGAGCAAGACCATGTCAAAGTTTCTCTTATAGAGTGTATCACCGCTCAGGAAGAAACTACCTGCTAGTCTTATGAGGGTCTTCCTATCCTTTCTGAATGCCCTAGGAGGGTACTCTTGTTTTTGAAGGAAGCATTTGATATCGTGATACCACGGTTTGTCATCTATGACTGCTTCAATCGTGAAGATGTAAGCGGGCCGTTCAAGGTGCATTATGTCGATCTTAGGTAGGTCGTTCCATTGACCTACGCTAATCATGGAAGAGAGAGTGGCTAATCCTAGTGTATTCCCTATCTTATGGATTCTCTCGGATTTACAAGGTTATAACTAATCCTAACTCAAGTCAAAGAGAAAGGATAAGCCTTGAGCTCACAAACCACATTGATCGGAAAAATAGCAAGTGTACTATTTTAACGATGTAGTAATAAGTGGGGTTATCCCCAGAATCGATCTCTCGAGGACTGCGTATAATTTGTAAGTGCAGATGTTATTTCAATTAGACAAAAGTTCCTTTTGGGGTTTTGATTTTCAAACTAATTCTAACGACAGAATAAAATAAGCAGAATAATAAAAGTATTTTTCACGAATATTATGAAACATACAAGGGAAGGTGTATAAATTGCTTAGTAAGAACCTTAAATTATAATCAAAGAGAAATGCCTCAAACCTTAATTTTACTGACCCTCAAATATTTTTCTTAAATTCCTTAACCGAAAAACCTTTGATATTTCCCCCTGACCCTAATTCCTTAGTAGTCAAGAGAGAATATCAAGCAATAGTTCTGACAAGGTCTTTGAGTCACTACGGGGTATCCCTATTCCTTGGCAATATCTACTGTAATGTATTATGCAAAAACAATAGATTGGTTTTTCAGGCCAAATCCCTAACCGTAAATCCTTCCCAATTTGTACGATCGAAAAAAGTATTAATTTATTTGCATAACAAAAGATTAAGGTAAGAAAGCAAAAACTCATCAAATAATCCAAAACGGTTTCTTACATCACAATTCAGGGACACCCCCTAGCATTGGGGGGTTTAGCTACTCATAATATTCAAAGAAAACAAAATACAAAATAAAGACATTACAAGAATTGGTGATAAAAGTTGATCTTCAATTTCTTCCGATCATGAAAATCTCCTCTTTTCCCAATTCTCCAGAGCTCTACCCTTTCTTCTGTAATTCTTTTGTACGATCAAAAAGTGTCTATCTTTCTCTCTCTCCACACAGCCTAAGTAGTTCCAAATCACTAAAACAGTACGAAATTCCCAGAATACCCCCAGAGCACTACATTCAGAAAGTATAAAAAAATCACAAAATTTCCTCTCCCAGGCTTGCTGACACGGGCCGTGTCAGGCGACACGGGCACCCGTGTCAGCTCTCTGACTCTCTGCGCAAACTTTTTCCACTTCAGGTGCTCTGACATGGGCCGTGTCAAGCAACACGGGCACCCGTGTCAGCTCTCTGACTTCAGCCCAATCTTTAATTTCAAATACATGTTGCTCCAGACCTGCTAACACGGGTCGTGTCAGGCGACACGGGCACCCGTGTCAGCCCACTGTCTTCAATCCAACTTCATTCCGCATTTTGCAATTTTTTCTCAATTTTTCGCTCCGATTCTTCGTGAATGCTTATTTGAACCTGAAAATACTAACGAACACAACCAAGGCATAAAATGTGGTAAAAGAGTTATAAAACAAATAAACAATAACAAAAGATAAACTAAAACAAATAGTGAAATAACGAATGAAAACGACCGATCAAACTCCCCCAAACTTAAATCGTTGCTTGACCTCAAGCAACAAGCTTGCATAAATATTTTTCAGATCAAACGGTACATATCAAATGAAAGACTTGTGAAGGTAAGGTGTGTCGATACTCATAGGTGAGTCTTTGGTCCGAACGGCTAAAACTAGTTCTCTTGGTACTCGTCCGTTAACAAAGGTATTACACAAACACATACTGCGGTAAAACCACGGACCCAAATCCCCCTTTCGGTTACCTCTCCAACTATGCTTTGGGCTTAAGTCTTTTCTTCGATTCTCTACCCCTTTCATTCGGATAATCAGATTAAGGCATTTTTTCGTTTTCCCTCACATGTACAAAATTGATCGAAAGTTTTTCTAGGCACCATTATCTCTTTTTCTCGCTCATTGGCGTTTATTAGTCCACTTTGGGACGACAATTAAGACTCAACCGCCGTTAGGCTAAGTAACCGGGTGAGGGTTACCCAACTTAGAAGGACAAGTTGTCTTTATTGCCATTATTCTTTTTTTTTGGTGCCTTAGGTCATTCTCTCAATCAACCCTGTAAATGCAATTCTTTTTAGTCATGCCGGACTATCATTATGAACTAATCGGGGAATACTTCTCAAATCCAAGCACTATGGCACAAATCTACACGTTGGACTCGTTTCCTTACTCTAGAGAATCTAGGGTGTTCGGGTCATTCCTAAGTTTTTAAACTTTCCCAATGTCCCTAATTCTAACTCCTCTTCCCTCAAACTCTATATACTTTCTTGACCACCTCAAAACCACAGTATTCACAATAAAAAAATTTTACGGTTCAAATTCGGGGAGAATTCAGAATGGTTTTCAACACACAAAACAGACATGACCCGTATAAAAGGGAAAAACTAAAAGCAGTAAATCCTCCCCCAAACTTGAACTACACATTGGCCCCAATGTGTTAGAACAAGAGCGAGGGAGGTCACTCACAGAGATCCTTCTCAGGATGCTGACGGTAATGCAACACCATTGCTACATCATCGTTTGCACATGTAGGATCCAAATTATTTCCTGCAACCAAAATAAAACAAACAGCAACAAGAAAGAAATTAATCAGAAAAGCGTGGGTTGCCTCCCACGTAGCGCTTCGTTTAACATCGCATGGCTCGACGGTCCACTCCCCATAGTTATGGGGGATTCTTCAGCTTCCCCATCTTGTTGCGTGACTTTTCCGCTACCAAGAACTGACCTGATGGAGAGATACGAGCTACTTGTTGCCTCAAGTTAACACCCACTTCCATATCCTTACTTCGAAGTTTCTTTTTCTTTCTTTTCTTGATTTCATGAGTGCACCTTGGCGTATTGTTGCCCTGTGCAATAGATAACCGAGACTCTGCATTTTTGGAGATTATGCCTGAGACTTTTTTAGGAGGTGATCGTGCACTTCTGCTTCTTTCCACCATTCCAATCATTCCGATTGAAGCTTGCTTACCCTTACCTTCACTTTGCTTCTTGATATCCAGAACATTCAAAGTGATTTCCTCATCGAAAGATTTAAAAGTCACCGTGCCTTTGTCAATATCGAGATTGCACCGACTAGTGAGCAGGAAAGGTCTACCGAGGATGACAGGGGTGTCTTCATCTTCTGGAATATCCATGATCTCAAAGTCAACTGGAAAAACCAATTCACCGATCGTCACTAACACATGCTCAGCTACCCCATAAGATTTCTCAGTTGTGTGGTTTGCAAATTTTAAATTTGTTCCCGTATCGCTCACCCTTCCAATTCCCAACTTTTTATAAATGGACAATGGCATGAGACTAACACTAGCACCTGAATCAATCAGAACGTTTTTGAAATTTCTGTCTTTTATAGTGCACGGTATTGCCACAGATCCAGGATCCTTCTGCTTAGCAGGGATTCTCCTATTTTGGAGTACTTCACTACACTTCTCATTTACATTTTTCAGCTCTTCCTCCATAGGTTTCTTTTTAGTGATCATCTCTTTCATGCATTTCTGATACACTGGAATTTGCTCTAGTGCCTCAAAGAATGGCATATGAACCTCCAACTTTTTGAACAATGCTAAAAATTTCTCAAAGTCCTTCTCTTGTGTCTCCTTCTTTGTCGCTCTTGAGGGGTACGGTAACTTGATCTGAGGTTTGACCGCTTCTTTTCTTTTCTCTCCGTAATTCTCACTTGACTCACCACTTCCAGCCATGATGGCATTCACATTCTGGTTATCTCTGGGGTTTGTCACTGTTGCACTCGGTAAGGCACCTGGTGTTTGGGAATGTGCTAGTTGTTGAGCTATCTGGCTCATCTGAACTTCAAGATTTTTTATGGAGGTTGTGGTATTCCTATAGCTATTCCGGGTCTCTTCCTTAAATTGCAGGTTATGAGCTGCCATCTTCTTAATGGCAATCTCCCATTGTGCTTTTTTGGGAGCTTGCTGCTGCTGTGGATATTGTTGCTGATTCTGATCTTTCCAGGAGAAGTTAGGATGATTCTTCCACCCTGGATTATAAGTTTGAGCGTAGGGATTATTCTGCTTCAAGAATTTTATCTCTTCAATTTGTTGCGGAGTTGCAACACAATGTGCAGTAAAATGAGGTCCACTACAAATCTCACACTTTACCGCTTGAACCGGTTGAACCTGTGCTATGGTTTGTGTTTCAAGACTCATTTTCTTTAACCTTCTCTCAACCTCGGCCGCAATTTGATCCTCCATTTTTACAACTTGTTCTGTTAGCTTCAAATCAATTATCTTCTCAGGTTGACTAACACTGTGATCATACAACTCAAGGTGCTCATTTGCTGTTATCGCTTCAATTATCTTTTTAACGCCTGTGGTTGTTGAAAAGTTTGTAGAGCCACCGACAGCTGTATCAATAAGTTGCTTTGTCTTCATCTTTAACCCATTCACAAAATTCTGCATTTGTTCGGTTGCGTCCATATTATGAGTGGGACATGCAACCAAACACCTCTTAAATCTCTTGTAAGCATCTCCAAGTGATTCTCCTTCTTTCTGCTTGAAATTAACAATGTCATATCTTTTCCGAATGTATACAGATTCAGGAAACTACTCGTTCAGAAATGTAGTCTCCATCTCTTGCCAAGTAGTAATACTCCCAGCGGGTAAGGAATAAAACCACTATTCGGCGTCCTCGGATAAAGTAAACGGGAACATCACCAACTTCTTTGCCTCTTCAGAGTGTCCCTCAATTTTCAAGGACGTGCTCATGGTAAGGAACCTTTGCAAGTGCTTGTTGGCATCTTCATTGATTCTTCCTGAAAACGGCCTGTTAGTTCTTGGATTGGCTGGAATTTTGGTAAAACAAAGTTGTTCAATGTTTGATGTCATATGGGTGATGTCACAACATTGAGTCTTAACATTGGTTAATGTTAGTTGTTTAAGTTGTTGATGTTTTGGAGTGTGATGTCACATGCGATGTCTTGACATCACTATACCAGATCAGTAAAACATCAGGTTTAGTGACGTTGTTAGGGTTTGCGTTTTAGCTGGATTTTGGAAGAGCTGGCAGAGTAATTGGATGCGAATATCTTGGAGGAGATATTTTCTAGTACAAACAGATTTGATGCAGATTTGTAGGGAGGTTTAAAGACTGAGATTTAAAAAGATTTTGGGGATAAAATCTGTTTTGAAGATTCAGTTTTAAACAACAAATCAGGTCAGATATTGTAGCAGGTCCAAGACCAGATCAAAGATCTATTTAAAGCGCATCAATCCTTTGAAGAAAGGGACGAAGAAAGAGAGCTAAAGACTGAGAGTCGTTTGTGTCTTCGTGTATGTTTTGTAAGCCATTCTAGGTTGAATTGGTGTTACTTGATTGAGTTGTAAAGTGTCCTCTCTTAGAGCTGTTAAGCAAGAGAGTGTGGTTACTTGATCAAAGCTGTGAAGCAGAATCAAGGTGGGTTTTGAATTGTATCACTGAGGTGAATTAGGGATTGAGTAGTGTTCTCATACCTAAGTGGTCTCTTAGGCAGAAGGTTCATTAAGTAATGATTAAGTTTAGGAGATGTCAATTGGGTTGTTGAGTCTGTAAATTAATACTACTGATAGCGCAATTCATCCCTGGCTTGGTAGCCCCCAGACGTAGGTAGTTAAACCGAACTGGGTGAATAATTCTTTGTGTTGATTTATTGTTGTTTTACATTGTCCATTGCAGAGTGTGTTGTTGTGACATTAAGTGTGACATCACATATCTGGTACCAGAATATCAATTGGTATCAGAGTAGGCATCCTGCTCTGCATCTGGGTGAGATCTAGGGCTGATTGTAACGCCTGTTTATTTAATTAAGTATTTAATTAAATATAATTGCAGTATGTTGTGTTGATTCGCGTTGATTTGAGTATTTGTGTCGATTTGCGTTGGTTTGTGATGTTTGTGTTGATTTAAGTTGATTCCGGAATATCGGAATATTATGTTGATGTTTCTAAGTTGGTTCGAGTTGAATTGATTTAATAAGTTGATTTAAGTTGTGGAAATAATATTGAATATTTTCTGTCTATGGTTAAATGTGTTGATTTGGTGATTTGGACGATTTATTTGATAGTCGAGTAATTAGTCGGTTTAATCGGAGAAATAATATTAGAAATAATATTATTATAATGGACTATTATTTAATTAAATTGGATTTGGTTGTTGGGTGATATATAGCAATTTGGAAGTGTATGAAGGGAAGCCCAAATAGATTAAATAATACCATTATTATTATTATTATTATTATTATTATTATTATTATTATTATTATTATTATTATTATTATTATTATTATTATTGGATTATTTTGGAAAATAAAAAGAAAAGTGGAGGAGGCAGTTAGAGAAAAATAAGGAGAAGAAGTTGGGGGTATTAGTAAAGAGAAAGAGGAAAACGTGAAAAGTTGAGAACGAGGAAAAGTTGGAGAAAGAGGGATACGAGAAGTTGCCGTCGGAAAAGTCGGTCGGAGATTCGAGCGGCCATCAATTAAGGTAAGGGTGGGGTTCGAATTTTATAACCGGGAATAAGATGATTAATACTTGGGATTGGGATTGTATAATTTTTTACTGTGTTGATTTTATGACGAATTGTGTTGGTTTTACGTGTTGAACTATATGGATGAATTTTGGTGATTTTCTCCTAGTTTTCATTTTAGGTTGAAATGGTAGGAATGAATAGAAATCGATGTTTCACGGACAAAAGTCAAAATATATTGCGTAGTTGTGTCGAGTAATGTTAGGTCGCGATCGAGTATGCTTGTTTTATCGAATTTGGTTGATTTTGTAAGTTTTTGCATTTTTGGAGACTTGAGGGTTTAAGATTCGGATTGAAATCGGAAGTCGTAGAATTCACGTTTGATGGTTCCAAATCACTACTATATGTTTGGTATGAATGAGTATGTGTTTGTTTCGAAGAAAATAATTGAATCGGTCGGATTTTTGGACGAAAATGCAAAATCCCGTAGGGCTGTTATGCAGAAAAATTCTGGTTTCGGAAAGTTTGGAAAATTCATATCTTTTGATGCGTAAGTCGGTTTTGACCCCCGTTCGAAGCGTTGGAAAGCTAACGAGATGTTCTTTCTAGGAAAAATGGTTTTGAGGTCTGTATCTGGTTCAATTATAGCAGAAAATTGAAACCGTATCGTTGTGTTGTTTTTTACAGTCGTGAATGTGTGCGATTGGGGTGTTATCGTGCAATATGCCTCAACAATGTTAACGATTAATAATGCAGAGGAATAGCAATAATGTGGGGAATTATAAATGTTAGTAGCAGGTTTTATTTGAGTACAGGAATCAATTAGCGAATGACAGACCAAAGGAGTTAGCAGAGTATTAAAATAGTACCGATTCAGTCGAATAAGCAAAATTAAGCGAAAAAAATTAGTTGTCCGGAATTGGTTGAAATTTGTCGGGGTAGGTCGGATATATTAGTAGGTAATAATGGTGGGTCTGTTTTGTTGAAACAGTAATAGCAGAGTATTAAAACAGTCCCGAATTAGCCGAATAGCCAAATTAAGCGGAAAATTAGTTGACCGGAATTTAATGAAAATTGGTGGGATAACTAATATAAATTAGTAGGTATTCTTGGTTGGTTTGTTTTGTGGTAATTATGTCGATTAAGTTGATTTGCAGGTACAGTTGAATAGGTTGAATTGTCCCGGTTTATGGGCACTGTTAAGTTATAGGTCTTATGACCAATGTTTTATGTTGATGTTGAATACGTTGTTGATGTGGTGATGTTGGTGATGTGATGTTGAATATGTTGTTGATTAAGTTATAGGTCGAACGACCAATGTTGGATTAAGTTGATGCAAGTGGTGCATGTTTAAGTTGTTGTTCTCGTTGTTGTTATTGCGTTGTTGTTGTTGTGACGTTGTGGTTATTGTTGCATGCATACATTTGCATTGATTAAGTTGGCGCTTATGGCACCTGTTTAAGTTGGCCTTGATGGCATCCGATTAAGTTGAAAATGCCTCGATAACCTGGCATATGTTTAAGTTGGGAGTTTACTCCAAATGGTACCACATGCATTTGCATAGTTTGAGTCACATTCGGTTTGTATGTTTAAGACGTTGTTGTCGTTGTTGTTGTTGTTGCTGAAGTTATAAGTTGTTGTTGTGGTGCTATAAGTTGTTATTGTTATATGTGATGTTGTTATAAGTTGCTTTTGTGATTAAGTTGGTGTTGGTTATTATGTTGTTAGTTGGTTTAATATTTGTTGTTGTTAACAGGTTGTGTTGATTTGAGTTGCTGTTGGTTATAAGTTATGGTTGCTATTAAGTTGTTTATTAGTAGTTGTCGTATGATAGTTGTACGAAGCGGTGAAATTTATATGATTCTAATCTAGTATATTAATTATCATACTTTTGTTTATATTATTCGATATCTCACCCCTTCTGCTGATATTTCCCCTACCATGGGAAATGGGCAGGTACTCAAGGATAGCTGTGGAAGTTGAAGTGATTATTATGAAGTCCTTAGTGGCTGTTAGTTCGGGTTGGTGTCATGCTCTGATACGTAGCACTCGGGGGGATGTTTAGTTTATGTTGTTGTTATTATAAGTTGATGAATAGTTTTTATTTCATGTTGTGGAAATTATTTCTAAGTTGTTGTCATTACGATAATGGTTGAATAATCATGGTTTAAAAAGTTGTAATGACTGAATAAAGTTGCGAATGAATTATAAGTTGTATTCCGAATGCTATGTATCAATTGCTAAATGAAATCCAGATTTTGTGGTTTAAGTTGAAAATGTGACATCTCATTTGTTTTATGTTTGAAAATTTTAGCACTCTGATTTTAATATAAATGTTGGGTAGAAAATGGGGTGTTACATAGTGGCATCAGAGCAGGTCGGTCCGTCCGGCCAATGTTGTCTAATGTCGTTTATTCCTTAGTGCTCGACATGTGTGTGAAACACTGTCGGTGCTTGTTTGTTAGTTTCTGGTCGCTGTCTGCAGGTGTTGGTTTGGATTAAGTGGGGGAGAAGCTTGTCTTCCGAACGTGTTATTGGTATGTAGAAGTTGGTTCAAGGTGATGTTGATTGCAAGAGTGCAAATGTTGTTGAAGCGATGTTGTTGCGGACCGGCGAGAGTTTAGACTCATGAATTCGTATTGGTCGAGTTTGAGAAGTGTGTGGGATATGGATGAGGAATTGATTGAGAATAAGGAAGTATTCCAATGGAAATGATAAGTTGATGGATCAAGTCGGTAGATTAATATGCCTTGAGTATAGTCGGATTAAAGTCGAGTGATTTTAAAGTTGGATGAAAAGAAAGGATTGTTGGTAGATTTTGGAGCAAGCGGGAGAGAGATGGAACTTATGTTCATCAATCTCAAATTCTGATTTTTGCAATTTTGGAGCAGCTGTCGGTAAAAGAGACATAACCTTTTACTCGTGATTCCGATTGAAGCGGTTCTGGACTTTTTGGAAAGCTTACGAAATTCCCTACAGTTTGCATATATGATTTATCTTCAGGAAGTTTGTGAAGAGGGAGAAAAGTGAATTTTAATATTTGGGTCTGATGCTGATTTTTGGAAAATTCTGCGTACGGAAATTCTGAACCAGTCACGTTGTAAGGATGATAACTTTTTACTCGTAACTCGGATTCAAGCGATTCTTGAAGTTCTGGAATCTTTACGAAATTTTCTTCATTTTGGAATATGATTTTGTGATTGAGAGGTCTGTATCGAAAGAGATATCTGTGGTTGAAGTTAAGCGACTACTGCTGAAAAATTTGGAAAGATGACGCCGAGTGTGAAATTTTGATAAGAATAATATGTTGGTAATTATAAGGATGTGACGGTATCTGAGAAAGCATCGAGATGCAATTTATGTTGAATTAGGAGAAATAAGTGATGATGTCATGTGATAGTAATGTCGAGAAGAAGACGAATGGTTGATTTGCAACGTTAAAAATTTTAACTTGGATAAGAGTTGTAATTGGAGCGAGCCGAGTTGGATAGTACTTGAAGTAGTAGCGATTCCGGTGTTGGAAAGATATTTAATAATTGTGTTGTGCTACGAGCATGTATAAGGGATTATGTATTGGATTTTGGAAGTTTTGGTATAATTGACGAAGTTGAAATTAAGGAAAGTAAGAAGACGTTGATAAGCCTCAGAGAGTTGGCGGAGCATTGTGCTTATGGACTTTGGGCACAAGTTGCAGTACGCTATTGTGTTGGGTAATGATGATTTATGCCATTGTTATGGTTGCCGGCTGTCTATTGACAAATTGAGGAACTGATCACCCTTAATCTCTTGTTGATAGTAGACGGAATCATAATTGATGGATAGATGTGTCGTGCCAACTAGTATAGTACGTACGTTGAATTGGTTGAAGTCAAGCCAAGTGTTTGTGGATTGTTTATTTTGCCGATGTAGATTCATATATGAGCATATTAGTTGAATTTAAGGATGATGGCGAGGGGTTGCGATTTAATTGATGAGTAGTATGGAAATTCGCAGTTGAGTTCTAGGTAATTTGAGAATTGAGTTGCAAGTAGAAAAAGAAGTGAAGTTATGAGTTGAATTGTAAAAGTGGAAATTTTGGTTGGTAAAGATGAGTTACTTGGTTGTGTTAGTTCGGATAAGAATTTATGAAGAATTGTGTCAGTATGAGTAAAAGTCGATAATTTGGTTTGTTGGATTAGTTGGAAAGGAAAAGATGATTTATCTGGTTGAAGTTAATTGTACACCGGTACCCTATGTTGTTGTAATGATGTTGCGTGTTTAAGATGATTTTCGAGGAACGTGTAAATAGGAGATGGTAAAGTTGTAGTTATGTTTTATGATAATTGGGAAGTAGTCGCCGTTGTAATTATGTTGAACGTTCAGAGGTGTTATCTTACGGATCTAAGTTCGAAGTATTCGGTAACTACAAAAGTGTAGAATACCTGTTGGGATGGAATCCCGAAGAGTTAAGTCGAAAGTCTTTTGTTATGTCGGTTTTGGCGATTGAGAAGTTGGGAATAAAATGGGTAGACTTGATACTTTGCAAGTAATCAGAGTGCGCAGCGAACGCGTGGTGTTGTACAGTTGTTCATGCGTGAGCAACAATGATGTTGGTAGTTGGTTGTATTGATGTCGTGTTTAAGTTGTGTGTCCGTATGCTGTTGCGTTCTAGTTCTTAAATCGGCGAATTCTTAAGTTGGTTACTCCTTATGTTATAATGTTAAGTTGTAAAGTGTATTGCATGAGTAGTATTCGGGTTGTTTTCGCCGTTGATGTTATGAATTGTTTGTATTATACGTGGGCTGCCTTCGGAGATGAGAGTTGATTAGTCGGATGGAATCACATAGTTGGAGTAGTTGTATCGGATGAATTTTCGAGGACGAAAATGTTCTAAGTGTGGGAGAGTTGTAACGCCCGTTTATTTAATTAAGTATTTAATTAAATATAATTGTAGTATGTTGTGTTGATTCACGTTGATTTGAGTATTTGTGTCGATTTGCGTTGGTTTGTGATGTTTGTGTTGATTTTAGTTGATTTCGGAATATCGGAATATTATGTTGATGTTTCTAAGTTGGTTCGAGTTGAATTGATTTAATAAGTTGATTTAAGTTGTGGAAATAATATTGAATATTTTCTGTCTATGGTTAAATGTGTTGATTTGGTGGTTTGGATGATTTATTTGATAGTCGAGTAATTAGTCGGTTTAATCGGAGAAATAATATTAGAAATAATATTATTATAATGGACTATTATTTAATTAAATTTGATTTGGTTGTTGGGTGATATATAGCAATTTGGAGGTGTATGAAGGGAAGCCCAAATAGATTAAATAATACCATTATTATTATTATTATTATTATTATTGGATTATTTTGGAAAATAAAAAGAAAAGTGGAGGAGGCAGTAAAGGGAGTTAGAGAAAAATAAGGAGAAGAAGATGGGGGTATCAGTAAAGAGAAAGAGGAAAACGTGAGAAGTTGAGAACGAGGAAAAGTTGGAGAAAGAGGGATACGAGAAGTTGCCTTCGGAAAGCCAAGTCGGAAAAGTCGGTCGGAGATTCGAGCGGCCATCAATTAAGGTAAGGGTGGGGTTCGAATTTTATAACCAGGAATAAGATGATTAATACTTGGGATTGGGATTGTATAATTTTCTACTGTGTTGATTTTATGACGAATTGTGTTGGTTTTACGTGTTGAACTATATGGATGAATTTTGGTGATTTTCTCCTAGTTTTCATTTTAGGTTGAAATGGTAGGAATTAATAGAAATCGATGTTTCACGGACAAAAGTCGAAATAGATTGCGTAGTTGTGTCGAGTAATGTTAGGCCGTGATCGAGTATGCTTGTTTTATCGAATTTGGTTGATTTTGTAAGTTTTTGCATTTTTGGAGACTTGAGGGTTTAAGATTCGGATTGAAATCGGAAGTCGTAGAATTCACGTTTGATGGTTCCAAATCACTACTATATGTTTGGTATGAATGAGTATGTGTTTGTTTCGAAGAAAATAATTGGATCGGTCGGATTTTTGGACGAAAATGCAAAATCCCGTAGGGCTGTTATGCAGAAAAATTCTGGTTTCGGAAAGTTTGGAAAATTCATATCTTTTGATCCGTAAGTCGGTTTTGACCCCCGTTCGAAGCGTTGGAAAGCTAACGAGATGTTCTTTCTAGGAAAAATGGTTTTGAGGTCTATATCTGGTTCAATTATAGTAGAAAATTGAAACCGTATCGTTGTGTTGATTTTTACCGTCGTGAATGTGTGCGATTGAGGTGTTATCATGCAATATGCCTCAACAATGTTAACGATTAATAATGCAAAGGAATAGCAATAATGTGGGGAATTAGAAATGTTAGTAGCAGGTTTTATTTTAGTACAGGAATCAATTAGTGAATGACAGACCAAAGGAGTTAGAAGAGTATTAAAATAGTACCGATTAAGTCGAATAAGCAAAATTAAGCGAAAAAAATTAGTTGTCCGGAATTGGTTGAAATTTGTCGGGGTAGGTCGGATATATTAGTAGGTAATAATGGTGGGTCTGTTTTGTTGAAACAGTAATAGCAGAGTATTAAAACAGTCCCGAATTAGCCGAATAGCCAAATTAAGCAGAAAATTAGTTGTCCGGAATTTAATGAAAATTGGCGGGATAACTAATATAAATTAGTAGGTATTCTTGGTTGGTTTGTTTTGTGGTAATTATGTCGATTAAGTTGATTTGCAGGTACAGTTGAATAGGTTGAATTGTCCCGGTTTATGGGCACTGTTAAGTTGTAGGTCTTATGACCAATGTTTTATATTGATGTTGAATACGTTGTTGATGTGGTGATGTTGGTGATGTGATGTTGAATATGTTGTTGATTAAGTTGTAGGTCGAACGACCAATGTTGGATTAAGTTGATGCAAGTGGTGCATGTTTAAGTTGTTGTTCTCGTTGTTGTTATTGCGTTGTTGTTGTTGTGACGTTGTGGTTATTGTTGCATGCATACATTTGCATTGATTAAGTTGGCCTTGATGGCACCTGTTTAAGTTGGCCTTGATGGCATCCGATTAAGTTGAAAATGCCTCGATAACCTGGCATATGTTTAAGTTGGGAGTTTACTCCAAATGGTACCACATGCATTTGCATAGTTTGAGTCACATTCGGTTAGTATGTTTAAGACGTTGTTGTCGTTGTTGTTGTTGTTGCTGAAGTTATAAGTTGTTGCTGTGGTGCTATAAGTTGTTATTGTTATAAGTGATGTTGTTATAAGTTGCTTTTGTGATTAAGTTGGTGTTGGTTATGATGTTGTTAGTTGGTTTAATATTTGTTGCTTTTAACATGTTGTGCTGATTTGAGTTGCTGTTGGTTATAAGTTATGGTTGCTATTAAGTTGTTTATTAGTAGTTGTCGTATGATAGTTGTACGAAGCGATGAAGTTTATATGATTCTAATCTAGTATATTAATTATCATACTTTTGTTTATATTATTCGATATCTCACCCCTTCTGCTGATATTTCCCCTACCATGGGAAATGGACAGGTACTCAAGGATAGCTGTGGAAGTTGAAGTGATTATTATGAAGTCCTTAGTGGCTGTTAGTTCGGGTTGGTGTCATGCTCTGATACGTAGCACTCGGGGGGATGTTTAGTTTATGTTGTTGTTATTATAAGTTGATGAATAGTTGTTATTTCATGTTGTGGAAATTATTTCTAAGTTGTTGCCATTATGATAATGGTTGAATAATCATGGTTTAAAAAGTTGTAATGACTGAATAAAGTTGCGAATGAATTATAAGTTGTATTCCGAATGCTATGTATCAATTGCTAAATGAAATCCAGATTTTGTGGTTTAAGTTGAAAATGTGACATCTCATTTGTTTTATGTTTGAAAATTTTAGCACTCTGATTTTAATATAAATATTGGGTAGAAAATGGGGTGTTACACTGATACTTTCTGGTAAAGATGGACAAGGAAGTTGGTGGATTTGTGAATAGACCCCCTATTTTGGATGGCTCTAATTATGATTATTGGAAACCAAGGATGATTACTTTTTTGAAATCCTTGGACAGCAGGGCTTGGAAGGCTATCATAAAAGAATGGAAAGCACTTGTGGTTATTTAGAAAGATGATGCTGGTAAAGAAAAAGAAGGCAGCTCAAAACTGAAACCTGAAGAAGAATGGACCAAGGAAGAAGATGAGCTTGCCCTTGGAAATTCCAAAGCTCTAAATGCTATTTTCAATGGAGTTGATAAGAACATCTTCAGGTTGATCAATACTTGTGAAGTTGCTAAGGAAGCATGGGATATATTAAAGACAACACATGAAGGAACATCTAAAGTCAAGATGTCTAGACTTCAACTTCTAACATCAAAGTTTAAAAGTCTGAAGATGAAGGAAGATGAGACTATTTATTACTTCCACATGAGTATTCTTGAGCTGTCCAATGCATCCAGTGCTCTTGGAGAAAAGATGTCAGAAGAAAATCTTGTAAGGAAAATCCTTAGGTCCCTTCCTAAGAGGTACAAGATGAAGGTGACTGCCATTGAAGAAGCACAAGACATCAGCCAGATGAGGGTTGATGAGCTCATTGGATCTCTTCAAACTTTTGAGCTTGGGTTGAATGAGGAAGAACCTGAAAAGAAGCCAAAGAGTATAGAATTGGGTTCAAATGCTCAAGAAGAGAAAGGGAATAGTGTTGAATCCCAGGAGGATCTATCTCAGGCCATTGCTATGTTGGGAAGGCAGTTCAACAAGGTGTTCAAGAACTTCAAGCCTAATGTCAAGAACGTCGCTTCTGACACCAGCAAGTCTAAGGAAAAGGATGAAGAGAAGACTGCTCAAGACAAGGGTGTTCAATGCTTTGAGTGTGAAGGTTATGGACATGTTAAGAAAGAATGTCCCACATTCCTGAAGAAGCAGAAGAAAGGCATGACAGTTTCTTGGTCAGACTCTGACAGTGAAAGTGAAGGAGAGTCAGCCAAACATGTCAAAGCTTTAACTGGAACAGTTGTTTCTGATGGTGATTCAAGTGATGAGGAACTGACTTTTGAGGAGTTAGGATCCACTTATCAAGAGCTTTGTCTGAAGAGTGCAGAAATCTGTCAAGAAAGTGAAAAACAGAGGAAACAGATTGTTCAGCTTGAGACTGCTAAAGCTGATTTGGAAAATGAAGTCTTATTGGTCAAAGCTCATCTTGATCATATGACCAAATCTGTTAGGATGCTGAACAGTGGTACAGACACACTTGATAAGATCCTTCAGACAGAAAAGGTTGCTGGAGATAAGTCAGGCATAGGATTTGTGGTTGAGGAAAAGGTATCTGCTGAAGCAAGCACTTCAAGAACCAAGAAGGAGATGTCTCAACCAATGTCTCAACATCACACAAAGAGACGGGATCCTAAACCTAAGCAGGTTGCTCATCCACAACCTCAAAATGTTGGGAAGAGGCATGCTCATGGTCCTCATCAAAGGAAGGCACGTGTTTCTGGAGTTAGGCAGTATATGCCTCCACAATATCATAAGAGCATGCAGGCTTCTAGGCTCAAACAGAACATGTCTCAACATCAGGGAAACATGTATGGCTATGGATATAATAATGTTGTGCCTTATCATTATGGAAGAAGGAAGCCTCATCACCATAGAAGATAGCCAAAAAGACAACATCCTTACCATAGAAGACAGTCAAACTATGAGAGAAGAAGACAACATTATGGGTGGAAGCCACAGCAGTATCATCATCAAGGTGGCAGGAAGTTTAACAACTTCAGAGAAGAAAGAGTAAGGTGCTTCTATTGTGGAAGATTTGGCCATATGCAATTTTCTTGCTTCAAGCTTCATGGTTACCCCAAGTCTACCCCTCAACCTAGACAGAAGGAGAACAGGTCTAAGGGTGTTAAACAATGGGTTCCAAAGACTGTCACTACTTGTCTGTTAGCTCATATGTCTCTAGAGAGTAATACCAAAGAAAAATGGTATTTTGATAGTGGTTGCTCTAGACACATGACAAGTATGAAGAATATGTTGGTTGAAGTTGAATCATGTTCCAGCTATGTAACATTCGGTGACGGTGAAAAAGGAGAAGTCATGGGCATGGGAAACATAAATTGTGCAGGTGCTCCTAGGTTGGATGATGTGTTGCTGGTCAAAGGATTGAAAGCCAACTTGATTAGTATTAGTCAATTATGTGAGCAAGGACTTAAGGTTCACTTTACTAAATCTGAATGTATTGTCAGTGGTAAAGAAGGTGAAGTTGTCATGAAGGGAGCTAAGTCCAAAGACAATTTCTATCTATGGATATCTCTAGACTCAAGCTCTTCCACATATGAAGACGTCAACAATGCTGATGGAAGGATCAAAAGTTGTGACCTTAAGAAGTGTTGGAAGCTGAATACTTACGAGGCCAAGAAAGATGACAAATTGACTATTGACCCACATAGTTTAGAAGACAACCTTCACAGGTTAGCAATTTCTGTTGTGAAAGATGCAGATGTTGGAACTAATGTTGAAACATCTCCTAGCCTTAAAATAAACAAGAATGTTGAAATGGTTGATATGGATGGTCAGTCTGACAATGAGCTGATTGCTAAAGTGGTTCATGGGGTTGTTAAAAGACTGAAATCAAGGAAAGGGAAAGTTATTGAATCACCTTCAAAGGTGAGAACTGATAAGCAGAAGACCTCAGTGGTTGGTCCTACAAAATCCTGGAGTAAAGTGTCCATCTCTTCCAGAAAGAGGAAGACCAGAGATGAGTCTGATTCTGATGATAATGTCCAAGACATCACTCATGAGAAGAAAGTTAGTGTGAATAGAACTTCTGAAAAAATTCCTGAGACTCCACTAGATAACATTTCTTTTCATTCTGCGGAGAGTGTAAAAAGGTGGATGTATGTTTTTCAAAGGAGGCTTGGGTTAGAAAGAGATCTTAGTAAAGATGCTCTGGAAATTAGAGAAGTTATGGAAATGATTCAGTTTGTTGGGCTAAGAAAAACTGTTTTTGGTGTTTGCAAATGCTATGAGGTACTTGTCAAAGAATTCATTCCTGCTGACAGAAGAGGTGGAGATTTTGGAAAAGTGTATATGAGAAAGAAATGTACTGAGTTTTCTCTAACTGTTATGAATAATTACTTAGGAAGAGGGTGTGCGAGCTTATGGTATTCAGGTGTGAATAAGTTGCTCTGACTATGTTTTTTTTGGGAGCTTCTTGAAGGACTTCTATGCGAAATAAGTCCTTTGAATGGTAATGAGAAGCTGATTTTCCAAAAGATGTTGTTTTATGTGATGAGAAGAGATGTTGTAACATCTTGATTGCTGATATTTGGAAGATGTTTGAGATTGTGTGTGTGGTGTCAGAAGAGGTGTTTTTGACTATGTGTATTAGATTCTAGTCCTGTTTTTAGTAGAGCTGACTACTAATTTTGAAGACTTCACTAGTATCAACAACTACTGGTGGATGTAATTGTGGAAGGTCAAGGAGTTAGTTGTGATCATTGTTGACAGAAGAAGTATGGATGGTTTCTGGATAAGAGGGATCAAGGGCGATTTTGGTTTCAATCTTAGAGTCTGTTGGATGTGATCCTGGCACTTTCTTACGATATGATCATGATTGTGTCATGAGATATCACTGGTGTTTTTGGAGTGTTTCGTGTTTAAGTAGTGCAGTTGTTTATCAAGATTGTTTGTGGCTTCAAGCAGTCTGTGATGAAATTTCTCTGGTGAAGGTCTAATGTCAGAAAATATGTCATGACATTGTGTTTCTGGTGCTGGTTCTGAGGGGGAGTTTGTAGTTGTTTCCTTGTTGTATGTTGGGGTGCTAGGTTGGCAGTTCAGAGTTTGTCCAATTATGGCTAAAAAGGGGGAGAGTTAGCCAAGAGTTAGTCAAGGTGTTGCAATACCAAGAAGCAGAATTAGTCATTATGCAATGCTAAGGAGTGCAGCTAGTGTGATGCTGAAATGCAGATATTGAGGGGGAGAGTTGTTGAACAGTTGCTGGTATGCTGATTCTTGCTTTGAGGGGGAGCTTGCCCTATGCTGCTGATTAGTGTTTGAAGTCTGTGCAGCTGTTATGAAGAAATACTGCTACTAGTTAGTGCTGAAGTATGTAGCAGGGTATTGGAGTGTGTGCAGCATGCTGAAAGCATTGTGAAGCTGTTATGAGGAAATGCTGCTACAAAGGTTGGTAAAATACTCATGTTTATCCGCTGCTGAAGTCTCTGATGGTGCAAAGATTGTTTTAGCCAAAATTAGCCAAAGGGGAGATTGTTAGTTCTTGGATTGGCTGGAATTTTGGTAAAACAAAGTTGTTCAATGTTTGATGTCATATGGGTGATGTCACAACATTGAGTCTTAACATTGGTTAATGTTAGTTGTTTAAGTTGTTGATGTTTTGGAGTGAGATGTCACATGCGATGTCTTGACATCACTATACCAGATCAGTAAAACATCAGGTTTAGTGATGTTGTTAGGGTTTGCTTTTTAGCTGGATTTTGGAAGAGCTGGCAGAGTAATTGGATGTGAATATCTTGGAGGAGATATTTTCTGGTACAAACAGATTTGATGCAGATTTGTAGAGAGGTTTAAAGACTGAGATTTAAAAAGATTTTGGGGATAAAATCTGTTTTGAAGATTCAGTTTTAAACAACAAATCAGGTCAGATATTGTAGCAGGTCCAAGACCAGATCAAAGAGCTATTTAAAGCGCATCAATCCTTTGAAGAAAGGGACGAAGAAAGAGAGCTAAAGACTGAGAGTCATTTGTATCTTCGTGTATGTTTTGTAAGCCATTCTAGGTTGAATTGGTGTTACTTGATTGAGTTGTAAAGTGTCCTCTCTTAGAGCTGTTAAGCAAGAGAGTGTGGTTACTTGATCAAAGCTCTGAAGTAGAATCAAGATGGGTTTTGAATTGTATCACTGAGGTGAATTAGGGATTGAGTAGTGTTCTCATACCTAAGTGGTCTCTTAGGTAGAAGGTTCATTAAGTAGTGATTAAGTTTAGGAGATGTCAACTGGGTTGTTGAGTCTGTAAATTAATACTACTGATAGTGAAATTCATCCCTGGCTTGGTAGCCCCCAGACGTAGGTAATTAGACCGAACTGGGTGAACAACTCTTTGTCTTGATTTATTGTTGTTTTACATTGTCCATTGCAGAGTATGTTGTTGTGACATTAAGTGTGACATCACATATCTGGTACCAGAATTTCACGGCCTACTCTGAAGTTGTCGGATGGTAGATGGGTGTAGCTGGAACTGTGCAACAGTAACTGGTTGATTAACGATTGTCAACCGTACTGCTGGAGCGTTTGCTCGGCCATAATCACCGAGAAGTATTTCGGCAGGTGGATCTTCCGCCATGATACTAGTTTCTGACTCGGAGTCTGAACCAGAATCTGTGTGCTGAGAGTGACCTGAAACTGACTCTTCTTTCTCGGGCTCAAGGATAATTGGTTCTGAACTCGATGCTGCCAGCCTTTCTAGCTTAGCTTACCGACATCTGGCATGCAATGATCTTTCGGGTTCTGCGTCAAGAGAAAATTCTGCTGAGGGATTGCCTCGCATATACAGGTTAGACAGATAATAGTAATAATAAAAATAACATAAAATTAAAAATTTTAGTCACAGAGTGACAAAATTCCAATTGAACTAACAAACACTTAAAATTTGGCAGTCCCCGACAACGGCGCCAAAAACTTGATCGGAAAAATAGCAAGTGTACTATTTTAACGATGTAGTAATAAGTGGGGTTATCCCCAGAATCGATCTCTTGGGGACTGCGTATAATTTGTAAGTGCAGATGTTATTTCAATTAGACAAAAGTTCCTTTTGGGGTTTTGATTTTCAAACTAATTCTAACGACAGAATAAAATAAGCAGAATAATAAAAGTGCTTTTCACGAATATTATGAAACATGCTAGGGAAGGTGTATAAATTGCTTAGTAAGAACCTTAAATTATAATCAAAGAGAAATGCCTCAAACCTTAATTTTACTGACCCTCAAATATTTTTCTTAAATTCCTTAACCGAAAAACCTTTGATATTTCCCCCTGACCCTAATTCCTTAGTAGTCAAGAGAGAATATCAAGCAATAGTTCTGACAAGATCTTTAAGTCACTACGGGGTATCCCTATTCCTAGGCAATATCTACCGTAATGTATTATGCAAATACAATAGATTGGTTTTTCAGGCCAAATCCCTAACCGTAGATCGTTCCCAATTTGTACGATCGAAAAAAGTATTAATTTATTTGCATAACAAAAGATTAAGGTAAGAAAGCATAAACTCATCAAATAATTCAAAACGGTTCCTTACATCACAATTCAGGGACACCCCCCTAGCATTGGGGAGTTTAGCTACTCATAATATTCAAAGAAAACAAAATACAAAATAAAGACATTACAAGAATTGGTGATAAAAGTTGATCTTCAATATCTTCCTATCATGAAAATCTCCTCTTTTCCCAATTCTCCAAAGCTCTATCCTTTATTCTGTAATTCTTTTGTACGATCAAAAAGTGCCTATCTTTCTCTCTCCACACAGCCTAAGTAGTTCCAAATCACTAAAATAGTACAAAATTCCCAGAATACCCCCGGAGCACTACATTCAGAAAGTATAAAAAAATCACAATATTTCCTCTCCCAGGCTTGCTGACACGGGCACCCGTGTCAGCTCTCTGACTCTCTGCGCAAACTTTTTCCACTTCAGGTGCTCTGACACGGGCCGTGTCAAGCAACACGGGCACCCGTGTCAGCTCTCTGACTTCAGCCCAATCTTAAATTTCAAATACATGCTGCTCCAGGCCTGCTGACACGGGCCGTGTCAGGAGACACATGCACCCGTGTCAGCCCACTGTCTTCAATCCAACTTCATTCCGCATTTTGCAATTTTTTCTCGATTTTTCGCTCCGATTCTTCCTGAATGCTTATTTGAACCTGAAAACACTAACAAACACAACCAAGGCATAAAATGTGGTAAAAGAGCTATAAAATAAATAAACAATAACCAAAGATAAACTAAAACCAATAGTGAAATAACGAATGAAAATGAACGATCACACACACACTACATAGAAAGATGTCACTTGAGTTCAACAACTCAAACTATCACTAATCAAAAACCTTACCAAGGCATACCCTTTTCCCATCCTCTCCTACGTCTAGGAGTTCAGCACGAGTCATGGATCCTTGTAATGTACTTCGACATATGAAATGGATTCGGATCCAAGGGAAATATAGTCCACATGAATCGTCATTTCTCATAGGTCGTACCCCATCACAAGTATCTTTACCCGTAGGCTCCATTCGTACAGCGAGAATCAAACTTGTCAAAGTAATAGTGCATACATTCCGAAGGAGCTCTCTATATAAGTCTCCACTCTTGAAACGACACAACTCAAGGGATTGGTTCCGACTACGTGATCGCATACGCAAAGTGATTGTATTTGACAATCACAAGGCCACATACGCCTTATTCACAAGGAAACACAACATCCAAACATGCTCCAAATAATTCCTCACCTCTCCACTAGACAACTACTTGTCAATGATGCACACCTATGCATCAAATGCACAAGTATTGTCATCAAAGTCCTCTATCCTTTCCTAGTTACATCACTAGTCCATTTCATTCAATTGTGATAAGGTTTTCCTCACTTTCTTTATAATTAGTCCAATATTTTGTCATCATTTATAAATAACCAAGAACTCGTGGTAAGCATGTATAATAGTCATAATCATCATGTAAAACAATCCATAATATCATAAGTCATGCATAAGTAGGGCTGGCAATGAACCAAACCAATTCGAAAGTAGTTCGAAATTCGATTCGAAAATTAAATCGTTGAACTAGGTTCATGAACCAAATGAGCTGAATATGAGCTAAAAACTAAGTTCGTTAACTAAATGATCTGAACTTGAACTATACATAGTTCGATTCGTTAGGTTCATGAGTCAATTCGATTATATATGAGATAGATTATATTGTCTTTAAGAGTAGGTTTAAATATTTGTTCTAAATCTTAGTCTCATATTTTCTTTTAATCTAACGGTTTTAATTGATAATTTATATTCTCAAGTGAGTAAAATATTTCTACGAATAATTATACAAATAAAATTAACATCGTATAAATTCCAATATTATAACTTTTATTTTATTTCTATATTTTTTATTTAAAAAATATTAATTTAAAATGTCAAATATATATATAAAAAGTAGACTTTAAAAAATTACTTTTAAGTCTGTGAAATAAGCGAGTTGAACCTAACAAGATAAACCTAACGAGTTGAACCGAGATATTAGTGAACTTCTAACAAGTCGAGTTTGACCTGAAAAAAAAGTTCGTGATGAACTCGAACTCGAACTCGAACTCGGCCAATTCTTAACGAGTCGAGTTTGAGCTGAAAAAAAAGTTCGTGATGAACTCGAACTCGGCTAATTTTTAACGAGTCGAACTGAGCTAAGGCGAGTTCGACTCGACTCGACTCATTTCCAGCCCTATGCATAAGAAACAACCAAACAAGTAAACAAATAAATGAAACAAAAACTGCCAAGCCTGTTGTGCGAGATCTAGGTGAGGTCGCCTTGCTTTGGGTTCCCTGTACGAGCTATGGGCGAGACAAAGGATTTTGGAGGCAGTAGCAAAAGGGGTCAGTGGTCGCTGTGCGAGCCTTGGGCGAATGTTCGCCTTTGCCTTGCCTTTAGCTCGTAGTACGAGCATGACAGATTGTCAAGTTCGCCTTCAGCTCGTAGTGTGAGCCCTGCGATTTCAAGAGTTTTCAACATAACAGGGACAGTTCCAAAGGGGTTTTGAAACCCCATTCACCCAACCTCATTTTAAACATTGATATAAACATTTCATGTACAAAATAACATTAAGGCAACAATCCATCATCCACATCATAAACACAACGAGAAACGTGACGTTTCTACGAAAATGGGGAAAATCTTACCAAATCCAAGCTCAAACATTTCTATCTATAATACTCTTACACTAATGTATCGAACTAGAACCCACCTCTAGAACTAGATGAAAAAGTTGCTGATGATGAAGAGTGATGGACTTCCAAGTTTTCCTCTCCAAGGGTTTCTGCTTCTTTCTCCCTTATTTCTCTTCTTTCTCTCTATTCTTCTTTTCCTTTTCTTCTTACTATCTTTTTCTTTCCTTTCTTTTTCCTTTATATCACTTTTCCCACAAAATAAAACAAAAGGCATAAAGAGGTAACAAGAGAAGTTAGTAAGACTAACTTTGTAAATGTCCAATTTAAAGAGTATCCAAAATGTCTCTATTGTACCAATTAATAAAACCTCAGAGTCAGATAACATTAATTAAATCAACTCTGAGCTCATCGGTTACTCTAATTATCTCAACAGATAACTCTCAGAGCACACCGGGACCCATATCACAAAATATAGAACCATATTTTGTAGATTTTAGAAATAGAAACTTGTACATTTTGCCAATTTCTCAAACAGAAACATTGCACCACAAATATTCATTGTTTACACATAATGCAAAGCCAAAATGACCTTCACCTTATAATTTTACAACAAAACTAAAACAAATGATTACCTAACTGTCGCAACGCAAAAAACAACCGACTGAAAAACTGAGTCGCCACCAAACGTTATTTATCCCGGCGGGGGAACGGAAACAATCGAAGCAATCTCAAAAGAGAAAGGAACATGGTCTCATAACAAAATTCAGGGTTCGGGAGTCGATTACGCGAGAGGAATGTGTTAGCACCGACTCACGTCCGTTGTACTCAACAGGATCCACGCTTGTTGTTCTAATTAAAGGGTGTGTTTATCTAAAGCCTACTTGCTAAACGTAAACGAAAAGGGGAAAAACAAAAAGGAAACTCGATAGGACTTCGCCGTCCTATGCCTACGTATTCCCTCGAGCAATGGGAAAGTCAGAGTCAATGTAGTTCGGAGGACTACGGGGGGTGAATGGGGGAAGGTTGCTTTCCAAGACTTCGCCGTATTGTGCCTACGTATCCTAATTCAGACGAGAATGAAGAAATCAGAGCGTTCATAGTTCGACCTACAATTGGTTAGTATCGATCGCATGGGGGCGAGAGAAAATGCTCGGTTAATTGGTCTCGATCGCACGGGGCGAGAGAAAAGGTTAAGTTAGTGTTGAACCCTAATTTTTACCCCTAAGATTTCGCACATTTCATTTGCATCTCATACCACAAGCAAGATCACAACTTTTGTTTCTCCTGAGCATCTGTATATTATTCTTACTTGCTTCATTATCTAACCCCTAACCAAAATACCAAAAATTTGCTGCAGTTTCTCTTTCTGTGTGTTATGCAGGTTTGTCAAAGACAATGAAGTGATTTCAAGTCACATGTGGTTGTTCATTCATGACCCAGTTCCAATGAAAGTTTGACTTAATATTGGTCGATTTACCAAAAAAAAGTTTGCTTCATCTGCCTGTCATTTGTGTCGGTGGTTTATTTCTCAAACAGTGACTGTTCAAAGTCAGGATGTCTTGTCTTGAGATTCTTTAGTTTATCAAGCATTGGTTTGGGTTCAGAAAGTCAGGTTCATCATGATCAGAGTTCAATGTTCAACTGTGTTCATCTGTGGATTTATTTTCCCAGATAACTGATTCAGACAAACTCAAACAGATTCAAATGGCTGTTATTCAGTTGTGGTTTGTTCAGTATTGGTTGTGTGACATATTTTATCAGAGGCTTGTGAGAAGATCAAATGGGCTTTGGATCAAAAACAAGATTTTGTATCCACTATCATTTCCATTTTTCTAAACCAATCATCCACATTTTTTATCAAGACCATTGTTCAACTATCCATTTTCTGCCTTATCCAATTTCCACTTCTTTTTATAATCCACCGATTATCCATTATTAAATCCATATTTTAAAACCATTTTTTCTATTTTTTTCTATCCATATTCATTATCCACTTTCTAGAAATCTAAAACTATTTTCTAATTTTTGATTTCACATCCTTTTAAATTCTATATATCCTTTTTTCTTCAATATCCAAAATCCATTATTCATATATATTCTTAAATTCCATTTTTTTTCGCATAAACAATTTCATTTAAATATCCATAACCATTTCCAAAAAAAACAAATGTCCATTACAAAAAATATATGTCCAAAATTACAAGCCCATTTCTCTTTTTTTTCATATACATGATACAAATAATTGCCAAATGGAAAAATAATGTGAACAAGGATGTCACGCAGGCTTCAGCTACCTAGCCATTTGCAAATACAAGCCAATGAGCCACTTCAATATTAGTTGCTACTTGACAAGCAAAAATAACTTCAAGCTGCAATGAATAAAACGCAGCTGCTTCAAGCCACTTGAATAGCCTTGCCAATCCAAGCGCAATTCCCACACGTCCTACAAGCCTCACGAGCTACACCTGCAAACAGCCGCATGAGCTAACCCAACCTCAAGATTCCAAAATATCAAGCTGCTACTGCATACATGAACCAAGCTACCAGGACTTTCATCCAGCCCCTTTCACGTGTAAAAGTAAGCTTCACATTCAAGACATCCCCAAGCCGTGAAAAAAGGCAAGTCGTGCGAACAAACTCCAAGCTTTATGACCACACACATCAGCTGCTTCAAACAAGCCATTTACACACCGAAACGCAGTAAATAATCAAAACGGCAATCCAAATTTCCAATTCAAAAACAACACACCAATTTTACCTCACTCCATCTATAAATATGACATGTACTCCACTCTTTTCTCTAAGCTTGAAAGCCAAGGAGACACTGCAGAATTCAAATCAAGCTTCAACCATTCTCATTCAATCAATTTATCACAAACCGAATTCAAATCTTCAAAACCTTCCACATCAATCCTTCAAACCTTGAACTCCACCATTCAATAACCTGCAGAAAATACACAAAACAAAATCAATTCCTCTTCTTCAGGTTTCATCAACAAACCGGAAATTGAAATTCTCAATCCACTTTCACTGAATCTGACAACGAGCAACATCAATTCGCAATAATTCTCACAACGCATCTCACAATTTCTCAACGCAACACTTCAACAACATCTTCATTCACACAAATCCAGAAAAGAAGAAGAAGATTCGGATTGAAACTCACCATTTTTTAAGGTAATTGGAGCTTTTCGACGTAAACTTCGCGGTTTCGATTTGAACGATCCAAGCACAGTGACACGAAATCGAACACATATTTGGAATCTACGTTGAGTTTCGATCGTATGCGTGCAAGTTTCAAGTCTCGTCGCGCCGCCGTGATGAACTTTGCATTTCCATGGCTCCGATGAACAGTGGCGTCCACGTTTGAGAGAAGAAGATGATGAATTTGTGATTCAGATTCTCTTCTCCTTATGTTTTAATAACTTTTTTTCTTTTATTTTTTTAATTCCTTTCTTTAATTATTTGGGCTCAGCCCGTGAAAATCCACCACCACCTCTCCTTTTTCTACCGCACCTCCCTTTATTTTTTTTTAATTTCCTTAAACTCATTTTATTTTTAATATTTTCTTTGGCCTTTCTCTTAGTGTTTTTTTTTATGAAAATAGATTTTCATTTTTGATGTTATCCTTTGTATTTTGAATGTCATCTTAAAGAAAAGTACTTAAAAAATATTTGAAATCATCTCTTTCTTGATTTTATTTTGAATTCTATTTTGGATTCTAATTTTAGATTTGTTGTTGGATCATAACTTGTTAGATCTATTTTTGTCTTCATCTATTTCTCTTTTATTTTGATCGATGAAAGTCTTATGGATCTTAAAATTTCTTTGTTTAATTCTTGATCAAGACGAGATTGTTACCTATTTTCTTTTCGTGCGGTATTGCTTTCGGATGACGATTTACATATCGTTCATCTAGCATGCATTAACACAAAAATCTAAAAAAAAAACAATTTCTCTTCTCATCTCCTCAATCTCTTTTCAAGCAAACTTTTTCAGACCAAAAGCGGTAGATATTTCAAAGGGTTCCTATAGAGTACTATAGACATTTTGGGTGCTAACACCTTCCCTTAACGTAACCAACCCCCTTATCCAGTCTCTCTTCACTTGTTCTTGTTGTAGAGATTGTGTAGGTTTTGTTCGCTCTTTTTCCTTTCCTTTTTGGATAAAATAAAAGTGCGGTGACGACTCTTGCTTTTCGAGTTAAGTTAATCAATAACTTACACTCATGATTTTGTCGCTACATAAAAAGTGGCGACACTGCTGGGGAGTTCCTCCCTTGAGGGGTTTGGCCTACTTTGATTTATTTACTGCTTTTTGTCTGATTTGCTTGTTACGTGTTTGTTCTGTTTGGGAGTTCCTCTGTGTGTGAGATAGGTGTCATACCCCAAATTTGTCCTACCTGTGTATAACTTTTCATTTGTATTATCCATCCACTAACTATTATTCGAAAAATCCAAAAAAAAAACATGTACTTCTGTCCAGTTGTTGCAAGGATGAGCTCAGGCATGGATGTCAAGTCAGGGTTGAGTATGGGCTGAAGTTCATTTACTGGTTGATCTAATCTCAGTCAAACAAAGTCGGTTTCAAGGTCAAGGCTTGGGTGCAATTGATTGTGTATGAGGCTCTAATTAGGTTTGTGTGCCAATACAAGCAATGTATATGGGTCAAGTTATCAAGCTAGGTTGAATTCAATAGTTTCATGGTTTAAAGGTTGTCAAGGACCAGATCATTTCCAATTCAGGGTTTTTGATGCATTTTGTGGGCTCAACTCAAGTGTGTTGTTGGTTAAGTTTAATCAGTGTGTATTTGTGGGTCTAAGCCAAAAATTTGTCCTCATGATTCAAGTCCATCACCCATTTTCTTTTTTTTCTTTTTACCCAAACCCATTATCCAATTATTAGCCAAATCCATGTTTTCATTATCCATATTAAACTAAATATCTATAGATGTCTATTCTTATTCAAATTCAACTCTTTAGTTTCATATATTACAACATAAGGCCCATTGTCATTACCAAGCTTCTAAAAAAATAGTTCATGGATCTACAAAAATCATTTTTCAAAGTCAAAGGCCCATTTCATGATAAAAGTCCATTATCCAAATTTCTCAAAAAAATAATTACACAAAATCCACTATGAAGTTTCATTCCAAGTTCTACATGAGATATGAGGAACCATCACGCAACAACGTATCCTACACGCACCAGCCATGGTCCATTTTTGTTTCCAGCCCACCTCTATCACAGCTATGCAGCACTTCTAACACATCCGTGCCAAATCACGCAACACACCTTTGCAAAAGTAACAAGGAAAAAATAAAGTTCACAAAACTCGCCCGACCCCACCTTTTCTTTTCCCCAGCCTGCACAATACAACAACCTTCGTACAACAACACAAAGCCAAGCCGCAGCATTGCGAAAACGACTTCTCCAACACCAACCAACAAAACCTGTATAACAGACCTGCCATGAAAGAGACTCCTCAGGGACTACCAAACAAGAATTGTACCGAAAAACTTAATCAACAAGCGAGTTTTTGGTTTTAAAAAGAGAGAGTATAGGCTGAGAGAGAGGAGACGAAGGGAGTATCAGAGAAAGGAAAAAAGAAACACGGTTCGCCGCCACTCCAAAACCTTCAACCGGCCTCAAACTGCTCTCTTCAAACCCTTCACCTTCTCCAAATCCACTCAAAATACTCCCTCTGTCGTCGTTCTCTTCATGAAGCGAACCACGCAAAAAAACTCACAGCAAAATAACCTTCAAAACCTCATCCATCAAACAACCAAATCCCTCTTTAACCTTCATCACCCAACAACCATAACCTTTTATTTTCAAACTTTCAACCCAGGAACTTCCCTTTAACAACCGAACCCCAAATCAAATCTCAGAACCCAAACGAAACAGAGAGACGAAGAGAAATAGGGATTGGATCTGAACGAGTTGAACAAACTTGAAACGGAGAACGAAGCCGCACGAAGTGAAGGTTGGGTTATATTGCTTCGTTTCTTGCTTGGTTGTGTTCGAGCTTCTTCTTTTTTTTCCTTTTTCACTCTCCTTTTTCATTTTGCTCGCTTCAGTAATATGACTTTAGTTGGAGAGAATATTGTTGTTGTTGTTTTTTGCATTTTGATTGTGTTTCTGGTAGCTATCATTTACTTTCAATTTTGTAAAAAAAAAGAGAGGATAAGAAGTGTTGGGCTGATCATGGTTTGTTTATCATTTTGTTGTTAGGTTTTTTTGTGCGTGGTGTTTATCCTGGGCTTATAGCCCGTTTCCTATATTTACTCCAGCGCACCCATCCCTCTTCATTTTGTTTTAGTTAGTTAATTTAACTTGTCTTAAAAAAAAGACTTTTAGTTTTTTCTCCAATTCCATAAATAGTAATTCTTAATATTGTATCATTAATCATTTGCCAATTATTTTTCTTAATTTTCTAATTTTCATTTCATTTTGATTTCCTCTTTTTCTTTCTTTTTAAAGGGCCAATGATATCAAAAACATCTTGATGTTGGGTGATTCTTTAAAATCGGTACCAAATCTTGATTTATATGAGGCCTACTATTTACTTATTATTATTTCGATTTATTTTGTCATTATTTTATTCATTTTTGGGTCGATGAAAGCCAAATGTCGAGATTTACCGATTTATCAATTTTTAGTCTTGATAAAGGTCAGACCTTTATACTTTTTCTTGTCATTTCCGATTTTATTTCATTTCAATCATTTTTGTTTCATTTTTATTCATTTTTGGGTCAATGAAAATCAAATACTAAAGATTATCGATTTTTCGATTTAAAATCTTAGTAAAGATGAGACCTTTCTTAGTTTTTTCTGATTTTTATGTCTATTTCGATTTATATTCTTTTATTTTCACTTTTGGTCAATGAAAGCCAAAAGTCGTTGATTATCGATTTCTCGATTAAATTCCGATTAAGACGAGACCAACTTTTTTATGTCGATATTATACCTTGTTCATATTATCTTGATCATTATTGTTCATATTCTTATCATATTGTTCATATCCATATTCATATTTATCTAATCATTTTTATTTTTTCAAACGCTTACTTTTCGATTAAAATACTTAACGCACCTAATCAAACCATTTTTTTTAATTAAATCGCGAAAGAACTGAATTCATGAGGTCTAGCACCTCTTGGGTTCTTGAGTGATCACCATTGGGGCGCACGCCTTAGGTAGTGATCATTCGACCTTTCGCTCCTAAAACACTCTCCTTAACTATTTGGACAAAGGAATGCCATTGGAGTCTAGCATTCCACGTGGTACTTTCGTTGTTCATCAAACAATATTTCATAAATCAAGCAAATGAAAAAGGCGTCGTTAGGACCTAGCATCCTAATAATGCCCCGATTAATTGGTTGCGAGGCCGACGTCTCGTTTATCAAATAATCGTCATCCTCCTTAAAGCGTTTAACAAACCAAATTATTTTCAAACCAATTCTCGACTCGTCGTCAAGCCACTCTTCAAAACATTCTCATAAGTCGAGTTCCTTTTGCCTCGTCGTCAAATGCACACTTGCACATTTCGTAGGTTTCGTTACTAGGAGCACCCCTAGGGACTAGTATCGATCCTCACCTCTTTTCTCAACCAATTCGACTCAATCTTTTTTTCAAACGTTTTTCTTAATCAACTTACGAAAGGAGGAGATTCTTGGAATCTAGCATTCCTCGGATCTTCGAATGAATGGCTCTTGAGGCACGCCCCTTAGGTTGTTATTCATTCACCCTTTCGTCTTAAAACACTTAACCATTATCAAACATTTTCGCAATCAACTCACGAAAGAGCTGAGTTCTTGGAGTCTAGCATTCCTTGAATTCTTGAGTGAATGCTCTCAAGGCACGCCCTTGGGTTGTATGTCATTCAATCTTTCGTCTCCTAAAATTCAGACCCTAACCCCTCTTTTCGTGGGCGTACCACGAACTACGACCGCTCTGATTCTTTATTCTCGTCCGAGTAAAGATACTTAGGTACAAGATTGCGATGATCTTGGCGAGCACACTTTTTCTTTTTCCACCATTTGCGTCTACCTTCCCTTCGTCTTCCGTTTCCTCTCTATCCTCTCCCGTAGTCGAACTACGATTGCTCTGATTCCTCATTCTCGTCCGAATGAGCATACGTAGGCTCGAGGTCGCGATGATCTTGCCGAGCACCCTATCCTAAAACCACCCCATTTCCCTTAGTAATTAAAACCATTTACCTTATCGTTTCACGTTCACCATTGAGAAGAAAACAAACAAGCTTAGATAACATTCCTCACAATTCGAACTAAGAGGTTCCCGTTGAGTACAACGGACGTGAGGGGGTGCGCGTACCTTCCCCTCACGTAACCGACTCCCGAACCCAGAATGTGGTTGCGACGACCATGTTCTTATCTCCTCCCTTAAAGGTTTTCTCGATATTTTCCTTTCCCTCTTTTGGGATGAATAAAGCGCGAAAGGCGCGAAAGGTTTCCTTCCTTCTCCAGTAAATCAAGCTGATTCCTCGACACCAGTACGCAACTCGAGCCAACACAAGAAGAACAATGGAGCAGGTTCAGCAAGAGCAAGCTGCCTTCAGAGAGGAGTTGGACTCTATGAAGGGAAAGATTGATCAGATTTTTGAAGTAATCATGATGGCCAGAAGAGAAGAAGAACTGTGTGAAGCCGCTGCCGCCAATAATAATGCACATGTTCAAGGGTCACCCTCAAGGCTCTCAGTTCCTGTTCCTAACCCTATCAATTATGGGATACCAATGAACGTCACTCCTGTCGCTGAAGGAGCCACTCCTCAATCACTTCCGACACCTGGAGTTACTGTTGGAGCTATTCCGCAAGCCCAACCTGTTGTCGCTCAGATTCCTATTCCTCATGCTGAAGAAAACCTGGTAGATCAGTATGATGAGGTACAGAATTACCATGCTGTTATCCCAATTGTCAATCCTACTGCTGCTCAGGATTCTGAAGCCATGAAAATGTGTCGTGATTTAGCTGAGAAATTCCGAGTCATGGAGGGGCGCAACTCAAAATCTTTGAACACTCTAGAAATGTGCTTGGTGCCAGATGTTGTCATTCCTCCTAAGTTCAAGGTACAGGAATTCCCGAAGTACAAAGGCCTCAGTTGTCCCCACATGCATCTAAGGATGTACTACCGCAAGATGGCTGCCCATGCCAAAGATGAAAAGTTGATGATCCATTGCTTCCAAGACAGCTTGTCTGGGGCATCACTCGAATGGTATATGCAGTTTGAGCGTAGCAATGTGCGCACTTGGGATGATTTAGCCGATGCATTTGTCAAGCAATACAAGTACAACACTGACCTTGCTCTGAATCGTACCCAACTTCAGAGTATGGCTCAAAAGGACAACGAATCCTTTAAGGAGTACGCACAACGCTGGAGAGAGCTAGCCGCAAGAGTGCATCCACCTCTTGTTGATCGTGAACTGATTGATATCTTCATGGGTACTTTGCAAGGCCAATACTATGAGAAGTTGATTGGTAATGTTTCTGCTGGATTCTCTGACTTGGTTATCGTCGGTGAAAGAATTGAAGAAGGTCTGAAAAGTGGAAAGATCCAAGGAGGTTCTAGCAGTCAGTCTCAAGTTAAGAAGCCCTTCAATGGATACAAGAAGAAAGAGGGCGAAACAAATGTTGTCTATGCTCAGAAGGGGCAAGCTCCACAAGCTCCAGCTCCAATGTCTTATCAAATGCCATACTTCCAGTATCCATATATTGCTGCTGCGCAATATGCTCCAATGCCTTATCAGCCAACTGTTCAAGCTGTTCAAACTCCAACGCCTCAGCAACAGATTCCTCAACAACAATCGTACAACCAACAAGGGTATCAGTATCCTCCTCAACATCAACAACAGAGAGCTGCTCAACAACGTCAGCCTAATCAACAAAGGATAAGGAGGTCTGATAGAGACTTTGATTGCCTACCTACGACATATGCTCAGATCTTTGCTCAATTGATGGAGAAGAGGGCAATCACTCCCAGGGACCTGGCCCCTCAAACTGTCGTTCCCCCAGATTATGATGCTAATGCTCATTGCGAGTTTCATAAGGGTGCTCCAGGGCATACGATCGAGGACTGCAGAGCTTTGAAACACAAGGTTCAAGACATGATTGACTCAAAGTTTCTCACGTTCAATGGGAGGGCTCCAAATGTCATCAAAAACCCTCTGCCGCCGCCAAACTAGTGCCAGCATCAAGTCAAGTCAAGTCAAGTTCATTCCCCGAAGAAGGCAGTCATGTTGCCATCCCATCATTTGCATTCTTGTATTTCAGTCTTTATTTGTTTAAATACTGTATGCTTTGAACATCGCAGCTTGTATTTGGTTTTCTTAATGCATTGATAATGCATGTTTTGAATTAGTTATGTCGTATTCACTCATTTTTTCCATTTACCGTAAATCACCGACACATATATCTCTATTTCACTCTCTTTATAAACTGTCGCTTAGCAATGATTGGAGGGAGGATGATGATAATGAAATACCCATAATTACAAAATGTATGCTTTCGGATAGAATCCCGCCGATGATGTACAGGCATTGTTTCAACCCCCAAACACTGGAGATATAAGGAGTTAATCCCTAGTAAACCACTTCGAGCCTAGAAGTAGCAGTTTCCTTCGGATATACAAAACCTTACACTCAACCTGGGGCAGGGTAGTGTTCAGTTAATCCTAATTACGCACTCAAATCACAAAGATAAAATCCAAAAGACATGTCGGTTATTCATCAATACCCTATGACTTGGCAGTCACAATCATCCAACAAAAAACCAAAAAAATCAAAAAAATTAGAAGCCTGCTAAGTCAAGCACCTTAAAGGAGACTTAGGCAAAAATCAAGGCAACCCTGATGGACTCGACAGGCGAAATTAGTCCATGCAAAAGATAGGGATCAAAATCAAAAGAGGCTCTCGAACCCTCACCAAAAACAAAATAAGATCCAGTGACCACCATCTCAAAGGGTCACTAACATCCATCAAAAACAAAATAAGGTGACTGCCATGTCGAGCAAACCTTGAATCATCATTCTTACACCATCAACCCTTTTGGAAGACAAACCTGTGCAGATTTAACTGAACGTAGGACTGGAGATCATCATGAAGAAAGGGTGGGTACAAATTATACTTTGAGCCTAATATCTTTTGTTTCATAAACCGTGAACCAGACCACGTTACAACCCTCGAAAGACCTAATTGAGGCGAAGTTTATTCTGAAAGCATACTATTGCAAGGTTGCGTACACTGACTCCCCATATTTGCTAATCTTCAGCATTGGTGCCATTCTTCTTGCAATATCTTTCACACCATCAAAATCAGCACACGTTTGGGCTAACGGTTCATTTGTCTCACTATCACGACACTCGAATAAATGACTCTTTTTCAAAACTTGCATGAGTATTGCATTAAGATTACCATTTGTGAAGGTGAAATTTTAACTGCAAATCAGTGCTAGGCATCAAAGCAATTCCAACAAGGGGCAATCAAAGAGGAACGTGAACTTCCAGTGGTGTCGACCCGAAGCAAGACTCCCTCAAAACCCTCACGTTGGGGCAACCCTTCAACAGCTCAATCAGGGGCAAGCTATCTCAGAAGCACATCAAATTACTTCAGAACTGGTTAATCAGGGGCAAACCATTACCATGTTCAGACTGGAGCAAGACTCATTACAGCAGGCTACACTCACCAACAAATCAACAAGTGGTCAAACTCAGAGCTTCAAGAGTGTATTCGTCTGCTTCAACCGTGGCGTCTTCAACAAACTGAGTGTCGAGGAAATCAAATCCCTCCCACCGCCCAAAAGTCCAATCCGCATTGGCAGCTACCCAAAAGTCCACCATGCTGGCACCCTCTCCAAACTTATCCAATCACTCGTCTGTAATCATATGCATCATATGCATCGCATTCGACATCATAGACATCATTAGTATCATATGCATACCCAAAAAACCAAAGCATACTTCCCCAGCACTTGCATCTCTGTGCGTCAGCATTTGCATTGCACATCATTACAAAATCAAGAATTCATACATGCGCAAGATCCAGGATCAATCTCAAGACTGCAAGACGATCTTCAGCCCAGTCAGGGGCATCATCTTCAGCAAGTCTGTGGGTGTTCCTCATGAAAGTTTTTAGCCTTTTGTTGATTAAGCTCAAGCAATCTTTAGCCCAGCCAAGGGCAATCTTCTTCAAGTTCATGGTCGTCCCCCATTAAGTCTTCAACCTTCTGTTGATGAAGCTGTGATCTCCAAGCAAGTCAGTGTGCATTCCTCATTGGGTTATGTTCCTCAGCCTTTTGTTGCTGAGGTCGTCTTCCTCATCCCAACCAATAAACATTCCTCTGAATCAGTGGGCGTTCCTCATTGAATCTTTTCTTCAAGTCGAACTATGACTGCCCTGATTCTTTATTCTCGTCCGAGTAAAGATACGTAGGCACAAGATTGCGTAGATCTTGGCGGGTTACCTTCTACATTTTTCGCTGTTTCCTTTTTCTGTTCGTGGGCTCTCCTCATTGATTTCTTTACTTCAACCTTTTGTTGATGTCTCCAAATAAATCTCATCATATCCCCAGCAAACTTGACCTTTTGTCAATTGCCTTACTATCATCCTTTTGGTGATAGCCAAACCCAATCAACTCAATTCAACCTTCATCCTTTTGATGTTGGTTCTCACGAATAAGAAGTTCCTATCATCCTTTTGGTGGTAGTAGCTTGTTTTAATCCGTCATCCTTTTGGTGTCGCCGATCCATAAACCCTTGGTCTGTGTGTCATCCTTTTGGTGAGTGACAGCCTTTGTGTGTGTGCCCTACTATCCTTTTGGTAGTAGCAGGCTGTGTGTGAGTGCCCTATTATCCTTTTGGTAATAGCAGGCTGTGTGTGTGCCCTATTATCCTTTTGGTAATAGCAGGCTGTGTGTGTGTGCCCTATTATCCTTTTGGTAATAGCAGGCTGTGTGTGTGTGCCCTATTATCCTTTTGGTAATAGCAGGCTGTGTGTGTGTGCCCTATTATCCTTTTGGTAATAGCAGGCTGTGTGTGTGTTCCCTATTATCCTTTTGGTAGTAGCAGGTTGTGTGTGAGTACCCTATTATCCTTTTTGGTAATAGTAGGCTATGTGTGAGTGCCCTATTATCCTTTTTGGTAATACCAGGCTGTGTGTGTGTGCCCTATTATCCTTTTGGTAATAGCAAGCGTTGACCTTATTTTCATCCTTTTGGTGGAAGGGTCTGTGTGTGTATGCCCTATTATCTCGTCGATAATAGCAGGCGGTGCGTGTGTGCCATATTATCTCGTCGGTAATGGCAGGCATTGACCTCATTTCCATCCTTTTGGTGGAAGGGTCTGTGTGCGTGTGTGCCCTATTATCTCGTCAGTAATAGCAGGCTGTGCGTGTGTGCCCTATTATCTCGTCGGTAATAGCAGGCGTTGACCTCATTTTCATCCTTTTGGTGGAAGAGTCTGTGTGTGTATGTGCCCTATTATCTCGTCGGTAGTAGCAGGCTTTGACCTCATTTCCATCCATTTGGAAGAAGGGTCTTTGTGTGTGCGTGTTCACTGTCATCCTTTGGGTGATAGGTCTGTCATCCTTTTGGTGTCAGATTTCCATTATTTCAACTTCTCAATCCTTTTCTTTCTTTCAGACAAATTTGTGGTCTTCTTCATATCTAATTGTCTTCTACCTTGAAAGAACAAACACCGTGGCAGTTCATCTTACCAGGTTTAAGCCAATTAGATAGAGGCATCTGTCATACCCCAAATTTGTCCTACCTGTGTATAGCTTTTCATTTGTACTATCCATCCACTAACTATTATTCGAAAAATAAAAAAAAAACATGTACTTCTGTCCAGTTGTTGCAAGGATGAGCCCAGGCATGGATGTCAAGTCAGGGTTGAGTATGGGTTGAAGTTCATTTACTGGTTGATCTAATCTCAGTCAAACAAAGTCAGTTTCAAGGTCAAGGCTTGGGTGCAATTGATTGTGTATGAGGCTCTAATTAGGTTTGTGTGCCAATACAAGCAATGTATATGGGTCAAGTTATCAAGCTGGGTTGAATTCAATAGTTTCATGGTTTAAAGGTTGTCAAGGACCAGATCATTTCCAATTCAGGGTTTTTGATGCATTTTGTGGGCTCAACTCAAGTGTGGTGTTGGTTAAGTTTAATTAGTGTGTATTTGTGGGTCTAAGCCAAAAATTCGTCCTCATGATTCAAGTCCATCACCCATTTTCTTTTTTTTCTTTTTACCCAAACCCATTATCCAATTATTAGCCAAATCCATGTTTTCATTATCCATATTAAACTAAATATCCATAGATGTCCATTCTTATTCAAATTCAACTCTTTGGTTTCATATATTACAACATAAGGCCCATTGTCATTACCAAGCTTCTAAAAAAATAGTTCATGGATCTACAAAAATCATTTTTCAAAGTCAAAGGCCCATTTCATGATAAAAGTCCATTATCCAAATTTCTCAAAAAAATAATTACACAAAATCCATTATGAAGTTTCATTCCAAGTTCTACATGAGATATGAGGAACCATCACGCAACAACGTATCCTACACGCACCAACCACGGTCCATTTTTGTTTCCAGCCCACCTCTATCACAGCTATGCAGCACTTCTAACACATCCGTGCCAAATCACGCAACGCACCTTTGCAAAAGTAACAAGGAAAAAATAAACTTCACAAAACTCGCCCGACCCCACCTTTTCTTTTCCCCAGCCTGCACAATACAACAACCTTCGTACAACAACACAAAGCCAAGCCGCAGCATTGCGAAAACGACTTCTCCAACACCAACCAACAAAACCTGTATAACAGACCTGCCATGAAAGAGACTCCTCAGGGACTACCAAACAAGAATTGTACCGAAAAACTTAATCAACAAGCGAGTTTTTGGTTTTAAAAAGAGAGAGTATAGGCTGAGAGAGAGGAGATGGAGGGAGTATCAGAGAAAGGAAAAAAGAAACACGGTTCGCCGCCACTCCAAAACCTTCAACCGGCCTCAAACTGCTCTCTTCAAACCCTTCACCTTCTCCAAATCCACTCAAAATACTCCCTTTGTCGTAGTTCTCTTCATGAAGCGAACCACACAAAAAAACTCACAGCAAAATAACCTTCAAAACCTCATCCATCAAACAACCAAATCCCTCTTTAACCTTCATCACCCAACAACCATAACCTTTTATTTTCAAACTTTCAACCCATGAACTTCCCTTTAACAACCGAACCCCAAATCAAATCTCAGAACCCAAACGAAACAGAGAGACGAAGAGAAATAGTGATTGGATCTGAACGAGTTGAACAAACCAAATCGAGACAAACTTGAAACGGAGAACGAAGCCGCACGAAGTGAAGGTTGGGTTATATTGCTTCGTTTCTTGCTTGGCCGTGTTCGAGCTTCTTCTTTTTTTTTCCTTTTTCACTCTCCTTTTTCATTTTGCTCGCTTCAGTAATATGACTTTAGTTGGAGAGAATATTGTTGTTGTTGTTTTTTACATTTTAACCGTGTTTCTGGTAGCTATCATTTACTTTCAATTTTGTAAAAAAAAAGAGAGGATAAGAAGTGTTGGGCTGATCATGGTTTGTTTATCATTTTGTTGTTAGGTTTTTTTGTGCGTGGTGTTTATCCTGGGCTTATGGCCCGTTTCCTATATTTACTCCAACGCACCCCTCCCTCTTCATTTTGTTTTCGTTAGTTAATTTAACTTGTCTTAAAAAAAAAGACTTTTAGTTTTTACTCCAATTCCATAAATAGTAATTCTTAATATTGTATCATTAATCATTTGCCAATTATTTTTCTTAATTTTCTAATTTTCATTTCATTTTGATTTCCTCTTTTTCTTTCTTTTTAAAGGGCCAATGATATCAAAAACATCTTGATGTTGGGTGATTCTTTAAAATCGGTACCAAATCTTGATTTATATGAGGCCTACTATTTACTTATTATTATTTCGATTTATTTTGTCATTATTTTATTCATTTTTGGGTCGATGAAAGCCAAATGTTGAGATTTACCGATTTATCAATTTTTAATCTTGATAAATGTGAGACCTTTATTCTTTTTCTTGTCATTTCCGATTTTATTTCATTTCTATCATTTTTGTTTCATTTTTATTCATTTTTGGGTCAATGAAAATCAAATACTAAAGATTATCGAATTTTCGATTTAAAATCTTAGTAAAGATGAGACCTTTCTTAGTTTTTTCCGATTTTTATGTCTATTTCGATTTATATTCTTTTATTTTCACTTTTGGTCAATGAAAGTCAAAAGTTGTTGATTATCGATTTCTCGATTAAATTCCGATTAAGACGAGACCAACTTTTTTTTATGTCGATATTATACCTTGTTCATATTATCTTGATCATTATTGTTCATATTCTTATCATATTGTTCATATCCATATTCATATTTATCTAATCATTTTTATTTTTTCAAACGCTTACTTTTCGATTAAAATACTTAACGCACCTAATCAAACCATTTTTCTTAATTAAATCGCGAAAGAACTGAATTCATGAGGTCTAGCACCTCTTGGGTTCTTGAGTGATCGCCATTGGGGCACACGCCTTAGGTAGTGATCATTCGACCTTTCGCTCCTAAAACACTCTCCTTAACTATTTGGACAAAGGAATGCCATTGGAGTCTAGCATTCCACGTGGTACTTTCGTTGTTCATCAAACAATATTTCATAAATCAAGCAAATGAAAAAGGCGTCGTTAGGACCTAGCATCCTAATAATGCCCCGATTAATTGGTTGCGAGGCCGACGTCTCATTTATCAAATAATCGTCATCCTCCTTAAAACGTTTAACAAACCAAATTATTTTCAAACCAATTCTCGACTCGTCGTCGAGCCACTCTTCAAAACATTCTCGTAAGTCGAGTTCCTTTTGCCTCGTCGTCAAATGCACACTTGCACATTTCGTAGGTTTCGTTACTAGGAGCACCCCTAGGGACTAGTATCGATCCTCACCTCTTTTCTCAACCAATTCGACTCAATCTTTTTTTCAAACGTTTTTCTTAATCAACTTACGAAAGGAGGAGATTCTTGGAATCTAGCATTCCTCGGGTCTTCGAATGAATGGCTCTTGAGGCACTCCCCTTAGGTTGTTATTCATTCACCCTTTCGTCTTAAAACACTTAACCATTATCAAACATTTTCGCAATCAACTCACGAAAGAGCTGAGTTCTTGGAGTCTAGCATTCCTTGAATTCTTGAGTGAATGCTCTCAAGGCACGCCCTTGGGTTGTATGTCATTCAATCTTTCGTCTCCTAAAATTCAAACCTTAACCCCTCTTTTTGTGGGCGTACCACGAACTACGACCACTCTGATTCTTTATTCTCGTCCGAGTAAAGATACGTAGGCACAAGATTGCGATGATCTTGGCGAGCACACCTTTTCTTTTTCCACCATTTGTGTCTACTTTCCCTTCATCTTCCATTTCCTCTCTATCCTCTCCCGTAGTCGAACTACGATTGCTCTGATTCCTCATTCTCGTCCAAATGAGCATACGTAGGCCCGAGGTCGCGATGATCTTGCCGAGCACCCTATCCTAAAACCACCCCATTTCCCTTAGTAATCGAAACCATTTACCTTATCGTTTCACGTTCACCATTGAGAAGAAAACAAACAAGCTTAGATAACATTTCTCACAATTCAAACTAAGAGGTTCCCGTTGAGTACAACGGACGTGAGGGGGTGCGCTTACCTTCCCCTCACGTAACCGACTCCCGAACCCAGAATGTGGTTGCGACGACCATGTTCTTATCCCCTCTCTTAAAGATTTTCTCGATATTTTCCTTTCCCTCTTTTAGGATGAATAAAGTTCGGTGGCGACGCTGTCGATCCGTTTTCCGCGCCTTTCGCGCGAGGGTCGTGTCTTCAATTAATGATTTTTCGAGGTGCGACAATAGGTCCTATACCCGGACCAGAGTGTACTCTGAGATAGGAGGATGGTATAGTCAAGGGAGCTTTGAGGGAGTCGAATCCCGAAAAAGCAGAACTTGAGAATCCATCCGCTCGGTGGTTGCCTATTTGGAATTACTGATGATGATCGAGCGATCGTTGAAGGCATTACTTTTTCCATAGAAGCCTATAACACTGAGGACCCTATAGTAACCCTTAACCCATCTTAGCCTTTTTAAGATCGTGGCGTGGAAGCTATGAAGATGCAAATCTGACTTAGCTGTCACGCGATGCCACACTTAGGTTAGATTCTCTTGAGGATAACTACCAACCTCCGAGCAAATCAATGCACTGGTGTGTCTGATAGTGGATTGTGGACCCTGGGCACTCTGTTAGAACCACTGTTTTCTGCAGGTACAATTAAGATAAAACCTTAGTACATACCTTTGTGGGTTGGTTTCTTACCTTGACTCCATGCTCGTGACTCGAACCTTTGAACTTGTGTGCTTTGAGTGATCTTGTTTGTGGTTGTTGCATCCATGCACTCTTGCATCCATGAGCATACATCTGCATTTATCCGAGTTATCCAGAAACTCATTTCAATTATCTCATTCTTCAGTATCTGTTCACCTTCAAGCTGTTTCCTCAACACAACTACGGAACTAGAGCTGCCGTCAGATTGAGAATGGAAAACCAAGAACAACACAATGCCGAAGTAAGAATGGAAATTGATGAGTTGAAGGCCGGTATGACTAAACTCATAAAAATGCTGCAAGTTCTGATTGCTAGAGGTGAACCCCCTCAGAGGACTGTGATATCTGAAATCTTACCTGCTGCTGTTGACCCTCCACTGACTCAGCAACCAGCTTCTACTTGGCCAGAATTTGGGTTACCTCCGAATTACTCGCTACCCTTTGCAACTACTCCTGTGTTTGTGCCGTATGTACTGCCAGTATCTTCAACCCCATTGTTCACTGAACCTCAGCCTGTTGTGCACTCTGTTGCTCAAGCTATTCCTAAGAATCCTCCTTTCGTATACCATGCTGCTGGTCCATAATCTGAAAGTCAAGGAGAACCTGGATACATTGAAGAAGTCAGAGAGCAATGGCAAACTCTGGACAAAAGGATAAGAGCCACTGAAGGAAGTGATGTCTTTAGTGCTGCCACAATAGACATGTGCTTGGTTTCAGACTTGGTTATGCCTGCAAAATTCAAAACTCCTGATTTTGAGAAATACAAGGGGCACACCTGTCCCAGAAGCCACTTGGTGATGTACTGCCGCAAGATGGCTGCTCGTGCCAAAAATGACAAACTGCTCATTCACTGTTTCCAAGACAGCGTGAGTGGGGCTTCAATGAAATGGTATATGGGACTTAAGAAGAACCGTATCCAAAGCTGGAAAGACTTAGCTGATGCTTTCTTAAAGCAATATAAGTACAATTTGGACATCGCACTTGATCGCCGTCAATTGCAGAATATGTCTCAAAAAGAAAAAGAATTCTTTAAGGAGTATGCTCAGTGCTGGAGAGAGCTAGCTGCTCAAGTGGAGCCACCCTTGGCTAAAAAGGAATTGACAGGATTTGTCGCGGCTGGCAAAAATATCGAGTCGCCATCATATTTTTTTAAGGAAAATAAATGAAAAACCTAAAATCCTAATGGGAAGAGATTCCTAAGGTTCGAGAGTCAATTAAGTGAGGGGAAGGTGTTAGGCACCCATCACTTCCATTGTGCTCAATGGGATCCTCCTTAGATTTTAGGGTATGTTTGTTTGTCGTCTAACTTGTTATTTATTTTACCAAAGAATCCTAAGTTTTTTTATTATTGTACTCGCTAGGGTTTACAACCCTATGCCTACGTACCTTCAATTTTGAAGGATCAAAGTAACCGTAGTTCACCTCCCCTATTCCTACCCCCTAATCCTAATCCCAAAACCTAATCCACTATTTATACTCTTGGATAAAGAGTTCTATTGCCAAATCTATTATTTATACTCCTAGATAAGGAGTTATATCCCTTAATCTATTATTTATACTCCTAGACGAGGAGTTTTATCCCTTAAATCCCGATCCGCTTATTTATACTCTCGGAGGAAGAGTTTTATCCCATATCCTTGTCCATTGTGTATACTCTCGGATGGAGAGTTCTATCCCTAAAAATCCCCTTATCCATTGTTTATACTCTCGGATGGAGAGTTTTATCCCTTAAAAAATCCCTTATCCCTTGGCCTATATTTATACTCTTGGAACCTAAGAGTTTTATCCCTATGTCCCATCCTTTATTTAGACTCTTGGACAAAGAGTTTTATCCCTTGTTTTAAATCCTAAAAAAAAACCTTTTATATCCCTTATTTAAAACAAAACAAATCAAATCCCTAAAATTTTATAGAAGATTAGTAATTAAAAATAAATTCCCGAAATGCCTTTGGGCCACACATTAGCAAAATCAATCCCAAAACTATTCCAACTCAAAAGTGTAATTTCTTAAAATTCAAAATACTTTCTACATAGAAGAGTTCAAATCCCAAAGATGGACTAAATTTAATTTAACATTTTTATCCCAAAAAAGACCCTATTTAAACCCAAAAACCCCAAAAATAAAAGTTTCCCTTAAAATAAATCCTAAACCAAATTTTAATAACATTAGAAATTTCCAAAATATATCCTTTCCAAAAATCCAAAAATAGAAAAAAAAATTTGTCCCTATTAAAAATAAACAAGTTATTTTAAGTATATATAAAAAATAAATAATAAAAAAACAAAAAAAGAGAACAAAAATCCAAACCCAAAATTAATCCTAAAACTCTAATTAGTTTCCTACTAATTATAATCCTTAAGATTCTATTTTTATAAATCCTAATTTAATATTAAAATCCTAATTAATAATTAAATTATGTAAACAATTTAATTAACTAAATTAAACCTAGGGGGTGCGTTTTCCATTGACTAAGCCATGGGCTTATGGGGTGGGGGTACTGATAGTAATCAGGGCGCAAGGCCCAATTACAAAAAGTCCAATTCTGAAAAAAAGAAAAAAAAATGGTCCACGGTGGAGAGAGTCTGACTTTGACTCTCTCTTGGACGTAGGATGTAGATCAGACGGATCACTTTGACTCTGATATCAACCATTGATCTCAAAGTACGATGAATATGTGGCCAGGATTGAGAGTCAATGCCGACTCATGGTAATCACACACACGTTGGATCCTCGGGTTGACTGGAACGCCAACCAATCCCAAAGGACGCCACTTGGCGCGAATCCAAGGGCATACAGAGGAGGTATAAGACCCCACTTCCCTTCAGTCACTCCCTTATTTTTCCATTTCTTTCTCTCTCTTCACTTGTTCCCTCTCTCACTACGCTCTCTTCTCTCTTCCCTCTCCTCTCTTATCTCCCTCCGTTTTCCTCCGGCCGCCACCAACCATCCCCAAACCTAGATCTCCAGTTGGAGTTCAACCGGGATCTTCATCCTCACGAACCCTAAAACCCCAGAAACCCAGAAACCAACGCAGTTCCTTAGGGTTCGTGAAGAATCCTAGGAACCCTAACCATATCTTCATCCCAAAAAACCCAGATTTATGTGGTTCTTTAGGGTTCGCGAGGAACCCTAAGAACCCTAAGCCTAAATCTTCAACCAAAAACCTAAAATCGTAAGAATCCCCAAGAACCCTAAGCCTACTAAATGAACCCTAACCCTAACACCCAAAGAACCCTAACCCTACTATAAACCCTAACCCTAAAAAATCCAGAAAAACCTAAAAAAATTTACAAACGCAGCAATCAAAGGTTCAACATGATAAAAACTAAGTGACTCGCGTTTACCTCCCTTACCGTGATACTGGTCGTATTTTGTTATCCTATTTGTCTCTGATCGCACTTCTAATCCATTTCCTCTTTTTCTTGCAGGTGAGTAATCAAGGATTTGCAGCAACTATGTTCGTCTCCGGTCCCCTTTTTTCTTCAATTCCTTAGGTTTTTATAGACTTGAAATTAGGTTTAGGAACTTAATTATTAGATTTTGATTTAGGAATTTTTGATGTATTTGATTTGATTGGATTTCTGAGATTTTGATTTGTTGTAATATACATATTTTGATTTGATTTTGTAATCGGATTGTAATTTTTTTTGTACAGATTTGATTGAAAAGTTAATAAAATTGATCCAATTTGATACGATTTGATTTGGTTTTCTCATTGATTCTGCGTAAATCTAGGGTTAGCGAAATGGGGAAGAATATGACCTCTCCTTGGTCAACAATTTTGACCCAAAATAAAATTAATATAATAAATAAATAATAAAGGAAAATAACAAATAATAAAAATAACTATAATGTTGACAGCTCGGTCCACCCCCTAATAAAATTTGATTATCACTAAAAAAATAATGACCCTAAAAATAAATAAAAGGAATAATAATAATAATATAAATAATAACTATAAATGTTAACTAATAAATAATAATAGAATGAATAACAATGATAAATGAATGTTAATAACGTAACAAAAAATCTTAAATTGTATTATTAATATAACCACAATCTACTTAATAAATAATAATAAAAAATAATACTATATAAACATCCAATTAATAAGTCAGCAAACCTATTTAACAAATAATTAATAATATGACAATAGCCTAATTAATAAAAATGAATAATAATCATAAAAAAATAAAACATAACAACAAACTATACTCTAATATTAGTAGACATATCACTAAAACCTTAAAAAACCCTACTTACTAAAAACCTTAATTTCTAAAATTCAATTACTTATAATGGCCCTTAAAGCAAATAAATATTTAATGAACTAATAATTATAAAAATGTTTTACACATATATTTCCTCTAAAAACATCCTTAGCTCAATAATAAAATAAAATCTAACAAAAAGAACCAGCTCCTAATGATATAAACTATTTTTATAAAAAACAAACCTCAGATGGGCCTAAAAGTACTAACAAACACATAATTCCCATGACCTCTAAATGGCACCCCTAGTAGCACAAAAATCCAAAAATAGTAACAGACCACTGGTCAAAATTTAGGGTACTACAGCTGCCCCTATTTAATCATCTTCGAATCAGAAAGAGGAAGTGATGTGTCCTCCTCTTTTGAAGAGGAGATGATTAAATATAAGAAGGACCCTAATTTTGACCGCAGAGTCCGATAGGTACTACGCCGATTATCCTAAGATCCCTAGTAATAAACCTGTAGTGAAATATCCGATTAAACCCTGGTATCCCTGAGAGCAATTATGAACCCTATGCCATGTATGCATGTTTAAAAGCATGCATGTTCTTATGCATGATGCATTATTTGGGCTAACACCTCTTTTATGATATGTAATGCATGTGTTTGTGGAAACCAATATCTTCTATAACATTCCAACTTCCTGACCCTTAAATCCTTGACCCCTTGATGAGTGTGACCAATCATATGCTCTTGATATTTGGAGATACGTATTACTTCTTTAGAGAAACTCCCATAATGATCGAATCGTGACTGTTAACATATAGACCCTGTACTGGAAGAATATGATCCCTTTACTGTTTCAAAATTGAAGTAAAATACATTTTCCTTTTAAAAGCTTTTGATTATACCCAATGTTTCAATGCATTATTCTATAATTAATCAGCACTTTATAATCAAGCGGAGTAATTGGAAAGAAGAGAAAATATTATTTATTGAAATGGGCCCATAAACAGGCAATAGTACATAAGGAAGGTAATCCTCATAAAGAGGAATTACTACAAAATATGAAAAATGGCAATAAGAAAAAACAAATTTATTTATGTCCCTATTGAATTCAAATACAAACTAATATCTCTAAATCTCTGAGGCCATGACACTTCGCTTCTGAAGATGACGACTGGATTAATCATTCCTTTCTGAATTCCTGTTGTGTGACCATAAGTGCTATCAGTCATATGCCTTTTAGATATCCTTAATTTTTCCTGGACCGTTCTTTTTGAGTCTTAGTCCACCAGGATGGTATACCATTTTTTTAACTAAGCCGCCCTTTAGGGTTTTCGACTTGTCAGGTATCATTTGTTTTATTTAAGTCCCTAATTTTTGCCTGGATTGCTCTTTCGAGTTTTCAATCCACCGGGACGCCCTAATTTTTGCCTAAGTCGCCCTCTCGGGTTTTCGACTTAGCGGGCTTTTATCTTCTTTTTCTAGGCATAGTATTTTTTGACTGAATCGGAATTTACCAATCGCGGTAAATCCGCTCCATCCATAGTAGTCAACATCAAAGCTCCACCAGAGAATGCGCTCTTTACAACATATGGTCCTTCATAGTTTGGGGCCCATTTGCCACGAGGATCTTTATAGATGGGTAGCACTTTTCTTAACACCAGGTCTCCTTCTTCGAATAGGCGAGGACGAACTTTCTTGTCGAATGCCTTTTTGAGTCTCCGCTGATATAGTTGACCATGACATACAACAACCATGCGCTTTTCCTCTATGAGGTTCAGTTGATCAAATTTGTTTTGTATCCATTCTGCTTCATCTAGCTTAGTCTCCATTATGACCATTAGTGAAGGAATTTCTACTTCAATAGGAAGTACCGCTTCTGTGCCATATACCAGGGAAAAAGGAGTAGCTCCTGTTGAAGTACGAACTGAGGTTCGGTAACCATGTAGTGCAAACGGGAGCATTTCGTGCCAGTCTTTGTAGGTCTTCACGATTTTCAGGATAATCTTCTTGATGTTCTTATTGGCTCCCTCTACCGCGCCGTTCATCTTCGGTCGATAAGGTGACGAGTTATGGTGATCGATTTTGAAACTCTCGCACAGCTCATCCATTACTTTGTTATTTAGATTAAGCCCATCATCCATGATGATTTTGTTAGGAACCCCGTAGCGACAAATTATCTCCTTCTTGATGAATTGTGCGATTACTTGCCTTGTCACATTAGTGTAGGAAGCAGCCTCTATCCATTTAGTGAAGTAGTCAATTGCAACTAGGACAAATCGGTGTCCATTCGGTGCTTTCGGCTCGATCATCCCGATTATGTCTATTCCCCACATAGAGAAAGGCCACGAAGCTGTTAAGACGTTCAAAGGAGTTGGTGGCACATGAATTTTATCCGCATAGATTTGGCACTTGTGGCACTTCTTAACGTACTTGAAGCAGTCTGATTCCATAGTCAACCAATAATACCCTGGTCAGAGAATCTTTTTAGCCATTGCATGCCCATTTGCGTGGGTTCCGAAGGATCCCTCATTGATTTCTTTGATAAGCATGTCCTGTTCATGTCCATCTAAACACCGGAGCAACACCATGTCATGATTCCTTTTATAAAGTACATCTCCATCGAGGAAAAATTGGGCAACCAGTCTTCTAAGCATTTTCTTATCCCCACTTGAGGCATTTGTAGGATATTCTTGCTTCAGGAGGAATTGTTTGATATCGTGAAACCACGGTTTATCATCTACTTTGGCCTCCACTGTTGCGTAATAAGCTGGTTCATCTAAGCGATTGATTCTTATAGCCGGTGCTTCATTATACCATTTAACTTTGAACATGGATGCCAAAGTTACCAAGGCGTCTGCCAATTGATTTTCCTCTCGAGGAATATGATGGAAAGAGATCTCATCGAAATAGGTGATCATTTTCTAGACACAATCTCGATACCGAGTTAGTTTGGCATTAAGTGTTCTGCATTCTCCCTTGACTTGATTGATGACGAGAGCCGAATCTCCATATACCTCCAAAATCTTGATTTCGAGGTTAATGGCTTCGCTGATTCCCAAGATACACGCCTCATATTCCGCCATATTATTAGTACATGTGAAGCATATCCTTGTAGTAAAAGGTATGTGAAACCCCGTTGGAGAATTTATAACAGCTCCCACCCCATGTCCTTCTGCGTTTGAGGCACCATCGAATATAAGCTTCCATCGAGATTCGGGTTCAGGTCCTTCATATGAGTCTGGGGTATCATCATCTCTTACAGCCATCACATCCTCATCGGGGAAGTCAAATTGCATAGGTTGATAGTCATCCACCGGTTGATGAGCGAGATGATCGGCTAATACACTCCCTTTTATAGCCTTTTGGGTGACTTACTGGATGTCATATTCAGTCAGTAGCATATGCCACCGAGCTACTCTCCCAGTCACTGCAGGCTTCTCGAATATATACTTGATGGGGTTCATCCTTGATATCAATAAAGTAGTATGGCACACCATGTATTGTCTTAATCGACGGGCGGCCCATACAAGAGCACAACAGGTCTTCTCCAAGTGTGAGTATCTGGATTCGTAATCTGTGAATTTCTTACTCAAGTAATAAATTCCGTGTTCTTTTCTACCTGTTTCGTCTTGTTGCCCGAGTACGCATCCCATCGAATTGTCAAGCACCGTTAGATACATTATGAGCGGTATTCCAGTTACTGGTGGCACCAATATGGGTGGTTCTTGCAAATATTCTTTAATTCAATCAAAGGCATTTTGACAGTTTTCACCCTACTCGATGGTTTGACCTTTCCTCAACAGCTTGAAGATTGGCTCACAAGTAGCATTAAGGTGGGAGATGAACCTTGCAATGTAATTTAATCTCCCCAGGAATCCACGTACTTCTTTTTCAGTCCTCGGAGCTGGCATTTCTTGAATGACCCTTACTTTATCAGGATCAACTTCTATACCTCTTTGACTGACTATGAACCCAAACAACTTCCCGGATCTGACTCCAAAAGTGAACTTCGTAGGATTTAATCATAGCTTGAACTTTCTCAGCCGTTCAAACAACTTTTGTAAATTGACTTTGTGATCTTCCTCAGTTTGTGATTTCGCAATCATATCATCTACGTAGACCTCTATTTCCTTGTGCATCATGTCATGAAAGAGAGTGACCATTGCCCTTTGATAAGTTGCCCCAGTGTTCTTTAACCTGAAGGGCATTACCTTGTAACAGAAGGTTCCCCAAGGTGTAATAAAAGTAGTCTTTTCCATATCGGAAGGAGACATCTTGATTTGATTATATCCGGAAAACCCATCCATAAATAAGAAGACTGAAAACTGAGCAGTGTTATCCACCAACACGTCAATGTGGGGTAGTAGAAAATCGTCTTTAGGACTTGCTCTATTGAGATCCCGGTAGTCTACACATATTCTGACCTTCCCATCCTTCTTTGGTACGGGCACAATATTGGCTACCCATTCTGGATACTTTACTGCGGCTAAGAACTCGACGTCAAACTGCTTTTTAACTTCTTCCTTGATTTTGAGAGTCATATCCGGTCTGGTCCGCCTTAACTTTTGTTTAACCGGCGAGTATTCAGGTCTGAGCGGTAGCTTATATTCAACAATATCCGTATCCAACCCGGGCATATCTTGGTAGGACCAAGCGAACACATCTACATACTCTTGTAGTAATTTGATCAACTTTTCCCTTACGTCCTTGTTTAAAGAAGCACTAACTTTAACCTCTTTTTTGTCCTCTCCAGTTCCCAGATTGATCACATCCACTGGTTCCTGATGAGGTTGTATTACTTTGTCCTCTTGCTTTAACAGTCTGGCTAACTCTTCAGGAAGTTCACCATCGTCCTCATCATCTTCTTCCGCTTGGTTAATCGGGAACTCGAAGTTGTAAGGAATTATAGTAGTGTCGTTTTCAATTGGTTTATTTTTAAATCTGCATGAGGGAGAATTTTATCGTTTATTATTTTTGAATTGATGGGAATGAAAGTACTGAAAAAAAACAAGTGTATTGCCATTTGAAAAAAAGGAACAAAAATGAAAGAAAAAGATCTTGATTGAAAACAAAAATGCAATTTTATTATTAAATAATTCAATGAAACAAAAGGTGGCACTACAAAGCTTGTCCATTTTCTTTGGGCATAGCAAATGACTTATTATTATTTTAAAGAAAAAAGTAAATTACTTTGAAACAGAAATCATTTCAGGAATCTCGATGGCCCTCCAATCGTTGAGAACTGTATCTGGTGAGCAATGGCACACCCAATATAGTATCCCCTTTTCCTCTTGAATTACAGTCACTTGATCTTTATCTCTGAATCCGGCATTATGGAAAGTTTCTTCGAGAGGAGGAAATGTCATCTGACGAGACTTCTGAACCCCTTTATTAGCTGGTTTGTAACCCAGCCCGAACCGATCCTTCTTTTCAGGTACCTCTATCACCTCGCCCCAGCCCCTAGTATCCCTATTCTGGATTAAGTCCGTGATCCTTTTTGGTCTTTCCTCTTGTCGAACGACTCGCTTACGACTGACCGTTGCAACCTCCAAAGCTTGGAAAGGTATTTCAAATGTCTCCCCATCAACTTCTATGTATCTGAATGACGAGAGATGGCTGATGAACATGTCTTCCTCCCCATCAACAATTATTAATTTGTCCCCAGATATGAACTTCAATTTCTGATGAAGTGTGGAAGTAACTGCGCCCGCAGCATGAACCCATGGTCGTCCTAGAAGACAAGTGTAGGAGGGATTGATGTCCATGACTTGGAAAGTGATCATGAAGGTATGTGATCTCACCACTGTAGGTATGTCTACCTCCCCAATTACCATTCTCTTTGAACCGTCGAAAGCCCTAACAACCACGGAACTGGTCTTCATAAAGGTCCTTACAAATGTTAATTTCATAAGGGTATCCTTAGGCATGACATTTAAAATGGACCCCGTATCCACTAGAACTCTTGAAAGAATAGTGTCTTGACATTTGACTGATATATATAAGGCCTTATTATGTGTTTTCCCCTCAGGAGGTAATTCCTCACCGCTGAATCCCAGACAGGTGTTGGCGGTGATATTGGTGACTACTTCGTCGAACTGAATCACTGATATATCTTTGGTGACATGTGCTTCATTTAGGACCTTCAGCAAGGATTCCCTATGTGCCTCCGAGCATAATAACAAGGATAGAATGGAGATCTTGGACGATGTTTGATTCAGTTGGTCCACCACCCTATAATCACTTTTCTTTATGATTCTTAAAAATTCCTCGGCGTCTTCTTGAGATATATTCTTCTTGGAAGATCCTTCACCTGTATTTGTGGTTTCTTTCCCCTTTGAGCTTTCGAGGGTATCCTTCTTAGGTTGTTCTGAGGAGTATACTCTTCCACTACGGGTCATCCCTCCAATACCAGCTATGTTAGTAATAGCTGGTGATGGTATTATAGTCTTTCCTCCCACGGATGCAGTGATGTCATAGTTCCAAGGTATAGTCTTAGTGTTTTCATATGGAAATGGTGCTGGAACATGGAAAGTGATGGGGCCTTCTGACCTCGCAGGCACTGGAACTTTGACTGGTGCAGGAACAGGTATCTGCATTGGTGTTCGTGCAGGTACCAGAATTGATATCTGAATAGGAGCCTGTGCAGGTCTTGAAACTGGTATTTGAATGGGTGCCTGTGCAGACCTTGGAACTGTTATTTAAATGGGTGCCTGTGCAGACCTTGGAACTGTTATTTGAATGGGTGTCTGTGCAGACCTTGGAACTGTTATTTGAATGGGTGCCTGTGCAGACCTTGGAACTGTTATTTGAATGGGTGTCGCACCTTCCCTTTTCTGGTGTGGAATCTCATAAGGTACATGCCCATGGGATTCTAAGGCTGCCACTTCATTCACCTTCCTTAAGTACCCAATGTGTACTATCCCTTGGTCCATTAATTGTTGGAGGACCCCCTTCATCTTTTTACAGTTGTCGGGACCAGACGCGCAATCCTCACAGTCACCGTGCAGCTTTTCGAACTCCTCGTACCCAATTAATACTTCCCTCACTTTTGTCATAGGGGTTTTTACTTGGTCTACCCTTTTGATCAGGACATCCTCTTCCAGTCCCTCAATGGAATTGACAGTTGGCCCAACGTGCCCTAGAAAAGGATTATCTCCTACATTTGGATTGTCATAACTGAAGTTAATGACCTTCTGATCTAGCAAATCTTGCACCCTAAATTTGAGGGCTAAACACTTTTTAGTCGTATGCCCTGGCGATCCAGCATGATAATCACATCTAGCATTAGCATCATACCCTCGAGGAGGAGGCGTAAAAGGGGCCCCTAACGGCTAGATTTCCACCAATCCCTTTTGGATTAGTATAGGCAGGAGCTGAGTATATGTGATGGGTATAGGGTCAAAATCCCTCCATGGCCTCCTTTGTTCCCTTCGGGGATACTTCTGTTTCTGTTGATTTTGCGGAGGTGGCGTTCTTGGCTGTTGGATTTGGAACGTAGGAGACGCTTGATTAGGGGCTGCAGTCGCCACATAAGGGTTATAAGGTACTTGAGTATACCTATCGGCAGAAATGGCATTGGCCTCCTTCTTTGAGTTGTTTCCAGAGTACCTTTTGTTGTTATGTTGACTGGAAGACGACTTTCCAATCTTTCTGCTTTTTAATCCATTCTCGATCTTTTCCCCAATGATAACTAAATCTGCGAATCCAGTTGAGACCGACCCAATCATCTTTTTGTAATATAGCCCTTGTAAGGTTCCCATGAACATATTTACCAGCTCCCTTTCCAGCAATGGAGGTTGCACACAAGAGGCTAGTTTCCTCCATCTCTGGGCGTATTCCTTAAAAGATTCATTCCCTTTTTGGGACATGTTTTGTAGTTGCATACGATTAGGCGCCATGTCCACATTATATTGGTACTGCTTCAGAAAGACGCTTGCAAGGTCTTCCCAATTCTTAATGTGAGTCCTCTCCAATTGCATATACCAGTCCAAGGACGCCCCACTAAGGTTGTCTTGGAAAGTATGTATCATCAGCTTCTCATTGGTAGCATTATCACCCATCTTTCGGGCGAACATCCAGATGTGATTTTTAGGGCAAATAACTCCTTTGTACTTTTCGAAGCCAGGTACCTTAAACTTAGGAGGTATGACCACATCGGGTACCAGGCACATTTCCAAGGTATCAACCCCAAAGACCTTGGATCCTTCCACATCCCTTAATTGCTCTTCAATTATCTTATACTTTTCATCGGCCCTTCTTCCTTCCATGGTAGCCAGTTTGGTTTCACGAACTACCTGCCTTGAATCCTCCTCTCCATATTGGAGGTGCCAGTCATCAGAGATCTCACGAGTGACAGGTATCTGTATAGGTTGTGATTCTCCATTATGCTCAGGTGGAGGAACAGACCCTCCAGGAGGATGAGTGTTAGTCTTCCCTTTACCAGCCTCCAATGCTTCACGTTCCAAGTTGGCCACAATTCCTAAGAGAGGGTTATTATCTTCATACTTGGGAGGAGGGGTATGAACACTCTTACGGCTGCTAGCCTCGGTGTCTCTTGCTATCAAATTCGGAATAGCTCAAATCAGTGGGTTGATTTTGTCCTTCATTTCCTCCACATTTCCTTTGACAGCATCCACATCTCCCATTAGAGCAGCTTGGTTCAATTCTATTTGTACCATGGCTTTCTTTTAGTGAGCGCGGGTGTTGGGTCGAGACGTCAGATTGTTATGATGGTTCTGAGAGAAGATATTTGAAAAATGATTTCCGTTTGATGTTGTTTTATTTAAAATGATTTATGTTTTTATGTATGCATGAATGCATGAGTATGCAAAATTATTTTGTGACAGGAATCTTAAACCTTTATTTATCGAGAGCAAAGCCAAGAATAATGGAAACTTAAACACTTTTATTAATGAAAAAGAAAGTACGAGGGTCAAAGCCCCATTTATTAAATAAGGAAACCAAACTAAGGATAAACCCTAAAATTATTCATAACTGAAAGGTAAACAAACTAAACAAAAGAAACCATTACACAGAGAAAAAACTAAATCCGCCTCATAATCCTTGCCCTAAACTCCTCTACCATTTCCCGACAAAGTTCAAGAAAATCAGCGATCTCTTTTACTGGTTTGAAGATATCTGCCATGTATTCTGCCTCCTTTAAGCTTCGAGGGATCTCATAAATCAGATCATTGGATAGTATAACCAACTTCTGATATCTCTCTCGATAATACGCCTCTTTTCTTTACAAATCTGCCATAATCTCCAAGTCCTTCCTAGTAGTTCGCTCTACTTGTTGGTTATGTTCTTCAACATAGGTGCCCCACTCTCTAAGTTCTTCATAAGACTCCTCAAGCTCCTCGTCTAGTCTTCTAAGCTCTCAGTTTTCTTCCTGAGTTTCCCTCCATCCTTCTGGCCGTAGGGCAAGAAGTTCTTCGGCTGATCTTATCCGTACAGTTGCATCCAAGGCTTGCCTTTTTCCTTCGAGAAGAGCATTAGCCAAGCTTTGGACTTCAGCCTCTAGATCTTGGATGCGCCTATCACACCCCTCCTTGAACTCCCTTTGCGTAGATGTCATCCAAATGTCCCTCCACTCGTCCCTTTGCTTTGCAACATATCTTAGCTCCATTTATATAGTAAAGGAGCATAACATATCATAGCTCCATTCTTCCTTTCGTGCCTTAGGTGGAGGGTGTGGTAGACATCCGCTAAGAGAGCCGTTGTAGGATCTTGTTCACCGATGGCGATAGCCAAGAACATATTGATGGAAACTATATCCATAAAATCCTTTGCGCTCGGGAATAAGATCAGCCCAAAGATGAGAAGCATCATAATATTATCCAGCATTTTCCAATCGTTATTAATGGCGGAATCACTGGCTTTTCTTTCCCAGAAACTCTTTGAGAAGCCATGGAAACCTTCGTGAAACCTTATACTGCTCTTCAAAGTATCTTCACGGATGTGAAAATATCCAGTGATCTCTCCTAATGAAGGGTAATACCCTATCTCCATGAATGGCACTTTCCCTGTTATAGGGAAGTCCAGAATCTTACGAAACTCTTCGAGAGTGGGAGCCATTTGGAAATTCTGAAACAGAAAACACCTCAACTCGGTATCATAGAACTGAGCTAGTGCAGTTAACCCCTCTTCTCGAATAGGGACCGTTACAAGGTCCAAGATCTTCCCATAATTTCGAATAATAGACTTCCTCCTTGCACCAGATAACCCCATGGCATAAATTTGCAGCCCTTCAATATCAGATGTCCTTACAGTAATTGGAATAGTCTTTCTTTTTCCTGAGTCCATTTCCTTGCTTTGCTCTCTTTTTTTTTTAGAAAAATGTTAAGATTCCTGTGATGCAAAAAAAAATTCATGAACATGATGAATGAGTATTTTAATTAAAAGTTTTTGGTATGTTACGGTAAGGTATACTCCAAGCTTGGGTTTTAGCTTCACACATCACCATATACCAAACCAATGCAATAATGACAATATAACATATATAATAAATAATAAAAGAAATATATAATAACCATTATCGCTCCCAGGATTTTCATCCAGGTACAAACGCGAGAGTGGCGCGGAAAAACAGAGTCGCCAGCCGTGTAAATTTATCCCAAGAGAGGGAAAGGGAACACCGCATAAACCTAAGGAAGAGGGAAAGGAATGGTCATCGCAACCATAACCTGGGTTCGGGAGTCGGTTACGTGAGGGGAAGGTGCTAGCACCCCACGCGTCCATCGTACTCGATGGGATCCACGCTTGTTGTCTAATCTAAGGGTGAGTTATCCTATCATCTATGGTTGTACTGACACCAGGAAAGGGAAGACAAAGACACACTCGGTAGGACGTCGACGTCCTAGGCCTACGTACTCCCTTTGTGCAATGGGAAATTCAGAGTCAACGTAGTTCGGACCAAGTTCTTTTTGTGTTTTTTATGAGCGACGTTAAGTCTGCGTCCGGCTGTTAGGGTCGATGCCTGTTTGTGACTCAGACGGAAAGTAACGTGCCCTTTTTTTGAAAATAGCCTTTAGTTTGACAATCCCGAAGGACAAAAAGGTTTGAAGTTTGTTTGTATTTTTTTAAGACAGAAGTGACCTGAGTTAGTTCATAATTTGGATTGCGCCAAAGTCTAGGGCACAGGGACGAATACTTAACGAATCGTCCCAAGACAGGACGCTCACTAAGCACTCTAGAAAGATGAGAGGAAGCCCCTCATTTCTCATTCCCCACGCTTAAGGCTCGTGCACAATACACTTTATCCTTATTAAGTGTTTTCAAGAAGTTTTGAGATGAGAAGAGAGAAGACACAAAGGAAACTCTAAAGGGAAACTAAGAGTCTTAATGTTATCATGCATGGGTGACCTACGGTTAGTGAGGTTTGACGACAGCCTAAGCCTAAAGAAAATAAAAGATGAGAGACAGAAAGAGTGAGAATGGACATGGATAACTATCCTCACCCTCAAATAACTTACCTCAGCCTTTGCATAAAAGGTTAGTACAAAACAGACATACGTAAAAGAAATGAGATAAATGAAATCCAGGCAATGACATATAATAGCAATCAAGGGACCTATAACAATCTAAACATGGTTTATGAAGTCAAAGACACAATCCCAAAACAATGGCACAAGTGCCTTTTCAAACAGGTAACCAGACATGATCAGAGATATGCATACAAGAAGACCTCAAATAAAAGCAATCAAATAACTAGTAAAACATCTTATAAAATTGCCAAATTAATTATCAACATAGCTCAACCACAAACAAACAACATATCAAAAACTCATGTCAAAATTCCCAAGATAGGTCACTCAAACAATTATACAAATTCAGATGAGAAATATGGTTCAATATGCAAAAAGGGAGGACTAAAATGCAATATGAAATGATTTTAAAAATGAGAAAAAATATTTTAATGCAATCCAGTGTGTTGGTGAATGAATGCAAAAAGAATGAATTCAAAAGGTTTTGTATGCTATGAGAACAAAATTCTACAAGTTTAGGTATGCATGATATGAATAATTCAAAAAGAAACTAAACAAATATTTATTTCAGATGCTAAAAATAAAATAAAATAATAAAATAAAATTTGTGAAAATTTTATAAAATTATAAATATGATGCATGAATTTTTTGGGAATTTTTTAATGCAATTAACTATTTTTAAAAATTTGAAATGAAATGCAAACAATTAAATAACATAAAAATATGAAAATGTGCAAGGGGGTGTGAAAAGTAACAAAAACACGTTGGAAAGGCAACTGGGCTCATAATGAGGGGTGTGAAAAGTAGGCCCAAACACTAAATCCATCAGAAAAAAATAAAATAAAAAAAGGGCTCACGTGGGCTTCAGTCAACCCAGTTGACTCACCATCACCTTCAGATTGATCCAACGTCACGCACTCAGTCAACTTAATCAAACAGTATTTAAGATCAATGGTCCATATAAACATGCACACCATAATGAAATAAACACGCACACACCAAACTGATCAGCACACCATGCACACACCACGTGAGCTGCACGCTCTCATTTTAATTCGTTGGCAAAATAATGGCCACATGATTCATCATACGCACGACATTAAGTCAACAAAGTGAAAAGTACGCAAGATAAGAGGACAAGATCAGAGGTGCACGATAGTTAGCATGGGGGTAATAAACATGCGATCATTAAATAAAAATCAGAAAAATAAATAAACGTGGCAATGCATGAACCGTACGATCAACAAAATGGATGGCTGGGATTATCTCTTCTTCGTTGAAACCCTAATCTGGCCGGAGAACCTACCAGACGCCAGAGTCCTAGCTCCGGTCGTCTTCTCCGGCGACCACCACCCCAAAAAAACCCAGAACAGGCATGTGAGTATACTATTTCAATCAGAAAAACATGAGGATTCCAAATATCATGATCATTTTAACAAATACTCCATACACAATGCAAATCGAATGAAAAAAGGTGTGGGTCCAAAACTTTAAACTTAACGTATAACCATGCCATGCGTCCAAATTCAAAAATAAATACATCAGAATCATCACCAATAATCACAGATCATTATGCAAGTCAAAGTTTGAGTTCTATGATCATCCAAAATATCACTAACCTGAGATTGTGTGACGTGCACCCTTGCTGTTAGCTTTAAGTGGTGATTGCTTTGTGCTCTATGGATCCTCAGGAGGAAGGTTGTGAAGAAATTTTGTGAAAAGCCCTAATGGATTGAGAGATGCGAAGGAATCAAGCTTTAGGGTTGAAAGTTCTTGTTCTCCTCCAAAAGCACGTGTAATCCCTCTAACTCTAGAATGAGTTAGCTTAAATAGGCTAGGTTAAACCACTGATGATCACTTGGGCTTTGGTAATTCTTTGTTTAATGAGTTTTGGATGATTTTAGAAAATTACATTATGTGAGATACACCCTCTCCCATGCATGTACACCCAAATATTTCATGATGGATCACTTATTGAATAATTGCTAATCACACCTGAATTTGATTTGGGCCTTGAGATGTATTGGTTCATGAGTTTTCAATAATTTGGCAATTTTGCACCATGTGAAATAAGTAATGAATAAGTCATGAAATTCCTTGGTTCAAAGGCCCAAAATGATCCTTAAGGAGTGTTCTTTGATGTTAGAATGTGACATGAAGCAATGGAATCAATTATAGGTCACTATGTCCCAAAATGCAAAAGTTGTGAAAATGGAACCTTAAAAACCACTTTGCCTTCTTTTGATCATAACTTGAGTTTCACTAATGATATGGAGACCATCTAGTACTTGTTGGAAATAGGAGAAAAATATCTTCAACTTTCATGTTTGAGGAAAATTCATTTGAAGCTTTCTTGATGGTGAAAAGTTAAGTTGAATGTAATGTAAGAACTTGCCCAAAAAGGAAACTTTCAAATTATAGGTCATTTCCATATTTAGTAACTTTTGTGCCAACCCTTGATTCTTGATAAATGGTATGAAACTTGACCCTTGAAGACCATATGAGGATGTGAGACCTTGAAAACTTTAAAGAGAACCTCCAAATTCCACAGTTGACTTCCTCTCTCACTGTTGACTTTTCCCCAATTGCCCTGATTCCCAGTCCATTGGCCAATTGAACTTCTCATGAACCAAACTGATGGGCAATCTTCCATTCCTAAATACTTAGGGACCCAAGGAGTACCATGGAATCAAGTCTTGCCCAAAAAATCAGAAATAAACTGAATTTATAGCAAACCCTAATTCTGGTACCCTCAGTCTATGAGGAAATAGTACAGTCTCCAAATCCAAATTCCTCTGAATATGATGTGTATCCTCTCCAACAAAGATAAGATATGCCATTTGGTGATGATAAAAACCCAAGAAGCTTGTCCATTGGAGCAATAAACCCAAGAATCTCAAAACCCTAATTTCTGCACTGGTTAGGAGAGTGATCCACCTGAGCTCTCTTGGACAATACAAGGACTCTTGCTTGACCCTTTGAAGAACTGCCTCAGGCCCCTTGACCCCATGCTAAGAACCAATGATATGCATACATGATAATGCAAAAATGAAATGAAACATAAGCCAGTTAGTACTAAAGTAAGGAGGGAAAATTTTGGGGTGCTACAGCTGCCCCTATTCAATCAACTTGGTCCTGAGGGTATGATAGCGGCGTCTTTCAGACAATCGGGATGCACAGAGATTGAATACCAAAGAACCCGGAAATTTTCAATCCTCAAAGGGGGTACGACTCCACTGGAGAATCAGCCCTGAATGTTGTACTGTCACAACGCGGACGAGTGCTAGCTATGCTGGGTATAAAGTGAAACAAACTCTCCCAGGTTATGTCATTTCTGCAGACAAAGAGAACTGTCAAATTAAATCTTCAAAATATTGCTATCTCTGCTGATAAAGAGAACTAGCGAAACAAATGCCATCCCTGCTGATAAAGGGAACTGACGAAAGAAAATCTTCAAAAGATTGCTATCTCTGCTGATAAAGAGAACTAGCGAAACAAATGCGATCCCTGCTGATAAAGGGAACTGACGAAAGAAAATCTTCAAAAGATTGCTATCTCTACTGATAAAGAGAACTAGCAAAACAAATGCCAACCCTGCTGATAAAGGGAACTGACGAAAGAAAATCTTCAAAAGATTGCTATCTCTGCTGACAAAGAGAACTAGTAAAACCAATGCCATCCCTGCTGATAAAGGGAACTGACGAAAGAAAATCTTCCAAAGATTACTATCTCTGCTGACAAAGAGAACTAGCAAAACAAATGCCATCCCTGCTGATAAAGGGAACTGACGAAAGAAAATCTTCCAAAGATTACTATCTCTGCTGACAAAGAGAATTAGCAAAACCAATGCCATCCCTGCTGATAAAGGGAACTGACGAAAGAAAATCTTCCAAAGATTATTATCTCTGCTGATAAAGAGAACTAGCAAAACCAATACCATCCCTGCTGATAAAGGGAACTGACGAAAGAAAATCTTCAAAAGATTGCTATCTCTGCTGACAAAGAGAACTAGCAAAACCAATGCCATCCCTGCTGATAAAGGGAACTGACGAAAGTAAATCTTCCAAAGATTACTATCTCTACTGATAAAGAGAACTAGCGAAACAAATGCCATCCCTGCTGATAAAGGGAATTGACGAAAGAAAATCTTCAAAAGATTGCTATCTCTGCTGACAAAGAGAACTAGCAAAACCAATGCCATCCCTACTGATAAAGGGAACTGACGAAAGAAAATCTTCCAAAGATTACTATCTCTGCTGATAAAGAGAACTAGCGAAACAAAAGCCATCCCTGCTGATAAAGGGAACTGACGACAGAAATCCTCAAAAGATTGCTATCTCTGCTGGTAAAGAGAACTAGCAAAATAAATGCCATCCCTGCTGATAAAGGGAAATTGGCCAGTAAAATATGTCAAGCAAGAACGGACTACCAGGTGAGAACGTGATTTCACAAAAGAGAAGGGCCAAACAAAGGCAAACTCCCAACCGACTCAAAATCCACAGGCAAGATGACTCCGCTGGGGAAGGAGAAGTCTAAATAAAAGACTCCGCCAAGGAGCACAAGTATGAGGAACGCGTCCCTCCAGGGTCTCCTGAGTCATGCCATCTCTGCTGAGAAAGAGAACTGGTAAAGAAAGTACCAAACCTGGCTTATGCTTCAAATGCAAATGTTTGAATTTTGGCGTAATGCTCCATGGAGATGATACACGTTTGAAGATGCAATGAAAATGCTTATGATATGCAAAAAGGGCCCCTCCAGCAAAATAAATGCCGGAGAGAAAAGACCAATTCAGCAGGGGATGACAAAAGTAAATTGTCCTCTGAATCTAGGAACTCTGCTGTGAAGGATCACACTGACCGACTCTCTGGATCCACAACTTCTACTGGGGATGAAATCCAAAGCATATACACTCTACTGGGGATTGCATATGTCCTTTACTGAATGCGACATCGAACCTGAGATTCCTCCTCTGCTGGGGGAGTTGAGAATGAATGCCAATAACAGAATCGGAAGTCTGTTACTGCGGGTTGCCAATAACAGATGGGCTTAGGCCCTGCTGGGGGACGCCAGCCCATAATACCATCCTGCTTGGGGAAAACAGTCCATAATACCATCCTGTTTGGGGATACTGCTGAACTTAGCCTGCTGATGGGGAGAATGACTTTACTCCCACCTTGCTGGGGACTAGAATATGACATTGTCGGCGAAAGCACGCTTCCTGACTGGATGGCGGAAGTGAACACCCTGATTCTGTGGGGAAATAACATCTTGATCCAGAGAAAATACTTTCCAGGCCTTCTGCTGGGGAAAGTCTATTCTGCTGAGGAAAGTTTGTCCTGCTGGGGATGTACAATCCTGTTGCCCTGCAACCTGACTTGTCTTTATGGTCATAAACGACTCTTTGAACTTTTCACTTAACCCAGACCACCAGGTCTAATGGAAGAAATCATCTCAAGAGGATTTTATAGAAGATCGGGCGCTCGCACTGCCCCAGGGTCTTCAAACTCTTGGAGAGACTTATCATATCTCGACATAATTGCCCTAGTCTTCATAATCCATGAAGTACATTACCTCGAAAGGGATTGTAATGACTTGAAAATACTCTTCTTTAGTACCTTGAACCTTGAGGAGGTGTTTTCAATTAACCATTTTCAGGAGTGGACAATCTCCCACGCTCTAGAGGTGGCCTGCCCCAATATGAGCTTTAAAGTGACTTTGCCCCTGATCTTAGAACGAATGCCCCAGGATAACTGAATTTCGAATAGATTTCTCGACGTGACTGCCCCAGATTGGCTACATCTTAACATGACTTATTGGGGAGAGCCCACTCTACACTGAGTCTCTTGGCAGCCTGCCCTTTGATATGATTGTCGTTCAGAATTTCCAAGCATCCCAACTTGGCAGGATCAAGCTTCTTGACTGACTTTCACTGTGTAAGCTGCATTGATGCTTAGGCACATATATGCTAACAGAAAATATTTATTATGAGAATGACAATTCTAATGCAACACTCATGTTAACCTTGAAGTTTTTATTGAAAATGCATCGCCAAGCCTTGTGAACGAATCACTTTCTGGGATGCGACCTTGATTTTTGAATGGAAAAACAATGCGCACATGCAATACTAACAAATCTTATTAGCACAACTCGTAGGAGTCAGGAGCGCTATCCTGTTGAAGTACGCTTTCGGAATAAACCCTGTTTCAATTAGGACATTTAAGGGTTGTAACGTGGTCTGGTTCACGGTTTCAGAAAAAGGATTTATGGCTCAAAATTTATCGGTGCCCACCCACTCTTCGTGATGTTCTCCAGTCGTATGTTCAGTTAATCTGACCCAAACGCTCACCTCTCAAAAGGTTTATGATCTTTAAGGAACCTATGCCATTAATGGTTTGGCACCTAAGGGAGTTTTGGAATGACAGTCACCCTTTTTTATCTTTTGTGTCTGTAATCACACGAATTTGTTCTTATCGAGGATTTTCTTTTGTAATGCTTTTCGCTTTTTCTTTCTTTTGCTCTTTTCCTGATCCCTAATTTTTGCCTGGACTAACTCCTTTGAGTTTTTCGATTTTGAAGTCCAGCGGGATGCCCTAACTTTTGCCTAAGTCACTTGTTTTCAAATTTCGACTTAGCGGGCTTTCCTTTTTTTTTTTAATTCCCCTTTTGAACAAAGCGTGTGACACTGGTTGTCTTACTGGCTTGAAAGGGTTGTGACTGCCTCACACCTTAGTTGTTGATGGATAACCATCGGGGGTTTCACATCTCTTGACCTCTTGCCAGTGGGATAGAAGGTAATGGTTCCTCGGATGCACACTCTCCTCGGAATTTGAACGCTCGGTCAAACTAACTGACGCCTACCTTGCCCCTGGGTTAAGTATGAGGTTTTTTCTGTACGAAAGAAACTCCTACTTCAAGGCTCAAAGGGGTTAATGAGGGTCTATCTCCTGATCTCTCCAGTGTTTGTGAATTGGAAACAATGCCTGTACATCCTTAACAGGGTTTTATCCAAATATGCACCATTAGAAATCTGCGCTCTTATTTCGTCATCCTCCCTCGAGAGTTCTAGATAAGAAAATTGGTATTGCAGTGCATATAAACATTTAAGAGTGAACACGAATGGATTACTTCAAGGAAAACATACTCATTGCATTAATATCATCATAAAAAAAACAAACAAGTCTTACATGCATACGATGCTTTAACAAGAAATGAAAAACTACAAATGAAAATGCAGCAAAGAAGCTGAAGATTGCCATTGCTGAGGAAGCTTAATTCTGCTTGGACTACTGGCTTTAGGAGACGACCCTTGAAATTTTCAAACAGATGAGAGGTCGACATGCACAACCAAGTCTCCTTCTGGAAATGATATGTACCCTTTGTCAATCAATTGTTGCACTTTGGCTTGGAAGGCTTTGCAATCTTCGGTTGAGTGCCCCATAGATCCTCCATGATATCCACATTGCACATGGAGATTGTACCCCGGAGGGTATGGTTCTGGAACAGGCTTCAAAGTCTTAGGCTCCACCAATGAGTGTTAAACCAGGTGTGGCAAGAGTTGACTGTACGGCATGGGAACTGGATAAAGAGGAGCATTCCTTATTTCCAAGTTGTTGCACGACCTATGCTGATTCTGACACTGATACTTCTGTTGTTGATGCTGATTCGAGCGCATAATCTTTCCAGGCACTTTTCTCTTCAGACTTGGTCGAGGCGTAGGCAGCATTTGCGGATGTGGGGATTCTAAGACCAAGGACTGCAAGAAATCCCCCTGACCTGATGTGGCTTTGGGAGAAGCAACGGGGATACCCACTTCTTTTTCAACAGCTAGAGTGGGACCACCTTGTATGCTTACGCCGTTCGGTGTGAATTCAATTTTCCTCGAATCAATCAGATCCTGGACAGCGTGCTGAAGGGCCCTACATTTCTCCACAGTATGCCCTGGTGCCCCAGAATGGAAATCACAATGGGCTCTTGCATTGTAGCCTGGTGGGGGATTACCAGTGAGAGGAGCCAAAGTCCTTTTCTGTACCAGTTGCAACTGAAGGAGATGCTGCAATAGTTGAGAATATGGCATAGGGAGTGGATGAAAAACTCTTTCAGGCTGCTTCGGTCTCTGTGCACACTTTTTACTCTTAGGCTTATCTTGGGAGACACGACCTGGTTGCGGTTGGGAAAGTCCTGGAACTTCAGCTTGTGGAAGAGATTCACGAGGCAATCCACGATCAAATCCCAAAGAGATGGGAGGAGCAAGGACCTCTGTTGTGGAATCGAGCACATGACTGTTATCCTTTTTTAACACTGTTTTCAAAATTTCCATGACCAAACCCATCTGAGTCTTCATCTGATTGACCTCCTCCTTCAGCATCTTCTGCTCCTGGGACATGACCAGCATGTCTTCCCCAAATTGCCTCATCTGAACCTTCATTTCAAGCATCTCTGTATGGAGTTGTTCCATGGCTACCCTGGTTATCACAGACTGAGTAGAACACTGATGAACTGGCTGATCAATCCTGTACTGCAGAGGAGAGTAAAGTAAGAACACCAGAGATAAACACCTGTTATACATAATGATTATGCAAAATGATTATGAATATGTAAATGCAAATGAACATGTTTGAATATTCGCAGGGCGATCCACCCCTTGATTCCAGTTCAACAACAAGATGTAACGGGACTTCTGCTCATATATTAAGAAAACCAGAGGAAAACCAAATGTCAACAATCACAAATCCAAGATAACAAGTCTGAACATAATGATCATAGATCCCAACCAACAAGCCTGGCGGTGGTCCAAATAATGAAAGAAAATAGAAAACTACGGCATGTCATCAAAGTCCACAAGTGTCAACCCCCCCATCCATTATGCTTTCTGCTCCAGTCTTGAATTTCCTTGAACAACTTTTTGGTGTCGGGATGCTTCGGTCTCTGAATTAACTCTTGAATGAGAATGTCTCTCCTATGCATGATCCCTTCCAAGTATCGGCAATGTAACTCCCAAGCGTCTTCTCCAGAAACACCATCCATGCTAGGTCCCTCATGTTTAGATCTCTTCACTTCAGCTTGGACCTTCAGTTCCTCTATGGAGGCTATGGCTTCATTGAGTTGACCCTCGACTGCTTGTCTCTGGAATACCCCTGATAAGATCTCAGCGTCTTTCTTCTTGAGCTGCGACTTCAATTGATCAATCTGAGCCAGGTAACTGTCTTCCTTTTGCTTATTCTCAGCCATTGCAGTTTCTCGGTGAGCATTGAACCCGTGAATTTTTAACCAAGCCTTGTCCAATTCCTCCTTCTTAGACTCGAGAACCTTACTGATACCATCTAGAGCTTGCTTCATCCTTTGTCTGGATGCGACCTTGTCAGGTAGCTCCTTTTCTGCCTCAGCGAGAAGCTCTGTTTTCAACTTGGCGATATGAACAGCTTCACCCCGCTCATGTTTCAACTGGTAAATCTCTCTTTTGAGCTCACTGTTTTCTTCTCGCGGCTTTTCTTTTTCGGCCCACAACTTGTTAAATTTCTCTATCTCAACTGTGGTAGGAGGCTCAATCAGCAAGGGGTAAGATGGTGGTTCTACCGGGAAGGGAAGAAGCTCCTCTTCTGCTCTCTTCTTAATCCACTCTTCATAGGAAGGAAAAGCCCGGTTGTTACATTCCCCGAATGAAGTTTTTCCCCTCTTGGTCACCTGCTTCCAAGCATTCACAATCTTCCTTATCATCTCTTGATCCTCAGTACCATTGAAGAATAAGGACTCTCTGACATCTCGCTCTTTAGGTGGACCTTTCAAAGGATAACCAAACTGCCTGATAATAAGGGAAGGATTATAGTTAATTCCACCTCTTCTCCCTATCAAGGGTACATTAGGGAATTCTCCGCACTTGCAAATAATCTCTATTCCTAGCAAGTCACGGTTGAACCAGACAATGTTGTCAGCAGTCAAGCCCATTAACCTCTTTGACCACTTCAGAGAATCTTTCGTATCAACGAAGGCGCCAGCTTCGGGGAGATGGCTCAGAAACCAAGTAGATAAGAGCGGTGGACAACAAATCACGGTTTTTCCCCGCCTATTTTCATTCTTGTAGTGGACTGAGTGGTACACATCACCTAGTAAGGTAGGTATAGGATTCTTTGAAATAAAGATTCTGACAGCATGCATATCCACCAGATCAGGAACATTGGGAAACAGGACAATCCCATAGATGCACATAGCTAGAATAGCTTGGAAAGCAGTCTAATTCTTCCCTTTAACATGTATGCAAGCTTGATCAAACAAGAACTTCAATAAGAAACCCTTAGCTCCTTGTTTTTCCTCAATATTACTGCTCAGAACGGATTCACCAATATGAAGAGCAATAGCCATTTCTTTTATCCCGGGGTGTTCTTCAAAAAAGAATATTATGCCATGCTTGATGGGGATTCCCAAAATAAATGAGAACTCCTCCAACGTTGGGGCCAAGATATAGTCTGGGAAAGTGAAGCAACGTAAAGACGGATCGTAAAACTGAAGAAGTGTATGAATGACATCCTTCTCATACTTGGAGATATTATAGACAAACTTCAGAAGTCTCCCATACCCTCCACTAAACTCTGTACGAACTCTGGGACCAGCCATACTAATTAGCTTGTGAATCAACGTCAAGGTCGGATCTGGGAACGAATAGGCAACAGTCTTCTTTCTCTGGACATCCATGCCAAGGTAACCTCAGAAAACCGGAATCAAGAGTAAGATGCAAGCCCTGAAAAATGTCAAACATGTCAGAATGCAAGAAAAATGATATGCTCATGCAAACATGGGATCAAGGCAACACTGCTGGATGTACTGTGCTGTTAACTCAATGAGGACCACAACCCAGAAAACCAGAATTCCAAAATACCGAACCACTGAGATAACCAGAAACCCAGATAATCAAACACTGATGAGAAATCCAGAAAACCGGGTAGGTTGAAGGTTTTGGTTTCCTGCAAACCTGCAAACACCCATCCCCTCTCACGTGTGGGTACTAGGATGTTCAGTATCCCGGGCTCTCAGGTCGAGAAATGATGATACGTTCACCATGTCTGGTTTGGCATCATCATCAATCGAGGAGGCCTCAACTGATTCTCCGAAACGGAAGGTCCTCAGCTTCTGGCACTGAGGTCGAGAAATAATAGTACATTCATCCCTTGGGGTACAGTACTATCGTCAATCGAGGAGTGCCTCCACTGATTCTCTTCAAAAGATAGGGGCCATCCTATGCGAGTTCCAAAGTGGGCCCTCGGGTGCGAATGGGTTTGCCACAGAATGTGGTCTGCCACTGTCACCACTAAAGAGGGATGTTTCCACTAAAGTCCTCGATGATCGGTCACCAGAGTCGACAGTTCTCTAGATCAACACCCTAACATGCGCAAGACACACACGTTAGAATGCGTCCCAAGGTAGCCTCGTTTGGTTGTGAATTTCGTGAACACGCAAATGTACCAAGCGGGCACGTAGGTCCCACTACTCTCCACTCTAGTCCTAGGGTGTACTCAAGCCTGGGCATTGGGCTTATCTCTCAGAACAACCCAACCTGCAAAACAGAAACAGCCAGCACAACACAGCAATATCCAGTATGACAGTAATAAAAATGAAATACAATGCAGTAAAAGCTGTAAAACGGTAATATACAACATAATATAGCACAACAAATAAACACCCAACAAAAAAACAAATAAGCGCTAGGATCGACTCGATAAAGGGGATGGACCAGCATAGGTCAACCAGAGTCCCCAGCAGAGTCGCCAGTTGTCGCTCCCAGGATTTTCATCCAGGTACAAACGCGAGAGTGGCGCGGAAAAACAGAGTCGCCAGCCATGTAAATTTATCCCAAGAGAGGGAAAGGGAACACCGCATAAACCTGAGGAAGAGGGAAAGGAATATTCATCGCAACCATAACCTGGGTTCGGGAGTCGGTTACGCAAGGGGAAGGTGCTAGCACCCCACGCGTCCATCGTACTCGATGGGATCCACGCTTGTTGTCTAATTTAAGGGTGAGTTATCCTATCATCTATGGTTGTACTGACACGAGGAAAGGGAAGACAAAGACATAATCGGTAGGATGTCGACGTCCTAGGCCTACGTACTCCCTTTGTGCAATGGGAAAATCAGAGTCAACGTAGTTCGGACCAAGTTCTTTTTGTGTTTTTTATGAGCGACGTTAAGTCCGCGTCCGGCTGTTAGGGTCGATGCCTGTTTGCGACTCAGACGGAAAGTAACGTGCCCTTTTTTTGAAAATAGCCTTTAGTTTGACAATCCTGAAGTACAAAAAGTTTTGAAGTTTGTTTGTATTTTTTTAAGACAGAAGTGACTTGAGTTAGTTCATAATTTGCATTGCACCAAAGTCTAGGGCACAGGGACGAATACTTAACGAATCGTCCCAAGATAGGATGCTCACTAAGCACTCTAGAAAGATGAGAGGAAGCCCCTCATTTCTTATTCCCCACGCTTAAGGCTCATGCGCAATACACTTTATCCTTATTAGGTGTTTTCAAGAAGTTTTGAGATGAGAAGAGAGAAGACACAAAGGAAACTCTAAAGGGAAACTAAGAGTCCTAATGTTATCATGCATGGGTGACCTACGGTTAGTGAGGTTTGACGACAGCCTAAGCCTAAAGAAAATAAAAGATGAGAGACAGAAAGAGTGAGAGTGGACATGGATAACTATCCCCACCCTCAAATAACTTACCTCAGCCTCTGCATAAAAGGTTAGTACAAAACAGACATACGTAAAAGAAATGAGATAAATGAAATCCATGCAATGACATATAATAGCAATCAAGGGACCTATAACAATTTAAACATGGTTTATGAAGTCAAAGACACAATCCCAAAACAATGGCACAAGTGCCTTTTCAAACAGGTAACCAGACATGATCAGAGATATGCATACAAGAAGACCTCAAATAAAAGCAATCAAATAACTAGTAAAACATCTTATAAAATTGCTAAATTAATTATCAACATTTCTCAACCAGAAACAAACAACATATCAAAAACTCATGTCAAAATTCCCAAGATAGGTCACTCAAACAATTATGCAAATTCAGATGAGAAATATGGTTCAATATGCAAAAAGGGAGGACTAAAATGCAATATGAAATGATTTTAAAAATGATAGAAAAATATTTTAATGCAATCCAGTGTGTTGGTGAATGAATGCAAAAAGAATGAATTCAAAAGGTTTTGTATGCTATGAGAACAAAATTCTACAAGTTTAGGTATGCAAGATATGAATAATTCAAAAAGAAAATAAACAAATATTTATTTCAGATGCTAAAAATAAAATAAAATAATAAATTAAAATTTGTGAAAAATTTATAAAATTATAAATATGATGCATGAATTTTTTTGGGAATTTTTTAATACAATTAACTATTTTTTAAAATTTGAAATGAAATGCAAACAATTAAATAAAATAAAAATATGAAAATGTGCAAGGGGGTGTGAAAAGTAACAAAAACACGTTGGAAAGGCAACTGGGCTCATAATGAGGGGTGTGAAAAGTAGGCCCAAACACTAGATCCATCAGAAAAAAATAAAATAAAAAAAGGGCTCACGTGGGCTTCAGTCAACCCAGTTGGCTCACCATCACCTTCAGATTGATCCAACGTCACGCACTCAGTCAACTTAATCAAACAGTATTTAAGATCAATGGTCCAGATAAACATGCACACCATAATGAAATGAACACACACACACCAAACCAATCAGCACACCATGCACACACCACGTGAGCTGCACGCTCTCATTTTAATTCGTTGGCAAAATAATGGCCACATGATTCATCATACGCACGGCATTAAGTCAACGAAGTGAAAAGTACGCAAGATAAGAGGACAAGATCAGAGGTGCACGATAGTTAGCATGAGGTAATAAACATGCGATCGTTAAATAAAAATCCGAAAAAAAATAAACGTGGCAAAGCATGAACCATACGATCAACAAAATGGATGGCTGGGATTATCTCTTCTTAGTTGAAACCCTAATCTGGCCGGAGAACCTACCAGACGTCGGAGCCCTAGCTCCGGTCGTCTTCTCCGGCGACCACCACCCCAAAAAAACCCAGAACAGGCATGTGAGTATACTATTTCAATCAGAAAAACATGAGGATTCCAAATATCATGATCATTTTAACAAATACTCCATACACAATGCAAATCGAATGAAAAAAGGTGTGGGTCCAAAACTTTAAACTCAACGTATAACCATGCCATGCGTCCAAATTAAAAAATAAATACATCAGAATCATCACCAATAATCACAGATCATTATGCAAGTCAAAAGTTTGAGTTCTATGATCATCAAAAATACCACTAACCTGAGATTGTGTGACGTGCACCCTTGCTGTTAGCTTCAAGTGGTGATTGTTTTGTGCTCTATGGATCCTCAGGAGGAAGGCTGTGAAGAAATTTTGTGAAAACCCCTAATGGATTGAGAGATGCGAAGGAATCAAGCTTTAGGGTTGAAAGTTCTTGTTCTCCTCCAAAAGCACGTGTAATCCCTCTAACCCTAGCATGAGTTAGCTTAAATAGGCTAGGTTAAACCACTGATGATCACTTGGGCTTTGGTAATTCTTTGTTTAATGAGTTTTGGATGATTTTAGAAAATTACATTATGTGAGATACACCGTCTCCCATGCATGTACACCCAAATATTTCATGATGGATCACTTATTGAACAATTGCTAATCACACCTGAATTTGATTTGGGCCTTGAGATGTATTGGTTCATGAGTTTTCAATAATTTGGCAATTTTGCACCATATGAAATAAGTAATGAATAAGTCGTGAAATAAGTAATGAATAAGTCATGAAATTCCTTGGTTCAAAGGCCTAAAATGATCCTTAAGGAGTGTTCTTTGATGTTAGAATGTGACATGAAGCAATGGAATCAATTATAGGTCACTATGTCCCAAAATGCAAAAGTTGTGAAAATGGAACCCTAAAAACCACTTTGCCTTCTTTTGATCATAACTTGAGTTTCACAAATGATATGGAGACCATCTAGTACTTGTTGGAAAGAGGAGAAAAAGATATTCAACTTTCATGTTTGAGGAAAATTCATTTGAAGCTTTCTTGATGGTGAAAAGTCAAGTTGAATGTAGTGTAAGAACTTGCCCAAAAAGGAAACTTTCAAATTATAGGTCATTTCCATATTTAGTAACTTTTGTGCCAACCCTTGATTCTTGATAAATGGTATGAAACTTGACCCTTGAAGACCATATGAGGATGTGAGACCTTGAAAACTTTGAAGAGAACCTCCAAATTCCACAGTTGACTTCCCCTCTCACTGTTGACTTTTCCCCAATTGCCCTGATTCCCAGTCAATTGGCCAATTGAACTTCTCATGAACCAAATTGATGCGCAATCTTCCATTCCTAGATACTTAGGGACCCAAGGAGTACCATGGAATCAAGTCTTGCCCAAAACATCAGAAATAAACTGACTTTATAGCAAACCCTAATTCTGGTACCCTCAGTCTAGGAGGAAATAGTACAGTCTCCAAATCCAAATTCCTCTGAATATGATGTGTATCCTCTCCAACAAAGATAAGATATACCATTTGGTGATGATAAAAACCTAAGAAGCTTGTCCATTGGAGCAATAAACCCAAAAATCTCAAAACCCTAATTTCTGCACTGGTTAGGAGAGTGATCCACCTGAGCTCTCTTGGACAATACAAGGACTCTTGCTTGACCCTTTGAAGAACTGCCTCAGGCCCCTTGACCCCATGCTAAGAACCAATGATATGCACACATGATAATGCAAAAATGAAATGAAACATAAGCCAGTTAGTACTAAAGTAAGGAGGGCAAATTTTGGGGTGCTGCAACCATGAAAATATATAAACAAAAAACAGTAAACAACCCAAACAAACAAACAAGGACCTTAAAACCTAAGGTTAGGATGGACTCTCTTTAGGGAGATATCTCCAGCAGAGTCGCCAGCTTTTGCGGCCGACAAAAATATCGAGTCGCCATCATATTTTTTTAAGGAAAATAAATGATAAACCTAAAATCCTAATCCCAAGGGTAGAGATTCCTAAGGTTCGGGAGTCAATTAAGTGAGGGGAAGGTGTTAGGCACCCCTCACTTCCATTGTACTCAATGGGATCCTCCTTAGATTTTAGGGTATGTTTGTTTGTCGTCTAACTTGTTATTTATTTTACCAAAGAATCCTAAGCTTTTTTATTATTGTACTCGCTAGGGTTTACAACCCTATGCCTACGTACCTTCAATTTTGAAGGATCAGAGTAACCGTAGTTCACCTCCCCTATTTCTACGCCCTAATCCTAATCTCAATACCTAATCCATTATTTATACTCTTGGATAAAGAGTTATATCCCCAAATCTATTATTTATACTCCTAGATAAGGAGTTCTATCCCTTAATCTATTATTTATACTCCTAGACGAGGAGTTCTATCCCTTAAATCCCGATCCGTTTATTTATACTCTCGGAGGAAGAGTTTTATCCCATATCCTTGTCCATTGTTTATACTCTCGGATGGAGAGTTCTATCCCTAAAAATCCCCTTATCCATTGTTTATACTCTCGGATGGAGAGTTTTATCCCTTAAAAAAATCCCTTATCCCTTGGCCTATATTTATACTTTTGGAACCTAAGAGTTTTATCCCTAAATCCCATCCTTTATTTAGACTCTTGGACAAAGAGTTTTATCCCTTGTTTTAAATCCTAAAAAAAAACCTTTTATATCCCTTATTTAAATAAAAACAAATCAAATCCCTAAAATTTTATCGAAAATTAGTAATTAAAAATAAATTCCCGAAATGCCTTTGGGCCACACATTAGCAATATCAATCCCAAAACTATTCCAACTCAAAAGTGTAATTTCTTAAAATTCAAAATACTTTCTACATAGAAGAGTTTAAATCCCAAAGATGGACTAAATTTAATTTAACATTTTCATCCCAAAAAATACCCTATTTAAACCCAAAAACCCCAAAAATAATAGTTTCCCTTAAAATAAATCCTAAACCAAATTTTAATAACATTAGAAATTTCAAAAATATATCCTTTCCAAAAATCCAAAAATAGAAAACAAAATTTGTCCCTATTAAAAATAAACAAGTTATTTTAAGTATATATAAAAAATAAATAATAAAAAAACAAAAGAAGAAAACAAAAATCCAAACCCAAAATTAATCCTAAAACCCTAATTAGTTTCCTACTAATTATAATCCTTAAGATTCTATTTTTATAAATCCTAATTTAATATTAAAATCCTAATTAATAATTAAATTATGTAAACAATTTAATTAACTAAATTAAACCCAGGGGGTGCGTTTTCCATTGACTAAGCCATGGGCCTATGGGGTGGGGGTACTGATAGTAATCAGGGCGCAAGGCCCAATTACAAAAAGTCTAATTCTGAAAAAAGAAAAAAATGGTCCACAAGGGAGAGAGTCTGACTTTGACTCTCTCCTGGACGCAGGATGTAGATCAGATGGATCACTTTGACTTTGATATCAATCATTGATCTCAAAGTACGATGAATATGTGGCCAGGATTGAGAGTCAATGCCGACTCATGGTAATCACACACACGTTGGATCCTCGGGTTGACTGGAAAGCCAACCAATCTGAAGAACCCAAAGGACGCCACTTGGCGCGAATCCAAGGGCATACAAAGGGGGTATAAGACCCCACTTCCCTTCAGTCACTCCCTCATTTTTCCATTTCTTTCTCTCTCTTCACTCGCTCCCTCTCTCACTACGCTCTCTTATCTCTTCCCTCTCCTCTCTTATCATTCGCTGTTTTCCTCCGGCCGCCACCCTGAGTGGCCTCTGGCCGCCACCAACCACCCCCCAAACCCAGATCTCCAGTTGAAATTCAACCGGGATCTTCATCCTCACGAACCCTAAAACCCCAGAAACCAACACAGTTCCTTAGGGTTCGTGAAGAACCCTAGGAACCCTAACCACATCTTCATCCCCAAAAACCCAGATTTATGTGGTTCTTTAGGGTTCGTGAGGAAACCTAAGAACCCTAACCCTAAACCTTCAACCAAAAACCCAGAATCGTAAGAGTCCCTAAGAACCCTAAGCCTCCTAGATGAACCTTAACCCTAACACCCAAAGAACCCTAACCCTACTATGAACCCTAACCCTAAAAAAAATCCAGAAAAACCTAAAAAATTTACAAACGCGGCAATCAAAGGTTCAACACGATAAAACTAAGTGACTCACATTTACCTCCCTTGCTATGATACTGGTCGTATTTTGTTATCCTATTTGTCTCTGATCGCACTTCTAATCCCTTTCCTCTTTTTCTTGCAGGTGAGTAATCAAGGATTCGCAGCTGCTATGTTCGTCTCCGGTCCCCTTTTTTCTTCAATTCCTTAGGTTTTTATAGACCAAAAATTAGGTTTTGGAACTTAATTATTAGATTTTGATTTAGGAATTTTTGATGTATTTGATTTGATTGGATTTCTGAGATTTTGATTTGTTGTAATGTACATATTTTGATTTGATTTTGTAATCGAATTGTAATTTTTTTTGTACAAATTTGATTGAAAAGTTAATAAAATTGATCCAATTTGATACGATTTGATTTGGTTTTCTCTTTGATTCTGCGCAAATCTAGGGTTAGCGAAATGGGGAAGAAGATGACCTCCCATTGGTCAACAATTTTGACCCAAAATAAAATTAAAATAATAAATAAATAATAAAGGAAAATCACAAATAATAAAAATAACTATAATGTTGACAGCTCGGTCCACCCCCCAATAAAATTTGATTATCACTAAAAAAATTATGACCCTAAAAATAAATAAAATGAATAATAATAATAATATAAATAATAACTATAAATGTTAACTAATAAATAATAATAGAATGAATAACAATGATAAATGAATGTTAATAACGTAACAAGAAATCTTAAATTTTATTATTAATATAACCACAATCTACTTAATAAATAATAATAAAAAATAATACTATATAAACATCAAATTAATAAGTCAGCAAACCTATTCAACAAATAATTAATAATATGACAATAAGCCTAATTAATAAAAATGAATACTAATCATAAAAAAAAATAAAAATTAACAACAAACGATACTCTAATATTAGTAGACATATCACTAAAACCTTAAAAACCCTTACTTACTAAAAACCTTAATTTCTAAAATTCAATTACTTCTAATGGCCCTTAAAGCAAATAAATATTTAACGAACTAATAATTATAAAAATGTTTTACACATATATTTCCTCTAAAAACATCCTTAGCTCAATAATAAAATAAAACCTAACAAAAAGAACCAGCTCCTAATGATATAAACTATTTTTATAAAAAACAAACCTCAGATGGGCCTAAAAGTACTAACAAACACATAATCCCCATGACCTCTAAATGGCACCCCTTAGTAGCACAAAAATCCAAAAATAGTAACAGACCACTGATCAAAATTTAGGATTGTTCATGGATACTCTTCAGCCACTCTTTTGGGAAAAGATGATAGGCAGTGTATCATCTGGTTTTGCTGACCTAGTCACTATTGGAGAAAGACTAGAAGAAGGTATCAAGAAAGGAAAGATTGCTAATGCTGAAGCCTTTAGTGGTGCTAAAAAGTATGCTGGGAATTTTCAAAAGAAAAAAGATGGTGATACCCATGCTGTTTCAGTCGAAGGGAAACCTCGTCGCAGGCAATGACAATATGTAGCTGCAGTTGCTCCTGTTGTCAATGCTCAACCAGTTCAAGCTCCTCGTCAGGCTGTTAGACAAAATCAAAATCACAATAGAGTTAACTTTGATCCTATCCCGATGTCCTACACTGAGCTGTATTTATGTCTTGTTCAGAAAGGTTTGATTACAACGAGGGATCTACCTCCTCCTCCAAATCCTCTCCCAGCCGGCTATAGGGCTGATCTTCACCGTGAGTTCCATCGAGGTGGGGCAGGCCATAACTTGGAAGGTTGCTATGCATTGAAAGCTAGAGTACAAGAATTGGTGAACTCAAAGATTCTGACCTTTCTTGATGATAATCCCAATGTTGTCAACAATCCTTTGCCAGAGCATGCTAAGTGAAGTTTGAGTTAGTTCAGACGGATCATCTCCTAAAGCCAATGTTTCAGACAGGATAGCTCATACTTGTTGCTGATTAGTCACTAGGCCTTGTTTCTTTCTGTTTACACTTTTCTTTGATTGTATTGACTGTTTGCTTTCGAACTTTATTTGTACTTTCATGGTAATTTCAATGAAATGAGCATTGCAATGTTGTGATTCAATTCATTTATATCCACTGTGTGCATCTTTATGCTTTCTTTTTCACAAAATAAAATTGATCTCCTGTTCACTTTCTTTGTCAAGCTTTTGTTTATGCAAAGATTTGAGGGAGGATGATGAAAGTGAAATACCTGAAATTGCTGAACAGTATGCTTTCAATTGAAACTTAGCTGATGATGTACATGCATTGTTTCAAATCCCAAACACTGGAGAAATAAGGAAGTTAATCCTTTGTCAACCCCTTTGAGCCTAGAAGTTGGAGTTTCTTTCTGTACGAAAAAACCGTAATCTTAACCTGGGGATGAGTAGTTCTCAATTAATTTGACTGTGTATGCAAGACACTTTCCAGTAAAGTTTGCAATCACAAGCTTTCCTTCGCACACATCAAAGAAGTGTCGAAGATGTCTTTCAAATCAAAAGCCAATGATGGTTCACTGTAATCATTAAGCCAGGCAGTCACTATCTTTAAAAAAAAAAGAGAATGAAAAAATCAAAAGAAAAGCCCGCTAAGTCAAAACCTATGAACGAGACTCAGGCAAAAATTAGGGCATCCCGCTGAATGTAAGCTCAAATGACACAGTTCAGGAAAAAGTTAGGGATAACAAAAGAAAATTCAAGAGGTTACCAAAATCCTCAAAGACAAAACAAGTTAACTGAGGTCCTCATCAAAAACAACAAAATGTTGTAAGAAAGAGTGACTGCCATCTCAAAAATCCCTTGGCTCTTGAGCCATCATCATAACAGTGTTGCAATTCCAAAATTACTTGGAACTTGAATGCATAGTTTGAATTAACTGAGCATAGGACTGGAGATCATCACGAAGAATTGGTTGGGTACAAATAAACTTTAAGCCTATATCCTTTGTTTCAAAAACCGTGAACCAGACCACGTTACAACCTTCAAAAGACCTAATTGAAGCCAGGTTTCTTTTGAAAGCATACTACGACAAGGTTGCGTAAATTGACTTCTATGTTTGTTGCCAATCATTTGCTTTGATGTCATACCTTTTGCTTTCTCTTTCATTTTGATTGTCTAAACTGTCATGTTTTGACAACTGATTCATCTGCTTTACATCAATAATATCGTTCCAAAAATGATTTTGATTTCAAAATTGCATGAGCTTTACATTAAAATTACCATGTTTGTTTGAATAATCCTATTTGCAGGCAAACTTTCCTCATCAAGAATTTTCAAACAGTTGAGAAACTTGGTCAGTGATCCTATTAGCGGCACATTACTTCCAGATCCTGTTGTGAATCAGTTCAGGATTTGTTGCTCAATGCAAGTTATTCTCAGAATTGGTTAGCTAAAAGATCTATTTCAAGACTCATACTGAGATTAGCCTTCTCAACAGTCTTTTCAAGAACTAAAGCCATGATCAGTTCATCCCCAGCAACTAAAGCCATGATCAGTTTATCCTCAGCATTCATTTCAAGAATTGAAGCCATGATCAGTTCATTCTCTCCCTGCAGCAGTCAAACTGAAGCCATGATCAGTTTAGTTTCATCACTCAATTAATCTGGGGCAGTTTTCTTCAAGAATCCTCAAGATGTCTTTCCTCAAAAGACCATCAGCCTGATACAATTCATCAGAGTGACGGAGATGTGTTCAACATCTTCTCTCCAAGCAGAGTGGGCAGTGTTCCCGGTGTTGAGGAATCAGAGTTCCATTCTTCCCTCACAAAAGAATCTATCTCAGTTGTCCCTATCATCCGCATTGCATACATAAATCATTCACATATCATACATAGAAAGATTTTCATAGCTCGAAGTGTGTTTCGTGCTCATATGCATTTTTTCGAGGTCCTGTTGCTTTCAACATCTTTACCTTGTGATCAAAGTCCAACTTACTTGGCGCCTACCAAAACTTTTACCTGCCTTACCATTCAGTGCTATTCCTGAATGTAGGCGTTTACCTATCTTGTTTCTTTTCCAGTGCCATTCCTAGATGTTGTCGTTTTCCTGTGCATCCAGTGCCATTCCTGGGTCTTTGTCTTCTTTCATTCCAGTGTTATTCCCGGATCTTTATATTCTTTCACTTCAGTGCCATTCCAGGATGTCTGTCTCTTTTGATCTCCAGTGCCATTCCTGGATATCTTGTTCCTTTTGTTTCTCCCAGTGTTATTCCTGAAAGTTTTGTCTCTCTTCTGTAATCCTCATGATGTTAGGATCCCAGCCTTTGTCTTAATCTTAAGTGTAATGACCAAATGAATCACCTCTGAATAAGGAAAACTTAAATCACAAGAAAATGCGTTGATCCATGTCTTAAACTCATGAAAATGCATGATTGTGAATGTTATGACCTAATGGAAATGCATATGAATGATAAGCACAAGCCAATTAGGTTAGAAAAAGTGAGGGCAAATTTTAAACCCAAACCATAATCTTCTCAATTGAACCAATGAAGAAACCTTGAGCACCTGATACTCTTGAGAAATCTTGCAGAAGATAGACTTAATGTTTGATGATCTTGACAAAGAAAGTTTATGATGATGAGAATTCAACCTTTTGCATTAGCATTCAGAAAGCCTTGATAAGAAGATACTCATGATGTTGGGATCTCATCCTTTGTCTTAATCTTGAGTGTAATGACCAAATGAATCACCTCTGAATAAGGAAAACCCAAATCACAAGAAAATGCTTTGATCCATGTCTTACAACTCATGAAAATGCATGATTGTGAGGGCAAATTAAGGTTAGAAAATGTGAGGGCAAATTTTGGGGTGCAACACTAACAAAAGTAATAACTAAAATGGAAAGTCTTTTAGGTTGTACAAAAGTTCTATGCTAAGATTTGTCACTGGTCGTTAAGTATCTATAATTTGAACAACATTTAAAACCAATTAGGATAATCAACAACAAAATTAAACTTTAGTAAAAGGAATAAAAATAATAGAATGAACAATTATAAATTACTAAATAATATAAAGTATTTAGTTACTAGTTTTCCAATATCCCTTTTTTATGATTATGAGAAATAGCATACACATCATCTGAATCATTTTCTTCAGATGAATGACGTACAAGTGTTGCAAAACAAGGGGGATGATAGTTAAAATCTTGATTTTCATCAGTACTATTAGGAAGATATATTCCGTGAAGAACAATCAACTATCTATTGTTAGAAGGATCAGTGACAGAAAAAACTTATTTTTCTTCGGTTTCCATGATGAATGGTTCGTTCTTATAAGTTATCTTTTGAAGATCAATCCATGTGAATCCTAATTAATCGGTTTCTATACCAGTGTTACTGTCAATCCACTTGCATGAGATGATAGTATACTCTAGATGCTAGTACGAGATTGTTATCTTTGGAACTAGAGATGTACATGGATTCAACATCAACCATAATGTGTTGTTGTCTTTCATAAACTTCCTTCCCGGTTAAGGGCTTTAGAGCAATATCAAACTCATGCTCTCCATTAAAAGCCTTTCATAATCTACGACATGGATAAATCGATCTTAAAAATTTTCAATACACAAGATAAAAAGTATTTTTTCCATTTTGTAATTGGTGGTGGCATGTACCAAATTCACATATAGAACACGCTTTATATTCCTTGACGTTGTACCCAGATAAATTACCGTATGCAGGAAAGTCATTGATTATGTAAAATAACATAACACACAACTTAAAGTTATCACCTATATACTCATCATCAAAATCAATTTCTTCCTCCAAAAAAAAGTATTAAATCTTTAATCAATGGTGTTAAATAAACATCTATGTCGTTCCCTGGTTGTTTTGGACTTGAAATTATCATTCATAACATCATATATTTGCGCTTCATGCATAACCAAGGAGATAAATTGTAAATTATGAGAATAACAGACCATGACGTATGTGTAGTACTCAAATTACCGAAAATGTTCATTCCATCAGTGGCAAGTCCAAGCCTAAGGTTCCTCAGTTCAAGGACAAAATTTAAAAATAAGGAATCAATTTTCTTGCATTGCAATGAATTAGCTATATGGTGAATTTTTCCATCACAAACTTTTTCATCTGCATGCCATCTAGTATTCTTTGTGTCATTTAAATTAGCAAACAATCTATTGAGCCTTAGAATTATCGGTAGGTACCACGTCACCTTGGAAGGAACACCATTTCTAGTCACACTGCCATCGTCTTCAACACCATTTTCCTTCTGCTTGTAGCGTGACTCCCCACATCTCGGGAACTCCTTCATGTTTTCATACACTTTCCTATATAATACTCAATCATTACGACATGCATGCATTTTGACATAGTCCAAATCCATTGGACACAATATCTTCTTGGCCTCATAACTACGGTTCGACAATGTGTTACCTTCTGGAAGCATTTCTTTCAACAATTCAAGCAATTCATTGAAACTTCTATTCATCCACCCACCTCTTGCCTTATGATTAAATAGTCTTAACACAACTGACAATCTTGTAAAATTTTTGCATCCCGAATACAATGACTCTTCCATGTCTCTTTGCAAAGTATCTACCACACTAGCTTTCTTGAAAGCATCTACTCCAATATCACGTATCATTTCTTCTAGAGTATCATTCATAAATTCATCATCATCTTCAATTGTATGTGACACATATCTTTTTTTGTCACTTCACCATGCCATACCCATTTCGTGTAATTTTGAATGATCCCATCACAACCTAAATGATTGAATATCATAACACTTGGATGTTTTTGCATATTTCGGCAAATTTTACAAGGACATCAAAAAATCCCCTTATCGTTAAGAAGGTTTTTTTTTTCGCGAATTCGAGAAAGTGAATCACTAAATTCTCATACTCTTTACTTAATCTATTGGCTTTCATTCAACTATGATCCATACTCACATACAACTTCCGAAAAATAAAATAAAAATAGTACACAACCAACAAAAATGAATCGTATAAGTCTCAAAAACCATAATAACAACAACAACAACAATGATGCAACAACATCAACGACGATCAAAATACCAACAACAACAACAATTGAAACAAAAAAACCAAACAATAAAAATAGTAATGGAGAATTATTACATACTGAAAATGTGATGAAAGACTCAAAGAAAAGTGTTGGTTTGAGATTCGAGCTTCCTTCCTCCTTGGAGAATAATGGTGTTTTAGTTTGTTCGCTAGAGAAGTATAATGTTTCAGTTTCATTTGTTTGCTAGGGTGAAAAAAGTGAATGAGACTTAATAATAAAACTGAAGGAATAAAAAATTGTATACAGAGCTTTTATCTCGGTTTTCTTAAAAGCCAAGGGAACATATCCAACGTAAAATCTATAAAAAATAAAGGCACCTTTTTAGTTCTAAATAAAATATAAAATTGCAAGTGTAGAGAATCGAAAATAAAACCCTGAACAACTTGCTATGTCTGTTTTTGAAAGAATCGAGGTAAGAGATTGAGTTTTAAAAAAATAAATAAATGGCGTGTTCCAGGTCATTTGATCTCGATTTTCCAATAGCTGAGATAAATTTTTTATCATAAAACGGATTATTTGTAGTAGTGGATCAACACATCTAATAACTTATAGATACATGACTTCATGGAGTAGTGGCTACTATATAATAATTACACAACCAGAACTCGAGCAGTTTGTTAAACTACAATAGTTTGAAATTGCATTAGAAGTTGAAGTAGTAGAGAGACACTATATATTCACTCCATTTTATTCGTATTGAAATGGCCACACAACCTTTTTTACGAATCTATTACTTTTTGTTTTAGTGTAGAGAGAGAAGCTCTCCCTTTCTCTAAACTTAGGGTTTCCCTCTTTTGGTGGGTGCCGCCTCCCCTCTTGTAGGGGCTCCTCCCTCCTCATCGGAGCTATTCACCACCATTATGGTGGCTATCTCCTCTTCAATGGAGGTTCCTTCCCCACTGTAAGTTTCCCCTCCTCTCTTTTCAATCCTTTGAAACCCTCATCCATGTTAGATCCACACATGTTTCTTCCTCCAACCTCCATCAAGCTCCTCCTCCTCTCCGCCATCAACCAACAATCGCTAGTAACCCCAAAATCACCTCCACCAACTGATGGTCTAGAGTGGTACGAACATGGAAATCGACCCCCACCGGAAGATAAGGAGGCCCTAAGTTTATGTGTGTGTGTGTTCATGTAATAGTTTCTATTATTGTGCTTGTTTTGTTGTGGGTTCTATTTTTTCTTGCTTGGTTTGTTTTGTTGGGTGTGTTGGTATTAGGGTTAGTTTATCTTAAGTTTGTGCTCAAGGTATTTGATGAAATGCCTCAAAGAAGCTTGGATGAAGGAGTTGTGTTTTTGAGTAAGAATCTAGCTAGGGATGTCGCAAATCAAACTCCTCATTCCAGTCAACAATTGTTTCTTTCAAAAGTTGTGAGTTTATTCCATATTGTGAACCTGAATAATCGAATTGAACGTGATAAAGTTATCGATAAAGCTAAAGATATGACCCGTAACTGGATAGATTTAAAGATTGGAGTTCCAAAACTCATTTGTCTCCTGCGGAAGAACTTTGCTTGGTTGATTGGATTAAGGATTCAAATTGGTAACTTCCTGTTGGTTTCTAAATTCTTAAAGTTTTTTTATCTCCATAGCTAGTTTGACTTAATTATTAGTGTTGTTAATTTGTGGAAAGGAAATGCCCTATCACATTCTTTCTCTATATTTGTACTCTCTCATTTTCATCTAATGAATGAGAATGTTTATAAAAAAAAGAAATGACTACACAACCTGAATTTGAACATCCTAAAAAAGTCTATGGTTTGGCAATTAGAGATCCTTCTTGTGTTCTCCCACCTTTCAATTTTTCTATAAGGTTCACTTCACTTTTCACCCTCGTTAACATAACCCATTTTACTAAATTCAACTATTCAAACAATGATTTGGATGTAGTAAGTGTTATTCAATTAATATTTAATGTTTAGATCTATCATCTATGTTTTTGTTTACTGATTAGTTCAATTTTGGTACATTATATTATTTTTAGGGAAACAGGTGAGAAAGATGTAACAGTCAAGGTGTTGTATTGTGGGATATGTCATTCTGATCTTCATATGACCAAAAATGAATGAGGCAATTCCATCTACTCACTTGTTCCTTGGTATGATTTTTAGCTCTATTATCATTAAACTACCCCGTTCTTTTATATAAGAAATAATTTATTTTTAGATTCATTGAATAATTAATATATTTAGTCGGTTTATAGATTAGATAAATTAATTATTCAATACATTAAAAAAGTGACTTGTCTCTTATATAAAGAACAGATGTAGTAATGTAGTAATAAGAAAAACAGTAGTATATATTTTCTCATTTCTTCTCCATATCATTTGTTGGAAAACTCATCGGACGCCGTTTCTGATGAAGTTGTTTCAAGCTTATGATTCAAAGGAATGTTGATCCTTAAAAGGCCTTGAGAGTCTTCCACGACTTTAATCTTGAATACATCTTTATTAATCTGAACATTAAAATCCTCATTCAATATCATGATGTATTTTGTTTGATCCATAATACACGTCACATTCATCTTGGTTTGAAATCTAGTGTTGTCGTCAGAACACATGTATACACCAAACAGAGTCAGTAAGAACTCAAAGAAATCTTCAAAGAGCCCGTGTTACTTTTTCCCCGTCCACTTATGTAGCTCTCCATTCTTTAATTTCTTTAAACCATTGTTTAAATCAATCACTATCCTCCTCCATCAACGCTTTAATTTTGTTTTCCTACCATTCTTCAAGCAATCAGAGATTTACATCCATAAAAAGGTACTTGAATTAAGAAGTATGTGTTAAAAATAAATAAATTTGATGTTATATGACATTCCCGAATTTTCCACAGTTCCAATATAAATTTTCCTGAATTTGCTTAACTTAACTTTTTCAATCTTATATTTTAGATGTGTTGATGTCGATTTTAATTCCCAAACTCTTTAATACTTTTTTTTCTTCCGATTTGACCTATATTGATCGATGTTATTCATAAGAACATTTGCATACATTGTGGTCCTTTATTCCCTGTGAATAAATGCATATTGGGGTTTAAAATAAATAAATAAAAAGTCATTCTTTTTTTTTAAATGTCATTTAATTTAATTTTTTTAAATTACACAATCTACAAATTATAGCAATCATTACAGACATCTGTCATATCTTAGTTTCAAATTTAATATTTTTCATTTTTGTATAAATTTAAATAATATTTATCATTTCATCTACTTACAAAAGAAATTATGAAAATATAAACTTTATAGTTATTTGCGAGATTATTTTTATAATTATGAATTCAAATTTATTATATTGTGAATTTTTTTTTAAATATAGAAGGTACATAATCTTAGCATAAATATAGATTAGACAATCACAATGTTCAATGATTTCGGTGGATTTTTTTTAAACTAACATACATTTTCAAAAATAATTCCAAAAAAACTCATTTTTCAGATTAATTACAGAAATGGCTGAGTTTGAAAACCTAATATAAGGGTGGCGCCATATGAAATGGCGCATCAGTTAGAGGCCACAAGCCATTTCATATGGCGTCTCAGGGCATTTGCTATGCCCTAAAAAAATGCCTGAGGTCAAGCCATATGAAATGGCGCCTCAGGCCATTTCCTTTTTTTTTTTTTAATTTTTTTTATGTTTAATTTTTTTTTTTAATATAATAAAAATTATATTATTTTATATGTTATGTTGTGCCTATAAATAAGGGCTCTCCCTCACTTGTTTTTGCACAGCAATTGTCATCCAAACCCTAATTGCCTCCCTTCCCTCACCAATATCCCAAACTCTCCCAAAATCTCTCTTACTCAACACGATGTCTTCATCCTCAAATAGCCGACCCTCGTCGTCATCAGCAGCGGAGGAAAAGTGGCCAGAGTTTCCACTGATGAAATGAAATGCCCTAGTTATATATTCAGCTGTCAAGACTTCGTTGGAGATGCTACTCTGGAACACCCAGACGTTGGAGCATTTGCACAGGGAACTTCGCCGCTGGCTACCAGAAGAATTTCAGGCAGGTGAAAAGACCAGGAAGATAGAGAGGCAGGTTGAGAAGTCTGGTCCAGACGGAGTCACCCGGACTTGGAGGAAAGTGGAAAATGATGCTGGTGTCCTCATGATGATGATGATGTTACAAGAGGAAATTAAGTTGATGGTTGTAATTGCCTAGATAAGCTGCTTTTATGTGTTGTTATTGTTATTGTTATTGTTATTGTTATTTTATGATTTGGTAATAGGTTTCGTTAAGTGATGCTTCGTTTAGGTTTGTTATGTTGTTGTATTGAGTTATGTATGCCATCAATGAAATGAAATTTGTTCTTATTATTAATAGACAAGATTACATAAGTAATTATGCCGCTGTGCTAGGACCTAATACATTTGGACACTTAGTGCGATTGTGGCATGGCTGGCGGCACAAACTACACAACCTCACCATTTTTTCACCTGTATCCATCTCCGTTTGAATCCGGCTGCTGATAGGGCGGCCCTTTTTATTTCTTCGCATCAAGTCGTTATGCCACACAATTTCGCCTTCGTATGTAGGCCAGTAGTCCTCCTTTGCGACTACTTGAAAGCTTTTACGGTACACATTACATAGAGTACTGACTTGGTGAAGAACATGGAGATAGTTGGTTGGGTCTAGTCGGACCTTGGAACAGGCTGCTATGACATGGGAGCAAGGCATACGAAATGCCTGAAACTTTCCACAGTCACATCAACTCCTATCTAGTTCCACTCGATAAGATCCCCTAGGAAATCCTTCGTTGTGATCAATAGACTCTGCAATACTGAAGTGTCCTGCAAAACGGTCGAAGACCGTGACGAGTTCTTTGTAACAAGACAACAGTACCTAGAGCATATTGTTTTAGGGCCAAAGGTATCTTGGGAGTTCTTTGTAAGAGTCCTCCCAATTTCTAAAAATCCTTTCAACTGCCTTCGTCCTAGCAATCCACGCCTTCCTGTACGAGGGAGTATAGTTGTATCTTTGTACCATATGAGTTATGATGGTACTGACTTTCAGAGAAGGGTTGTCGCTCACGATTGATAGAATTTCGTTGCAGATCATCTGAGAGCCGAGCTTGCGATGATCCTGACTTGGATTGGTTAGTATGCAAGTGTGCTCCGGAACCATTGACCCTATCTTCCAGGAATCGCTTCGCTTCCTGAAAGATGCCATTAGTCTAAAAGGGCAGGCCTCGTTGCGACAGTAGATCTTGTATAGAGTCAGATTTGTTCGATCGACTCTATAATCTGCAGCCAAGGTCATATGGTATTGTTTAATTGCTCGAACAAAATCTTCTTTTGTACGAAAATTGTCTCCAACTTTTAGTACTCCATCCGTCTGTTTGTATGGGTCGTAAAAAATATTTGTTGATGGTTGATCGTCGCCTAGGCTTAGTGTTGTCATGTGTTGGGGTGGGCGATAAACATGATTGTCTGGAAATTGGTCTGCCTCGTCGCCGTTTATCATTTCGTCAACAACGTCCTCCGCTTCTTCTTCCTCCTCGTCAACTGCATCCACCTCAGCTTATTCGTTGTCAAAATCGTTGAAAACCTGCGATACCTCAAGTTGTTGAGACAATGGTTGATTTTGTAACGTAACATATAACTCAACCTCATTGAAACCGGAATGCTCATGGCTAAGAAACATATTACGCACATCTTCATCATCCCGTATTTTCATCTGAAAAAATTTGCACACATCATGCCCCTAAAAAAAGATAGGGTTTTTGTATATAATTTGCCCAACTGGACCGCACTGCAATTTCTTCTCTAACCGGGCTTTCAAATGATAGAAATTTGTTCTTCTATCAATTAAAAACCTAGTCACTTCTGTATCCCTAAAATTGAAACCACTCATTGGGCAATCAAATATCTCACCAAGGATATGTGCAGTTATCAAGTATTGTGGTCTTTGAGCCATATCTGAAAATTTGGAAGAAAAATAGTTTGCAAATTGTAACTGGTTTGAATGTAAGTGATGATAGGATGTATAATTCATGTGTATTAATAGGCAGAAAAATATTTGATTGTCAATTGCTTCAGAAAAGCATTGCCAAAGAGTCATGTGCTGCTCTGCATGCCTACACACTATCCTTGACATGACCACACAAGACTGCATGCCTACACTAAGCTTGACAAGACCACACAACTCTGCATGGCTATACTATTGACAAGATCACACTCTGCATGACTCGACAATGCATGCCTACACTCTTTTTCTACTGTTCCTACCCATACCTCTGCACAAAATTAAAAACAAACATTAAAAAAAAAAAAGCAAATGGCCTGAGGCGCCATTTCATATGGCTTGACCTCAGGCATTTTTTTATGAAATTTATATGGCCTGAGGCGCCATATGAAATGACTTGTGGCCTCCAACTGAGGCGCCATTTCATATGGCGCCACCCTTGTACTGGGTTTGCAAACCCCGCCATCTCTGTAATTAATCTGAAAAATTAGTTTTTTTGGAATTTTTTTTGAAAAAATGTGTTATTTTAAAAAAAAACTCGATTTCGGTTGTTATGACTTTTCCAATATGTTATTGTGAATCTGACGTTGTGAATTCTAGTTGAATCTTTCGTAGGATCGGTTTTGTATAAGAGTAACAAATTCTATAGCATAGGACTCAGAAGGTCTAAATTTTAGAAGATTTAATTTTTTTTTATTAAAATTAATAGAGATAAAAAAATAAGGTCTAAATTTTAGAAGATTTAATTTTTTTTATTAATATTAATAGAGATAAAAAATATTATAATACAAATTTAATAAATTAAAAAACACTATAATAAAAATTTAATAAATACAGAAAAATAGATAGATAAAAATAAAATAATAATAATAATTAAATTTATTTTTAATCAATATATAATAATTTTTTTGATTTTTGATTTTTAATTATTATAATTATATTTTTTATATATTTGTGTTTACTTTTTAAATTAGATCGCAGCTTCCAGAATTAAGGCAAATTCTTAGGTATACATGTTAAGTAGTTGGGTACTGTTACGTTCAGTGAAAAATAAATAAAAAAATTTATTTATTTTTAAATAAAATATATATAAAATATGACATGACAATGAATGTGATTTTTTTATTGGATAAGGGTACCGATACCCAACTAAATCTTAGGGTACTAGAGTATTCACCCAGATTAATTAGTCGGATTCTGGTCTTCAGATGGGTGGTGCTTCAGTAATATTTTTTTGAAATTTACTTCCTTATCAATAATTTCATATCCGGTGGTTTTCGGTGGTTTTTGTATTGAGAATTTCTTATCACACCACCCAGATTTCTTAGGCACCACCTGAATTTTCGGTTTTGCCCCCTGATTCTGGATGTGCACATCCGGACGCACCAATTTTTTTAAAAACGCTGATGCGTTCCGAAAGTGCACATCCGAAAACTTTCCTGATCTGCAGATCCGGAAAACAGCAGAACTTATTTTTAAAAAAAATCGGTTTTGTTGCTTGGTCGCATATGTTAATATATCGTCGCAACTTAATATACATTTGACAACATCAATATATAAAATAAAATGATATATATATATATATATATATATATATATATATATATATATATATATATAAAATAAACCTCTGTCAAAATACAGTGCACACATCTAATATAAATAGAATACCTCAAACAAAAAAATACTGCGTATGTCGAAGGATCTCTCCTGGCTCCCCTGCTCCTCTGCCCCTACCCGCCATCCTGGATCGATGTCTGCGGTACTGAAGTGCCCTCCGAGCAATCGCAATAATCTTGTCCACGGCAAGTCTGGCACCAGAGTCCTCAGGGAGGTGACCGACCTCAATGGCCTGCTGCGCTATCTGCTCTATCTGACGACAGCGTGGTAGGACATCCTGAGTATGGTCCAGCTGAGACTGCCGCTCCTCTAATATCTACTAATGAGCAGATCTGGGTGGCGATCCCTCATCAGTGGGCACCATGCATGGGTGTGAGACGGTGTAGAACCACACGATGTACCCGGCAGCAAGGCTCCAGTCTCTCTCCACTCTAGTCGCCTGAGCCTCTTCAGGTACCAAGTGGGACTTGTAGTCAGCATATAGCTCATCTATCTGCCTGTGGGTCAAGCCTAGAGCAGCAGACTCATGAGGCATCCTGGGGATCGTCTGCGTGTAACCAAACTGATGCAAGACGCGCTCCGGCAGGTATCGGACAATAACGGTCGAACTGCATGCCAACCATCCTGAGAACAAACAAACCTCATCGAACGGGCGCGTCACACGGTGATCGGCATAGGGGCTATACAAAACGTCCTCAGCAGCCATCCGATCAAGATACACTCTGAAGGGGTCCGGCACCTGGTTCCCTCTAAGCAGGACAAATGCAGCAGCACGTGGCATATCCTCAGTGTACTCGGCGACACTCCCCCAACCAGTAATGTTGGGAAAGTGCTGTAAAATCCACGCCTGAAATGGAAAACATAACATGGGTGTCAAACATTATAATGAATATAGAAAGAAAAGAAATAAAAAAATCACTTAGAATATTAGATTGTTACCACGTATAGCGTACAGCTGCCTACCACAGTCTTGGCTGCCCAGCGGCAACCATCAGAGAGCCTGGAATAGGTGTATGCCAGCGCAGCCGCCCCCCAGTTGTACCCGTGGATCTCTGTCTGATCTGAAAGGTACCTGAGGTAGACGATATCAACATAATAGGCGCTAGTGACCACAAACACCTACGTGCCGAGCAAAAACAAGTAGTAGGATCTTAGGGCACGTTGCCTGTGGAGCTCCACCTCAGCTGCATCCCCTTATGCCTGTCGTGCCTCGTCAAGCTCCTCACCAAATATGTGTATCAAAAAAGATAACCGGATGTGTGCGCCCCTTGTAACACCCCATTTTAATTATTTAGATGTCCGGCATTATTTTTTTAATTGTTGGCTTTGGTTGGGTGCGTGTTTGAGTACGTAGGGGGTAATATTAGTAATATGGAAATATTATTATTATTATTATTATTCTAATAGTATATTTCATATTATTATTATTACTATTGGTATTATTGTTGTTTTGGTTATTATTATTATTATTAAGATTATTTAGTAAATAGGACCTAATATAATTAAGTGAATATTAGGTTAATGAGATTAGTGAGGGTAGTTTGGTAAATGGAGCTTAATTAGTGGAAAAATTGGTAATAGTAAGAATAATCAGAAGCTTAGAGATAGAAAGAGAAAAGCCTAAGGAGAGGAAGAATAAGGGAACTCTAGGGCAAGGAATCTTCGTCAATTTTCGCAGGAATTAAGCAAGAATTCGAGGTAAGGGGGAGAAACGGGTTTAATATTGGTGTTTATTTCATGATCGGGTAGTGGGGAGTCCTTAACCCCGTAGGAAATTAATGTACAACTGTTGAATTGTTGATTGTTGAATATGCTGGTTGTGATTATGAGAATCGTGCATGAATTAATGAATATTTTCATGAATTTTGGTTGTTGTTGTTGTTGTATAAACACTTGTTGCAGATCTGTCATTTTTGAATTCGATTTGGGGGAAACGAATTGAGGTTTTAGGCTTGTAATATCTGTAGTAACTATAGATGTAAGTATGAAGATGAAAATTGGACCTAAAATCAATGTAGAAACAATTATAGGACTGATTAGAAGTGGAGACAGGTGAAAATCGTAGCAGACTGCAGAATAGGGAGGTCTCTGGTGAAATGCGTAATAGATCTGGCCATACGCGTATGGGGCTAGGTCATACGCGTATGGGAATGAAGGAAAAGGATCCATACGCGTAAGAGATTAGGCAGTACGCGTAATAGGGGGTGGTACGCGTACGGTATTGGAATTTGGGATATTCAGTGTTAAAACGTTTCTGCCCGTACGGGTATGGCACAAGGCATACGCGTATGACATTGGGCATTGTGAGGCAATACGCGTATCAAACGAGGCAATACGCGTACGAGTTGGGCGAGGGAGCTGGCATACGCGTATGGCATGGGACAATACGCGTATGGCCTGCAAAGTTGTAGAATTTTACCGTTTCGCGAGTTCTTTCCCATTTTCGCGACCGATTCGGTTTCTTTCGGTTTGAGAGGTTGGGAATAGGTGCCAGGTGCTGGGAAATAAGATATTGGTGTTGGAAATATTAATTTTAATAACTTTTAATTAATTAATTAATTAAATTAGTATTTGGTGTATTCGAAGTAAATGGTGTAACGTTAGTGTTATTGATATGTATGGTGTGATCAGGAGGATCGTGTGCATGTATTTATGTTGTATACATGTTTTGTTGTGCATTCCGAGTCTTTCATATTCATGGTGATTGGTGGGATGGATCGTTGCTCAGGAGGAGTGTATGCGATTCATCCGTACTCTTATGTGGAGAATGGTGGGGATAGATCATTGCCAAGGAGAGGTGTATGTGATCTATCCTGGGTTCGATTGAATGAACCAATGAGTCGGTACCCCATGCATGGTGTTGTGTCGCATTACATTCTTATTTAGTGTTGATGATGATATTGGGCAGTAGGCCGTGTTTGATGATTGATAATGCTTGTATGTGATGACTACCTGTTTATCATGTAATTATTCACCTATAATATTTGAACGTGATTTCTCACCCCTTTGTTGTTGTTGTTGTGTCTGTGCTTCTTCGGAAGTACAGATAATCCAGGTACTTAGCTAACTTGGATATTGGTGTTGCTGATCGAGTCTATAGGAGTGCTCTGATACGTAACACGGGATTATTTTGGGGATTTTAGTCATTTGTTATCTGTTATTCTTTTGTTACGTATCTTTATTTTTTTATGATTATTTTGGTGGACCACGATTTTATGTGGGATATTTGGTGTATTTGGCAGATGGTCGTGAATTAAATGAATGAATAAATATTTCCGCTGTTTATTTCATTTAATAAAGGAGTTTTGGTGTTGTTTTTGCGAATGTGGCATCCTACTTGATTTTAGGTGTAAAAACTCTGATTATTTCATTGATTATTTTGCTTATTTTAAATGTGGGAAAAGTGGGGTGTTACAATTGGTATCAGAGCCTGGTTGGCATTCTCTACAGCTTGTGCCATGGCTTGCATAGCAGCAGCAAGAGCAGCATCATTCCTTCCTGCCATACTGGACAACAATCATCACAAGGTCAGAACACACAAACAACTTCTATTCTAAGGACAGACTCGACTCTAACACCTGGCCGGACGAACCGACCTGCTCTTGCTGCTGCTATGCAAGCCATGGCACAAGCTGTAGAGAATGCCAACCAGGGTGGAGGTGCTCAGTTTCGTGACTTAGCACAGTTTCAGAGCAACAAGCCGCCTACATATGAGGGAGGTATCTTGAATCCAGAGGCTGCACAGAAATGGTTGAAGGCTGTGGAGAAGATCTTCAGGACCATGGGATGCAGTGATGCTCAGAAGGTACAGTTTGGTACTCATATGCTGGAAGGAGAGGCTGAGGCTTGGTGGGACAACAGTCGTCAGAGATTGGAAGTTGCAGGTACTGAGATTACTTGGGCTGAGTTTCTGGAAAAGTATTTTCCAGAAGACAACCGTAGTGCTAAAGAGGTGGAATTTTTGGAGCTGAAGCAGGGTGACAAGACAGTTGCTGAGTATGCTGCTAAGTTTGAGGAGCTGGTTCAGTATTTTGCCCATTACAATACTGAAGAAGCTATGACTTCGAAGTGTTTAAAGTTTGAGAACGGGTTGCGTCCCGAGATCAAATTGGGGATTGCTTGTCAGAAGATAAGAAACTATCCAGAGCTGGTAAGCAGAAGCAGAATTTATGATAATGACAACAGGGCTAGAATTGCTCATTACAAAGCTGCGAATGAGAAGAAAAATAAGCAGAGATTTGGAGGAAGGGCCACATCAGCACTCACTGTGAGAAGCCGAAGAAGTGTCAGGCGTCTCAGACTAGTGGGAAGGTGTTTGCCTTAGTGGGAGCCCAATCCACTGAGGAAGAGCGTTCCGTTAAAGGTACTTGCTTTATTAATGATGTTCCTTTGATTGCTATCATTGACACGGGTGCAACGCACTCGTTTATTTCTGTTGATTGTGTGAAGAGATTAGGGATTGTGCCATCTACTCTCGAGCAGAGGATGACGATTGAAACTCTATCTATTGGTTCTGTGGTTACTTCTTTGGTGTGTTTGAAGTGTCCGCTGACCGTGTTTGGTAGAGATTACAGAGTGGACTTGATTTGTTTGCCACTCGGTAATCTTGATGTTATTTTGGGGACGAACTGGTTGGAGTTCAACCGGGTTTATATTGATTGCTTCAGGAAGACGTTACTGTTTCTTACTCCTGAAGAGGAAGCATTAGCGGATTCACTATCTAGCAAGGAGTTGAGGGCGTTGTTGGAAGATGAAGCAAAGTTGTTTGCAGTGTTTGCCTCGCTATCTGTTGAAAGCAAGACTTCGGTTAATGAATTACAGGTAGTTAATGAATTTCCTGAAGTGTTTCCAGATGACATCACAGAATTGCCTCCGACAAGGGAAGTTGAATTTGCTATTGATCTTGTACCGGGTACCAGACCTATCTCTATGGCACCGTACATGATGTCTGCATCAGAGTTGGCAGAGTTGAAATCTCAGGTCGGGGAATTGCTCGATAAGAAGTTTATCAGACCCAGTGTGTCGCCGTGGGGAGCTCCAGTGTTGTTGGTGAAGAAGAAGGATGGTGGTATGTGTCTATGCATTGATTACCGTCAGTTGAATAAAGTAACCATTAAGAATAAGTATCCACTTCCTAGGATTGATGACTTAATGGATCAGCTGGTAGGAGCTCGTGTTTTCAGCAAAATTGATCTGAGGTCGGGTTACCATCAGATTAGAGTAAAGGAAGGTGACATTCAGAAGACTGCTTTCAGAAATCGCTATGGACATTACGAGTATGCAGTGATGCCTTTCGGAGTGTCTAATGCGCCGGGTGTATTCATGGAATATAGAATCGTATTTTCCATTTGTATCTGGATCAATTTATTGTGGTATTTATTGATGATATACTAATTTATTCTAAGTCTGACGAAGAGCATGCAGGTCACTTGAGAATTGCATTGCAGGTGTTGAAGGATAATAAACTGTTTGCAAAGTTCTCGAAGTGTGAATTTTGGTTGAAGACCGTGAGTTTCTTGGGCCATGTGATTTCTGGTGATGGTATAGCAGTGGATCCCTCTAAAGTAAGTGCAGTACTTTAGTGGGAAACTCCGAAGACCGCAACGGAGATTAGAAGCTTTTTGGGTTTGGCAGGTTACTATAGAAGGTTCATTGAAGGGTTTTCTAAATTGGCATTGCCGTTGACTCAGCTGACCAGGAAGAATCAAGCTTTTGTCTGGGATGCTGTTTGTGAGGAAAGTTTTGAGGAACTGAAGAAGAGAATGACTACAACGCCAGTGTTGGTTTTGCCAAGTCCAAATGATGCTTTCGTAGTGTATTGTAACGCGTCTAAGATGGGATTAGGCGGTGTGTTGATGCAAGATGGAAAGGTAGTGGCTTATGCTTCAAGACAATTAAGGGTGCATGAAAGGAACTATCCAACTCATGAACTTGAATTAGCTGCAGTGGTATTCGTGTTAAAAATATGGAGGCATTATTTGTATGGATCGAGATTTGAAGTGTTTAGTGATCACAAGAGTTTGAAGTATTTGTTTGATCAGAAGGAATTAAATATGAGGCAGAGAAGATGGTTAGAATTCTTGAAAGACTATGACTTTAATTTGAGTTACCATCCGGGTAAAGCCAATGTTGTGGCAGATGCTCTGAGTCGGAAGACAATCCATATGTCTGCGTTAATGGTGAAGGAAATGGAATTGATTGAGCAGTTCAGAGATTTGAGCATGGTTTGTGAAACTACACCAAGAAGTATCAGATTGGGTATGCTGAAAGTGAATAATGACTTTTTGGATGTGATTAAGGAAAATCAGAAACTGGATGTGAAGTTAGTAGATTTGATGCCTACAGGAGGAGATGATCCTGATAGTGACTTTAAAGTGGATAATGTTGGTGTGCTGAGATTCCGGGGCAGAATTTGTGTGCCGGATAATGAGGAATTGAAAAAGGCAATATTAGAAAAAAGTCATCGGAGTAGCTTGAGTATTCATCCGGGAGCTACAAAGATGTATCATGATTTGAAGAAGCTGTTTTGGTGGTCCGGTATGAAGAGGGACATAGCTCAGTTTGTCTATGCTTGTTTGACATGTCAGAAGTCAAAAGTGGAGCATCAGAAACCTTCTGGACTGATGCAACCGTTGGAAATTCCTGAGTGGAAATGGGACAATATTGCGATGGATTTTGTGACTGTTTGCCAAATACGGCGAGAGGCTTTAATGCTATTTGGGTAGTGGTGGATCGACTTACGAAATCCACACATTTTATACCAATTAACATCAGTTTCTCGTTGTCGATGCTGGCGGAGATTTATATCAGAATAATTGTGAAGCTGCATGGTGTTCCGTCAAGCATAGTGTCGGATAGAGATCCGAGGTTTACTTCTGAAGTTTGGAAGAGTCTGCAGGAAGCCTTGGGTTCTAAGTTGAAGTAGAGTTCAGCTTATCATCCTCAGACCGATGGTCAGTCAGAGAGGACCATTCAGTCGTTGGAGGATTTGCTGAGGGCCTGTGTATTAGAAAAAGGTGGTGCGTGGGATACTCATTTGCCATTGACTGAGTTCACGTATAATAACAGTCACCATTCTAGCATCGGAATGGCACCTTTTGAAGCTTTGTATGGTAGGAGGTGTAGAACGCCCCTGTGTTGGTATGAAACAGGTGAGAATGTGGTGCTTGGACCAGAAATTGTGCAATAGACTACTGAGACAATTTAGATGATCCGTGAGAAGATGAAAGCGTCTCAGAGTAGACAAAAAAGTTACCATGACAATCGGAGGAAAGAGTTGGAATTCAGTGAAGGTGATCACGTATTCCTAAGAGTTAACCCAGTGACTGGTGTGGGTCATGCTTTGAAATCTAAGAAGTTGGATCCTAAGTTTATTGGACCGTATCAAATCTTACAGAGATTCGGTGCAGTTACTTATAGAGTGGCGTTGCCACCGGAACTTTCGAACTTGCATGACGTGTTTCATGTGTCGCAGCTTCGGAAGTATGTTTCGGATCCGTCTCATGTGATTGAGAGGGACGAAGTTCAGATCAGGGAGAATCTTACCATAGAGACGATGCCGTTGAGGATCAAGGATCGTAAGATGAAACAACTCAGAGGAAAGGAGATACCTCTGGTGAGAGTGGCTTGGGGAGGTGATGCAGGAGGCAGTGTGACCTGGGAATTGGAAAGCAGAATGCGAGAGTCGTATCCAGAATTGTTTCCATCAGGTAATTTTCGAGGACGGAAATAATTAAGTGGGGGAGAGTTGTAACACCCCATTTTAATTATTTAGATGTCCGGCATTATTTTTTTAATTGCTGGCTTTGGTTGGGTGCGTGTTTGAGTGCGTAGGGGGTAATATTAGTAATATGGAAATATTATTATTATTATTATTCTAATAGTATATTTCATATTATTATTATTACTATTGGTATTATTGTTGTTTTGGTTATTATTATTATTATTAAGATTATTTAGTAAATAGGACCTAATATAATTAAGTGAATATTGGGTTAATGAGATTAGTGAGGGTAGTTTGGTAAATGGAGCTTAATTAGTGGAAAAATTGGTAATAGTAAGAATAATCAGAAGTTTAGAGATAGAAAGAGAAAAGGCTAAGGAGAGGAAGAATAAGGGAACTCTAGGGCAAGGAATCTTCATCAATTCTCGCAGGAATTAAGCAAGAATTCGAGGTAAGGGGGAGAAACGGGTTTAATATTGGTGTTTATTTCATGATCGGGTAGTGGGGAGTCCTTAACCCCGTAGGAAATTAATGTACAACTGTTGAATTGTTGATTGTTGAATATGCTGGTTGTGATTCTGAGAATCGTGCATGAATTAATGAATATTTTCATGAATTTTGGTTGTTGTTGCTGTTGTATAAACACTTGTTGCAGATCTGTCATTTTTTAATTCGATTTGGGGGAAATGAATTGAGGTTTTAGGCTTGTAATATCTGTAGTAATTATAGATGTAAGTATGAAGATGAAAATTGGACCTAAAATCAATGTAGAAACGATTATAGGGCTGATTAGAAGTGGAGACAGGTGAAAATCGTAGCAGACTGCATAATAGGGAGGTCTCTGGTGAAATACATAATAGATCTGGCCATACGCGTATGGGGCTAGGTCATACGCGTATGGGAATGAAGGAAAAGGAGCCATACGCGTAAGAGAGTAGGCAGTACGCGTAATAGGGGGTGGTACGCGTACGGTATTGGAATTTGGGATATTCAGTGTTAAAATGTTTCTGCCCGTACGCGTATGGCACAAGGCATACGCGTATGACATTGGGCATTGTGAGGCAATACGCGTATCAAAGGAGGCAATACGCGTACGAGTTGGGCGAGGGAGCTAGCATACGCGTATGGCATGTGACAATACGCGTATGGCCTGCAGAGTTGCAGAATTTTACCGTTTCGCGAGTTCTTTCCCGTTTTCGCGTCCGATTCGGTTTCTTTCGGTTTGAGAGGTTGGGAATAGGTGCCAGGTGCTGGGAAATAAGTTATTGGTGTTGGAAATATTAATTTTAATAACTTTTAACTAATTAATTAATTAAATTAGTATTTGGTGTATTTGAAGTAAATGATGTAACGTTAGTGTTATTGATATGTATGGTGTGATCAGGAGGATTGTGTGCATGTATTTATGTTATATACATGTTTTGTTGTGCATTCTGAGTCTTGCATATTCATGGTGATTGGTGGGATGGATCGTTGCTCAGGAGGAGTGTATGCGATTCATCCGTACTCCTTTGTGGAGAATGGTGGGGATAGATCATTGCCAAGGAGAGGTGTATGTGATCTATCCTGGGTTCGATTGAATGAACCAATGAGTCGGTACCCCATGCATGGTGTTGTGTCGCATTACATTCTTATTTAGTGTTGATGATGATATTGGGCAGTAGGCCGTGTTTGATGATTGATAATGCGTGTATGTGATGACTACCTGTTTATCATGTAATTATTCACCTATAATATTTGAACGTGATTTCTCACCCCTTTGTTGTTGTTGTTGTGTCTGTGCTTCTTCGGAAGTACAGATAATCCAGGTACATAGCTAACTTGGATATTGGTGTTGCTGATCGAGTCTATAGGAGTGCTCTGATACGTAACACGGGATTATTTTGGGGATTTTAGTCATTTGTTATCTGTTATTCTTTTGTTACGTATCATTATTTTTTTATGATTATTTTGGTGGACCACGATTTTATGTGGGATATTTGGTGTATTTGGCAGATGGCCGTGAATTAAATGAATGAATAAATATTTCCGTTGTTTATTTCATTTAATAAAGGAGTTTTGGTGTTGTTTTTGCGAATGTGGCATCCTACTTGATTTTAGGTGTAAAAACTCTGATTATTTCATTGATTATTTTGCTTATTTTAAAAGTGGGAAAAGTGGAGTGTTACACCCCTCAACCGGGTCACCTCCGCAATTGCCTCCTCTGCGCTAGCCCCAAGCTCTGTAATCAGCAGCTCCATGCTCTCTGTCTTCGACATCCTACCGTGACGGAGAAGGGTACCCGTGATCGGTAGATGTAAAAGGCACGAGATATCGTCGAGTGTGATCGTGATCTCGCCGTACGGTAAATGGAATGAGGATGTCTCAGGGTGCCATCTCTCAACAAAGGCCATCAACATACCATATTGGATCTGGGAATACCCAATCCTAAACAGGTCTCCACGACCAGAGGCAACAAGTGTAGACGTGAACCACTCAGCATCTGGCAGCATCTCAAGCATGTCTAAAATCTTGCCCCCATGGTTATAGAACTTCTGGGGATCCTTGGCCTGAAAATTTCCAAATAAAACAATGTTACAAATGAACATATTTTCAACGTAAACAATTCTATAAATAAATCGAAAAAGGTTACCTGTTCTAGCCAGACATATCTGGTAGTATGCTCAGAGTACCTCACGAGTAGGGACATATCAGACGGTCCCCCGGGGTAACCGCCCAGCTCATCGAAATCGTCATCGGCGTCAACACCATCATGTACTGGGTGATCACCCTCTGGAACAGGAACAGGAACAGGGGAACGAGGAGGAGCAGCTGATGGAGCTGGAGTCTTCCGACGACGTCTGCGTGCGGGCTGGGACCCTGATGAACTACCAGTAGAAACGCGACGCCTACGAGATGTAGAATCAGCGGCTGAAGGGGGAGTGACCTGTACCTGAGATTTGGAAGTGACCTGAACCTGTGATGTGGATGGCTGTGGTGTAGGATGTCCCTCAGCTATAGGGTCTACCCCAACTCCCTCTGCGCCGGAAGCCTCGGCTGTAGACTGCATCCGCTCACATCGGACAGATGCGTGCTGAGCTGTCCGTCCATGTATGATACGATCGTCTCTGTCATCCATCTAATCTGCAAAGCATAATAAATAAATTAGATTTTTTAAAAATAATTAAACAAAAAAAATAGTCTTCCGGAAGTGCACATCCGGAAGGACACATAATTTTTAATGTTGGATATTTCCAGATGTGCATATCCGGAAACACTCAGAATACTAAACGTTAAAATCTTTCTGGATCTGCACATCCGATACGTTTTTTGAAGTTTAAAAATGGCAGCCATGACCACTGTAACATGCAAAAGGGCATTTTAATGCCCTAATCGTCCGTTTGAAGCAGTAAAAAAGACCTACATTGTCTCTAACCTATGTTATTCATACAACCTAACAATTTCTACACCTAAATATCTACTCTAAATCGATTATTCAAAAATTACTCCGAAACTTTAAAATTTGAAAACTTGCCGATTAAAATGAGATACGGAGGATTTGGAGTCTCTTGATCGTTGTAGATGTTGCTTTGTGCCGAACTCGAGAGGAAAAAATCGAGATTTGAGGTGATTGAAAATTTGAGAGTTTGAGAAAGTTTGAGGGAGTTTGGAAATGAAAAAGTGAAGAATGAGGGGGAGGAAGAAGTTCTGGCGCGAATTAATAAGAAATTCTCCCGGAAGTGCACATCAGAATTGTTTCCGGATATGCATATCCGGAACACTTCAGCGTTTTTTAAAAATTTGGTGCATCCGGATGTGCACATTAGGAATCAGGGGGCAAAAAAATAATTTCACATGATGCCTAAGAAACTTGGGTGGTGTATTAATAGGGATGACAATGGGTAGGGTATGGGTAGGGTACTATAGTACCCGTCCCTATACCCGCAGTTGAAAAAAATTCCCGTACCCGAGCCCATACCCGTTTGGGTATCAAAATTGGCACCCGTCCCCGTACCCTATAGGTATATAAGTACCCGTACCCGTACCTGTTACCCACATTTTTAATAAACATAAATATATTAAGTATAAAATATCATAATATTTTAAGTTTTTAAAAATATTAAAAAGTTTTAAAAAAATTTTATTGTTGAATTATGAAATAACTGATCATGTATATTAAATATGTAGTAATTTAAAATTGATGTTTTTTTTTTAATTTTATAAATATTTATTTTTATATAATAATATAAATTAAAATATATAAATATATATTGTGCGGGTATGGGGCGGGCTGGGTATTAAGTTGTCCATCTCCGCACCCATTCCCGCTTATTTAAGCGGGTACTTACCCGAGTCCGTACCCGTACTAATTTTTGCGAATTTTTACCTTATCCGTTGTGGATAATTTTCTGAGCAACCACTGGAAATGAGCCAAATTACCATCCCTATGTATCAAGAAATGCTCCTTGTATTTATTATTAGGATATAGCTTGATTATTCTTTTGTTTTCTTGGCATCTCATGTTTGTTCTTTGATATTTATTATTAATCTCTTACGTGGTTTCAGTGTTGTTGCGGCTTCTATGATCGGTTGATTGTGATTCGAACGTTCTAAGTTTTTAGCTGGGTCGTAGAGTAAGTGCTTATTTTGAAATTTGCTTCTTTTTTTTTTACAATAGTTTGCCCACTGCTGGGCTTCGGTGATTTTTGTTTTTATTTTTGTGATTTAATTTGATTGTTATTTTTTTGTTTTCATGGCACCTCTTCTTTGACCTCTTCTGTGATTTTTGTTTTTAATAAATTTAAAAAGTAAATTGTCTCTTATATATATTATATTTGACACCGATATTAAATGATCTCTTTTCATATATATACATGGGAAATGCTAACGTACTCTCAAAATTGGTGGATCCCACACAAAAATACACTCCATCTATTTTATTTTTATTTTTTTGCTTCATCTTTTTAATAGGGTCCAACCTAAAATTAGTGGGCCCCACACAAAAATACATTAAAGTGTATGTTGCTAATGCACATTTACATGAGTGTGCATTAGCATAACCTTATATATATATATATATATATATATATATATATATATATATATATATATATATATATATATATATGGGACATATCAAGTGAGAGGGATTTTAAAATGAGAGATGAGAAGAACAAACAACAACCGTTAGATCAGTCAAAAATTATGATTAATAAGAGAGAGAAATATTAATCATAATTTTTGACTGATCTAACAGTTGTTGTTTGTTCCTCTCATCTCTCATTTAAAATCACTCTCATTTGATACACTACCTCTATATATATATATATATATATATATATATATATATATATATATATAAGATAAAGTAAATAGGCATCTACAACGTTCTAGCATTTTCTATCAACCCATCCCCTAAATGAAGAATCGATTACAATCTTATCTCACAACGACAGTTGTTAGTAATATGGAATTTAATGGTTTGTATTCTATAGCCTAAAGTTCATGTATAGTGGCACGTCTTTTCATTTTAAATTCAATGTATATTTTTTCTGGTTACAGATTCAATGTATATGATATTAAATTATAGAAACTAAATAGTACATTCTGTTAATTTAGATTATAATATCATTAACATCAAATGAAATTATTTTCTATGTTCGTCATTTCCTTTCATATTTAAAATAAGTAAATTTATATTAACTAAAATAACATTAATGTTATTTTATTTTTTTGTCTAGAACATTAATATTATTTTAGTATTAAAAAAATCACAATACTAAACTCCTCAGGTGTATATATCAAAGCATGAATCATTGAAATCATAAATTGAAATTTGCAGTCTAAAATGACACAAAAACTAGCAATGGATTCAACATCATCACTTAGCAAACTCCACATTGTATGCATCCCTTTCCTTGCACCAGGTCACATTCTTCCCATGGTTGACATGGCCAAGTTATTGGCTAGGCATAAAGTGAAGGTAACCATAGTCACCACACCTCTCAATGCAATTCAATTCAAAACAAACATCAATAGAGAGATTGAATTAGGTTCACCAATCCAACTTCTAGAAGTGAAATTTCCAAATGAAGAAGCTGGAATTCCAATGGGATGTGAAACCCTAGAAACACTTCCTTCAATGGATCTCAAAGAAAATTTCTTAATAGCTGTATGTCTTTTGCAGAAGCCAATAGAAGAGCTTTTTGAAAAGCTAGAACCATTTCCAAGTTGCTTAATAGCTGATAAGCATATTCCATCTCTAGCTGATACAGCTATCAAGTTCAAAATTCCAAGAATAATATTTGATGGTACTAACTGCTTGAACCTCTTTTGCAATTACAGTATTCATACTTCTAGGGTTTCTGAATCTCTCAACTATTCAGATCAATTTGTTATCCCTGGGTTGCCACATAAAATTACAATGAAAAAATCTCAACTTCCTATGGTATTTAGGCCCGGTCCAAACGAGTTGTTGAATAGTTTGCGTCAAAGAATACATGATTCAGAAGATGAAGCATATGGGATAGTGGTGAATAGTTTTGAAGAGTTGGAAGATGGTTACGTCGAAGAGTATCAAAGAGTTACCGGACGTAAGGTATGGTGTGTTGGTCCTGTTTCATTATCGAATAAAGATGATATAGAAAAATCTCAAAGAGGTGGTAAGAGTTTAACGATTGATGCAAATGAATATGTGAATTGGCTCGATTCATGGCCTCGAGAATCAGTGATTTATGTTTGTCTCGGTAGTCTTAATCGCGTAACACCTAAACAATGGATTGAAATTGGTTTAGGGTTAGAAGCAACTAATAGACCATTCATTTGGGTGGTGAGAAAATCATATAAGTGGGATGAAGTGGAAAAGTGGCTATTAGAAGATGGATTTGAAGAGAGGGTGAAAGGGAGAGGAATTTTGGTTAGAGGTTGGGCACCACAAGTTTTGATACTGTCACATAAATCAATAGGAGCCTTTTTGACACATTGTGGATGGAATTCAACATTGGAAGCTATTTGTGCTGGTGTACCATTGGTAACATTTCCTATGTTTTCTGATCAATTTTATAACGAGAAGTTGGTTGTACAAGTGATTGAGACTGGTGTAAGGTTGGGAGTTGAAAATGCTGTGAACTTTGGAGATGAAGATGAGTTTGGTGATGGTGTTCAAGTGAGTAGGGAAAAGGTTAAAGAGGCTATAGAGATGGTGATGGGGGAAGGTGAAGGGAAAAATGAGAGGAGAGAAAGAGCTAAGAAGTATGCTGATATGGGAAAGAAAGCAATTGAAGAAGGTGGTTCTTCTTATATCAACACGTTGAAGTTAATTGAAGATATCATGCATTTCAAATCAAATGTCTAAATTTAAGTTTTGTAAGTTCCAAATGCATTCATGTGTTGTATAACACATTTGAGTGATGTTTTGTTTTTTCTTTAAATTATTATGTATTGCTTGTGTTTTATTTTCACAAATGGGAACTTGTGGATTTATTTATGGATTATAATAAATTGTTGTTTGTTTTGTTTAGAATTTTTAAACTGGTTTCTTTTTAATTTATTTTAATAGAAATTGGGTTGTGAATTTTGAATGGAAATGGTGAATGATGAGCAAGAATTTATGTGTTCTGTGTTTTATTTTTTATGTTTAAAATTTTATTGGGAGAACATTGCATCTATTTTGAAGTTATAAACAACATACACTGTGATAAAATATCGATTTTCTAACTAGTGTTTTTAGGTTGGTTGACTATTGGTCCGAAACAAAAATAATGGCCGTCATCTACTCCTTGGTTGGGCAATGTAATCGATAGAATTTTTTGACTACGCATCTTCAAAACTTACCAAATGCATATTTTAATATAATTTTAAAAAACAAACTACCTATTCCTTTGATTGAGCCAACAACAACTAATAGGAAATAGAGTGCACATTCAAATCTCAATAACTACACTTTTTATATTTAAAATATAAATTACTTATGTTTTCGGCTGAGCAAACAACAAATAGAAAAAGTCTTTGGGTATGTTTGGATTGGTGGTATGAGATAGAATGAAATGGAATGGAGTGGTAACTAATGAGATTCCATTGTTTGGATATAAAAATAATTGATGGAATGGAATGGAACATGATGGAATCCATTCCATCCCATTCTATCCAAATCCCCATTTTTTGTTCCAACCAATTTTGGGTGTATATGATGGAATGAGATATTTTCAATAAAATAACCAAATAATGGAGTGAGATCTATATTCCATCCCGCTCCGTTCCATTCCGCTCCGCTATGTTCCACTCTGCCCCGTTCCGTTATTTTACATCAATCCAAACATAGCCTAAGGTGTGTTCAATTCACAACAACTACACTTTTATTTTTATTTTTTGATGCTTCAAAATCTGGTGTCTAAGATCCAGATATCTTGCAATGTAGAACATACTTGGGATTGGACGTTGGAACACAATAGAGATTTTTTTGTCAAATCCTATTACAACCAGCTTAATTCTGCAGTGGCTGGGTTTCACTTCCAAGAGGCGGATTTACTTTTTATTAAGGTGCTTTGGAAGACTTGTGTGCCTTTGAAGCTTAAGATCTTCGCTTGGAGGCTGATTTGTGACAGGCTTCCGACTCGCCTCAATCTTGCAAATAGAGGTATTGTGACTTCTCCCCATGATAAAGTTTGTGTTTTGTGTTTCCAAGAGGAGGAGGAAGCAATGCATTTATTCTTGACCTGTTCTAAAACTCATCTCTTGTGGACCAAAATTTTTGATTGGTTGAGAGTGCCTTTGATAGCTACCGATTCTATCAGTAAACACGCCTTGCTTTGGTTTTTGGCTTTGTTTGACAAGGGTAAGGAAGACAAGAGTTGTTACGTGTGGTTTGTCACGGTTTGGTGTATTTGGTCAACGAGGAACATCGTCATTTTCAAGGATGACGTTTGTGTCGTTGAGGAAATTTTCAATCGTATTGTGACTCTCTCATGGAGATGGTTAGAATTAGATCGTAAAAAATGTAATTTCTACGACTGGACGAAACATCCTTTTGACTTTTTGTAACAGCCTAAGAGTTGTTTGTCCTCTCTTTTTGATTGGTTTTTTGTATGGGGTTGGAGAATCTATTTTTCTCCCTTTAATACAATTTGCTTATTAAAAAACATATTTTTTTGTTGAGTAAACAACCGATAGGAAAAGTCTTTCACTAGGTATCTTAAATTATATTTATTTTTAAATTTTAAATTAGACTACTTATTCCCTTTATTGAAGTGGGAACCATTTGGAAAAGTTTCATCTATCCTCTTGAATAATAGGTCACCTAACCCATAGGAAAGCCTTAAATAATATACATTTTCCATCGACTGTATGTCTGATTGATAAGAAAACTTATGTCTATTAAGACATGCTTCTCCAACATTATTTTGTGTTTTGATAAAAACAATGTCTCAGGATCAATTGCATTATCAAGAAGGAAAAAGATCATATAGCTTTCAAGTATCTCTTGTTACAAGTTTTGGAATTCAAATAATCAACAAGAGACAAATGGACTTTGAGGAATTGATCAAGCATATAAGGTACATGTTACAATTATGCATAAATTAATACATTAGTTGCTCAGAAAATCTGCATATTTCATCTCTAAGCATTTTAAAGTGCTTTTGAAACTTAGTCAATTGATTAACATTGGTTAAAAACCGATTTTCACATTTTCTATCAGCTGTAACTAATTACACACGACAAATTCAATTTTTGAAAATCTGTTCAACTGTAACTAGTTAACCAAACCCTGTAACCAGTTACAACCACAAATATTTTTAAAAATATGTTTTAACTTCATCAGTAACCGGTTACGATGATGTCTAAACCTGTTACCACTGAAGTAGTGGCACTTTTTCATGAAAAATTATATTCCAACGTTTTTCAAACTTGATCTTGAACCATACAAAATGCTTGATAATTTTAGACTGATTCAAAATGGTGTTTTCCACACTATAAATAGCCAATGTTTCAGAACTTTAAAACTCCCTCCCTCAATAATTTATAATTTCAAAACTCTTTCAATTTTCAACTAAGTTACTAGAGTCATACTTTCTGTGAAACTTTCCGCATTAAAATCTTACAAGTATCATTAAATTTTCACTCATAAAATTTTGAGCACTTAAGTATTACTCTTGTATATTGTATACATTGAAGGAAATATCAATTCTCAATAATAGATACATATTCAAATCTTCTTCTTTATAACATTCTGTTTGTGTGGATTACAAAGTGTTAAGTGATCTTTGGTTGAGATAAAAAGTGGTGTACTTTTTATTCAAATTGTAAAAGAAAATGGCGTGTTTTCTTGTATTTTAGATAAGTGTATGAGTTACCTTGGTGTGAGGATTGTACAAGTTCTAACATAGTGAAATCTCTCATGGGTCATGAGGGGACTAGACGTACCCTTGTTTAGAAAGGGGGACTAGTATACATTTTGGTGTCTTTTATTTTCCAGCACTTACTTTATGTATTTTATCATTCATATCATTTCCAAAAAAAAAGGACACTTGCCATCGCTCATGATCCTTTTGTTCCTACTAGTGTTATCAATGGTGTTGGGACAACAAAGATAAAAAGTTCATGGGATGAAGATGATAAGAAAAAGGTCCTCTACAAAAAGAAATTAATCAAATTACTCCAAGCAGCTATAAGCATGGATGAATTCTTCTGTGTCTCGCAATGCACAATGCAAAAAAAATTTGGGATACATTATTAGTTACTCATGAAGGAACCGCTGAAATAAAAAGATCAATATTGACCACTTTATGTCAAGAGCATGAGCTATTCATAATGCATCCCGGAGAATCATCCCTTGACTTCTAGAAAATATTTATACACTTGACCATTCACTTGATTGCCCTCGGTAATACTTTTACTAACGATGAACTTAATCTTAAAGTGCTTAGATCTTTAACCAGGGAATGGAAACCAAAGGTAACGACAATTTCTGAAAAGAAGAGTCCATCTAATATGTCATCTACATATTTATTCAGAAAACATCAAGAGCTTGTGATTGAAATTGGGAGACTATAAAAGCATGAGATTCAAGAAAAGAAATCCAAAGACGTTTCTTTAAAAGTTAACTCAGCGGAAGAATTAGAAGAAGATGCTCTGGATGAAGATGAGAACTTCATGCTTCTTGTAAAAAGGCTAAGTAAGCTTTTCAATAATGATAAAATTTTAAACTTTGCAAAAAGAAAGAAAGTTTTCAAGAAGAAAGAAGCCTCTACGTTAACACAAAGGTAGTATTTGTTACTTAATTGGTTATTCTCACTCAGATTATGCAGATTGTAAAATAGACCGGAAAATCACAGGCGGGAATCCTAGGCACAGCTCTAGTATCATGGTCCTATAAAAAGCAAGCATGTGTTAATCTTAGTACAACTGAAGTAGAATATATTGCACCAGGAAGTTTTGTGCACACACTCTATGGTTAAAGCAACAACTTAGTGACTATGGCGTAAACCTTTGATTTTCGTTAAAGTGTTACAACACAAGTTCTATAAACATAACCAAAAATTCAGTCATGCACTTCAGAACCAAACATATAGACATTATACATCACTTTCTACGAGATCATGTGCTTAAAGGAGATGTCATAGTCACTTTCATTGATACACAAAACTAATTGGTAGATATTTTCAATAAACCATTAGCCCAAGAATCCTTCTATAAGATTCGAAGAGAGCTTGGAATATTGGATGAGAATGATATCTAAACTTATCACAAGGACAATTCTGCATCATGATTTAATAATCATCAAGGTACATATTTACGGTTTTTCTTTATAAATTAATTCACAACTTCATATGTGAATTTATAAACCCTTATTTATATGTTATGTTTTTTTCCTTACTATATGTTTCTAACATGTGTCTATGTGTTTATGTCAGTTATCAACCAAACATGGTGGCCAGACAATTTGACATAGGCGATTTCTACCAAGCTCCCTTTTTGTTCATAAGGACGAAATCTATTTGGCCACCACTACACTGTTGAATGGAAGCTATCAAGCTTGTTTAGATTATTATGCCAAAGAACTCCTTACTCTAACCCCTTTTAAATTTTAAGCTTCTTATTTATGCACACAACAATTTGAAGAATGGGGGTCGGCTTATCTTCTTGATGTCTTCGTGAATCACTCGACTCTTCTATAACATTTAACATACACTTTTTCTTCTCTATAAACTAAATGGAAGAACAAAAGTAGAGATATTAACATCAAGGAAATCCAAGCCTTTTAACGTTACTTGGATAGTGTGTGTAACCCAGGTCAACTTAGTCAGACTATCTATGATGCAACCCATACTTTAAAACACAAAGTTACTAAGAAATTCCAAAAACTGAAATTTCCTCCTTATATTAAAGATATGTATGATTTCGCTTTAAAATTTTAATTTTTCAAGCTTCCACCATTACTAACCTGCAAATTTGGCTTGAATTTTTGTCCACCATTTCAGACTGGTTTACTTGTGGGTCTTTGTCAGCTTTAAATAATGAATTGAAAAAACCTGCCCAAATAATAGTTTCGACCAAGTGAAATATATAAAATTTTCCATTTCTCTTGAGAATTAATCTTGATCACGTTCGAGTCTTAGACACCATCCAATAAGGTGAAATAAAAAGACTTGTAGAATTTAATAACTCCATTTTTTGTATCCTTTTATTTACCTGTGTCAAAACCTTGCAGTTGTGCCCTTTGCTTCAAAAGGATCAAAGAAAAAGAAGGAGGATGAAGTTGTTGACATCCATGAAGAACTTAGCCAACCCAAAGAAATAAAACCCCTAAAACTTTGTTTTTTCTTTTGCTGACACGTCTTTCTCTCTCCCTTGCTTATTCTTATTCTTTTTTCAATGTCGAAAAAGAGAGAGTGGCTTCACTACTACTACCTCCACTCAAAAGAAAGAAAAGAAATCATGTTAAAATCTAAAGCACTTAGTATTTATGTATACTGGATCTTATCCTCTATGTCTAGATGTGCATTTGCATCTTAGGACACTTAAAATCAAGTTTAAATCATTTTTACAAGTCAAAATTATGTTTTATGTGTAAAACATGGTTATGGGTTGACTCATGCACTCTTAAGAACGATACATACTGAAGGCCTTTTAATATCAAAGTTTCTATCTTCTATGTAGGTCGATACATAATATGTTGAGGTCGACTCCTGACATCTTGAGGTCTAATTTTGGATTGTTGTAATCAAATTGGGTTGAGAATTCTTTGGGGGTTTCATTGATAAAACCATTTAGGGTTTTCCCTCCAAGATCAAGGGTGATTTGTGGTGTTTTTGCACAAGATTTTGCAATGAGGATTCAGCCGAGTGAAAGCTTTGAAGAACAGGGTTCTGTCAAAGGACTAGCGGTAATTAGAGGATCGAATTGGAAATCATGGGTCACTTGATATTGCCTAAGATCAAGGGAAGAGAATAAGATATGATCAACATCAAACTTAAGGTTTGGAGGTTTGGATTTCTACTTTTTCTCCTCTATACTACATTTACAAAGGTTAATTGAATATCTCAATTCCATTTAGAATTGGGGGAAGACGTACCCATTGTGAGGACAATTAGGGAACTTCCTAAAAAAATTCTTGCGTTCTCTCTCTCTCTCTCTCTCTACAATTTGTGAATTCAATTTGTGTGCAATTTTCTACATTGAAATTCTTTTATGTTGAAACATTTTAAACTGTTTTCTAGTAAGATAGTTGCAATCTAAACAACTGCAATTGTTGTTTCATATCATATACACAAAAGAAAATCATCTTGGTGTTTATTGCACACCAAGTGTTTGACAAATTGTGTTAGTAAATATTTGTTTCTAATTTCATTAGAAATTGAATATCAAAGTGTGACATAGTTCATACGTTATTTAGAAAAACATATTGATTTGGTTTTTCATCATTGTAATACATTTTATTACAGTTTAATACGCATATCTGATTCTTTCGATAATGGTTCGGGATAGATGAGCGTCGATCTGGAATTTCTTTTGCTTGCCAAAGTGAATCATTTTTAAAATAGATCTTTTAATCTAAGAAAATTTTATTTTCGATCTATTCACCCTCTCTAGATCGTTGCCTTCGTATAACAAATGGTATCAGAGCACCGATTTATCTTGTGCTTCGAAACCGAATCTAAAAGGGCGTAAACTATGGTTATTGGAAGGATTATATGCGTATCCATATCAATTATATTTATATAAATATATGGAACACCATCCAAAATGGTCCATTTGAAATTACTATGACCAATGCGGATGGTGATGTTGTACCTAAACCAGAAGCACAATGGAGTGCAGATGATGAGAAAAAGTGGTTATGTGATTGGAAAGAAAGGAATATTCTTATATCTGCTTTAGGAGTTGATGAATATTATCATGTTTCCCAATGTACAACCGCTAAAGCTGTGTGGGACTCATTGCAAGTTTCCCTTATGGGAACAAATGAAGTTAAACAAGGTAGAATCAATACTTTGAACCAAGAGTTTGAACTCTTTCTTATGAAGCATGGTTAAACCATTGCCGATATGCAAAAGAGATTAACTCATCTTTGTAAACCATTTGAATGCACTTGGCAAACCTGTTTCCAATGAAATTCCTACTAAGAAAATTTTAAGATATCTTAATAGGGAATGGCAACCTAAGGTCACTGCAATCAAGGAAGCTAACAACCTCTTAACATTAGACATTACTACTTTGTTTGGTAAGCTTAAAGAACATGAGCAAGAGCTCACATGCTTGGAGAAACATAAGAAGAAGAACAAAGAAAAGGAGGTGGACAAACTCGATTGCTTTAATGGCTTCTAATTCTAATTCCGCTTCTAATTCTAATTCCTCTACTAAAGAACAAGATGATAGTGGAACTAGTGATGATGAGTGTTGAGGTGATAGAGAAATGAGGTTGTTTGCTAAAAGGTACCATAAGTACATCAAGATAAATGGAGTGAAACACTACGGCGAGAATCTCATCAACTATAGAAGGCAATCAAATTCCTCAAAGCAAGATGAGAATAAGAAATAAAAATCTAAATGTTCATGCTATAATCGTGGAAAAGTCTATCATTATAAGCCAGATTGTCCATTGCTTAAGATGGATAAAGGAAAGGGTCAACATGTAACGCCTCGATTTCGATTATTTCCCATTTTGTTGAGTCTTTTATTTAAATTGAGTGATAAATTATTTTATTTGTGAAATTGGTGTGTTAATATGCTATGTTGACATGTTATGATATTTTACCGTTTTTGAGAGTTTTCGGGGAAATTAGAATGGAGGGTATTTTAGACATTTCTCAATTAATGATAAGTTAGAAATTTAGTGGAAATAGAATTGTGGGAGAAAATGAATTAATTTAATTTGAGTAGAAAATAAGAAAATAGAAAAGAAAAAGAGATAAGGAGAGGAAATAGGAAAGAAAGAGAAAGAAAAGAAAGATAGAGAGAAAAAGGAGAGAAAGAAAGAGGAAGAGGAGAAAAGAGAAGAAAATAGAGGAAAAGCTTGGAAATCTTCAAAACAACTTCTAGGAATCGATTTATCCGGGTAAGGGTGTGAAATCTTATTATCTTATCAATGTATATCATTATGTATGATTGTGTTGTTGTTGTTGTTGTTGATTTTTATGAGTTTTGGTATAAACCCATTTGTGTAGAAGTGTTAGAATTCGATTTAATCATGTTGGAAATGATGTTTTCGTATCCCTTGTTGTTGGTACATGATAGATATATGTTATGGTACATCAAATTGATATTTTTCTGGATTTAGATGATGAATTTGGAGGAGTTTGGATGAAAAACGCAGAACCAAGTTCTGTAGAATTTTTCTGCATTTGCCCAGGCCGTACGCGTATGGGGCATGTTCATACGCGTATGAGCCTAGGCGTTACGCGTATCATTGGCTTGTTTTTGGGCCATTACGCGTATGGAATGTGACTTTTCCCGGCCATCTGGTGATACGCGTATGGTGTTGGGCATACGCGTATGGGCTTTTAAACATGAGTTTTGGGGGAAAAATGATTTCTGCCCATACGCGTATGGGCCTTGGAAATACGCGTATGGGATGGCGAGGAAGCAGGGCCGTATGCATATGAGAAGGGCCATACGTGTATGGTCAGGACAATTGTAAAATGGGGCTTTTCAAAATATCGTTTTCGTTTTTCTTTCGTAACTTTTGTTCCGCTTATCCGATTTTTACATTCTTGGTATCGTTGTGAAGCTATTGAGCTGTACTTTATTATTATGATGATTTGGAAATTGTTAGCTGATTTAATTATGTCGGAAAGTCGGGAATAGTGTTATTTAGCGACTTTTACCGTTTTGAATGTGTGTTTTGGAGATGAATCATACAATAGTGCATTGATGTGAATGTATATAGATTGTATGTGATTGTATGAGATGAATACATGGATATATTTTGAATATGTATGCATTTCAAGAATGTCTTGAGTCATTTTGTATGTGAAGCATAATGATGTACATTTTTGTGTTGTGGGATTCTAATGAGAATCCGCTATAACGTCGTGTGCCCATGTGGGGTGTGAGCGATGATTATAGACGATCGTGTGCCCATGTGGGGTGTGAGCAATCGGGTCGTGTGCCCGTGTGGGGTGTGAGCGATCCATAAACATTGTGTGCCTATGTGAGGTGTGAGCAATGGGTGAGCATCGTAGGCCCGACGGGGAGTTACATTGGTAACGAGCGATGGTTCCAATAAGTTCCTGAGTGAACTTGAGATGATTGAGTCGGTACCGCATTGCATTTGCATAGAGTCGTGAGTCGGTCTCTATGATTTGCATTTATCATCTTTATAACGGTGCATTGATGAATAAACATGAATATGTATGTTTATGTGGAATGATAAGAATTGTGAAAGTATGCATGATGAATATGCTTGGTTTTGTATATATATATACATTGTAATGTATATGAGTGAATCGTGATGAATTGTGGTGAGAATGTGGAATATGTGTATTTTTATGCTAAGATATATAATTATATGCATTGTTATTATGATAATATTTCTCACCCTTCTGCTGTTTTATGATGCTCTATGAGGCATTGCAGAGTAGGTATGCTGGTGGTCTTTTTGTGAAGCGTGTCTTCATTCTTTTGGTCGGTCGGCTATGATATGTAGCACCGGGTAGCTAGGAAGTATATGATTCTTTTGTGATACATTTGTACATGTATCTTGTGAAGGAAACAGCGCTACTGTCAATAAGGGAAAGTTAATTCCCTTATATAGGTAAATATTTCACAACGGTTTTCTAAATAACCGTAATGATAAGTATATATTATTTTAATAATATCACAACGGTTAGTTATATTAACCGTAGCGATACCCATTATACTTTGTACAATTTTCGACTCCATGCAACAACATTTTTCTATAATTACGTAAAATAGAAAAATGTTATTGCCTCGAGTCGAACCTTGTACCAAGTATAAGGGGTATCGCTACGGTTATTATTACTAACCGTTGTAATATTATAACCCTTGCTCTTCCCGGAGTAGAGAACACTCTGGCCAAGATAATAATGATTTAAAATTTTCTCTGTTTTAAAAAAATATCGTTCCAGAATATCAACCATTTACAAGTTATCATCATTGCAAGCATTAAACTATCAGACTTTTCATCTTCAACCTCATCTATAAATAGACAATTTTAAATTTCTTCATAACATATTCTTCGTAACAATGAGTTCTACAAATGAGAATGCTAGAAACATCACCAATGAGGGCACAAATGAGCAACGTCAGCCGCCAAATGAGGAGGTCCATCCAGGGGCCAACGTCAAGGATGGGTTAAGGGTAAGGAAGGAGAAGAAGAAGAAGAAGAAGAACAAGAAGCTGAAGAAGAAAAAGAAAAAGACGAAAAGGAGGACTGTTAATTATGATTCCGATGAGGGAAGTGAGGAGATAGTCATGGATTATGAAGATGCATTTGCAGCTATGGGCTCTGACATTGATAAATATATGTAATATATGATTATCAATGTACTCTTCTTATCTGGAATCTTAATAAAGTTTTCTTTTATATATTATATATATTTTTTTATTTTTAAAGAAGTTTTCTTTTATTTTTATATATTCTCTTGCACTTAAAAATAGAAAAACAAAGATGAATTTTGAGTTTTGAGGATAAATCCCCGTAACACTAACAAAAGAAATAAAATATATGTTTAAAATCTAAAAATATGGAAAAAAATATGTAGTTGCTGGGAATCGAAGCTTGTTACACATCATGTATTACAACGGTGTTTTAATACAAGCGTGTTTAAAATGTAAAAATATGGAAAAAAATGCTGTTGCTGGGAATCGAAGCTTGTTACACACCATGTATTAAAACGGTTTTTTAATACGACCGTCGTTAAATATAGCGTTATAAATCAGCTACAAATTTTTTAACCTATTACAACGGTGGGATACGAGTCCGTTGCAAACCTGGCGTTGTTAAATGGGTTTTTCGAGGTAGTGTCATAGACAACAGACCTTGGTATCACGATATCAAATGCTTCCTTCAGAAACAAGAATACCCGCCTGGGGCATCCTGAAAAGACAGGAAGACCCTCAGAAGGATGGCAGGCAATTTCTTCCTGAGCGGTGATACACTCTATACGAGAAATTTTGACATGGTCTTGCTCCGATGCGTAGACAGACCAGAAGCAAACACGCTGATGAAAGAAATTCACGAAGGATCATTTGGCACTCATGCCAACGGACACACAATGGCGAGAAAAATACTGAGAGCAGGATACTATTAGTTAACCATGGAATCTGTTTGCTACAAGTACATGAGGAAATGTCACAAGTGTCAGATATACTCAGACAAAATCCATGTATTACCAACACATCTCAAAGTTCTCTCTTCCCCATGGCCTTTTTCCATATGGGGAATCGACATGATTGGCATGATCGAACCCAAGGCTTCAAACGGACATCGGTTCATCCTGGTAGCCATTGACTACTTCACCAAGTGGGTCGAAGCAGCATCATACACCAATGTAACCCGACAAGTGGTAGTCCGATTTATCAAAAACAATTTCATCTGCCGTTATGGTGTTCCAAGCCAGATCATTACTGACAATGGATCTAACTTTAACAACAAGATGATGAAAGAGTTGTGTGCTGAGTTCAAGATCGAACACCATAACTCATCTCCCTACCGACTGTAGCGAGCGATTTTTGTCGGTGACACGACCACCTTATCGCTGGGGTTTTCCTCACCGCAATGGTAGGAGGGGGTGCTACTTTCTGATTTCTTATTTATCCCATGAAGTTGGAAGGGAAAGGGAAGGTGTCTAAAACTAACCTTGCACGCGAACGTCTAACAGGACAAACGCTTAAAGAGATTGGGGGGTCCGGGGTCAGGTTATACAATGGGTAGTTGTCAGTTACCCATCCTATATGTGGTTATCCACAGGATATTAGCTTTAGGTTTTGCTTTGTACTTGATGGTATTTATCTGTTAATGGGTTGGGAAAGTTTCTTGGGAAATGTGGCAGGGAGAGTGAGTTTTTTGTTGATGTTTTTGGTAAGGTGCTGAACCTTAGTTTTGATTGGTGTATGAAGGTACTTGACCTAGAGTTTTTTATTAGTATGCTCGCTAAGATTTCACAATCTTTTGCTTATGTATTCCCGTTTAAACGAAACAGGGAAATCAGAGCAATCGTAGTTCCTCCTATTCTAAGGGAGGAAAAAGATATTTTAGTGTCTCGTTCAAAGCCTAAGACAGAGGCTAAATGGAGTATTTGTGTCTTGTTCAAAGCCCAAGATTGAAGCTAAAAGGTTTACTGAAAGAGAATTTGTTTATCTCTAAAGAGGGATTGTTGATTTTTGTGTGCCTTGATCAAAGCCCAAGGTTGAAGCTAAGAGGTTGATTAACTCCACTGGGGAAGTCCTTATACAAAGCCTAAGAGGAGGCTGAATGAGACCGACTCAACACGAGAGTGGATATATTGGTGTCTTGTACAAAGCCCAAGACGCAGGCTAAAAGAGACTAACTCTTTGGGGATATCCTTATATGAAGCCTAAGAGGAGGCTAACTCCGCTGGGGAGGTATTTATCTGTCTTGTATAAAGCCCAAGATTGAGGATAAAAGGGTTTGACTCAACAAGAGAGTGTTTTTTTATCTGTCTTGTACGAAACCCGAGGTTGAGACTAAAAAGGGTTGACTCAACAAGAGAGTACTTTTTATCTGTCTCGTACGAATCCCGAGATTGAGGCTAAAAATGGTTTACTCAACAAGAGAGCCTGGAACGTGATTGACTCAACAAGAGAGTCTGAAAAGTGGATGACTCAACAAGAGAGTCTGAAAAGGTGATTGACTCAACAAGAGAGTCTGAAAAGGGTGATTGACTCAACAAGAGAGTCTAAAAAGTGATTGACTCAATAAGAGAGTCATTGTACAAAGCCCAAGAGAAGGCTGACTTTCCTGAGGAAAAGATCATTATACAAAGCCTAAGAGGAGGCTAACTTATGCTGGGAATTATTGAGATCCCGAGGCAAGTCCAAGTGGGGAATAAACTCTTGCAAGGGAATCTAGAAGAGTTGATGGATCAAATACCTTGAGGTTCTGATTTGGGATAATGTTATATGATGATAAACTGACCCGAGCTGGGGAATGCGAGAGACGGGGTTTTAGAACCCACAAGTTTTAACTCTGCTGGAGATTAATCCAGAATCCGGGGTTTCTTCCTATGTTTGTAGGGAACTTGAGAATGTCTTTGAAACTCAAGGAGATTTAGAATGTCCAAGTCTATTAGTGTGGTCTATCTTTGTACAAGCCCCAAGAGGTGGCCGACTCTTTTAAGGGATGAGTATCAACCCTAAAATTGGTCTGAGGGCTTTTGCGACTCTTTTAGAAAGACAGCTCTAGCAAAGAATGACTAAGTTCTGTCCTATACCTCTAAGAGGTCGTGAGGGTCCTTGTATGAAGCCCAAGAGAAGGCATGAGAACTTTTAAGAAGCCGAGGGGTCCTTGTACAAAGCCTAAGAGGAGGCGGGGATGCTTTTAGGAAGTCTGTGGGTCTCAAACCAAAAAAAGTTCAAGAAATTCTATTCACAGAGAATAGATCATTTAGCGAAAGTTCTGTGATTTGAAGAAACTCAGGAGATGCTATTCACAGAGAATAGATCAACTCCGGGGAGTAGAATTTCTTTGACAATTTCTAGGGGTGACAGTCTGAGAAAAGGTTCACCGAGAATACTGCCTTTCTCTTTGTTCCATATTGTTTAACCCAAAGAGAAGGGAAGACTGTATCTGGAAATCCTATGGGGATCTAGTTTTGTTTGTATTTAAGAGTGACCAGACGGGCTTTACCTAGTTCTAGACCTAGTTGCTGGGGAAAACTCTAAATAACTATACTAGTATATATACAGTTGATATATGACAAGTATTTAAAGGAGTATGAAAGAAGACTAACCATGCGCAGCTTCCCACAATACAGTTATATATATTTGACATGTATTTAAAAGAATGAAAGAAGACTAACCATGCGCAGCTTCCCACAATATAGTTATATATATTAAAGCGAGTAAATAAAAGCGGATAAAAACTTACAGGTGAGCAATCTTCCATGCTGTTTTGTTAGTTGTTCAACGAAATTAAAGAAAGTTTTGATAACAACTGTATATTTGAATCTAAATCAAAAGGGAAGTTGTTTTGAAAAGATTGTACTGGGACTTATACAACGCCTGAGGCCCAAAAGGTTTTTTGTACAAAGGTATGGGTCTTACAACTCAGGGAGAGGCCCAAAGATTATTTTGAAAAAAGAAAGATGGGACTTACAACACGAGGGTAGGCCCAGATGGTTTGTTTGAAAACGCGATCGCGCCGAGGTTTTTGAAAACACCGCGGGTCTTATACAATGTCCGAGGCCCAACAAGGTATCTTATTTACAAGGAATGGGTCTTACACTCTATTAGAGGCCCAAAACTGTTTTTGTACAAGTGATGGGGCTTACAACTCAAGGAGAGACCCAAGGGTTACTTTACACAGGCGATCACGCTGAGATTTTTTATTGTGTCGAGACTTATACAATATCTGAGGCCCAAAATGGTTTTGGTTAAAGGGGATTGGGTCTTACACTCTATTAGAGGCCCAAGAATGTTTGAAAAGGATTTGTGAGGGTGAAAATCAAAGAAACCCTAATTTTATCATTTTCAAAAGTAAATTCTTAAAGAAAATCAATAAATAATGATAAAATACCAAATAAGATTGAATGAAAAACTTGTGATTTTTGGTTGAGACTTGAAAAATGATGTTTTAATCACAAGATGAATTAAAACTCATTTGGTTTTGATTTTCAAGATAAAAATCCACTTTTAAAATTGTTTAAAACAATTAAAAATGAATTTATTTACAAAAATATCAACTATATTAAATAATTAAAATAAATCTAATTTTTTGTGGAATAAAATATTTTAACATTTTTGTGATTTTTTGCAAAAAGAACCAATAAAAAATCATTAAAATTGAGAGAGTTATTAATTTTCCAAATTATTTAAAATAATATAACAAATATTAAAAAATGGAAAAAAAAGTAAAAAGAGGATCTGGGCCGAGGGGGATTCGAACCCCAGACCTCTTATGTGTAGCGTGCGCCTTCTACCACTGGGGTGGTGATACATCCGTGTATCAAAACCACCCCATGAATACATGAGGCATGACTTGTTTTTGGCCTGGCCAAGGCAAGGCAAGGCAAGGTTTTGGCCAAAAACGTGACGCTTGAAACTTTCTCATTTCTCCTTGGATTGGGACAAAATTTAGGTCTATCTTGCCTAGAATTTCACAAGGAATCCAATGGCGGTGGTGGTTTTTTCAGATGAGGTTCCTATTTCAAAACCCGATAGTGTTCTTGAAATAGGCCTATAATTGCATTTTCTATGCTACCTCTTGTTACAGGCATGAATTACATGATGAATTAGTTCAAACACAACATATATAACATGTATGAGATGTGCATGATCAGTGGACTTCAAAGCAATGCATATTTCAAAGAGTTCAAGTTGTGATGCTTACCTCTTTAGGAGCTTGTTGTGCAATCTGCCAAGCTTCTTGTGCCAGAAGTAATTTGATGTTTTGGACACTCTCAATTGATCCCTTAGAAGCTTTTATAATGGTTGGAACCAGCTGGAATCCTCAGGAACAAGTTTGAGCTCTTTCTTGCAAAAAGGGCAAAAGTGGCCAATATGGGAACTCTCTCAAATGGTGTTCCAGATGTGGGGAACCATTTGGGACAGTTCAAGGATGATATTTGTAGTGTGTTTGAGGTTTTATCTGGTTTTGAAAGTGACTAAATCAAGACATGGCTTGAAAAATGCAAAAAAGTCCAATTTTGAGGTTTTGAGAGGGGACTTTGTGATTTTGGTGTTATAGGTCATATGTGAGAGTTTGGACAACTTAGATATGATATATTGGATGTGTTTGGATCATGAGCTATGATGGAATTGCTCTCTAACTCAAAAATTTAGAGTTACCTTGCAAAATAAGGCATTTTTGCCTAGAGAAAGTGATTTTGAGGAAAGCAAGTGTTGTAGTGCTTTGGTGTACTCAAACTGAGCACAATTGAGCTCTATTTATAGTAGAGCAAGTTTGTTTTGCAAGCAATAGTGTGTGGCAACTACAACACTCCATTGGCCAATTGGATCACTTTGGAATCTTAAGTCTCCTCTAGCCATTGACTAGAGGTTAGAGCACAGACTTTGTAGCTTTGGTTCAGAGATAATCTTGGACTGAATTCAGTTGGAATAGGCTCGGTTCATGCCACCTTGGTGCATCCATTGAATGCTTGAAAACAAAATTGGAGTCTTGAAGCATCTTTAGCCTTTTTAGGTTTGGCATGCTATTTGTAGATTCTTGGACTTTGGAGGCTTGGAGATCAGATCACCCCCCTTGGATTTGATCCTCAGATGTGTCCAAAATGATGACAAGGCTTGGATTTGTCAGATTTGAACAAATCAAAAAATGCACAAAATCTGCCAAATCTGTTTTGAAAAAATCAGTTCATGATGCCATGTTTCAAGGGTTGTATCTCCTTGCTCAAATGGAATTTGGAGATGATCTGGTACTTGTTAGAAAGCCCTCATGGCATACTTTAACTTTGATGTCCAAACCAAGATCTGGTTTGACTTGGATCAAGGTGAAAACTACCCCTACCTTTTGGAAAAAGTAAGGCAGATTTTGACTTAGTGAAAGTTTCACTAAGTGTTGGAAAAATGTGATTTTCATGTTTTCAGCCATTTTGATCAATCCATAACTAAAAATCCATGGAGAATTGGAATGAGATGTAGTTGACACTTTTAAAGTATGCCATGAGAGCTACAAATCTATCTTTGGACTATCCAAAATGGTTGCTTGGATCTCAAGTTATGATCCTTGGAAGTTGGTACCCTTGCCATTTTGTTTCACAACTTCGAAAAATTCTAAATTTTTTATGGTTACCCCTTTTACAAGTTAACTCACTTTCTTTGGTTTTTCTTGATGACTGATGATTCCAATCACACATTAACATCATTTTAGGGTTAAGGAACCTTGGTTGACCAAAAAATCAAAAAGTCAAACTTTGACTTTTTGTACAGTTGACTTTTTCAGCAGATGAAATCTAAACTGTGCGATCCTCTATGAAATCAAGTCCTTGACCTAAATCAAACTTAATAGATGGATTTCATAGGTAATATAGGGTGTATTGAATCATGTCCCAAGGTTTGGGAGCATGTCTTGGTCAAAAAGTCAAAGGTACAATTGACTTTTCTCTCAAAACCCTAATTGTGGTTCAGATGAAATTGAAACTAGTGAATCAAGCTTCTTGGATCAATCCATTGTTGCAAATGGATCAATATGGTGTATTGGAGACCCTCAAATCATGCCTTGAGGTCTTGGCTCATGTTTTGTCCCAAAAGTCATCTTAGGGGTGAATTAGGTCAAGAAACCCTAATTCCTGATTTTTGATAAATGCATCCCTGAGGTTAAATTGACTTGATGATTGGGTCCATGAGGTCCGATGGAGTATCTTATGTTATGCTTTAAAGCATTGGCTCATGCCCAGAGGAAGATTTCCATCTAGAGGCCCTGGTCGACCAAAACCCTAATTTGGTGATACTAGCGATCTTGAGGCTTGATCCACTTGGAAGGTTGCAACTTTGTGCTTGATTCTTGATGCGGGAGTCCTCTTGATCCTTTATAGGTTTTTGAGAAGTTAGACAAGTTGAAGATGATGTCATTCCTTGATTGATCCTTTGTCTAAGTGCTCTGAGAGGGCTTAAAACCCTAATCCTTGTTTGTGGTGAATGCTCACCCCTCTTTGGGGAGACTGATGAGGCATGATGGTTCATCCATATTGTGGTGATGATTTACACAATGATGGGAAATCTTGGTGGTCAAAATTTGGGGTATGACGGATGCCCCTATTTAATCTTCTTGGACCCGAAGGTGTGAATGGCGAAGGTATTCGGACATTCGGGGTGCAAGATGATTAAATATCAGAATACCCGAATTTTTGACGGTGGTTATGAATGGCAGTTTGCTCATCCATCTTCTTTCTCTAAGCAATGATCCTTAGAAAAGGTAAACTTCCCCTCGATCCTGGTCTTTAGCCAAGGAATTGGTCTCAGTTTCTGATATAAACTTCCCCTCGATCCTGGTTTCCTACCAAGGAACTGGTCTCAGTTTTTGAAATAAACTTCCCCTCGATCCTGGTTTCCTACCAAGGAACTGGTCTCAGTTTTCTGAAATAAACTTCCCCTCGATCCTGGTTTCCTACCAAGGAATTGGTCTAAGTTTTTTGAAATAAACTTCCCCCGATCCTAGTTTCCTACCAAGGAACTGGTCTCAGTTTCTTTTGTCAATAAACTTTCTTGACAAGGGACGCTGTTTGTTAGCGGATTTCCTCAAACTTCTCACCGAATTTTTCTGGGGAGATGCCATTTGATGGGAAAAACTTTTGACGTCAAACTTGCTGGGGAACCCATTCGTCTGAGTTGCAGAGGTGCACAAACTTCTCTATTTGGAGACGCCATTTGTCGACTCTACTGGGGAAAACGAGTCTCTTGAGGGACTACTTTCGACTTGGGGATATTACATCATACTTTTCTTCGAGATCTTCTCGGAGAAATGCCATACAATGTACCCCAATTTTGAGGTGCTGATGACTTCAATAACATTGACTCTATTGGAGAGAAAAATAAATGTGTTGCTGAGAGCCTTTGGTTGTGAGGCTTTTCTCTGGGGATTTTCCTTAATCGGAGAAAGCGAAGATCTCATCTTCAATGGCGAAGAGTGACTTTTGTCGAACTTTTTCTTGTCTTTCAGAGGTTCAAGTTATCAAAGTGGTCAAGGGCCAACTCCAATCCAGAAATAAACTGGAGGAGAGAGATTGTTCAGACGCAATATTTCTTGACGAGGAAGGAACTGACAACTCGATTGAGAGGACTTCTATCACTAGGGGACAAGACCGACTAGAGTGATAGTGATGCAATATAAATATGAATGTAAATCAATAATGCATGATGTATGTATGTATATGCTGACAAAACTGACACGACATACAGACTAGTGGATGAACATGACTGGATACTCGGCCACTGCAGGGGACGAAGAAGTATCTTCGGTTCAAAATAGCAATTATGCCTTGCTTAGGAGAAAGTAGTTCCCGCGAGGAAAAACGTTGGTCGGGCTTAGTAGGTAAGAACTCTGCCGGGGATATCAGATGGGAAAATCACATCTGATACAGTTGATCCTTCGTTCAGGCGTACTGGTTTAGAAGGAGTACTTTGATGCTATACTTTGAAGCTTAATCACCTTTGGAGTAGCGATCGATGTTCTTTCGATGTTCAACAGTCAAAAGAATTGCCATCTTTATTTTAAAAGCAGAAAAATTTGACAAGTAAATTCATTTTTGTTTTATTTCAAGAATCGTTAATCATGTTAAAACGTCGTTCTGTAAATCTAAAACAAATAAGAATTGCAAACAAAAGCACAAGGCTCAAAGTTTATTGATAGGATGGAAACCAGCCAAACGCGTGATTCCATGGAGTATTTACAAAGTTTAGAAAATGGTAATTTAAGGGAAAAGGGCTACATTGAAACATAACGACCGCTATCCTTCTACCAACATTGAATTTCGGGCATCCTGAGCTTCCGTCGAAGATGACCTTCACTGGGGTTTTCTGATGGACGACATGACTGCTACTGGGGGATTTACCCTTGTTGGACGTAGTTACTTGCTATTATCCATAACTTTTGCCTAGGTTGTACTTTGACATTTCCAATCCCTCGGGATGATTTTTGCTTATGTCTCTAATTTTTGCTTGGACCGTCCTTTCGGGTTTTCAATCCACCGAGACATTTTTTTAGGCGAAGTATTTCTTGACTACATCAACATTTGTGGGATAGGCAAACTCTTCTCCGACCATGGTTGCAAGTCTCAAGGCACTGCCTGAGAAAGCTTTCTTGACCACATAAGGGCCGTCATAATTCGGAGTCCATTTGCCCCGAGAGTCAGTGAGAAAAGATTGTATCTTCTTGAGCATGAGGTCTCCTTTTCTGAAGACACGGTGTCAGACCTTTTTGTCAAACGCCTTCTTTATTCTTTGCTAATATAACTGACCATGGCATAGTGCCGTTATTCGCTTTTCTTCGATCAGATTCAGTTCGTCGTGTCGACTTTGGCACCATTCAGCCTCGGTTAGCTTAGCTTCCATCAATACCCTGATTGATGGTATCTCTACTTCTATGGGGAGCACTGCCTCCATGCCATATACTAGAGAGAAAGGGGTTGCCCCTATTGAAGTGCGGACAGATGTGCGATAACCGTGAAGAGCAAAGGGTAGCATCTTGTGCTAGTCTTTGTAGGTTACGACCATCTTCTGAACAATCTTCTTGATGTTCTTGTTAGCTGCTTCTACCGCTCCATTCATCTTAGGTCAGAAGGGAGATGAGTTATAGTGTTCGATCTTGAACTCAGCGCATAACTCTTTCATCATCTTATTGTTCAAGTTGGATCCATTATCAGTAATGATCTGGCTTGGAACACCATAACGGAAGATGAGATTGTTTTTGATAAAATGGACCACGACTTGTCGGGTTACATTGGCGTACGACGCTGCTTCGACCCATTTGGTGAAGTAATCAATGGCTACCAAGATGAACCGATGTCCGTTTGAAGCCTTGGGTTCGATCATGCCAATCATGTCGATTCCCCATATGGAAAAAGGCCATGGGGAAGAGAGAACTTCGAGATGCGTTGGCGGTACATGGACTTTGTCTGAGTATATCTGACACTTGTGACACCTCCTCATGTACTTGTAGCATTCGGATTCCATGGTTAACCAATAGTACCCTGCTCTCAGAATTTTTCTCGCCATTGTGTGTCCGTTGGCATGAGTGCCAAAGGATCCTTCATGAACTTCTTTCATCAGTGCGTCTGCTTCTGGTCTGTCTACGCATCGAAGCAAGACCATGTCAAAATTTCTCTTATAGAGTGTATCACCGCTCAGGAAGAAACTACCTGCTAGTTTTCTGAGGGTCCTTCTGTCTTTTCTGGATGCCCCAGGTGGGTACTCTTGTTTCTGAAGGAAGCATTTGATATCGTGATACCAAGGTCTGTCGTCTATGACTGCTTCAATCGTGAAGATATAAGCAGGCTTCTCGAGGCGCATTATGTTAATCTTAGGTAGGTCGTTCCATTGACCTACACTAATCATGGAAGAGAGAGTGGCTAATGCATCAGCCATGTGATTCTCTTCATGAGGGATATGGTGAAACTCGATTCTGTTGAAGAATGGTAACAACCTTCTCGCGTAGTCTTTGTAAGGAATCAGTCCTGATTGGTATGTGTTCCAATCTCCTTTGATCTTATTGATAATGAGGGCTGAGTCGCCATATACATCCAAGTTCTTAATTCCTAAGTCGATCGCTTCTTCGAGACCCATAATACAAGCTTCGTATTCGGCCTCGTTGTTTGTACACTTGAATGTCAGTCGGGCGGTGAAAGGAATATGGGTACCCTGAGGTGTTATGGTGATTGCCCCAATTCCGTTTCCATAATGATTTACAGCTCCATCAAAGATTAGTCCCCATTGGGAACCTGGTTCTGGCCCTTCACTGGGTAGCGGTTCATCGCAATCTTTCATTTTCAAATACATGACATCTTCGTCTGGGAAGTCAAACCCGATTAATTCCTGATCGTCAATTGGTTGATGAGCCAAATGATCGGCTAAAATACTTCCCTTAACACCTTTTTAAGCGTGGTATTCTTTGTCATATTCTGATAACAACATCTGCCAACGGGCAATTCTTCTCGTGAGAGCAGGCTTTTCAAAGACATACTTGATTGGATCCATTTCTGAGATTAACCAAGTAGTGTGACGAATCATATACTGGCAAAGACGTTTGGCTGCCCATGCCAGAGCACAACAAGTTTTCTCAAGCATAGTGTACCGAGTCTTGCAGTCGGTAAATTTCTTACTTAAATAGTAGATGGCAGACTCTTTCCTTTTGGTTTCGTCTTGTTGGCCAAGTACACAGCCCATGGAGTCTTCTAAGACCGTTAGGTTGATGATCAGTGGTTTTCCTTCCATTGGAGGTGATATAATCAGTGGGTTCAACAGGTATTCCTTAATACTGTCGAAGGCGGTTTGGCAGTCTTCTGTCCAAACGCAGTCCTAATTCTTTTTGAGTAATTTAAAGATTGGCGCGCATGTCGCGATCATAAGGAATATAAATCTGGAAATGTAGTTCAGACGTCCCAGGAATCCTCTGACTTGTTTTTCAGTCTTTGGAGAAGGCATTTCTTGAATGGCCTTGACCTTGTCAGGATCAACCTCAATTCCCTTCTGGCTGACGATGAACCCTAAAAGTTTCCCTGAACGGACAGCGAATGTGCACTTATTGGGATTCAAGCGGAGTTTGTACTTTCTCAACCACTCGAATAACTTTGACAGGTGGGTCACATGCTCCTCTTCTATCTTAGATTTGGCAATCATATCATCGACATATACTTTGATTTCTTTGTGTATCATGTCATGAAAGAGAGTAGTCATGGACCTTTGATAGGTTTCCCCAACGTTCTTCAAACCGAACGGCATTACCTTGTAACAAAAAGTACCCCATGGAGTAATGAACGAAGTTTTCTCCAGGTCTTTCGGCGCCATTTTTATCTGATTATAGCCTGAGAATCCATCCATGAAGGAGAATACTTTGAACTTTGTTGTACTGTCTACCAGCATGTCAATGTGTGGTAAGAGAAGGTCATCCTTGGGACTGGCCTTGTTTAGATCTCTGTAGTCCACACACATTCTGATCTTTCTGTCCTTTTTTGGAACGGGTACTATGTTGGCTAACAATTGAGGATACTCTGATGTGACGAGGAAACCTACGTCAATCTATTTATGTACTTCCACTTTGATTTTGATGGCCATGTCTGGGGGAGTTCTTCTCAACCTTTATTTTACTGGCAAACATTCCGATCTTAACGGTAAATGATGTTCCACGATGCTGGTATCCAACCCTGGCATATCTTGATAGGACCAAGCGAATATATTGGGAAATTCTTTGAGAACCTTTATCAAATCTAGTTTGACAGTTGGACTGAGTAGTGCCCCAATCTTGACTTCTTCTCTCTCTTCTTCTGAACCCAAGTTAACCGTTTCCAATGGCTCTTTGTGAGGTTCAATGGACCTTTCCTCTTGTCTGAGTAATTAGGAGATATCTTATGGTATATCGTTGTCAACTTCTTCTTCAGCCTCAAATACCGGGCATTCAAAGTTGGGAGAAGGCATTGGATCGTATGTTTCAATGGGGTTTAAAACAAGAAATCTGTATGACGTGGTGATTTGTTTTAGAAGAGATAGAGAGAATGGAAGAGTGTGTGCAATGTATTTTCTTTGGAAGTTAGAAGAAGAAAGCATGGCAAACACACTTGAAAAAGAAAGAAATTGGCCATTCTGTTCAGTGGTAACCGGTCACTGCATATCTGTTAACCGGTTACTTGCTCGAAAATCAGCGTTTTTGGTGAAATTTACATTGAGTAACAGGTTAGCAGATATGCTGTAACCGGTTACCACTGAGACAGTGGCAAAAATAACAGTAAAAACAGCTTTTCAAAAGTAGTTTTCAGCACATAATCACTTATGTCAAACACCACATGCTAGGGCACGAATTTGTGCATGAAAATTGAACTTGAAAATAGAAAATAAGCAGTGATAGAATCAATTAATACATCAAGATCATAGATCAAATAATGCAAAATCAATTCTCATGCAAAATTATCGACTACATCGCGAATGATGCGATAATGCTCGAAACAGTAAAATTAGTGAGATCCACCAACCTACAAGGCGGAGATGTGCCTTGGTAATTGTTGCAAAGTATTCTTGATGCAGAAAATCAAAGAAAACCAGAGGAGTCTTCAATTTGTAGACGAACGTATGAAACCGAGCAAAATACGCCGAAACTCCGGAATGCGAATTCGAACCGTTGAATGTTGAAGCAAATACTTGAGATTAATCCACAAGTTACGTTAACTCCAGAAATCCAAGTAGAATTGCAAAAATTGATGAAGGTTGAGCTCAAGAAATAACCACTTTAAACGTAAAAGTGATTATTCTTTGATGTAGAAATTGAGCTATGGTGAGGTTTTGGAAGAGAATTGAGATGAAGATGAAGATGTAGCAAAGAAAAATCAGAGATAATGTGAGAGAATTGAGAGTGAAATTGGAAAGGATTTTTGTGAGAAATGTGGGAAGTGATGGAGAGATTGAAAAGTGAGCGAAGGTGAGTTTATTTAGACTTTAGGTTTAGAGTATGAGAGGTTTGGAGCTAGCTTTGGAGTTAGCTTTGGGTTTGGAACTAGGCTAAGAGTTAGTTGGGCTTGACTCACCGAATCAAGGTGGTTAACTGGGTTAGTTAGGACCAACTCGGTAACAATCCCAATGTGAGCTTCAATATCCAAAGGTTGTCATGCTTGTAAAACAAGGAACATGGTGCACTTAAATTAGAGTGAAGCATTAGAGTAAATGCACTTGGATTGAATTGATTAGCCTTGAAATGTCTAGAGAAGTCTAGAATATTCTACATGCTGCTAGAATACTGTAGAATTAATGACCAAAGAGTGTGCAAGGGGCTGTCCCAAAAAATGCAGCAGGAACTGAAATTTTGCACAGAGTAACCGGTTACGGCATATATGCTAACCGGTTACATGCCTGAAAATCTGCGCTTTTGGTGAAAAATACACTAGGTAACCGGTCACAGCATATGTGCTAACCGGTTACTTCAGCCAAACTTACAAATTTGCAAAAAGATGATGCTGATGTCCTGATTTCGATTTTCCACCTCCTGTCTTGATAAATACACATGGAAACCTGTATTTTGAGCTTGTTTTGATGATGTAATAATCTTGTGAGGATGCAATTAATCGGGCTTGAAATACCTGAAAATTCCTGCAACAAGAAACACATAGATAAAAGTGTGAATGCGTATGCCAGCGATGCGAATGCACGTGCTTATGCAAAAAGCAAAAGAGGGAGGTCAAATTTCGGGTTACGACACTCGAGATCATCCATTTTATTTTGTCGATTGGCCCGAGTATTGTACGAATGAGACAGTTTGACTCTAGAATCGAGACACAAATGTGAGATTCGTAGGGAAGAAGAATGCGTTAGGTGAGAATGATGAATGATATGCAATGATTAATTAATTAAATTATTTGTTATTTTAAGTCAAAAGAAACTTCGACAATTGGATTGCAAATATCATATAGTGGGGAAACCCCGTTTTATTGAATTCAAAGATTGCGGAAATGGACATACAGTAATTTACAAAGTGCTGTAAAAGGAAATGTTTAAACTAATAGATCCTGAGTCCTCACTGAGGAGAGCTCATGTGCTGGTTCTGGTATTTTCCTTTTCTTTGACCGGGGCTCGTGAGCCGTTGTCAGGTTGTCATTCCTTTGCCAAGTGAAAGGAGCGAGCAAATTCCTTTGGTCTTCTTGATTCTCTACAACATGTTTCTCTAAAATCTCAATTAGAGCATCTTTATCTTTTAATAGTTACTGTATTTTGGTACACTCCACATTGAGAATACGATACTTGTTCCTCCAAGACCTCTTCTCCTGTTGAACTTTGTTTAGAGTAACCTGAAGTTTTTTCATATCAGGCATAAAATAAAGGACAGATTCCCTTAACGGAAGAACTTCTTGACGAGGGTAAGGCATCCTCAGCTTGAGAGCTCTAGTTTGTACCCAGCGGAGATAAGGCTTCACAGAGATACAGTCTGGTTTCCCTAGAGACTCTCTTCCTTTCCTGTGAACATGTTTCTAAGCGTGCACTATTTCTGTCTTTAGTGCCCTGTCATTTTCTCCTTCCTTGAAGGAAAGACCTTCCAGATGAGAATTACGTAGGACATGCCTCATCGGGTATCCGAATTGACGACGAGCTAAAACTGGATGATAATTGATTGCTCCTTTAATTCCTATGAGGGGTACATTAGGGAAGTTTCTACAACGGTCAATGATCCTGATCCCGTCATAGATTCGATTGTACCAATCGATGTCAGAGTTGGTAAGAGCCATGATTCTCTGCGACCAACGTAAAGTATTCTTTTGATCCCAAAAAGCAGCAGACTTGGGTAAATGGGAAGTGAACCATTTGTATACCTAGGGTACACAACATGTGATCATTTCTCCGCTGTATAAATTCCATAAGTGTACAAAATGATAAGCATCTGCGAGCAAGGTTGGTACGGTGTTTCTAATTAGAAAAATCTTAATGGCATTGATATCAATGAAGCTATCAATGTTGGGAAACAGAAATAACCCGTAGGAGAGCAAAGCAAAGATGCTTTCGAAAGCAGGAAAATTCCCTATACTAGCAAAGTACAGGGCTTTCTTTATCAAAAACTGGGCTCACAAACCTTGGATTCCACCCTTAGTGGTCATGTGAGTCCTGACTTCTGAGTCGTCCAAATAAATTTCTCTTGCAATGGTCTGATCCTTTGGAATTTCTTCCAGTCCAGAAAAGGGAGCTTGGTTAGTAAAAGGTAAATCAGTCAAGTGAGAGTACTCCTCCAGTGTTGGTGCTAGCTGATAATCCGGGAAGGTGAAACAGTGATAGACCGGATCGTAGAACTGGATTAGCATGGACAGGATTCCTTTAATTACATGGAACCTTAACGGAGACAGCAGTCCTCCGTACTTAGCTCTGAAAGCATCAGGGTTGGTGATCATCCTTGCCAATCCTCTTAAATCTTCTAGCTTTGGAACCTTGAAGATGTACTTGTGAGTCTTCCTTCTACCAAAATCCATAACGCAATCTTTCTCTTTGACATTTGCAATCATTGTCTCAGTTTAGTTTGAAAAAGAGAGACTAGAAGAGAAAATTTTTCTTTGTTTTAAATTTTTTTAATGAAATGAATGCGTGAATGCAGCACACAAAAACATAGAAAAAACATGGGGTCAAAGGTTCAGTGTCATGAAGTGAAGGCTCTACCCATCCCCAAAGGTTATATTGGTGATTTTTTGTACCTGTCCGCAAAATCATTGACCCCTCTTGGGATAACAAGAGCAGGCTGGTTCACCCGAGCGAGCTGATGTATCTTAGAGTAATCTCAAATGAGGGTAGTATCTCGTGACAACTATTTCCGATAGCTTCCGCACTACAAAATAGTAACATGGTCTTAGTCTACTAAAATCCTCAGTTTCACGGGCAGCCCAATCGAACAATCTGCTTTCAATAACCGAAGTCGTATAAGGATTGAATCCGCAAAGGGTATCTCCACTAATTCGATGGTCTACCGGGACCTCTTATTTGGGAGTCACTCCCTGTAAGATTACCCGTCTCGTGCCATCACCTATCTTAGGTGTATACTCAATCTTTCTAGATGCGGCATCACCCGCAGTCCCATTAGCAGAAAAATAAACACGGATATCAAGTAGGAAAAGCAATATATATAAATATATATATATATATATTCATTCCTAAAGCTAACATCCTAGAGCTCTTAGGAGCTATAATAATCGTAGTCCTAAACAATAAAATGCATCCCCAGTGAAGTCACCATTTTACTGTAGCGAGCGATTTTTGTCGGTGACACGACCACCTTATCAATGGGGTTTTCCTCACCGCAATGGTAGGAGGGGGTGCTACTTTCTGATTTCTTATTTATCCCATGAAGCTGGAAGGGAAAGCGAAGGTATCTAAAACTAACCTTGCACGCGAACGTCTAACAAGACAAACGCTTAAAGAGATTGGGGGGTTCGGGGTCAGGTTATACAATGGGTAGTTGTCAGTTACCCATCCTATATGTGGTTATCCACAGGATATTAGCTTTAGGTTTTACTTTGTACTTGATGGTGTTTATCTGTTAATGGGTAGGGAAAGTTTCTTGGGTAATGTGGCAGGGAGAGTGAGTTTTTTGTTGATGTTTTTCGTAAGGTACTGGACCTAAGTTTTGATTGGTGTATGAAGGTACTGGACCTATAGTTTTTTATTAGTGTGCTCGCTAAGATTTCGCAAGCCTATGCCTACGTATTCCCGTTTAAAAAAAATAGGGAAATCAGAGCAATCGTAGTTCCTCCTATTCTAAGGGAGGAAAAAGATGTTTTGGTGTCTCGTTCAAAGCCCAAGACAAAGGCTAAATGGAGTATTTGTGTCTTGTTCAAAGCCCAAGATTAAAGCTAAAAGGTTGACTGAAAGAGAATTTGTTATCTCTAAAGAGGGATTTTTTATTTTTTTGTGCCTTGATCAAAGCCCAAGGTTAAAGCTAAGAGGTTGATTGAATCCACTGGGGAAGTCCTTATACAAAGCCTAAGAGTAGGCTGAATGATTCCGACTTAACACGAGAATGGATATATTGGTGTCTTGTACAAAGCCCAAGACACAGGCTAAAAGAGACTGACTCTTTGGGGATATCCTTATATGAAGCCTAAGAGGAGGCTAACTCCGCTGGGGAGGTATTTATCTGTCTTGTATAAAGCCCAAGATTGAGGCGAAAAGGGTTTGACTCAACAAGAGAGCGCTTTTTATCTGTCTCATACGAAGCCCGAGGTTGAGGCTAAAAAGGGTTGACTCAACAAGAGAGTGTTTTTTATCTGTCTCGTACGAAGCCCGAGATTGAGGCTAAAAATGGTTGACTCAATAAGAGAGTCTGGAACGTGATTGACTCAACAAGAGAGTCTGAAAAGTGGTTGACTCAACAAGAGAGTATGAAAAGGTGATTAACTCAACAAGAGAGTCTGAAAAGGGGACTCAACAAGAGAGTCTGAAAAGTGATTGACTCAACAAGAGAGTCTGAAAAGGTTAGCTTAGCTGGGGAGAGTCATTGTACAAAGCCCAAGAGAAGGCTGACTTTCCTGAGGAAAAGATCATTATACAAAGCATAAGAGGAGGCTGACTTATGCTGGGAATTGTTGAGATCCCGAGGCAGGTCCAAGTGGGGAATCAACTCTTGCAGGGGAATCTAGAAGAGTTGATAGATCAGATACCTTGAGGTTCTGATTTGGGATAATGTTATGTGATGATAAACTGACCTTGGCTGGGGAATGAGAGAGACGGGGTTTTAGAACCCACAAGTTTTAACTCTTCTTGAGATTAATCCAGAATCCGGGGTTTCTTCCTATGTTTGTAGGGAAATTAAGAAAGTCTTTGAGACTCAAGGAGATTTAGATTGTCGAAGTCTATTAGTGTGGTCTATCTTTGTACAAGGCCCAAGAGGAGGCCGACTCTTTTAAGGGATGAGTATCAACCCTAAAATTGGTCTAAGGGCTTTTGTGACTCTTTTAGAAATACACCTCTAAGAGGTCGTGAGGGTCCTTGTATGAAGCCCAAGAGAAGGCATGAGGACTTTTAAGAAGCCGACAGGTCCTTGTACAAAGCCCAAGAGGAGGCGGGGATGCTTTTAGGAAGCCTGTGGGTCCCAAACCAAGAAAAGTTCAAGAAATGCTATTCACCGAGAATAGATCATTTAGCGAAAGTTCTGTGATTTGAAGAAACTCAAGAGATGCTCTTCACAGAGAATAGATCAACTTCGGGGAGTAGAATTTCTTTGACAATTTCTAGGGGTGACAGTCTGAGAAAAGGTTCACCGAGAATACTGCCTTTCTCTTTGTTCCATATTGCTTAACCCCAAGAGAAGGGAAGACTGTATCTGGAAATCCTATGGGGATATAGTTTTGTTTGTATTTAAGAGTGACCAGACGGGCTTTACCTAGTTCTAGACCTAGTTGCCGGGGAAAACTCTAAATAACTATACTAGTATATATACAGTTGATATATGACAAGTATTTAAAGGAGTATGAAAGAAGACTAACCATGCCCAGCCTCCCATAATACAGTTATATATATTTGACATGTATTTAAAATAATGAAAGAAGACTAACCATGTGCAGCTTCCCACAATACAGTTATATATATTAAAGCGAGTAAATAAAAGCGGATAAAAACTTACAGGTGAGCAAGCTTCCATGCTGTTTTGTTAGTTGTTCAAAGAAATTAAAGAAAGTTTTGATAACAACTGTATATTTGAATCTAAATCAAAACAGAAGTTGTTTTGAAAAGATTGTACTGGGACTTATACAACGCCTGAGGCCCAAAAGGTTTTCTGTACAAAGGTATGGGTCTTACAACTCAGGGAGAGGCCCAAAGATTATTTTGAAAAAAGAAAGATGGGACTTACAACACGAGGGTTGGCCCAGATGGTTTGTTTGAAAACGGCGATCGCGCCGAGGTTTTTGAAAACATCGCCGGTCTTATACAATGTCTGAGGCCCAACAAGGTATCTTATTTACAAGGAATGGATCTTACGCTCTATTAGAGGCCCAAAAGTATTTTTGTACAAGTGATGGGGCTTACAACTCAAGGAGAGGCCCAAGGGTTATTTTACACTAGCGATCGCGCCGAGATTTTTTATCGTGTCGGGACTTATACAATATCTAAGGCCCAAAATGGTTTTGGTTAAAGGGGATTGGGTCTTACACTCTATTGAGGCCCATGAGTGTTTGAAAAAGATTTGTGATGGTGAAAATCAAAGAAACCCTAATTTTATCATTTTTAAAAGTAAATTCTTAAAGAAAATCAATAAATAATGATAAAATACCAAATAAGCTTGAATAAACAACTTGTAATTTTTGGTTGAGACTTGAAAAATGATGTTTTACTCACAAGATAAATTAAAACTCATTTGGTTTTGATTTTCAAGATAAAAATCCACTTTTAAAAGTGTTTAAAACAATTAAAAATAAATTTATTTACAAAAATATCAACTATATTAAATAATTAATATAAATATGAAAAGTACCAAACTAATATAATTAATATAAAATATCAACAAAAAGGTCAACTTTAATAAATAATTAAAACTATATTAAATTTAAAAATAAAATATTTTAACATTTTTGTGATTTTTTGCAAAAAGAACCAATAAAAAATCATTAAAATTGAGAGAGTTATTAATTTTCCAAATTATTTAAAATAATATAACAAATATTAAAAAAAATGGAAAAAATAGTAAAAAGAGGATCTAGGGCGAGGGGGATTCGAACCCTAGACCTCTTGTGTGCAGCGTGCGCCTTCTACCACTGGGGTGGTGATACATCCGTGTATCAAAACCACCCCATGAATACATGAGGCATGACTTGTTTTTGGCCTGGCCAAGGCAAGACAAGGCAAGGTTTTGGCAAAAAACGTGAAGGTTGTAACTTTCTCATTTCTCCATGGATTGGGACAAAATTTAGGTCTATCTTGCCTAGAATTTCACAAGGAATCCAATGGTGGTGGTGGTTTTTTCAGATGAGGCTCCTATTTCAAAACCCGATAGTGTTCTTGAAATAGGCCTATAATTGCATTTTCTATGCTACCTCTTGTTACAGGCATGAATTACATGATGAATTGGTTCAAACACAACATATATAACATGTATGAGATGTGCATGATTAGTGGACTTCAAGGCAATGCATATTTCAAATAGTTCAAGTTGTGATGCTTACCTCTTTAGGAGCTTGTTGTGCAATCTGCCAAGCTTCTTGTGCCAGAAGTAATTTGATGTTTTGGACACTCTCAATTGATTCCTTAGAAGCTTTTAGAATGGTTGGAACCAGCTGAAATCCTTAGGAACAAGTTTGAGCTCTTTCTTGCAAAAAGGGCAAAAGTGACCAATATGGCTGTCATACCCCAAATTTTGACCACAAAGATTTCCCATCATTGTGTAAATCGTCACCACAATATGGATGAACCATCATGCCTCATCAGTCTCCCCAAAGAGGGGTGAGCATTCACCACAAACAAGGATTAGGGTTTCAAGCCCTCTCAAAGAACATAGATAAAGGATCAATCAAGGAATGGCATGATCTTCAACTTGTCTAACTTCTTAAACACCTATAAAGGATCAAGAGGACTCCCACATCAAGAATCAAGCACAAAGTTGCAACCTTCCAAGTGGATCAAGCCTCAAGATCGCCAGTGTCACCAAATTAGGGTTTTGGTCGACCAGGGCCTCCAGATGGAAATCTTCCTCTGGGCATGAGCCGATGCTTCAAAGCATAACCTAAGATACTCCATGGGACCTCATGGACCCAATCATCAAGTCAATTTAACCTCAAGGGATGCATTTATAAAAAACCAGGAATTAGGGTTTCTTGACCTAATTCACCCCTAAGTTGACTTTTGGGACAAAACATGAGCCAAGACCTTAAGACATGATTTGAGGGTCTCCAATACACCATATTGATCCATTTGCAACAATGGAATGATCCAAGAAGCTTGATTCACAAGTTTCAATTTCATCTAAACCACAATTAGGGCTTTGAGAGAAAAGTCAACTGTACCTTTGACTTTTTGACTAATACATGCTCCCAAACCTTGGGACATGATTCAATACACCCTATATCACCTATGGAATCCATATATTAAGTTTGATTTAGGTCAAGGACTTGATTTCATAGAGGATCTCACAGTTTAGATTTCATCTACTGAAAAAGTCAATTGTAAAAAAGTCAAAGTTTGACTTTTTGATTTTTTGGTCAACCAAGGTTCCTTAACCCTAAAATAATGTTAATATGTGATTTGAATCATCATTCATCAAGAAAAACCAAAGAAAGTGAGTTAACTTGTAAAAGGGGTAACCATAAAAAACTTAGAATTTTTCTAAGTTATGAAACAAAGTGGTTAGGGTACCAACTTTCAAGGATCATAACGTGAGATCCAAGCAACCATTTTGATGGTCCAAAGATGGATTTATAGCTCTCATGGCATACTTTAAAAGTGTTAACTACATCTCATTCCAATTCTCCATGGATTTTTAGTTATGGAGTGATCAAAATCACTAAAAACATGAAAATGCATCTTTTTCCAACACTTAGAAAATTCTGCCCAAGGCATATTTCAAGTGAAACACCAAAACTTGGAGGGCTGTTTCACATAGTTTTAGGCTGAATCAATTCAAGATGTAAACATCAAAGTTGTTATCCATATTTCCTACAATCCAAGGAACTTATTAGCATGAATCGACTCAGCTTGAGCCAAGAGTTATGGCTGCTGCAAAACACCATGGCAAGGCTGTCATGAAAAATCAGTTTGCATGTTTTCTTGCCTTACACAATTTCTAAGTCAAAGCCTAGGATCACTATGCCAAATTCATCCAATCTGATCACAATGCATCTGATCCAACTAACAAACTTGGACTGAAATGCCAAATGCTTGTTCTTGAGAATTGATTAGTTTTTGGCATACATGCCTTGAATTCAAAGGGAATCAATGTGGAATAGTGCACTTTCAAGATTCTCACTCTCCTCAGTCAAGTTCTCTGATTAAAGAACAATTAAAATGACTAAAGAGTGTGGAATCAGTCAATACATAGCTGAGCTATTTGGGGCAGCTGTTACACCTAGTGCAAGAGGCATTTATGCCAAGCCAAGACCATTGAACCATGGCCTTATACTCTGAGCTTCAAGAGAACCACTTCAACACAACTCCTCTACTATAAATAGAGGTCCTAACTGATCATTCAAATCACACCAAAGCAGCCTACAACATTGCTTTCTCTAATTCTCTTCTTAAGTTCCAAATTTCTTTGTTTTTGAACAAGTGCTATCGGGTTTTGAGTTGTAGAGCCAAGAAACTCAAACCATCACTTCTAACATATCACATATGATGTATAGAAGCTGTCCAAACACCTAAACCACTTCTGAAACACCTGAATCAAAATCTCAATCTTCAACCTAGCCATTATACAGTTGGGATACCATGATCTGATCTAAGGAGTTTCAAAAAGTTCCAAGGCTTGCAATCCACTCCATACTATCCATTAAAGTTGTAGGGGTCATCAAATTACTTCTGGAACACACTTTGTGCAGAGTTCCAATTCTTCCTTGCAGCAAGGTAAGCCTCAAACTCTCATAACATGATCCATGCATATTTCCTCGCATGATACTTTTGCCAATTGCTTATCATCATATGTTGAGTGTTTCCCCTCAAAAAATTTGATCATAGCACTCACAAGCATGTCTGCACGATTGCTTTTGCAAAATTAGGGTTCATACATTAATGTTCATGTAACTTGCTACACACTGAAAATAAATGAAATCAAATATTGCCATCATGTTCCTTGTTAAAAAACGCATGAATTTGGTGTTTGAATCATGTCAAATGGTTGAGAAACGAGTGAGATAGAGAGCTTCACGCATCTGGCCCAAGGAAGAAGATGGCCATGGCGCCATTCTTCAGGTTTTCAAACCAAACTTGCCTTATATTTTTCCCTTGCCATATGTTTAATGAATTGGCATTGCGCCCTAGTGGTTGATCAACTGGTTTGTGTGTATTGAGCGAGTTGAAGGTCTGGGGTTCGAATCCCCCTGGCCTCATACCTCTTTTTTATTACTTATTCCATTTTTATTATTTTTCATATTATTTTTTTAAATGATTTGGAAAATTAATAACTCTCTCAATTTTAATTATTTTTTATTGGTTCTTTTTGCAAAAAATCACAAAAATGTTAAAATATTTTATTCCACAAAAAAAATCAGATTTATATTAATTATTTAATATAGTTGGTATTTTTGTAAATAAATTCATTTTCAAATTGTTTAAAACACTTTTAAAAGTGGATTTTTATCTTGAAAATCAAAACCAAATGAGTTTTAATTCATCTTGTGATTAAAACATCATTTTTCAAGTCTCAACCAAAAATCACAAGTTGTGTATTCAAGCTTATTTGGTATTTTATCATTATTTATTGATTTTCTTTAAGAATTTACTTTTAAAAATGATAAAATTAGGGTTTCTTTGATTTTTCACCCTCACAAATCCTTTTCAAACACTCATGGGCCTCTAATAGAGTGTAAGACCCAATCCCCTTTAGCCAAAACCATTTTGGGCCTCAGATATTGTATAAGTCCCGACACGATAAAAAATATCGACGCGATCGCCAGTGTAAAATAACCCTTGGGCCTCTCCTTGAGTTGTAAGCCCCATCCTTGTACAAAAACACTTTTGGGCCTCTAATAGAGTGTAATACCCATTCCTTGTAAATAAGATACCTTGTTGGGCCTCAGACATTGTATAAGACCCGCGGTGTTTTCAAAAACCTCGGCGCGATCGCCGTTTTCAAACAAACCATCTGGGCCTACCCTCGTGTTGTAAGTCCCATATTTCTTTTTTCAAAATAATCTTTGGGCCTCTCCCTGAGTTGTAAGTCCCAGTACAATCTTTTCAAAATAACTTCCCTTTTGATTTAGATTCAAATATACAGTTGTTATCAAAACTTTCTTTAATTTCTTTGAATAACTAACAAAACAACATGGAAGCTTGCTCACCTGTAAGTTTTTATCCGCTTTCATTTACTCGCTTTAATATATATAACTGTATTGTGGGAAGCTACACATGGTTAGTCTTCTTTCATCCTTTTAAATACATGTCCAATATATATATAACTGTATAGTGGGAAGCTGCGCATGGTTAGTCTTCTTTCATACTCCTTTACATACTTGTCATATATCAACTATATATATACAAGTATAGTTATTTAGAGTTTTCCCCGGTAACTAGGTCTAGAACTAGGTAAAGCCCGTCTGGTCACTCTTAAATACAAACAAAACTAGATCCCCATAGGATTTCCAGATACAGTCTTCCCTTCTCTTGGGGTTAATCAATATGGAACAAAGAGAAAGGCAGTATTCTCGGTGAACCTTTTCTCAGACTGTCACCCCTAAAAATTGTCAAAGAAACTCTACTCCCCAGAGTTTGTATATTCTCTGTGAATAACATCTCCTGAGTTTCTTCAAATCACAGAACTTTCGCTAAATGATCTATTCTCTGTGAATAGAATTTCTTGAACTTTTCTTGGTTTGGGACCCACAGGCTTCCTAAAAGCATCACCGCGTCCTCTTGGGCTTTGTACAAGGACCCGTCGACTTCTTAAAAGTTCTCATGCCTTCTCTTGGGCTTCGTACAAGGACCCTCACGACCTCTTAGAGGTATAGGACATAACTTAGTCATCCTTTGCTAGAGCTGTCTTTTTAAAAGAAGTCACAAAAGCCCTCAGACCAATTTTAGGGTTGATACTCATCCCTTAAAAGAGTCGGCCTCCTCTTGGGCATTGTACAAAGATAGACGACACTAGTAGACTTGGACAGTCTAAATCCCCTCAAGTTTCAAAGACATTCTCAAGTTCTGTACAAACATAGGAAGAAACCCCAGATTCTGGATTAATCTCCAGCAGAGTTAAAACTTGTGGGTTCTAGAACCCAGTCTCTCTCCTAAATTCCCAAGCCAGGGTCAGTTTATCATCATATAACACTATCTCAAATCAGAACCTCAAGGTATCTGATCCATCAACTCTTTTGGATTCCCCTGCAAGAGTTGATTCCCCACTTGGACCTGCCTCGGGATCTCAACAATTCCCAGCATAAGATAGCCTCCTCTTAGCCTTTGTATAATAATTTTTTCCCCAGGAAAGTCAGCCTCCTCTTGGGCTTTGTACAATTATTCTCCCCAGCTGAGCTAACCTTTTCAGACTCTCTTGTTGAGTCAATCACTTTTCAGAATCTCTTGTTGAGTCAATCACCCTTTCAGACTCTCTTGTTGAGTCAACCACTTTTCAAACTCTCTTGTTGAGTAAATCACGTTCCAGACTCTCTTGTTGAGTAAACCATTTTTAGCCTCAATCTTGGGCTTCGTACGAGACAGATAAAAATCACTCTCTTTTTGAGTCAACCGTTTTTAGCCTCAACCTCGGGCTTTGTACGAGATAAATAAAAAGCACTCTCTTGTTGAGTCAAACCCTTTTCGCCTCAATCTTGGGCTTTATACAAGACAGATAAATACCTCTTCAGCAGAGTTAGCCTCCTCTTAGGCTTCATATAAGGATATCCCCAAAGAGTCAGTCTCTTTTAGCCTCTGTCTTGGGCTTTGTACAAGACACCAATATATCCACTCTCTTGTTGAGTCGGTCTCATACAACCTCCTCTTAGGCTTTGTATAAGGACTTCCCCAGAGGAGTCAATCAGCCTCTTAGCTTCAACCTTGGGCTTTGATCAAGGTACATAAAAATCAACAATCCCTCTTTAGAGATAACAAATTCTCTTTCAGTCAACCTTTTAGCTCCAATCTTGGGATTTAAACAAGACACAAATACTCCGTTTAGCCTCTGTCTTGGGCTTTGAACGAGACACCAAAACATCTTTTTCCTCCCTTAGAAATAGGAGGAACTATGATTGCTCTAATTTCCCTGTTTCATTTAAACGGGAATATGTAGGCATAAGATTGTGAAATCTTAGCGAGCATACTAATAAAAAACTCTAGGTCCAATACCTACATACATCAATCAAAACTTAGGTCCAGCACCTTACAAAAAACATCAACAAAAACTCACTCACTCATACTTTCCCAACCCATTAACAGATAAACACCATCAAGTACAAAGCAAAACCTAAAGGTAATATCCTGTGGATAACCACATATAGGATGGGTAACTGACAACTACCCATTGTATAGCCTGACCCCAGACCCCCCAATCTCTTTAAGCGTTTGTCCTGTTAGACGTTCGCGTACAAGGTTAGTTTTAGATACCTTCCCTTTCCCTTCCAGCTTCATGGGATAAATAAGAAATAAAAAAGTAGCACCCCCTCCTACCACTGCGGTAAGCAAAACCCAGCGATAAGGTGGTCGCGTCACCGACAAAAATCGCTCGCTACAATGGCAACTCTCTCAAATGGTGTTCCAGATGTGGGGAACCATTTGGGATAGTTCAAGGATGATATTTGGAGTGTGTTTGTGGTTTTATCTGGTTTTGAGAGGGGACTTTGTGATTTTGGTGTTACAGGTCACATGTGAGAGTTTGGACAGCTTAGATATGACATATTGGATGTGTTTGGATCATGAGCTGTGATGGAATTGCTCTCTAACTCAAAAACTCAGAGTTACCTTACAAAAGAAGGCATTTTGGCCTAGAGGAAGGGATTTTGAGGAAAGCAAGTGTTGTAGTGCTTTGGTGTACTCAAACTGAGCACAATTGATCTCTATTTATAGTATAGCAAGTTTGTTTTGCAAGCAATAGTGTGTGGCAACTACAGCAGGCCTTTGGCCAATTGGATCACTTTGGAATCTTAAGTCTCCTCTAGCCATTGACTAGAGGTTAGAGCACATGCTTTGTAGCTTTGGTTCAGAGATAAACTTGGACTGAATTCAATTGGAATAGGCTCGGTTCATGCCACCTTGGTGCATCCATTGAATGCTTGAAAACAAAATTGGAGTCTTGAAGCATCTTTAGCCTTTTTAGGTTTGGCATGCTATTTGTAGATTCTTGGACTTTGGAGGCTTGGAGATCAGATCATCCCCCTTGGATTTGATCCTCAGATGTGTCCAAAATGTTGACAAGGCTTGAATTTGTCAATGATGACACTGAATTTCACCGTATTTTTGACTCCGATTTCGCATGCATTCTTAGTCTTTTAATGTCATTTTATTATGTTATTATTATGTTTTTCTTTGTTTTCAGGTTTTTAGTCTAATCGGAGCCCCGAGCGAGAAAAGGAGGGAAAAAGGAGCCGAAATGAGCTAAAATAGAGAAAATCAGCATTTTGCACTTATGGCATCCACTCTGGCGGCCGCCACAGGGTCTTCCATGACGTGGCCATGTCTCAAACTCCTCCCAACTGTTTTTCCCCACGATCTCCAACTGCCCAAGCAATTTTACACTCATGGCGGGCGCCATGGTGTTGTGGCGGGCGCCACAAGAGCAAAACAAGTTCCCGCCCAAATTCAAATGCTAGGGGCATCCTTGTCTTTTCCACATGTTTCCTTGCCTATAAATAGGACTTTAGATTTTCGTTTTTCTTCATCCAAGTTTAGTTGTTCATAAGCATATATCAGTGTAATAGTGGTAATCGCTTCACATCGAGGTGTTACTACATTCGAGAGATCGAGTCTGTAAGAGCCTGTGAGATTAAGTCTTGGAGCACTCTGGAAGGAAGTTAATCCTGCCGCCATTTTACTTTCAGTTAGCATTTTATTCAACCACTACGATTGTAGTAGGTTTTTATTACTTTACCTTTTGTCAACTTTATTTCTTGCATTGTCTTTTAATTTGATTTATTTTCCGCACTGCTTTACTTTCATTTACTTTCCGCACTCGCACTTCTTTCATTTACTTTCCGCACTCGCACTTAAATACCCTTTTTTATGAAAAATCTAAAAATGAACTTTTACTTTACCATGTCTGGTTAATTCTATAAAGGTTAGAATGTGAAGATCATAACTGAACCGATAATCTGTACAATTGTTAGTGGAAACACTTAAGGGTTATTTTAACTTTCAATATAAGTTTTCCTGTTCTTAAATTCCGTTGGGTAAGATCGAAAGCCGTCCAACGCCTATCTAAACTTAATTGTTTTTAAACTATCTCAAAAACAGCGAAAGCGCTTTGTTTAGTTTATTAGGAGTTTCTAATTTAAAAGGAAAAGAGATTTTAAAACCATTTTCGGACGCGTTAAGAAGTTTAAAGTCTGGTTCGTAAGAACCTTTTTTTTTTTAGAAAATCCAGGTTAAAATACTTTTCAACTTGGTCAAGATACTATATTTCTTAAAAATAGGTTTACTACTCTAACGCAATGCGCGCCTTTTTATCCGTGACAATAAGAGGGTTTGATTAGGGGGTACAACTCGGTTCTGAATACGCGAAAGCGACAGTTCCTGTCAAATTAGTTCTTTTCAAAGTAGAAAACATTGCCCGTAAGTAGTTCTATTAGCAAGTACTTGGATTATCAATTGGTTATGTGAATTGCACTCGAACCTGTCTTTATCAATTAATTTTAATTACTTTATTTACTACCGTGCACTCTTCAAAACTACTATTTTCAATCACCTTAGATACACACCTTAACAATAGATAGCGATAGATTGACACTTGGTCTCTGTGGATACGATAATCTTTTATATTACTCTGACGCGTTCGTACACTTGCGATAAAATACGCATTAAGTTTTTGGCGCCGTTGCCGGGGACCAATTTCGTCAAATTTCGTACCCTATTGTTATACCGTTTAGACTAAGGAAGTTACCCGCCGGTCAATGCGAAAAACTCGTAGTACCGGAAGTTTAGTAGACCCTCTAGCTGAACCAGAACGTTACGCTCGCGCACGTTTATATTTTCGTAAACTTAGGAAAGCTATGGCCGAAGATCAAAATCAAAGACCTCTTAAGGATTTCGCCCAACCATCCAACGAGGAACCTAGTTCTAGTATAGTAAATCCAGCCATACCAGCTAACAATTTTGAACTTAAACCATCCCTGCTGCAGTTAGTACAGCAGAGACAATTCACAGGTCTTGCTACAGAGAACCCAAACCAACATTTGAAAAACTTTCTCCAACTAGCAGACACCTTTAAAACCAATGGAGCCCCTCCTGAGGCGATTCGCTTAAGATTATTTCCTTTTTCCCTCAGAGATAAGGCCCTATCTTGGTTAGATTCCCTTCCACCAAATTCCATAACAAGTTGGGAAGACCTTAGAAAAGTATTCCTCGCCAGATATTTTCCCCCGAGTAAGACCACTGTTCTTCGAAACCAAATAACTAGATTTACCCAAAACCAAGGAGAATCGTTGTTCGAAGCCTGGGAGAGATATAAAGAGCTGTTAAGAGCATGCCCACATCATGGTTTAGAAAATTGGTTAATCATTCAAACCTTCTATAATGGACTTCATTATAACACTAAGATGACCATCGACGCCGCCGCAGGTGGCGCACTGATGAACAAACCTTACCCTGAAGCTAGTGCCCTTATCGAAGATATGGCCCAAAACCATCAATCATGGGGAGTAGAACGAGCGACAGTGGAAAAGAAGGAAGCCCAAGGAGGAATACATGAGTTAAGCTCTATAGACATGATGCAAGCTAAAATGGATGCATTAGCCCTAAGAGTTGAGCATATGTGTACAACCCCGAATACTGCAGCCGCAGTTTCGTCAGATTGTGAGATATGTGGGACGAAAGGACACCAATCCGCAGAATGCAGTCTGTTAAACGAGACCAGCTCTGAACAAGTGAACTACACCCAAGGGAACCCATTTTCAAATACCTATAACCCTGGATGAAGGAATCACCCAAACTTTTCCTATAAGAATAATAACCCTATCCAAAATAGTGCCCCTCCGAGACAATCAAGTTATCAAGCCCCAAGATCAAATCAACCTATGCAACCTGTACCACCAAAACCGAGCCTTGAGAAAATCGTGGATAATTTTGTCACTGCTCAAATCCAACAAAACAAGGAGTTCATGAACCAAAACGTTCATGTTAACGAACTAATTACCCAGTTAGGAACCAAGGTTGACCAAATAATCACTCACAATAAGATGCTTGAAACCCAAATCTCGCAGGTAGCTTTAAACCAAGCCCCTCAGACCACACCTGTAGGACAATTCCCTGGACAACCTCAACAAAACCTGAAAGGACAAGCAAATGCCATTACCCTACGAAGTGGGACCGCTTATGATGAACCTTGTAACCCAAGGTTGAGTGATCCCAAAACTTCTGAGGAAGATGACAACATCCCAGATAAAAAGAAGAAACCAGAGGAATCTGTAAACCAGGAAAGTCAAGAAAAAGGAGAAGAACCCAAAGACAAAACCTATATACCACCCTCGCCATACAAACCACCAATACCATATCCGCAAAGACTTAAACAAACCCAGATCAATAATCAGTATCAGAAATTCATTAAAGTTATAGAAAAACTTCACGTAGAAATCCCGTTCACAGAAGCCATTACCCAAATACCATCCTACGCAAAGTTTCTCAAAGACATCCTTACCAATAAACGTAGACTTGATGATCCGAAACCCTTGGAATGTAATTCTATTGCCGAAAATAAATTAGCAAAAAAGGATAAAGATCCTGGAAACTTTTCCATTCCTTGTATTTTGGGGAGTCATGTCATCGAAAAAGCTTTTCTAGACTTAGGAGCTAGTGTGAGCTTAATGCCCTTAGCGGTTTGCGAAAGGTTAAACTTAGGAGAGTTGCAACCTACCAAGATGTCACTTCAATTAGCCGATAGATCTGTTAAATATCCGATAGGCATACTTGAAGACGTCCCTGTTAGGATAGGTCAGCTGTTTATCCCTACTGATTTTGTTGTCATGGACATTAAAGAAGACAATGACATACCAATTCTTCTAGGTAGACCATTCTTATCGACTGCTGGAGCCATAATAGATGTCAAAAAGGGGAAGCTAACCTTTGAGGCAGGGAACGAGAAGATAGAATTTATACTTTCAAAATTTCTTATGGCACCTGTGATAGGAGACGCGTGTTATGCGATAGATATCATTGATGAATGTGTTAGGGAGTTAGAGCAAGAAGAAGTCATTGAAACAATTAAGCTGCCATCAACTCTTATTTTGGAAGATGACAATTATAAGAAACCCTACATCGATGATAACCTTTACGAATGTTTATCCCTTACCCCAGATCCTATGCCTTGCCCTATTAAACCAGCCTTGGAACTTAAGGAACTGCCTAAGAACCTGAGATATGAGTTTCTTGATGAAGAAATGAATCGTCCGGTTATAGTTAGTGCTGCCTTGAGACAAAAAGAAACAGATCAACTCTTGGACGTTTTACGAAGATATCCCTCAGCCTTAGGATATAATATCTCTGATCTGAAAGGTATAAGTCCATCCGTATGCATGCATCGGATTTCGCTCGAAGTAGATTCAAAACCTTCCAGAGAACACCAGAGAAGGATAAACCCTATACTGAGTGATGTTGTCAAGAAGGAAGTTCTGAAGTTGCTAGAAGCAGGTATAATATATCAGATCTCGGACAGTAAGTGGGTGAGCCCTGTGCATGTGGTACCCAAGAAGGGAGGCATCACAGTTGTGCAAAATGAGAAAGGTGAACAAATAGCAAAGCGGATAGAAGGAGGTTGGCGTATGTGCATAGACTATAGAAAGTTAAATAAAGCAACTAGGAAGGATCATTTCCCTTTACCGTTCATAGACCAGATGTTAGAACGTCTTGCCAGACATTCTTACTTCTGCTATCTAGATGGGTATTCGGGATTCTTCCAAATACCTATACATCCAGAAGATCAAGAAAAAACTACCTTTACATGCCCTTTTGGAACTTTTGCCTACAGACGAATGCCTTTTGGACTCTGTAATGCCCCTGCTACTTTCCAACGTTGCATGATGTCAATCTTTGCAGATTATCTAGATGGAATCATGGAAGTATTTATGGATGATTTCTCGGTTTGCGGTTTTGATTTCCAAAATTGTCTTATCAACCTTGAGAAAATCCTGGAAAGATGTGTGGAGGTGAACCTTGTGCTGAATTGGGAAAAATGCCATTTCATGGTGACTGAAGGAATTGTTTTAGGACATATAATCTCCGAAAGAGGTATAGAGGTAGATAAAGCAAAAATAGAAGTTATAGAGAACCTAAAACCACCCAAGACTATCAGGGAAGTTAGAAGTTTCCTTGGACACGCTGGATTCTACCGCCGTTTCATCAAGGACTTCTCCAAAATAACAAAACCTTTAACTGGCCTGTTAATGAAAGATGCTGAATTCATCTTTGATGAAAAATTCACTGAAGCATTCAACCTTTTGAAGCAAGCATTGATTTCAGCACCCATTATGAAACCCCCTGATTGGTCTGAACCGTTTGAGATAATGTGTGACGCCAGTGATTATGTTGTAGGAGCCGTTCTAGGTCAGAGAAAAGATAAAAGATTACATGTAATATATTATACCAGTAGAACCCTAGACGCCGCCCAGCTCAATTACGCAACAACCGAGAAAGCACTCCTAGCGGTAGTTTTCGCTATAGACAAATTTAGATCATATCTAGTAGGAGCCAAAATTATAGTTTACACCGATCATGCTGCCATCCGTTACCTGCTAAGTAAAAAAGATGCTAAACCCAGGTTACTTCGATGGATTTTGTTGCTACAAGAGTTTGACTTAGATATCCGAGATAAAAAAGGCACAGAAAATGTAGTAGCCGATCACCTATCTAGGCTAGAATACCTGAATCCTGAATCAGTACCCATAAATGATGATTTTGCCTATGATAGACTGATAGCCCAGTTGGAAACCATTGAAGATAAAAAACCAGACCCTCATGAGCACTTTCAAAAATCCTTAGCTGTAAGTAACGTGCCCTGGTACGCTGATTTTGTTAATTACCTAGCTGCTGATATCATACCCCCTGATCTTGATTACCACAAGAAGAAGAAGTTCTTAAGTGATGTTAGAAACTTCTATTGGGATGAGCCACTTCTTTTCAAGAGAGGTAAAGATGGCATTTTCCGCCGTTGCGTTCCAGAAGACGAGGTAGAAAGTATAATTCAGCATTGTCACTCTGCGCCTTATGGTGGACATGCAAGCACCTCTAAGACCTACGCCAAGATTCTTCAAGCTGGCCTATTCTGGCCTACCATGTGGCCTGATGTCCATGCTTACATTGTCAAATGTGATAGATGCCAACGCACAGGAAATATTTCAAGACGCGACGAAATGCCTTTAAGAAACATCCAAGAAGTAGAACTCTTCGACGTATGGGGTATAGATTTCATGGGACCATTCCCACCATCTTTAGGAAACAAGTATATCTTAGTTGCAGTAGACTACTGTCTAAATGGATTGAAGCGATAGCTGCACCCACAAACGACACTAGAGTAGTGATTAAATTATTTAAAAATTATATATTCCCCAGATTTGGAACACCCCGTTTAGTTATAAGTGATGGAGGATCTCACTTCATATCAAGAATATTTGATAAGCTTTTAAGCAAGTATGGAGTTAAGCATAGAGTAGCAACACCATATCACCCACAGACTAGTGGCCAAGTGGAAGTATCTAATAGGGAGATTAAACAAATTTTAGAAAAAACTGTCTCTGTATCCAGAAAAGATTGGTCGCAAAAGCTTCAAGAGGCTTTATGGGCCTACAGAACCGCTTTCAAAACCCCTATAGGAACAACCCCCTACCAACTAGTCTATGGAAAATCTTGTCATTTACCTTTTGAGTTAGAGCATAAGGCCTATTGGGCCATTAAAACTTTGAATTTGGTTTACCTAACTGCTGGTGAGAAACGTATCCTTGACATCCACAAATTGGAAGAACTCAGACAGCAAGCCTACGAGAATGCCATAATATATAAAGAAAGAACAAAAGCTTGGCACGACAAAAGAATCGTAAGAAAAGACTTTAACTTAGGCGACCCTGTTCTCCTGTTCAATTCTAGGCTACGGCTCTTCCCAGGAAAGCTCCGTTCAAGATGGACTGGCCCCTTCAAAGTATCAAAAATTCTGAGGTTTGGAGCAGTTGAAATAAAAAACGAGACATGTAAACCATTCATCGTCAATGGACAAAGATTGAAGCTCTACGAAGGAGGAGACATTCCAACAACCTACTCCAGCCACACTCTAAGTGATCCACCAATCCCGACAAGAGATGTATAAGTTCCAGTCATCAAGCTAACGACGTTAAACAAGCGCTGCATGGGAGGCAACCCATGATTTTCTTACCTTATTTACTTTTTCTACATTTTGTTTTATTTTATTTCTTGTTATATTTTGTCAGGACTAATGTTTGAAATGTTTGTGTTTTACAGGACCTTCTTCCTAACTCTGTGCAGAATGCAGAATTTTGACGACATGCATGTGACTTTCAGGAATGACGCCCAGAGAGAGCGTTACTTTGTCCACTTCAGGCGTCCTATGGCACCTACGAGGTACCCAGATCAGGCTTGCATGGAGGCTTTAGGCATTGAACCTAGTGTCAGATTCTTATGCCACCAGCTTCAATGGGACCAGTTCGACGACATGAACAACACCTATAGGAACCTCACTTTGGAGTTCCTTAGCTCGTTTTCTTATGACCCCTGGGCCGGACCAGATGGATGTGCTATTTTCAGGTTATTTGGGACTGAGTACTCCTTCACTCATAAAGAGTTTGGTGATTTATTAGGTTTTCAGACGACCCCTGATGCTATTCCTGAGACACCTATGGGATACTTTCTGAGTAGGGAAGTGGAGAAGTTCTGGAGTGATATCTCTGGTGGAGGGAGTCAGGATCCTTCCACCCAGTTCTCACATGTTATCCACAACCCTGCATTGAGGTATTTTCATATGATCATAGCACACTCTTTCTTTGGATTGCCAGATGCTGAGACCTTGCTTAGTGAGGAGGAGATCTTTCTACTGTTTTGTGCGACCCAGTCACGTCCTGTGGCATGTGGGAACTTTCTGCTGAAAGGTCTTAGCAGTATTGCCAGGTCATCAGTAGGTATTATTCATGTGGGAGGTATTGTTACCCAGATTGCTGCTGCTTTAGGCCTATCGCGTAAGTTGTTACATCTCAGGGTTTTCAGTGAATACACCACCATGGACGTTGATTTCTGCCTAGACAGAGGGTTGATAAGGAGAGCCTCTGCAAACCCCAACCAGTTCAGATTGTTGATCGACAACGAGGCTGTTCATTACTTTTTGCTTCCTGATCCGATGATGACCAGTGTTCATGACCCAGCTAATTGGAGATATGCTTTGGAGGGTTATGGAGAGACTATTGAGGAGCCTAGATCGCCTCCCATTGTTGAGTACACCCCTACACCTCCGTCTCCCAAAATCACTGTATTATCTAATAATTTGTCTTTGCAGCCACCCGATTTATACACCCAGGTTGTTGAGCTCCGCAGAGAGACTACCAAGCTCAAACAGGAGGTAGCTGATCTTGCTTTGCAGATTGAGGTATCTGATCTCACTCATGCTACTGAGGCAGACTCTTTATACCAGGAGATCGGAGAGCTTCGTCGCGAGATCGCTGAGCTTCGTGGATCCAGCCAGGCAGAGGAGCCAGCTGATTGATCATATTGCCCTGACTTACTACTCTATTATTTAGTATTCAGTATTTCTGCGTGTTCTTTACTTTTTAGCATATCTGGACACATTTCGTATTTTCGCATTTCCTATATTTCCTATACACTTTGATTTTATATATATATATATATATATATATATATATATATTATGTGTGTTTTTATTTTTCCTTTTATATATATATATATATATATATATATATATATATATCCAATAATAATTTTATTTTTCTTAATATTTGATTTTTATTTCCACAAAAATTGCGCAAGTCCCGTGTTGAAGAGGAAAACAAATGAGAACGCTATCGGGACCCCCAAGACGCAAAAGGTAAGAGAGGCCCATTCCAAAATTCAAAATTTTGGCCCAGGTCCGAAAATGACCTTATGGGGCCCACCATAGCCTTATGGCGCCCGCCACGGCGTCCTGGTAAATACGGGGGAAAACTTCATCTTCCACCATTTTTGAACCTCTAAACTCCCAAAACCCATTTTTCTCCTCTTCCAAAACTCCATTAAAACCCATAAACGCTCCCACCTTTATTTAATACCCACTATCCATTAACCCTTTCAAACTTCCATTTGAAATTCCACCAATTAAATTCCATAAAAATCTCACCTTTACCAACTTATATTTAAACCCATCTTCACTATCTTCAAATCAATTCAAGGAGCAAGCTATGGAGTTCGAAGGATATATTTTGCGAGAAGGAAAACCCGGGGATAGGGAGAGGAGGGATATTCAAAGGCTTCAAGGTCGAGAAATTCTCTCGACGAGGTACGTGGACGACAACTGTCTCTATACCTTGGGTATTTATCATAGTGTTTATCATTTACTTGATTTTTTGGGACTGCACTCTATTTTTGAAAACCGAGAACAAACCTTTGAGAAACTGACAGTTGAGTTTTTAAGTTCTTTGATCTACACTGTCCACCCTAACACTGCTAGCACAGTCGGTACTGTCCAATTTAGAATGTTTGGAATAGAATATAAGTACAGTACCGACGAACTAACAAGTCTGTTAGGGATTCCTCTTTGGGAAGGTGCTATTTGTGAGACCCCTTTGGATGACGGATGGTCGGTCGATGCATTTCCTTTTTGGCAGAGATTGTCAAATAATTTAATAACTTCTTTTGAAGGAATTCTCGCATCGACCATCCACAACCCGGCCATCAGAGTTTTTAGATACCTGTTGGCATGTACTATTTTTGGTCGGGATAATCCAAATAAGGTTAATGCTAAAGAGCTTCTGTTTTTACAGGGAAGTCTCACAAATAGAAGAATCAATCCGGTCCCATTTATGCTTTCTCACATGTCTGTTACTATTAATAAAGCAGGACCGATTGTTTTTGGAGGACTGATTACGTCTATTGCTCGGGCCCTTAACCTGAACGATGAGATAGCCACACTAGAGCCCTTAACTCCTCGCACAATCAACCTAAAATTTCTAAAAGATATGAAATTGTGCCGAGCGAGAAGAGAGGGTGGTTTTGTATTGATGATCCATGGTGTAGCTATCCCATCTGTTGCCTTGCCCTGCAGTAGACGTACCGATGTACGTAATGAAAGGAATTGGACCTATGATTTAAATGCTCCACCTGTTCTAGGTCCACTTCCTCCTAATATTCCTGATATGGAGGGACACGACACTGACGAAGAATTTGAGTGGAGAGATCAGTCTCCCATACCTCATGTGTCCCCATATCATCCTTCACCACCACACACCGCACCCTCTTCCTCTAACCCTTTTGCAGGTTCAGTCCCTGGATCCTATGTCACTGAGGAGATGTGGCGTGACCTTATGGATAGAGAAGAAAGGCGAGATGACCTTCTCTCTACCATTCAGCAACAACTGACGGATAATATGAGCTTCATGGAAGAATCACGACGGAGGACAGATCGATCCTTCGAGTCCGTTTCTCATACCTTGCTTGTGATCACAGACGAGCAATCCCGTCAGCAAGACTTCAACCGCCGGCATTACCAGCTTATGGAGGCTACTCAAGGTTCCGTTATAGGTAACCTTCGACCGGTCAGAGATGCCCAGGCGGCCTTATCAGCCCGATTGGACTGGAGAGACCAGCATCGTAGCAGATCCCGTCGTCCCAGGCATTCCTAGCAGGACGACGAGGGCACCAGTGGTCCACATCAGTAGTTTTACAGGTTACTCTCCTTATCTTATTTCGAAACATTGGGGACAATGTTCGATTTAAGTGTGGGAGGGGATTTTATTGCTTTCTATTTCCATTTTTAGTTAGTTGTTTATTTCTTGTTTTTGTCTATGTCTTTTTTCTAGAAAATGCATGAGTCTGACAAGTCACCAGTACAGTGTATCCCTAGTACACCCTCATTTTTCCCCATTTCTTTAGCCCTACAAAAAAATTTTTTGCAAAAAGAAAACATTGTTGTTCTACACGTTTTTTGGGCTTTAAGACAGGTTTGGATTAGGATGTGGTGACTTAGGTGAACTTTTTGAAACATTAGTATCGTTTTAGCACCATAGACTTCACGAATATAGGAATCATTCCAAAACCCCATGTACCATGGCCTTAATTATCATTTCCAAATTTGTCCTAAGTAGTTTATTTCAGCAGTCAGCTCCGGCCTAAGCATGTTCTACGTAGGGGACTGATGAACATAAGTGAATGATCCAGTAAAATAAATAAAGAAAAAGGCAAACTCCAGATAGATGACCCTCACAAGGTCGTTTAAACCAAAAAGTTGAATTGTTACCATATTAAAAAAAAAAAAAAAAAAAAAAAAAAATATATATATATATATATATATATATATAATTTTAGCTCACCCATTGTTAGTTGGTTCAGAGGTATCTGGCGCTGAACTCGGTAGGGCGGATTACGATCCGATCCCCCACAGCTGCATTTGGGTTTAATAAAAGGGTTTACATAATCTTATGTGCCAGAAACCCTATGTTTTGGATCAGAATCACTAACAGGTCACTCTACTATGAAACATGTACGGATAACGAGCTTAATGTGATTGCGCCTGAATGAAAAGGACCCAAAAAGAGATGAAGTGGTAGGCCTAGTTATTGTGGGATGATACGGTTGATTAATATAAGAATGAAGTTTATGTCCGCCTCTGCGGATAAGTGTCATTACGATACCCTTGGTTCACTTAGTACCTGTCACTGCATCCTGACTTGAACTTAGAAGCCCTTTTTTGCCCGAATCACGTGCCAGCACTAGTTTTCCTACTTTGAGCTTTAAATGTTTTGCTTGAGGACAAGCAAAGGTCTAAGTGTGGGAGAATCTGATGACACTGAATTTCACCGTATTTTTGACTCCGATTTCGCATGCATTCTTAGTCTTTTAATGTCATTTTATTATGTTATTATTATGTTTTTTCTTTGTTTTCAGGTTTTTAGTCTAATCGGAGCCCCGAGCGAGAAAAGGAGCGAAAAAGGAGCCGAAATGAGCTAAAATAGAGAAAATCAGCATTTTGCACTTATGGCATCCACTCTGGCGGCCGCCACAGGGTCTTCCATGACGTGGCCATGTCTCAAACTCCTCCCAACTGTTTTTCCCCACGATCTCCAACTGCCCAAGCAATTTTACACTCATGGCGGGCGCCACAAGAGCAAAACAAGTTCCCGCCCAAATTCAAATGCTAGGGGCATCCTTGTCTTTTCCACATGTTTCCTTGCCTATAAATAGGACTTTAGATTTTTGTTTTTCTTCATCCAAGTTTAGTTGTTCATAAGCATATATCAGTGTAATAGTGGTAATCGCTTCACATCGAGGTGTTACTACATTCGAGAGATCGAGTCTGTAAGAGCCTGTGAGATTAAGTCTTGGAGCACTCTGGAAGGAAGTTAATCCTGCCGCCATTTTACTTTCAGTTCGCATTTTATTCAACCACTCCGATTGGAGCAGGTTTTTATTACTTTACCTTTTGTCAACTTTATTTCTTGCACTGTCTTTTAATTTCATTTATTTTCCGCACTGCTTTACTTTCATTCACTTTCCGCACTCGCACTACTTTCATTTACTTTCCGCACTCGCACTTAAATACCCTTTTTTATGAAAAATCTAAAAATGAACTTTTACTTTACCATGTCTGGCTAATTCTATAAAGGTTAGAATGTGAAGATCATAACTGAACCGATAATCTGTACAATTGTTAGTGGAAACACTTAAGGGCTATTTTAACTTTCAATATAAGTTTTCCTGTTCTTAAATTCCGTTGGGTAAGATCGAAAGCCGTCCAACGCCTATCTAAACTTAATTGTTTTTAAACTATCTCAAAAACAGCGAAAGCGCTTTGTTTAGTTTATTAGGAATTTCTAATTTAAAAGGAAAAGAGATTTTAAAACCATTTTCGGACGCGTTAAGAAGTTTAAAGTCTGGTTCGTAAGAACCTCATTTTTTTTAGAAAATCCAGGTTAAAATACTTTTCAACTTGGTCAAGATACTATATTTCTTAAAAATAGGTTTACTACTCTAACGCAATGCACACCTTTTTATCCGTGACAATAAGAGGGTTTGATTAGGGGGTACAACTCGGTTCTGAATACGCGAAAACGACAGTTCCTGTCAAATTAGTTCTTTTCAAAGTAGAAAACATTGCCCGTAAGTAGTTCTATTAGCAAGTACTTGGATTATCAATTGGTTATGTGAATTGCATTCGAACCTGTCTTTATCAATTAATTTTAATTACTTTATTTACTACCGTGCACTCTTCAAAACTACTATTTTAAATCACCTTAGATACACACCTTAACAATAGATAGCGATAGATTGACACTTGGTCTCTGTGGATACGATAATCTTTTATATTACTCTGACGCGTTCGTACACTTGCGAAAAAATACGCATCAAGTTTTTGGCGCCGTTGCCGGGGACCAATTTTGTCAAATTTCGTACCCTATTGTTATACCGTTTAGACTAAGGAAGTTACCCGCCGGTCAATGCGAAAAACTCGTAGTACCGGAAGTTTAGTAGACCCTCTAGCTGAACCAGAACGTTACGCTCGCGCACGTTTATATTTCCGTAAACTTAGGAAAGCTATGGCCGAAGATCAAAATCAAAGACCTCTTAAGGATTTCGCCCAACCATCCAACGAGGAACCTAGTTCTAGTATAGTAAATCCAGCCATACCAGCTAACAATTTTGAACTTAAACCATCCCTGCTGCAGTTAGTACAGCAGAGACAATTCACAGGTCTTGCTACAGAGAACCCAAACCAACATTTGAAAAACTTTCTCCAACTAGCAGACACCTTTAAAACCAATGGAGCCCCTCCTGAGGCGATTCACTTAAGATTATTTCCTTTTTCCCTAGAGATAAGGCCCTATCTTGGTTAGATTCCCTTCCACCAAATTCCATAACAAGTTGGGAAGACCTTAGAAAAGTATTCCTCGCCAGATATTTTCCCCCGAGTAAGACCGCTGTTCTTCGAAACCAAATAACTAGATTTACCCAAAACCAAGGAGAATCGTTGTTCGAAGCCTGGGAGAGATATAAAGAGCTGTTAAGAGCATGCCCACATCATGGTTTAGAAAATTGGTTAATCATTCAAACCTTCTATAATGGACTTCATTATAACACTAAGATGACCATCGACGCCGCCGCAGGTGGCGCACTGATGAACAAACCTTACCCTGAAGCTAGTGCCCTTATCGAAGATATGGCCCAAAACCATCAATCATGGGGAGTAGAACGAGCGACAGTGGAAAAGAAGGAAGCCCAAGGAGGAATACATGAGTTAAGCTCTATAGACATGATGCAAGCTAAAATGGATGCATTAGCCCTAAGAGTTGAGCATATGTGTACAACCCCGAATACTGCAGCCGCAGTTTCGTCAGATTGTGAGATATGTGGGACGAAAGGACACCAATCCGCAGAATGCAGTCTATTAAACGAGACCAGCTCTGAACAAGTGAACTACACCCAAGGGAACCCATTTTCAAATACCTATAACCCTGGATGGAGGAATCACCCAAACTTTTCCTATAAGAATAATAACCCTATCCAAAATACTGCCCCTCCGAGACAATCAAGTTATCAAGCCCCAAGATCAAATCAACCTATGCAACTTGTACCACCAAAACCGAGCCTTGAGAAAATCGTGGATAATTTTGTCGCTGCTCAAATCCAACAAAACAAGGAGTTCATGAACCAAAACGTTCATGTTAACGAACTAATTACCCAGTTAGGAACCAAGGTTGACCAAATAATCACTCACAATAAGATGCTTGAAACCCAAATCTCGCAGGTAGCTTTAAACCAAGCCCCTCAGACCACACCTGGAGGACAATTCCCTGGACAACCTCAACAAAACCCGAAAGGACAAGAAAATGCCATTACCCTACGAAGTGGGACCGCTTATGATGAACCTTGTAACCCAAGGTTGAGTGATCCCAAAACTTCTGAGGAAGATGACAACATCCCAGATAAAAAGAAGAAACCAGAGGAATCTGTAAACTAGGAAAGTCAAGAAAAAGGAGAAGAACCCAAAGACAAAACCTATATACCACCACCGCCATACAAACCACCAATACCATATCCGCAAAGACTTAAACAAACCCAGATCAATAATCAGTATCAGAAATTCATTAAAGTTATAGAAAAACTTCACGTAGAAATCCCGTTCACAGAAGCCATTACCCAAATACCATCCTACGCAAAGTTTCTCAAAGACATCCTTACCAATAAACGTAGACTTGATGATCCGAAACCCTTGGAATGTAATTCTATTGCCGAAAATAAATTAGCAAAAAAGGATAAAGATCCTGGAAACTTTTCCATTCCTTGTATTTTGGGGAGTCATGTCATCGAAAAAGCTTTTCTAGACTTAGGAGCTAGTGTGAGCTTAATGCCCTTAGCGGTTTGCGAAAGGTTAAACTTAGGAGAGTTGCAACCTACCAAGATGTCACTTCAATTAGCCGATAGATCTGTTAAATATCCGATAGGCATACTTGAAGACGTCCCTGTTAGGATAGGTCAACTGTTTATCCCTACTGATTTTGTTGTCATGGACATTAAAGAAGACGATGACATACCAATTCTTCTAGGTAGACCATTCTTATCGACTGCTGGAGCCATAATAGATGTCAAAAAGGGGAAGCTAACCTTTGAGGTAGGGAACGAGAAGATAGAATTTATACTTTCAAAATTTCTTATGGCACCTGTGATAGGAGATGCGTGTTATGCGATAGATATCATTGATGAATGTGTTAGGGAGTTAGAGCAAGAAGAAGTCATTGAAACAATTAAGCTGCCATCAACTCTTATTTTGGAAGATGACAATTATAAGAAACCCTACATCGATGATAACCTTTACGAATGTTTATCCCTTACCCCAGATCCTATGCCTTGCCCTATTAAACCAGCCTTGGAACTTAAGGAACTGCCTAAGAACCTGAGATATGAGTTTCTTGATGAAGAAATGAATCGTCCGGTTATAGTTAGTGCTGCCTTGAGACAAAAAGAAACAGATCAACTCTTGGACGTTTTACGAAGATATCCCTCAGCCTTAGGATATAATATCTCTGATCTGAAAGGTATAAGTCCATCCGTATGCATGCATCGGATTTCGCTCGAAGTAGATTCAAAACCTTCCATAGAACACCAGAGAAGGATAAACCCTATACTGAGTGATGTTGTCAAGAAGGAAGTTCTGAAGTTGCTAGAAGCAGGTATAATATATCAGATCTCGGACAGTAAGTGGGTGAGCCTTGTGCATGTGGTACCCAAGAAGGGAGGCATCACAGTTGTGCAAAATGAGAAAGGTGAACAAATAGCAAAGCGGATAGAAGGAGGTTGGCGTATGTGCATAGACTATAGAAAGTTAAATAAAGCAACTAGGAAGGATCATTTCCCTTTACCGTTCATAGACCAGATGTTAGAACGTCTTGCCAGACATTCTTACTTCTGCTATCTAGATGGGTATTCGGGATTCTTCCAAATACCTATACATCTAGAAGATCAAGAAAAAACTACCTTTACATGCCCTTTTGGAACTTTTGCCTACAGACGAATGCCTTTTGGACTCTGTAATGCCCCTGCTACTTTCCAACGTTGCATGATGTCAATCTTTGCAGATTATCTAGATGGAATCATGGAAGTATTTATGGATGATTTCTCGGTTTGCGGTTTTGATTTCCAAAATTGTCTTATCAACCTTGAGAAAATCCTGGAAAGATGTGTGGAGGTGAACCTTGTGCTGAATTGGGAAAAATGCCATTTCATGGTGACGGAAGGAATTGTTTTAGGACATATAATCTCCGAATGAGGTATAGAGGTAGATAAAGCAAAAATAGAAGTTATAGAGAACCTAAAACCACCCAAGACTATCAGGGAAGTTAGAAGTTTCCTTGGACACGCTGGATTCTACCGCCGTTTCATCAAGGACTTCTCCAAAATAACAAAACCTTTAACTGGCCTGTTAATGAAAGATGCTGAATTCATCTTTGATGAAAAATGCAATGAAGCATTCAACCTTTTGAAGCAAGCATTGATTTCAGCACCCATTATGAAACCCCCTGATTGGTCTGAACCGTTTGAGATAATGTGTGACGCCAGTGATTATGCTGTAGGAGCCGTTCTAGGTCAGAGAAAAGATAAAAGATTACATGTAATATATTATGCCAGTAGAACCCTAGACGCCGCCCAGCTCAATTACGCAACAACCGAGAAAGAACTTCTAGCGGTAGTTTTCGCTATAGACAAATTTAGATCATATCTAGTAGGAGCCAAAATTATAGTTTACACCGATCATGCTACCATCCGTTACCTGCTAAGTAAAAAAGATGCTAAACCCAGGTTACTTCGATGGATTTTGTTGCTACAAGAGTTCGACTTAGATATCCGAGATAAAAAAGGCACAGAAAATGTAGTAGCCGATCACCTATCTAGGCTAGAATACCTGAATCCTGAATTAGTACCCATAAATGATGATTTTGCCTATGATAGACTGATAGCCCAGTTGGAAACCATTGAAGATAAAAAACCAGACCCTCATAAGCACTTTCAAAAATCCTTAGCTGTAAGTAACGTGCCCTGGTACGCTGATTTTATTAATTACCTAGCTGCTGATATCATACCCCCTGATCTTGATTACCACAAGAAGAAGAAGCTCTTAAGTGATGTTAGAAACTTCTATTGGGACGAGCCACTTCTTTTCAAGAGAGGTAAAGATGGTATTTTCCGCCGTTGCGTTCCAGAAGACGAGGTAGAAAGTATAATTCAGCATTGTCACTCTGCGCCTTATGGTGGACATGCAAGCACCTCTAAGACCTACGCCAAGATTCTTCAAGCTGGCCTATTCTGGCCTACCATGTGGCGTGATGTCCATGCTTACATTGTCAAATGTGATAGATGCCAACGCACAGGAAATATTTCAAGACGCGACGAAATGCCTTTAAGAAACATCCAAGAAGTAGAACTCTTCGACGTATGGGGTATAGATTTCATGGGACCATTCCCACCATCTTTAGGAAACAAGTATATCTTAGTTGCAGTAGACTACTGTCTAAATGGATTGAAGCGATAGCTGCACCCACAAACGACACTAGAGTAGTGATTAAATTATTTAAAAATTATATATTCCCCAGATTTGGAACACCCCGTTTAGTTATAAGTGATGGAGGATCTCACTTCATATCAAGAATATTTGATAAGCTTTTAAGCAAGTATGGAGTTAAGCATAGAGTAGCAACACCATATCACCCACAGACTAGTGGCCAAGTGGAAGTATCTAATAGGGAGATTAAACAAATTTTAGAAAAAACTGTCTCTGTATCCAGAAAAGATTGGTCGCAAAAGCTTCAAGAGGCTTTATGGGCCTACAGAACCGCTTTCAAAACCCCTATAGGAACAACCCCCTACCAACTAGTCTATGGAAAATCTTGTCATTTACCTTTTGAGTTAGAGCATAAGGCCTATTGGGCCATTAAAACTTTGAATTTGGATTACCTAACTGCTGGTGAGAAACGTATCCTTGACATCCACAAATTGGAAGAACTCAGACAGCAAGCCTACGAGAATGCCATAATATACAAAGAAAGAACAAAAGCTTGGCACGACAAAAGAATCGTAAGAAAAGACTTCAACTTAGGCGACCCTGTTCTCCTGTTCAATTCTAGGCTACGGCTCTTCCCAGGAAAGCTCCGTTCAAGATGGACTGGCCCCTTCAAAGTATCAAAAATTCTGAGGTCTGGAGCTGTTGAAATAAAAAACGAGACATGTAAACCATTCATCGTCAATGGACAAAGACTGAAGCTCTACGAAGGAGGAGACATTCCAACAACCTACTCCAGCCACACTCTAAGTGATCCACCAATCCCGACAAGAGATGTATAAGTTCCAGTCGTCAAGCTAACGACGTTAAACAAGCGCTGCATGGGAGGCAACCCATGATTTTCTTACCTTATTTACTTTTTCTACATTTTGTTATATTTTATTTCTTGTTATATTTTGTCAGGACTAATCTTTGAAATGTTTGTGTTTTACAGGACCTTCTTCCTAACTCATTGCAGAATGCAGAATTTTGACGACATGCATGTGACTTTCAGGAATGACGCCCAGAGAGAGCGTTACTTTGTACACTTCAGGCGTCCTATGGCACCTACGAGGTACCCAGATCAGGCTTGCATGGAGGCTTTAGGCATTGAGCCTAGTGTCAGATTCTTATGCCACCAGCTTCAATGGGACCAGTTCGACAACATGAACAACACCTATAGGAACCTCACTTTGGAGTTCCTTAGCTCGTTTTCTTATGACCCCTGGGCCGGACCAGATGGATGTGCTATTTTCAGGTTATTTGGGACTGAGTACTCCTTCACTCATAAGGAGTTTGGTGATTTATTAGGTTTTCAGACGACCCCTGATGCTATTCCTGAGACACCTATGGGATACTTTCTGAGTAGGGAAGTGGAGAAGTTCTGGAGTGATATCTCTGGTGGAGGGAGTCAGGATCCTTCCACCCAGTTCTCACATGTTATCCACAACCCTGCATTGAGGTATTTTCAGATGATCATAGCACACTCTTTCTTTGGATTGCCAGATGCTGAGACCTTGCTTAGTGAGGAGGAGATCTTTCTACTGTTTTATGCGACCCAGTCACGTCCTGTGGCATGTGGGAACTTTCTGCTGAAAGGTCTTAGCAGTGTTGCCAGGTCATCAGTAGGTATTATTCATGTGGGAGGTATTGTTACCCAGATTGCTGCTGCTTTAGGCCTATCGCGTAAGTTGTTACATCTCAGGGTTTTCAGTGAATACACCACCATGGACGTTGATTTCTGCCTAGACAGAGGGTTGATAAGGAGAGCCTCCTGAAATCCCAACCAGTTCAGATTGTTGATCGACAACGAGGCTGTTTATTACTTTTTGCTGCCTGATCCGATGATGACCAGTGTTCATGACCCAGCTAATTGGAGATATGCTTTGGAGGGTTATGGAGAGACTATTGAGGAGCCTAGATCGCCTCCCATTGTTGAGTACACCCCTACACCTCCGTCTCCCAAAATCACTGTATTATCTAATAATTTGTCTTTGCAGCCACCCGATTTATACACCCAGGTTGTTGAGCTCCGCAGAGAGACTACCAAGCTCAAACAGGAGGTAGCTGATCTTGCTTTGCAGATTGAGGTATCTGATCTCACTCATGCTACTGAGGCAGACTCTTTATACCAGGAGATCGGAGAGCTTCGTCGCGAGATCGCTGAGCTTCGTGGATCCAGCCAGGCAGAGGAGCCAGCTGATTGATCATATTGCCCTGACTTACTACTCTATTATTTAGTATTCAGTATTTCTGCGTTTTCTTTACTTTTTAGCATATCTGGACACATTTAGTATTTTCGCATTTCCTATATTTCCTATGTACTTTGATTATATATATATATATATATATATATATATATATATATATATTATGTGTGTTTTTATTTTTCCTTTTATATATATATATCCAATAATAATTTTATTTTTCTTAATATTTGATTTTTATTTCCACAAAAATTGTGCAAGTCCCGTGTTGAAGAGGAAAACAAATGAGAACGCTATCGGGACCCCCAAGACGCAAAAGGGAAGAGAGGCCCATTCCAAAATTCAAAATTTTGGCCCAGGTCCGAAAATGACCTTATGGCGCCCGCCATAGCCTTATGGCGCCCGCCACGGCGTCCTGGTAAATACGTGGGAAAACTTCATCTTCCACCATTTTTGAACCTCTAAACTCCCAAAACCCATTTTTCTCCTCTTCCAAAACTCCATTAAAACCCATAAACGCTCCCACCTTTATTTAATACCCACTATCCATTAACCCTTTCAAACTTCCATTTGAAATTCCACCAATTAAATTCCATAAAAATCTCACCTTTACCAACTTATATTTAAACCCATCTTCACTATCTTCAAATTAATTCAAGGAGCAAGCTATGGAGTTCGAAGGATATATTTTGCGAGAAGGAAAACCCGGGGATAGGCAGAGGAGGGATATTCAAAGGCTTCAAGGTCGAGAAATTCTCTCGACGAGGTACGTGGACGACAACTGTCTCTATACCTTGGGTATTTATCATAGTGTTTATCATTTACTTGATTTTTTGGGACTGCACTCTATTTTTGAAAACCGAGAACCAACCTTTGAGAAACTGACAGTTGAGTTTTTAAGTTCTTTGATCTACACTATCCACCCTAACACTGCTAGCACAGTCGGTACTGTCCAATTTAGAATGTTTAGAATAGAATATAAGTACAGTACCGACGAACTAACAAGTCTGCTAGGGATTCCTCTTTGGGAAGGTGCTATTTGTGAGACCCCTTTGGATGACGGATGGTCGGTCGATGCATTTCCTTTTTGGCAGAGATTGTCAAATAATTTAATAACTTCTTTTGAAGGAATTCTCGCATCGACCATCCACAACCCGACCATCAGAGTTTTTAGATACCTGTTGGCATGTACTATTTTTGGCCGGGATAATCCAAATAAGGTTAATGCTAAAGAGCTTCTGTTTTTACAGGGAAGTCTCACAAATAGAAGAATCAATCCGGTCCCGTTTATGCTTTCTCACATGTCTGTTACTATTAATAAAGCAGGACCGATTGTTTTTGGAGGACTGATTACGTCTATTGCTCGGGCCCTTAACCTGAACGATGAGATAGCCACACTAGAGCCCTTAACTCCTCGCACAATCAACCTAAAATTTCTAAAAGATATGAAATTGTGCCGAGCGAGAAGAGAGGGTGGTTTTGTATTGATGATCCATGGTGTAGCTATCCCATCTGTTGCCTTGCCCTGCAGTAGACGTACCGATGTACGTAATGAAAGGAACTGGACCTATGATTTAAATGCTCCACCTGTTCTAGGTCCACTTCCTCCTAATATTCCTGATATGGAGGGACACGACACTGACGAAGAATTTGAGGGGAGAGATCAGTCTCCCATACCTCATGTGTCCCCCCACCATCCTTCACCACCACACACCGCACCCTCTTCCTCTAACCCTTTTGCAGGTTCAGTCCCTGGATCCTATGTCACTGAGGAGATGTGGCGTGACCTTATGGCTAGAGAAGAAAGGTGAGATGACCTTCTCTCTACCATTCAGCAACAACTGACGGATAATATGAGCTTCATGGAAGAATCACGACGGAGGACAGATCGATCCTTCGAGTCCGTTTCTCACACCTTGCTTGCGATCACAGACGAGCAATCCCGTCAGCAAGACTTCAACCGCCGGCATTACCAGCTTATGGAGGCTACTCAAGGTTCCGTTCTAGGCAACCTTCGACAGGTCAAAGATGCCCAGGCGGCCTTATCAGCCCGATTGGACCGGAGAGACCAGCATCGTAGCAGATCCCGTCGTCCCAGGCATTCCCAGCAGGACGACGAGGGCACCAGTGGTCCACATCAGTAGTTTTACAGGTTACTCTCCTTATCTTATTTCGAAACATTGGGGGACAATGTTCGATTTAAGTGTGGGAGGGGATTTTATTGCTTTCTATTTCCATTTTTAGTTAGTTGTTTATTTCTTGTTTTTGTCTATGTCTTTTTTCTAGAAAATGCATGAGTCTGACAAGTCACCAGTACAGTGTATCCCTAGTACACCCTCATTTTTCCCCATTTCTTTAGCCCTACAAAAAAATTTTTTGCAAAAAGAAAACATTGTTGTTCTACACATTTTTTGGGCTTTAAGACAGGTTTGGATTAGGATGTGGTGACTTAGGTGAACTTTTTGAAACATTAGTATCGTTTTAGCACCATAGACTTCACGAATATAGGAATCATTCCAAAACCCCATGTACCATGGCCTTAATTATCATTTCCAAATTTGTCCTAAGTAGTTTATTTCAGCAGTCAGCTCCGACCTAAGCATGTTCTACGTAGGGGACTGATGAACATAAGTGAATGATCCAGTAAAATAAATAAAGAAAAAGGCAAACTCCAGATAGATGACCCTCACAAGGTCGTTTAAACCAAAAAGTTGAATTGTTAACATATTAAAAAAAAAAAAAAAAAAAAAAAAAAAAATATATATATATATATATATATATATATATATATATATATATATATAATTTTAGCTCACCCATTGTTAGTTGGTTCAGAGGTATCTGGCGCTGAACTCGGTAGGGCGGATTACGATCCGATCCCCCACAACTGCATTTGGGTTAAATAAAAGGGTTTACACAGTCTTATGTGCCAGAAACCCTATGTTTTGGATCAGAATCACTAACAGGTCACTCTACTATGAAACATGTACGGATAACGGGCTTAATGTGATTGCGCCTGAATGAAAAGGACCTAAAAAGAGATGAAGAGGTAGGCCTAGTTATTGTGGGATGATACGGTTGATTAATATAAGAATGAAGTTTATGTCCGCCTCTGCGGCTAAGTGTCATTACGATACCCTTGGTTCACTTAGTACCTGTCACTCCATCCTGACTTGAACTTAGAAGCCCTTTTTGCCCGAATCACGTGTCAGCACTAGTTTTCCTACTTTGAGCTTTAAATGTTTTGCTTGAGGACAAGCAAAGGTCTAAGTGTGGGAGAATCTGATGACACTGAATTTCACCGTATTTTTGACTCCGATTTCGCATGCATTCTTAGTCTTTTAATGTCATTTTATTATGTTATTATTATGTTTTTCTTTGTTTTCAGGTTTTTAGTCTAATCGGAGCCCCGAGCGAGAAAAGGAGCAAAAAAGGAGCCGAAATGAGCTAAAATAGAGAAAATCAGCATTTTGCACTTATGGCATCCACTCTGGCGGCCGCCACAGGGTCTTCCATGACGTGGCCATGTCTCAAACTCCTCCCAACTGTTTTTCCCCACGATCTCCAACTGCCCAAGCAATTTTACACTCATGGCGGGCGCCATGGTGTTGTGGCGGGCGCCACAAGAGCAAAACAAGTTCCCGCCCAAATTCAAATGCTAGGGGCATCCTTGTCTTTTCCACATGTTTCCTTGCCTATAAATAGGACTTTAGATTTTCGTTTTTCTTCATCCAAGTTTAGTTGTTCATAAGCATATATCAGTGTAATAGTGGTAATCGCTTCACATCGAGGTGTTACTACATTCGAGAGATAGAGTCTGTACGAGCCTGTGAGATTAAGTCTTGGAGCACTCTGGAAGGAAGTTAATCCTGCCGCCATTTTACTTTCAGTTCGCATTTTATTCAACCACTTCGATTGGAGCAGGTTTTTATTTCTTTACCTTTTGTCAACTTTATTTCTTGCACTGTCTTTTAATTTCATTTATTTTCCGCACTGCTTTACTTTCATTTACTTTCCGCACTCGCACTACTTTCATTTACTTTCCGCACTCGCACTTAAATACCCTTTTTTATGAAAAATCTAAAAATGAACTTTTACTTTACCATGTCTGGCTAATTCTATAAAGGTTAGAATGTGAAGATCATAACTGAACCGATAATCTGTACAATTGTTAGTGGAAACACTTAAGGGCTATTTTAACTTTCAATATAAGTTTTCCTGTTCTTAAATTCCGTTGGGTAAGATCGAAAGCCGTCCAACGCCTATCTAAACTTAATTGTTTTTAAACTATCTCAAAAACAGCGAAAGCGCTTTGTTTAGTTTATTAGGAGTTTCTAATTTAAAAGGAAAAGAGATTTTAAAACCATTTTCGGACGCGTTAAGAAGTTTAAAGTCTGGTTCGTAAGAACCTCTTTTTTTTTTAGAAAATCCAGGTTAAAATACTTTTCAACTTGGTCAAGATACTATATTTCTTAAAAATAGGTTTACTACTCTAACGCAATGCGCGCCTTTTTATTCGTGACAATAAGAGGGTTTGATTAGGGGGTACAACTCGGTTCTGAATACGCGAAAGCGACAGTTCCTGTCAAATTAGTTCTTTTCAAAGTAGAAAACATTGCCCGTAAGTAGTTCTATTAGCAAGTACTTGGATTATCAATTGGTTATGTGAATTGCATTCGAACCTGTCTTTATCAATTAATTTTAATTACTTTATTTACTACCGTGCACTCTACAAAACTACTATTTTCAATCACCTTAGATACACACCTGAACAATAGATAGCGATAGATTGACACTTGGTCTCTATGGATACGATAATCTTTTATATTAATCTGACGCGTTCGTACACTTGCGAAAAAATACGCATCAGTCAGATTTGAACAAATCGAGAAAAATGCACAAAATCTGCCAAATCTGTTTTGAAAAAATCAATTCATGATGCCATGTTTCAAGGGTTGTATCTCCTTGCTCAAATGGAATTTGGAGATGATCTGGTACTTGTTAGAAAGCCCTCATGGCATACTTTAACTTTGATGTCCAACCCAAGACCTGGTTTGTTTTAGATCAAGGTGAAAACTGCCCCTACATTTTGGAAAAAGTAAGGCAGATTTTGACTTAGTGAAAATTTCACTAAGTGTTGGAAAAATGTGATTTTCATGTTTTTAGCTATTTTGATCACTCCATAACTAAAAATCCATGGAGATTTGGAATGAGATGTAGTTGACACTTTTAAAGTATGTCATGAGAGCTATAAATCCATCTTTGGACCATCCAAAATGGTTGCTTGGATCTCAAGTTATGATCCTTGGAAGTTGGTACCCTTGCCATTTTGTTTCATAACTTAGAAAAATTCTAAGTTTTTTATGGTTACCCCTTTTACAAGTTAACTCACTTTCTTTGGTTTTTCTTGATGAATGATGATTCCAATCACACATTAACATCATTTTAGGGTTAAGGAACCTTGGTTGACCAGAAAATAAAAAATTCAAACTTTGACTTTTTGTACAGTTGACTTTTTCAGCCGATGAAATCTAAAGTGTGCGATCCTCTATGAAATCAAGTCCTTGACCTAAATCAAACTTAATAGATGGATTTCATAGGTGATATAGGGTGTATTGAATCATGTCCCATGGTTTGGGAGCATGTCTTGGTCAAAAAGTCGAAGGTACAGTTGACTTTTCCCTCAAAACCCTAATTGTGGTTCAGACGAAATTGAAACTTGTGAATCAAGCTTCTTGGATAAATTCATTGTTACAAATGGATCAATAAGGTGTATTGGAGACCCTCAAATCATGTCTTGAGGTCTTGGCTCATGTTTTGTCCCAAAAGTTAACTTAGGGGTGAATTAGGTCAAGAAACCCTAATTCCTGATTTTTTATAAATGCATCCCCTGAGGTTAAATTAACTTGATGATTGGGTCCATGAGGTCCCATGGAGTATCTTAGGTTATGCTTTGAAGCATTGGCTCATGCCCAGAGGAAGATTTCCATCTGGAGGCCCTGGTCGACCAAAACCCTAATTTTGTGACACTGGCGATCTTGAGGCTTGATCCACTTGGAAGGTTGCAACTTTGTGCTTGATTCTTGATGTGGGAGTCCTCTTGATCATTTATAGGTGTTTGAGAAGTTACAAAAGTTGAATATCATGTCATTCCTTAATTGATCCTTTGTCTAAGTGCTCTGAGAGGGCTTGAAACCCTAATCCTTGTTTGTGGTGAATGCTCACCCCTCTTTGGGGAGACTGATGAGGCATGATGGTTCATCCATATTGTGGTGATGATTTACACAATGATGGGAAATCTTGGTGGTCAAATTTGGGGTATAACACCGGCCTAAGATGAAAGGAGTGGTAGAAGCGGCTAACAAGAACATCAAGAAGATTTTTCAAAAGATGGTTATAGCCTACAAAGACTGGCACAAGATGCTACCCTAAGCTCTTCACGGTTATCGTACATCTGTCTGCACTTCAACAGGGGCAACCTCTTTCTCTATAGTATATGGCATGGAAGCAGTGCTTCACATAGAAGTAGAGATCCCAACAATCCGGGTATTGATGGAAGCTAAGCTAACAGAGGCTGAATGGTGTCAAAGTCGACATGATGAGCTGAACCTAATCGAAGAAAAGAGAATAATGGCACTATGCCATGGTCAGTTGTATCAGCAAAGAATGAAGAAAGCATTCAACAAAAAGGTCCAACCCCGTGTCTTCACGAAAGGAGACATGGTGCTCAAGAAGATACAATCATTCCTCATGGATTCCTGGGGAAAATGGACTCTGAATTATGACGGCCCCGATGTGGTCAAGAAAGCCTTCTCAGGCGGCGCATTAAGACTCGCAACCATGGATGGAGAAGAATTCACCTACCCCACAAATGTGATGTAGTCAAGAAATACTTCGCCTAAATAAAAACAAAACGTCTCGGTGGATTGAAAACCCGAAAGGGCAGTCCTGGCAAAAATTAGATACATAAGCAAAAAAAATCATCCTGGTGGATTAGAAACCTTAAAATGCAATCCAGGCAAAAGTTAGGGATTAATGGCAAGTAACTACGTCCGACAAGGTGAAATCCCCAGCGGTAATACCATCCGTCAAAAGACTCTAGTCAAGGTCATCTTCGACAGAAGCTCAAGATGTCCAGAATTCAAAGTTGGTAGAAGGATGACGGTCGTTATGTTTCAATGTAGCCCTTTTCCATTAAATTCCCATTTTCCAAACTTTGTAAATGCTTTATGGAACCACGCGCTTGGCTGATTTCCATCATATCAATGAAATTTGAGCCCTAGTGCTTTTGTTTGCAATTCTCATTTGTTTTAGCTTTACAGAATGACATTTTAACATGGTCAACGATTCTAGCAATAAAACAAAAATGAATTTAATTGTCAAAAAATTTTCTGCTTTTTAAAATAAAGATGGCAATTCCTTTTGACTTTGAATATAAAAAAAACATTGATCGCTTCTCCGAAGGTGATTGAATATCAAAGTGCAGAATCAAAGTACTCCTTCTAAACCAGTACGCTTGAATGAAGGATCAACTGTGTCAGATGCAAATGTGTCATCTGAGATCCCTGGCCGAGTTCTTACCTCTTAAGACCGATTGAGCAATTATTTCTCCCCACAGGGACCGCCTCTCCTAAGCAAGGCAGGATTGCTATCTTAAACCAGTGATACTTTTCATCTCCCACCGTGGCCGAGTATCTAGTCGTGTTTATCTTTTAGTCTGTATGTCGCGTCCGTTTTGTCAGCATAAACATACATACATCATGCATTATTGATTCATATTCATATTCTTATTCATATTGCATTACTATCACTCTGGTCATATTCATCCCCCAAGTGATAAAAGTCCTCTTGTCAATCAAGTTGTCAGTTCTGTCCTCGTCAGGAAATGTATCGTCTAAACAATCTCTCCCCCAGTTTATTTCTGGATTGGAGATGGTCCTCGATCACTTTGATGACTTGAACCTCTGAAAGGCAAGAAGACATTTGACCGACACCTGGAACATCACTCTTCACTATTGAAGATGATATCTTCGCTTTCCCGGATTAAGGAAAATCCCCAGAGAAAGCCTCTCAACTGAAGACTCTCAGCAATACATCGGTTTTCTCCCAAGAAAGTCGATGTTAATGAAATCATCAGTACCTCAAAATTGGATCACATCACATGGCATTTCTCCGAAAGATCTCGAAGAAAAGTATGATGTAATGTGTCATACCCCAAATTTTGACCACTAAGATTTCCCTTCATTGTGCAAATCATCATCACAATATGGATGAACCATCATACCTCATTAGTCTCCCCAAAGATGGGTGAGCATCCACTACAATCAAAGTTAGGGTTTCAAGCCCTCTCAGAGCCCTTAGACAAAGGATCAATCAAGGAATGACATGATCTTCAACTTGTCTAACCTCTCAAACATCCACAATGGATCAAGAGTACTCCCACACCAAGGAATCAAGCACAAGGTTGCAGCATTCCAAGTGGATTAAGCCTCAAGATCGCTAGTGTCACCAAATTAGGGTATGGTCGACCAGGGCCTCCAGATGGAAATTTTCCTCTGGGCATGAGCCAATGCTTCAAAGTATAACCTAAAATACTCCAAGGGACCTCATGGACCCAATCATCAAGTCAATTTAGCCTCAGGGGATGCATTCACCAAAAATCAGGAATTAGGGTTTCTTGACCTAATTCACCCCTAAGTTGACTTTTGGGACAAAACATGAGCCAAGACCTCAAGACATGATTTGAGGGTCTCTAATAAACCACATTGATCCATTTGCAACAATGGATTGATCCAAGAAGCTTGATGCACAAGTTTCAATTTCATCTGAACCATAGTTGGGGTTTTTGAAGAAAAAGTCAACTGTGCCTTTGACTTTTGATCAGGACATGCTCCCAAATCTTGGGACATGATTCAATACCCCCTATAACACCTATGAAATTAATCAATCAAATTTGATTTAGGTCAAGGATTTGATTTCATAAAGGATCGCACAGTTTGGAATTCGTCAGATAAAAAGTCAACAGTGCACAAAAGTCAACTTTGACTTTTTGAGATTTTTCACAATTATGGTTCCTTGACCCTAAAATAATGTTAATGTGTGATTTGAATCAACATTAATCAAGAAAAATCAAATAAAGTGGGATAACTTGTAAAAGGGGTAACCATAAAAACTTAGAATTTTTCTAAGTTATGGAACAAAGTGGCTAGGGTACCAACTTCCAAGGATCATAACTTGAGATCCAAGCAACCATTTGCGCTGATCCAAAGATGGATTTGGAGCTCTCATGGCATAATTTAAAAGTGCCAACTACACCTCATTCCAATTCATCAGGGATTTTGAGTTATGGTTGGATCAAAATGGCTGAAAACATGAAATGTCACTTTTTCCAACACTTAGTGATATTTTCACCAAGTCAGAATCTGTTTTACTTTTTTCAAAACGTAGGGGCATTTTTCACTTGGATCCAAAAAGTTTCAAAACAAACTATGATCACACATGTGTTGTATCATAAGAGGGCTTCCCAAAATGTCCAAGAACCCCATGAGATTCCATTTGAGCTAGGAGTTATGATAGTGGCTATATGCCTTGCTGCAACTGTCATAACAAGGCAGATTTGTGCATTTTGCTCAATTTGAACAATTTGTGCAAATGGCAAACAAGTTTATCCATATGAACACCTCAGGGGGAGACCAAGGAGGGACAAACATTGATCCATAAGCCTCCCAAGTCTTTGGAACTATAAATAGCATGCCAAACCTAAAAAACCCTAAAGAGGGGACAAGACTCCAATTTTGTTTTGGAGCATTCATTGGATGCACCAAGGTGGCATGAACTGAGCCATTTCCAACTGAATGAGTCAAGGATAAGCTCTGAACCAAAGAACCATAGGCCTGTGCTCTAACCTCTAGTCAATGGCTAGAGGAGACTTGAGATTCCAAAATGTGAGCTGATCAAACACTAAACACACAACTGTAACACTGATTTCTCAGAATCACCAGCCGGTTGCTCAAGTTTTCAACCAAGTTGCAGTTGAGATTCCATGCAGTGATCCATCCATTTCCAATCAAGTCCAAGCATTCAAACACACTCCATATGGTGTAGGGATGCTGTTCAGATCATCACAACTCATCTGTAACACCTCCAACTCAAAAATCACATTGCTCTTGCTGTCATGACCTTCAAGTAAGCCTAAACTTGGTCATCTCTTAATCCATGCATATTTCCTCGCACAATACTTTTGCTGAATGTTCATAATCATGCATAGAATGTTTTCCCTCAATTAATTGCTTTGTTTGAATCGTGCATCAAAATTCTCAGCCTTTATGTAAATTTTAGGGTTCTTGAGGTTTTGCCTTGATTTCTTATTCCATGCTTAAAATAAATGAAATTAAAGACCATAGACATGATCGTGAGGTGAAAACGAGTAGATTGATATGTGGACTGTGTGATTTCATCAAGTATTCAGTGAGATTGGTGAGAAAATGCAAATCTGCAGAAACAGAGGGGTGGCTCGTGTTCTTGGTGTGTTCTTGGCGCCATTTTTTGAATATTTGAATTTTTGAATTTTGTGATTTTATTTAATTGATTAAAAAATTAATTTCTCTCTGAGTTTTAATGATTTTGAGTTGATTCTTTTTTTAATAATTCACAAAAATGTTAAAATATTTTATTTCGCCAAAAAATCCCAAAAATATTATTTGTTTCATATACTTGATATTTTTGCAAAGAATTAATCTTTTATTTGTTTTTTTACATTTAAAATATTTTTTCCTCCTTGATTTTCCAAATTTAATTGGTTTCTAATCATTTTGTGGATATAAACATGATTTTTGAAACATTGATCCAAGATCACCACTCATTTTTCACAAGTTCTCATTACTTTTTATTAATTTTTTAACAAAATTATTTACTTTTTAAACAAAATTAGGGTTTTGATTAATTCAACCCTCTTCAATCATTTTCAAACACTCACGGGCCTCTAATAGAGTGTAAGACACAATCCCCTTTTAACCAAAACCATTTTTGGGCCTCAGATATTGTATAAGTCCCTCAACGTTAAAAGAAAAATCTCGACGCGATCGCCAGTTCAAAATCAAATCATCTGGGCCTCTCCTCGAGCTGTAAGTCCCATTCCCTTTCAAAAACAAAAACTTTGGGCCTCTTGAGAGAATGTAAGTCCCATCCTTTCATAAAATGAAAACCATTTTGGGCCTCAGTGTATTGTATAAGTCCCGATACCGTCAAAAAGTTCGGCACGATCATCGCCTTTTTAACAAAAATCCTTGGGCCTCTCCTTGAGTTGTAAGTCACATCTCTTGTACAAAAAATAAATCTTTGGGCCTCTAATAGAGTGTAAGACCCATCCCCTTGTACATAAAATCTCTTTGGGCCTCACATATTGTATAAGTCCCTCTGTACAGTTTTCAAAACAACAGTGCGATCATCGCTAAAACTTGGGCCTCTCCTTGAGCTGTAAGCCCCAACAATCTTTTCAAAGCACTTTCTCCTTTGATTTTAAACTCAAATATATGTTTTTATCAAAACTTTCTTTAATTTCTTTGTTGAACATCTAACAAAACAGCATGGAAGTTCTACAACGGGTAAGTGTTTATCCTATTTCATTTATTGCTTTCATATATATAACTGTATTGTGGGGCTGCTTCACTGTAAGTCTTCTTTCACATCCTTTTATATACTTGTCACATATCCCCAATATAACACTAGTATAGTTATTTAGAGTTTTCCCCGGCAACTACATCTAGAACTAGGTAAAGCCTGTTGGTCACTCTTAAATACAAACAAAACTAGATCCCCCATAGGATTCCAGATACAGTCTGCCCTTCTCTTGGGGTTAAACAATATGGAACAAAGAGAAAGGAAGTATTCTCGGTGAACCTTTTCTCAGACTGTCACCCTTAGAAATTGTCAAAGAAACTCTAACTCCCCAGAGATGATCTTTTCTCCGTGAATGGCATCTCTTGAGTTTCTTCCAAATTCTCAAACTTTCCTGGAATGATCTCTTCTCTGTGAATTGCATTTCTTGAACTTCTCTTGGTTTAGGGACCAACAGGCTTCCTAAAAGCATTCCGCCTCCTCTTGGGCGTTGTACAAGGACCATTTGGCTTCTTAGAAGTTCTCATGCCTTCTCTTGGGCTTAATACAAGGACCCTGACGACCTCTTAAAGGTATAAGACAGAACTTAGTCATCCTTTGCTAGAGCAGTCTTTCCAGCGTCAAAACTCCGACCATTTTAGGGTTGATACTCATCCCTTAATGCACGTGGCTCCTCTTGGGCATTGTAAAAAAGATAAAACTCTAGACTTGGACATTCTAAGCCTCTTGAGTCTTAAAGACATTCTCAAGTTCCTTTCAAACATAGGAAGAAACACCGATCACTCTGAAACTCGGTCTCTCTCATGAGAGTTCCCCACCCTTGGGCCTGCCTATGGGTCTAATCCTCAGCAGTAAGACAACCTCCTCTTGGGCTTTGTACAAATGATTCTACCTAGCGGAGCTAACCTTTTCAGACTCTCTTGTTGAGTCGAACTCTTTTAACCTCAATATCGGGCTTCGTACGAGACATCAAATCACTCTCTTATTGAGTATAAAAGACTCTCTTGTTGAATCAATCAACCTTCAGACTCTCTTGTTGAGTCAATCACCTATTCAAGACTCTCTTGTTGAGTAAACTCTTTAGCCTCCTCCGTCTTGGGCTTTGTAAAAGACACATATAAGTACTCTCTTGTTTAGTCAAACTCATTTCAGCCTCCATCTTGGGCTTTATACAAGATACATTCTCCCCAACGGAGTCAAAAATCCCATTTTAGCCTCAATCTTGGGCTTTATACAAGACAGAAAGAACTTTTTCCCCCGAAAAGTCAAACTTCCAGCCTCCTCTTAAGTTTTGTATAAAGAAACCCCCGGTTGAGTCAATTAACATTTTAGCATCAAATTTGTGCTTTGCTCACAGCATATAAACATCAATAATCCCTCTTTAGAGATGACAAATTCTCTCTCAGTCAAAACCCTTTAGCTTCATATCTTGGGCTTTGAACAAGATACAAATCCCCTTTAGCTTCAATCTTGGGCTTTGAACAAGACACCAAAAAACCTTTTTCCTCCCATAGAATAGGAGGAACTACGATCGCTCTGATTTCCCTGTTTCGTTAAATGGGAATACGTAGGCATAAGATTACGAAATCTTAGCGAGCATACTAATCAAAGACCCAAAGTCCAGTACCTCTATACATCAAATCAAAGAAAATCAGGTTTAGTATCCTAACCAAAAGCCTCCTGTACAGTCAAGACACTCCGTTCTTTTAAGCAAATAACTAAAGACAGACCACCCTTTTGATAACATCTGCAAACCAACAGTTTTGACTGTTTAACCTCAGTATGCAAGCAGGGTTAATTGGAGACATATATTTCCCTTCCTTAATAAGCTTAACAGGATAAAAAATGAATCGGACTGTAGTACCAAAGCGATAGTGATTCGAAACCACAAAAATCACGCTACATAAAAATGGCGACCACAATGGGAGGCATTATTTCTCACAGTCTTAAGTAGAAGGCCTTAAATTTGCGAAGTGTCACAGAAATGGAAACTCTGCTGGGGAGCCATTGTCTGTATAGGATCATAGGATCATAGATGTCTAGGATGTTAGGACAAATATATATACTGCTTTTCCTAATTGATATCCGTGTTTATTTTTCTGCTAATGGGAATGCGTGTGATGCCGCATGTAGAAAGATTGAGTATACACCTAAGATAAGTGATGACACTAAACAGGTAATCTTAAGGGGAGGGAATCCCAGATAAGAGGTCCCGGTCGACCATCATGTAGCGAACGATTTTAGACGTGGTTCTTAAGCACTGTCGCTCTGGGGTACTACAGGCCGATTCATTTTTTATCCTATTAAGCTTACTAAGGAAGGGAAATAGATGTCTCCAATTAACCCTTCTTGCATACTGAGTTTGAACAGCGGTCTGTTAGGTCACAGATGCTTTGTGGATGTGGGGCCTTCTTCGGTTTATTTTGTTTAAAAATCAGAATGTCTGGATCATTTGTGAGGATGTTAGGACTGATGCTTTTCGATTGATGTGTGAAGGTATGGGATTTTGGGTTTTTGATTAGTGTGCTCGCTAATATTTTTACAATCTTATGCCTATGTATTCCCGTTTGACAAAACAAGGAAATCAGAGCGATCGTAGTTCCTCCTATTCTATGGGAGGAAAAAGGTTGTTTTGGTGTCTTGTTCAAAGCCCAAGACATGAAGCTAAATGGTTTGTTTGTATCTTGTTCAAAGCCCAAGATGTGAAGCTGAATGGTCTATTTGTATCTTGTTCAAAGCCCAAGATGTGAAGCAAAAGGGTTCTTTAGAAAGAATTTGTCATCTCTAAGAGGAGGCTAAAAGGTTGTATACTATGAGTAAGGCACAGGTTTGATGCTAAAAGGTTGATTAACTCAATCGGGGTTTCCTTATACAAATCCTAAGAGGAGGCTATTGACCCAACAAGAGGATGTTTTTTATATGTCTCGTACGAAGCCCGAGATAGAGGCTAAAGGGTTTTGACTCAACAAGAGAATCTTGAACAGATGATTGACTCAACAAGAGAGTCTGGAGGTTGTTTGACTTAATGAGAGAGTTTTTTTATACTCAACAAGAGAGTGTTTTCTATCTCGTACGAAGCCCGAGATGGAGACTGAAAGTGGTTTTACTCAACAAGAGAGCCTTTTATACTCAACAAGAGAGTGATTTATATCTCATACGAAGCCCGAGATGGAGGCTAAAAGGAGATTGACTCAACAAGAGAGTCTTTTATACTCAACAAGAGAGTGATTTTGGATCTCGTACAAATCCTGAGATAGATGCTAAAAAGGCTTGTGATCGACTCAACAAGAGCGTCTTGACCAGGTGATTGAATCAACAAGAGAGTCTTTTATACTCAACAAGAGAGTGTTTTTATCTGTCTTATACGAAGCCTAAGACGGAGGCGAAAAGAGGGGTTTGAATCAACAAGAGAGTCTTTTATACTCAACAAGAGAGTGTGGGGAGAATCATTGTACAAAGCCCAAGAGGAGGCCAAAAGGTGTGTTGACCCAACAAGAGGATCTTTTATACTCAACAAGAGAGTGTTTTTGTATCTCGTACAAAGCCCGAGATGAAGGCTAAAGAGATTGGTGACTGTTTCGGTTGAGTGACAGGTCCAGTATGTTATCAGTTCTTATAAAGAGACTGATTCCAGGTGGGGTTGTACTTTCGTACTGATCAAAAGATCATGGTTATTTCCTGTTCTTTAAGGAAATGAGAAATCCAAAGGGTATTGAGACCATTCAAGTCTACTGGTGTTTGAGAAGTAGATTCTCAGATAGCGAAGGCATGTTGTATGATGCCTGAATGAAGGCTGGAAGGTTAAGGGATGAAGGTCTAGACTCTTTTGAAAGACTGTTCTATTAAGATGACTAGTTTCTGTTCCTACACCTTTAAGAGGCCGTCGGGACAATTTGTACAAAGCCCAAGAGAAGGAAGAAAAACTTTTAAGAAGCCGAAGGGACAATTTGTATGAAGCCCAAGAGGAGGCTATCTTCGCTGAAGAAGAATCATTATAACAAGCCTAAGAGGAGGCTGTGAAAACTTCTAAGAAGCCGACGAGTCCTTGTACAACGCCCAAGAGGAGGCGGGGATGCTTTTAAGAAGCCTATGGGTCCCCAAACCCCGAGAAGTTCAAGACAGGCTATTCACAGATAATAGATCAAGCCAGGAAAGTTCGAGAATTTGGAAGAAACTCAAGAGATGCCATTCATTGAGAAAAGATCATCTCTGGGGAGTTAGAGTTTCTTTGACAATTTCTAAAAAGGACAGCCGAAGAGAAGTCTGTATCTGGTGCTCCTATAGGGGATCTAGTCTTGTCTATTTCTAAGAGTGATCAACGGGGCTTTACCTAGTGCTCGACGTAGTTTCCAGGGAAGACTCTAAATAGCTATACTAGTATTACACGATATATAAAGTATGTGAAAGAAGACTTACAGTGAGCAGCCCCACAATACAGTTATATATATGAAAGCGGATAAAGAAAGCGGGTAAACACTTACTCGGTTGTAGAGCTTCCATGTTGTTTGGTTAGTTGTTCAACAAAGAAAAATATGATAACAATATTATATTCAAAATCAAAGGAGAAAGTGCTTTGAAAAGATTTGTTGGGGCTTACAGCTTAAGGAGAGGCCCAAGGTTTTATCAGTGATTGCACTGTTGTTTGAATTTGTACAGGGGGACTTATACAAGTGACTGAGGCCAAAAAAGGTTTTCTGTACAAAGGGATGGGTCTTACACTCTCTCAAGAGGCCCACAAGTTTATTTTTATACAAGTGGTGGGGCTTACAGCTCAAGGAGAGGCCCAAGGATTTGTTTTGAAATGGCGATTGCGCCGAGATTTTCTTTTAACGCAGAGGGACTTATACAATATCTGAGGCCCAAAAAGGTTTTGGTTAAAAGGGGATTGGGTATTACACTATATTAGAGGCCCAAAGAGTTTATTTTTGTACAAGAGATGGGGCTTACAACTCAAGGAGAGGCCCAGATAATTTGTGTTGAAAAGGCGACGATCGCGCCGTTTATAGAAAATGTACAGAGGGACTTATACAATAAGTGAGGCCCAAAAAGGTTTATGTACAAAAAGGGTTGGGACTTACACTCTATTAGAGGCCCAAAGTGTTTTGAAAAGGTTTGATGAGGGTTGAATTAATCAAAACCCTAATTTGTTTTCAAAAAATGTATTTTAATTGAAAAAAATTCAATTAAAATGACCAAAATTGTTTAACATGTGGAAAACAAATTGTGATCTTGGATTAATGTTTCAAAAATCAAGTTTTGCCCTACAAAATGATTAGAAATCACTAAAATTTGAAAAATCAAGAGGGAGAAAATATTTTAAATGTCAAAAATAATTAAAATATTAATTCTTTACAAAAATATCAAGTACATGAAATAAATAATATTTTGGTATTTTTTGGGAAAATAAAATATTTTAACATTTTTGTGAATTATTAAAAAAAGAATCAACTCAAAATCATTAAAACTCAGAGAGAAATTAATTTTTGAATCAATTAAATAAAATAAAAAAATTCAAAAATTCAAATATTTGAAAAAAGGCGCCAAGAACATGGCAAGAACATGCGCCCTTGTAGAAGCAAGCTTCACTCACATTGAGTTTTGATGAAGACAACACAACAAGCTCTCTACAAAGATAATGTGCAAAAAGAAAGAGAATCAAGATACATAAAGTACAAGAAGCTCAAGTTCAAGAAGATATCCTAAGTACTATCAAGTTGAATCAATTGGCTTCAAGTGTTCAAGTATCATAAAGATCAAAGGTTGAACAAAGGTATATCAATGTCATTTAAATGAGTATACAAGTGTTCATATGTCTTGCATCTTGCATATCTTTGATCTAGTGCATTGCATAGCCTTTATGGAAAGTTCACATTATTTTCTAAACTTTTTCTTGAAAAATCAGCACTGTTAATCGATTAACATGTGGGGTTAACCGATTAACACATTCAAAATTAGAATATTTTCTAACGTTACAGGGGTGTTAACCGATTAACCTATATGGTTAACCGATTAACACTGCTACTGTAAGCGAAAATTGGTAACTTTTCATAGAAATGTGCATTGCCTTCTCATCTCTTTTCACTCCTTTGCTGCATATGTCTCATACCTTTTTGTAGGGGTGTTTTACTCATATTTAAACACTTCATTTTCAGATTTAACACTCACCTCCTAACAATTTCATAATCATAAATTCACTCATACTTTCATATTTCAAAATATTCCTCAAGTGTTCATTCAAATATTTTCTTGAGAGAAACTTCTGCATATCTTTCACAAAATATCATTGTTTCATCTCATTCTTGTCAAGAACACTTGTATACATTGTTTGAGTGATATTGTCTCAAAGGAGAAGATCAATTATCAAGATTGATATCAACATACTATCAAGACATAATCTTATTATCAAGAATATTTTTCTGTTTTACCTTGTTGTCCAGGATTGTTGGAAACAAGTGAGTGTTTTGAAGAGGATTGTTCTTCATACACTTATTTACCTATAGGTTAGATAGTAAGCATCACTATTGGTGTGATTAGGCTGTACAATAATTCTAAACTATAGTGAACTCTCTTTCGTGTTGAAGGAGGAGTGGAGTACTCTCGGGCTGTCAGGGGAACCACTATACGTCTTGGTGTTCTTTACTTTCCGCATTTACCGCTTTCCTCACTTAGAAACTTTTAGGAAAGTAAAATTAAAAAAGCCGTCAAAAATCCGGATAATTGTCTAAGAACCTAATTCACCCCCCCTCTTAGGCGCATTTACATTTACAATTGGTATCAGAGCAGGTTATAGGTAACCTGTTCCTATTCGATTCAGATGGCTTCCGCAAATAATAATCTTGTTTTCAAAGACGGTGGTAGTAGCAACAAGCCTCCTTTGTTTTCTGGCCAATACTTCGACTTCTGGAAAATCCGTATGAAGGCACATTTAGAAGCACAAGGAAGTGGTATATGGGAGGCTGTTCAAAATGGTCCTTTTATTCCTACAACGGTTGTCAACCATGTTGGCTCGGTAAAGCCACAAGCATCATGGGATGATGATGATAAGAAAAAGGTTCTCTATGACAAAAAGGCAATAAATATTTTACAAAGTGCACTTGGAATGGATGAATTCTTCCGCGTCTCAACATGTACAACGGCCAAACAAATATGGGACACTCTTGTAGAAACTCACGAAGGAACCGCCGAAGTCAAAAGATCCAGATTGAATACTTTAAGTCAAGAGTACGAGTTATTCAGAATGCAACCAGGAGAATCAATCCTCGACTTGCAGAAAAGATTCGTGCATTTGACAAATCACTTGAATGCACTTGGTAAGACACTAACAAATGATGAACTTAATCTTAAAGTGCTTAGGTCTTTAACAAGAGAGTGGCAACCCAAAGTGACAGTGATTTCCGAGAAGAAAAGTTTATCAACGATGACATCCGCTACTCTATTCGGAAAGCTTCAAGAATATGAGACGGAACTTGGACTATTGGAGAAACGTGAGAACCAGGAAAAGAAATCCAAGAGCATTGCCTTAAAAGTCGAATCCAAAGTTGTGAAGAAAGAAGACAATCCTGAAGAGGACAAAAACTTTATGCTCCTTGTAAAAAGACTAGGAAAATACTTCAGTGCAAAAAATAATATTGGAAACTATAGTTTCACAAGAAGAAAGAAGTCCTCAAAGAACAAAGAAAAAGAAGCATCAACATCCAATGGAGACATTATATGCTATGAATGTGGAAAGCAAGGCCACATCAAGCCAGAATGTCCCAAACTCGCAAAGAATCATGACAACAAAGGAAAGAAGGATTACAAAAAGAAAGCCTACATTGCTTGGGATGACAACGAAATAAGTTCTTCATCGGACTCCGATAGTGATCAAAGCGCAAATCTAGCAATGATGGCATCACATCATTCCGACGATGAAGACGATGAGGTTAGTAGTAACTTTTCAATTTATGATAATGATGCTCAAGGAGCAATTGATGAACTTTTAAGTGAATGCAAAATTCTATATAAAACCATCTCATCTCAAAAGAAACAAATATCAATCTTGGAAGAAAATATTGAGAAAATGGAAAATAATTTCAAAGATGAAAAAGAAGAATTAATAAAAAAATTTGCATGCACTAAATGTGAGTCACTTGTTTTTCAAATAGTTCAATTAAAAAGGGTCCTAGAAAGATATGAGAAAGGACAAATTGGATTGGAACGTGTTCTTAGTAGTCAAAGATACTCAAATGATAAAAGTGGTCTAGGTTACTCAAGATTCTCTAAACAAACCTCTAACAAGACCATTTTTGTAAAAGCTAAAGAACAGATTCCTTTAGAGAAAAGTAACAAGCCTAAAATGGTTCAACAATATAACAAAAGGAAAAGAAATAATAAGAAGAAGTCTTATAATAAGAAGAAATCTTATCCCCTTGATATAAAAGCAATTTTGAGCCTACTTGTTTCTATTGTGGTATTAAAGGTCATACTCATAATGCATGTTATATTAGAAACTTTAGTGTTTCTCAAGGCCATTATGTATGGGTCAAGAAAGGAACTAACTTTGAAGGACCCAAGGCAATTTGGGTACCTAATAAAACGTAACTCTTTTTTGTAGGTATTATTGAAGACCTCTTCATATCAATGGTATCTTGATAGTGGATGTTCGAGGCACATGACGGGTGACTTAAGCAAATTTTCACATCTAACGCTTAAGGCTAAAGGATATGTTACTTATGGTGACAACAACAAAGGAAGAATCCTTGGCGTAGGCATCATTGGTTCACCGCCTTCAACAACTATAGAAGATGTCCTATATGTGGAAGATCTAAAGCATAGTCTCCTTAGCATTAGCCAATTGTGTGACCGAGGTTTCAAAGTCAACTTCACTAAAGATGAATGTTTGATTGAAGACAAAGTTACTCATGAAGTTATGCTAAAAGGTAAAAGAGTTAATAACATATTTTTAATTTCCTTAGATAACTTGTCTTTGAATGTTAGGTGTCTCTTGGCAAACAACAATGAATCATGGTTATGGCATAAGAGGTTTGCTCATATTCATATGGAGCACTTGAATAAGTTAATCAAGCATGATTTAGTCATTGGATTGCCGAAGATCAAATTCATCAAAGATGGGTTGTGTGGCGCTTGCCAAAAGGGAAAGCAAACCAAATCAACTTTCACATCCAAGAATGTGGTGTCCACAACTAGGCCACTACAATTGTTGCACATGGATCTCTTTGGTCCATCGAGAACAAAAAGCTTTGGAGGTAATGTCTATGCATTAGTTATTGTTGATGATTTCTCTAGATATACTTGGACATTGTTTTTAGTGCAGAAAAGTGATGCTTTCAAAGCCTTCAAGAAGTACGCAAAACAAATACAAAATGAGAAGTCTCTTACAATTGCCTCCATTAGAAGCGACCATGGTGGAGAATTCCAAAATGCCTCATTTGAAGAATTTTGTGAAGAACATGGAATCTCACACAATTTCTCCGCACCAAGAACTCCACAACAAAATGGTGTCGTAGAAAGGAAGAATAGATCATTGGTGGAACTTGCAAGGACAATGATAGGTGATTCAAATCTTCCTAAGTATTTTTGGGCGGATGCGGTAAGCACGACATTTTTTGTAAGTAACCGTGTCAATATTAGACCTATTCTCAAGAAGACCCCTTATGAACTTTTCAAAGGGAGAAAACCAAATATTTCTTTCTTTCATGTTTTCGGGTGCAAGTGCTTTGTCCTAAACAACGACAAAGACAACCTTGGTAAGTTTGACGAGAAATCCGATGAAGGTATTTTTCTCGGCTACTCTCTCTCTAGTAAGGCATTTAGAATTTATAATAAAAGAACTTTATCTATAGAAGAATCTATGCATGTCAAATTTGATGAATCTAACCCCTCGAAAGAGGATATTATTGTTTGTGATAATGATGATGATCTTGTAGAAATTCACAAAGAAGATACTTCTAAAGACTTCATTGAAAATCTAGAAGAAAAACAAGAAGAACATCATGATGAACCAATTCAACAAAAGTTGATCAACAATGATCTACCAAAAGAATGGAGAACACATAGAGATCACCCAATCGACAAAGTCATCGGAAACATAAGTCAAGGTGTAGCAACAAGATTAAATCTCAAAGATGCATGCTTGAATATGGCGTTCGTTTCTCAAATAGAACCCTCCAAAGTTAATGAAGCTCTTGAAGATGATCAATGGATCATTGCCATGCAAGAAGAGTTAAACCAATTTGAAAGAAATCAAGTTTGGGAACTTGTTCCTAAACCAAACGATAAACATATTATCGGAACAAGATGGGTATTTAAGAACAAACTTGATGAAAATGGAATTATTATCCGTAACAAAGCAAGATTGGTGGCTCAAGGATACAATCAAGAAGAAGGAATTGACTTTGAAGAAACATTCGCTCCGGTTGCAAGGTTAGAAGCTATTCGTATATTACTTGCTTATGCTTGCTCAATGAATTTTCAGTTATTTCAAATGGACGTCAAAAGCGCCTTCCTAAACGGATATATCAACGAAGAAGTATATGTTAAACAACCTCCGGGTTTTGAAGACTTCAAGCATCCTTCACATGTATACAAGTTGAAGAAAGCTCTCTATGGTTTAAAACAAGCACCAAGGGCATGGTATGATCGTCTAAGTAATTTCTTATGCGAAAAAGGTTTTGAAAAAGGCAAGGTAGACAAGACTTTGTTCATTAAGAGGATAAAGAATAATACCTTACTTGTTCAAGTGTACGTGGACGACATTATCTTTGGTTCAACAAACAATCAACTTTGTGAAGAATTTGCTTCAATGATGCAAGGCGAATTTGAAATGTCTATGATGGGAAAAATGAATTATTTCCTTGGATTACAAATCAAACAACAAAAGGATGGAATCTTCATCAACCAATCGAAGTATTGCAAAGAATTATTAAAGAGATTTGATATGGATGGTTGTAAGGCTATGTCAACCCCAATGGGATCCGGAACCTACATTGATCAAGACGAATCGAGAACATCGGTTAATATTACGAAGTATCGAGGTATGATTGGTTCTTTATTATATTTGACGGCAAGCCGTCCTGACATAATGTTTAGTTTGTGTTTATGTGCTCACTTTCAAGCAAATCCAAAGGAGTCACATCTCACGGCAGTCCAAAGAATCATGAAGTATCTCAAGGGAACGACAAATGTTGGCTTATGGTATCCTAAAGGTAGTGTTTGTACTTTAATCGGTTATTCTGACGCGGATTTTGCAGGTTGTAAAACAGATAGAAAAAGCACGAGTGGAACATGTCACATCCTCGGAAATGCACTAGTTTCGTGGTCTTGTAAGAAACAAGAATGCGTTGCACTTAGTACGGCCGAAGCGGAGTACATAGCAGCTGGTAGTTATTGTGCACAAAACCTTTGGTTAAAGCAACAATTAAGCGACTACGGAATTGATCTTGGTTGCATTCCTCTCCGGTGCGACAACACAAGTGCAATCAACATTACAAAGAATCCCGTCATGCACTCAAGGACCAAACACATTGACATTCGACATCATTTTCTTCGTGATCATGTGCTTAAAGGCGATGTCGAAGTGACGTTTGTTGATACTCATAACCAACTAGCAGATATCTTCACCAAACCACTTGCAAAAGAATCATTCTACAAAATTAGGCGAGAACTTGGTATCTTGGATGAAGGTGATATCTAAACACATCTTTAAATTATTATTCTTCAAGTTATCTTCATAAAAAATTTGGCTATATATATATATGTTACTACGATATAATATTAGTATATTTGTATTGCACATGTTTTCCTTAAGTTTCATACTTGTTACCTTTTGTTATTATGCATTTTTTGATTCTGTTAATCGGTTAACCCAGGGAGTTAATCGATTAACACCTGCAGCCTTTAAATTTTGTGGAAATTTTGATTCTGTTAATCGATTAACCCAGGGTGTTAACCGATTAACCTGCGCTATCGAGGAATTTTTTTTAAAACGTATCTGTTATGTGTGTGGAATAAATGTATTGGGTGCATGCACTTTCAGTCAACACTTCCCCTTACTCTTCTTCCTCACCTTAAACTCACCATTAAAACTCTCTTGGAACTCATCTCTTCTACCCACTCAAGTTTTGGTTCAAACTTCACATTAAAAACCCACTACAAACATTCTCCTATAAAACATTCTCATTCTCAACTCTATTTCAACCACTCCTCACTCAAATCTGAAAATCCATCTCTCAAACCCTAAAAAGTTTCAAACTTCATCTATGGCTTCTTTGAAGAAGGGAAAGGGAAAAATGCCAGCAAGTAGCTCAGCAGAACATGAGGAGGATACTCAAATGGAAACAATCAAGAAAAGAAGAATGGATTTCAAAGTCCGGGTTCGTCAACTCCTTCCGGTAAAATATGTCAATCTCTTAGATTTCAAAGCTCCTTTCTTTGATTTTCCAAATCTGTTGAAAGTTCAGAAAATAGACAAGTTTGTTTCTGATAAGGGTAAATGTTATACTGATTTGGTTAAGGCTTTTATGAACACACTGTCTATTAATTTGGATATGAATGATCAACATATGCTAAGAGCGGTTGTTAGAAACTGTGAGATTGTTGAGAATTTGGCAGGAATAGCTGCGTCGTTGAAAATTCCGTATTCCAGATATTTTCTTCGCAAAGGTGTTACCTTCACGGATGGTCCTTGGGCAGGATTTAACAAGACGGAATACTACTACAGCATCTGTAGATTTCCAAGAGAAGTTGTGGTTGCTGGACAACGTACAGCCCGTACACTTCGTTATGCTTCGAATTTGTCGGTCAACGATCGGATGTTACACTATGTTATCTGCTATGTATTGATTCCAAAGGACTCCAACCATGCTCAAATCAGTGATCTTGAGATGCAGATGCTGTTTGCAATCAAGAATAAGATCAAGATCAATTGGATCCTAACCATGATGTATCATCTGAAGCAACAAATCTCACTGTCCACCCGACTCCCGTATGGTCGCCTCATTTCAAGAATTTTAGAAAACACGGATTTGGACCTCAATAGGGAACCAGCTACTATTCCAAAGCAATTCGTGAATGAAATCAATAAGAGAACAATTGTGAGGAACACCGGTATCGTGGAAACTAGTCCTGGAAGTGGAACATACAAATATGTTTAAGAAGAATCTACTCCTTCCTCCTATCCTATTCCCGAAGGTGGCATTACAAATGAGTTTCTCTACATAACTATGATGAATCAACATAGAGAAACCACCCGGGCAATTGCTTCTCTTCGCAAGCTTGTGTTGGATTCACAAAATCAGCATGAAGATGAAGATGATGATAATGATGAAGAAGGAAATGAAGAAGGTGAAGAAGGAAGTGAGGAGGTGTCTGATGAAGATTAAAGTCTTTGCACCATGTTCTGATATTATTATGTCTTTTACAAATTATGTTTTATGTCTTGAACTTCAGATTTTATGTTTTGTTCCTTTATGTTGAAGAATGTGTACCGTACTCCAGATTCTGTTGTTTTTAATGTATGTGTGTTTGTTGGTTTATATGTGTATGATTACTATGTATGTATATATGTTAATTATGAACTGTCATTGTTTTGGAATCCTCTTCCTTTTTGCTAATGACAAAGGGGGAGAAGGATTGGTTTCTCTAACATTTTTTGTGCAGAAAATTTTTACCCTCATGAATTTAGGGGGAGCTCCACTTTAGGGGGAGAATCAAACTTAGAGAAACATCAAGTCTAAAGATTCAAGCTTTCAATGGATTGGTTGTCATCATCAAAAAGGGGGAGATTGTAGAAGCAAGCTTCACTCACATTGAGTTTTGATGAAGACAACACAACAAGCTCTCTACAAAGATAATGTGCAAAAAGAAAGAGAATCAAGATACATAAAGTACAAGAAGCTCAAGTTCAAGAAGATATCCTAAGTACTATTAAGTTGAATCAATTGGCTTCAAGTGTTCAAGTATCATAAAGATCAAAGGTTGAACAAAGGTATATCAATGTCATTTAAATGAGTATACAAGTGTTCACATGTCTTGCATCTTGCATATCTTTGATCTAGTGCATTGCATTGCCTTTATGGAAAGTTCACATTATTTTCTAAACTTTTTCTTGAAAAATCAGCACTGTTAATCGATTAACATGTGGGGTTAACCGATTAACACATTCAAAATTTGAATATTTTCTAACGTTACAGGGGTGTTAACCGATTAACCTACATGGTTAACCGATTAACACTGCTACTGTAAGCGAAAATTGGTAACTTTTCATAGAAATGTGCATTGCCTTCTCATCTCTTTTCACTCCTTTGCTGCATATGTCTCATACCTTTTTGTAGGGGTGTTTTACACATATTTAAACACTTCATTTTCAGATTTAACACTCACCTCCTAACAATTTCATAATCATAAATTCACTCATACTTTCATATTTCAAAATATTCCTCAAGTGTTCATTCAAATATTTTCTTGAGAGAAACTTCTGCATATCTTTCACAAAATATCATTGTTTCATCTCATTCTTGTCAAGAACACTTGTATACATTGTTTGAATGATATTGTCTCAAAGGAGAAGATCAATTATCAAGATTGATATCAACATACTATCAAGACATAATCTTATTATCAAGAATATTTTTCAGTTTTACCTTGTTGTCCAGGATTGTTGGAAACAAGTGAGTGTTTTGAAGAGGATTGTTCTTCATACACTTATTTACCTATAGGTTAGATAGTAAGCATCACTATTGGTGTGATTAGGCTGTACAATAATTCTAAACTATAGTGAACTCTCTTTCGTGTTGAAGGAGGGGTGGAGTACTCTCGGGCTGTGAGGGGAACCACTATACGTCTTGGTGTTATTTACTTTCCGCATTTACCGCTTTCCTCACTTAGAAACTTTTAGGAAAGTAAAATTCAAAAAACCGTCAAAAATCCGGATAATTGTCTAAGAACCTAATTCAACCCCCCTCTTAGGCGCATTTACATTTACAGCCCTTCCTCTGGTTCGGCAGATTTGCGTTTTCTATCCAATCTCACTGAATACTTGATTATATTATGCAATCTACATATCAATCTACTCGTTTCAACCTCAAGATCATGTCTATGGTCTTTAATTTCATTTATTTTAAGCATTGAATAAGAAATCAAAGAGAAACCTCAAGAACCCTAAATTCTACATGAAGGTTCAGAAATTCCACACACGATTCAAACAAAACAATTGATTGAGGGAAAACACTCTATGCATGATTATGAACATATGGCCAAATTATTGTACAGCAAAAAATGCATGGATCATAGAGTTAGAAGAGCTCATGCTTACCTCTTGCAGCTGGTGATCGTGTTTTGGGTTAGAGGTGTTACAGCTAGGTTCCAATGATCTGGATAGCTTCCTTAGGTGCCATGGAGTGTGTCTGAATGCTTGGAATGGATTGAAATGATCTGGAACTTGAGATGGTACCCCAACTGCAAATCTGTCAAAGGCTTGAGCAATTGGCTGGTGATTTTGTGATTTTGGTGTTCCAGATGTTATGTGAGTGTTTGGATCACTTCTATATGATGTTTATGAGGTGTGTGTGTGATTGGTTTGATTCGAATAGCTCTCAAAGTTAAAACCCGATAGTGACTTGCTTTGGAAGGCAAATTTGGAGTGAAAGAGGAGATTTTGAGGAAAGCATCTGTTTGATGGCTTTGGTGTACTCAAAATGATCACAAATGAGCTCTATTAATAGTAGAGCAAGTTTGTTTTTCAAGGAATAGTGAATGGCAACTGCTGCATAGGTTTGGCCAATGTTGAGCAATGAGAATCCAAGTCTCCTCTAGCCATTGACTAGAGGTTAGGGCACAGGCTGCTGGTTCCCTTGGTCTTGGATAAGTCTTGACTGAATTCAGTTGGAAATGGCTCAATCTATGCCACCTTGGTGCATCCATTGAATGCTCCAAAACAAAATTGGAGTCTTGTCCCCTCTTTAGGGATTTCTAGGTTTAGCATGCTATTTTTTTTGTTCCAAAGACTTGGGAGGCTTGGGATCAGAGTTGGTTCCTCCTTGGTCCCCCCTTGAGGTGTTCAGATAGATAGAGTTACTTGCCCTTTGCAAAATTTGGGCAAATCGAGCAAAATGCACAAATCTGCCTTGCCTTGACAGATTTCAGCAAGGCATATTGCCATTGTCATATTTCATGGCTCAAGTGGAATTTGATGGAGTTCTTGGCCATTTTGGAAAGACCTTATATGATACAACAACTGTTTGATCATAGTTGGTTTTGATACCTTTTGAATCCAAGTGAAAAATCCCCCTACATTTGGAAAAAAGTGAAGGCAGATTCTGACTTAATGAAAATTTCACTAAGTGTTGGAAAAAAGTGACATTTTCACTTTTTGTGATTTTGATCATTCTATAACTCAAAATCCATGATGAATTAGAATGAGGTGTAGTTGAAGCTTTTGTAGAGGGTAATGAGAGCTACAAATCCAGCATTGGATGGGGAAAAATGGCCTTGTGGTTTAGGAGTTATGATCCCCCAAAGTTGGTACCCTTGCCACTTTATTCCATAACTTAGAAATTTTTTTAAGTTTTTATGGTTACCCCTTTTACAAGTTATCCACTTTTCTTGATTTTTCTAATGAATGATGATTCCAATCACACATTAACATCATTTAGGGTCAAAGAACCATAATTCTGAAAAATCTCAAAAAGTAAAAGTTGACTTTTGTGCACAGTTGACTTTTTGTCAGATGAATTCCAAACTGTACGATCCTCTATGAAATCAAGTCCTTGACCTAAATCAAACTTGATGGATTTATTTCATAGGTGTTATACGGTGTATTGGATCATGTCCTAGGGTTTGGGAGCATGTCCTGGTCAAAAGTCAAAGCTACATTTGACTTTTCCCGCGAAACCCTAACTGTGGTTCAGATGAAATCGAAACTTGTTAATCAAGCTTCCTGGATCAATCCATTGTTGCAAATGGATCAATGTGGTTTATTGGAGACCCTCAAATCTTCCCTTGAGGTTTTGGCTCATGATTTGTCCCAAAAGTCAACCTAGGGGTGAATTAGGTCAAGAAACCCTAATTCCTGATTTTTGATTAATGCATCCCCTAAAGCCAAATTGACTTTATGATTGGGTCCATGAGGTTCCATTGAGCATTTTAGGTTGTGCTTTGAAGCATTGGCTCATGCCCAGAGGAAAATTTCTATCTGGAGGCCCTGTCGACCAAAACCCTAATTTGGTGACACTGGCGATCTTGAGGCTTGATCCACTTGGAATGTTGCAGCCTTGTGCTTAATCCTTGATGTGGGAGTCCTCTTGATCCATTGGGGGATATTTGAGAGGTTAGACAAGTTGAAGATCATGTAAATCCTTGATTGATCCTTTGTCTAAATCTCTGAGAGGGCTTGAAACCCTAATTTTTTATAGTAGTGAATGCTCACCCATCCTTGGGGAGACTGATGAGGCATGAGGATTCACCCATATTGTGGTGATGATTTACACAATGATGGGAAATCTTAGTGGTCAAAATTTGGGGTATGACACATTAAATCAGTGGAGATGCCCTTTGCGAATTCAATTCCTATACGACTTCGGTTGTTGAAAGCAGATTGATCCATTGGGTTATCTAAGAAGCTGAGGATTTTAGTAGACTGAAACGGTTTTGTAGTATGGAAGCTACCAAAAATAGTTGTCACGCGGTACTACCCTCATTTGAGACTACTCAAAGATACTGCAGCCCACTGGCGATCCGGTTGCTGTCGTTATCCCAAGAGGGGTCAATAATTTTGAGGACAGGTACAAAAATCACTAGTATAAACCTTTGGGGATGGGTAGAGCCTTGACTTCATGACACCGACCCTTTGACCCCATGTTTTTTCTATGTTTTTGTGTGCTGCATTCATACATTCATTTAAAAAACATTTAAACAAACAAAAATTTCTCTTCTAGTCTCTCTTTTTCAAATTAAACTAAGACAATGATTGCAAATGTCAGATAAAGAGATTGCGCTAATTGATTTCGGTAGAAGGAAAAATCACAAGTATGCCTTAAATGTTCCAAAACTAGAGGATTTAAGAGGGTTGGCGAGGATGAAAACCAACCCTGAGGCTTTCAGAGCCAAGTATGGAGGACTGCTGTCTCTGTTAAGGGTCCATGTAATTGAAGAAATCCTGTCCACACTAATCCAGTTCTACGATCCGGTCTATCACTGTTTCACATTCCCGGATTATCAACTAGCACCAACACTGGAGGAGTACTCTCACCTGACTGATTTAGTTATCACTGATCAAGCTCCCTTTTCTGGACTGGAAGAAATTCCAAAGGATCAAACCATTGCAAGAGCAATCTATTTGGACGAGTCAGAAGTCAGGACTCACATGACCACTAAGGGTGGAATCCAGGGTTTGTCAGCCCAGTTCTTGATAAAGAAAGCTCTGTACTTTGCTAGTATAGGGAACGTGGCCGCTTTCGATAGCATCTTTGTTTTGCTCACCTACAGTTTATTTTTGTTTCCCAACATCGATAACTTCGTTGATATCAATGCCATTAAGATATTTTTGATTAGAAACCACGTAACAACCTTGCTCGCAGATGCGTATCATTCTCTACACTTAAGGAATTTGTACAACGGAGGAATGATCACATGCTGTGTACCCCTGCTATACACATGGTTTATTTCCCATTTACCAAAGTCTACTGCATTTTGGGATCAAAAGAGTACTTTACGTTGGTCGCAGAGAATCATGTCTCTTACCAACTCTAACATCGATTGGTACAATCGAATCTATGACGGGATCAGAATCATTGACCGTTGTGGAAACTTCCCAAATGTACCCCTCATAAGAACTAAAGGAGGAATTAACTATCATCCAGTTTTAGTTCGTCATCAACTCGGATACCCGATGAGGCATGTCCCGCGAAATGCTCATCTGGAAGGTCTTTTCTTCAAGGTAGGAGAAAATGACAGGGAACTAAAGACAGAAATAGTGCATGCCTGGAAACACGTTCATAGAAAAGGACGAGAGTCTCTAGGAAAACTAGACTGTGTCTCAGTGGAACCTTATCTCCACTGGGTACAAACTAGAGCTCTCAAGCTGAGGATGCCTTACCCTCGTCAGGAAGTTCTTCCGTTAAGGGACCCTGTCCTTTACTTTATTATTGATACGGAAAAACTTCAGGTTAATCTCAACAAAGTTCAACAGGAGAGAAGGTCTTGGAAGAACAAGTACCGTATTCTCAATGTGGAATGTAAGAAAATACAGCAACTGTTAAAAGAAAAAGACGCTCTGATCGAGATTTTAGAGCAACATGCTGTAGAAAATCAGGATGACCAAAGGAATTTGCTCGCTCCCTTCACTTGGCAAAGGAATGACAACCCGACAATGGCCCAAGGGCCCCGGTCGAAGAAGAGGAAAGTACCAGAACCAGCACCTGAGCTCTCTTCAGAGAGGACTCAGGATCCATTAGTTTAGACTTTTCCTTGTAACAACACTTTGTAAATCACTGTATTTCCATTTCCGCAATCTTTGAATTCAATAAAACGGGGTCTCCCCACTGTTTGATCTTTGCAATCCAATTGTTGATGTTTATTTTGATTAAACAAAAATAATTAATATAATCATTGCATTCATCATTCTCACATAGTGCATTCTTCTTCCCTGCGAATCTCACGTTTGTGTCTCGATTCTAGAGTCAAACTGTCTCATTCGTACAATACTCGGGCCAATCGACAGAAAAAGATGGATGATCTCGAGGAAGAGAACAGAGAGTTAAGGGAAGAGATCGACACTCTGAAAGAGGATCTAAGTGTAGTGAGTGATTTTTGGATGTGGTTACGAAGCACGATCGCTCTGGTACTACAACTCGATTCATTTTTTATCCTATTAAAGCTGATGTAGGAAGGGAAATAGATGTCTCCAATTAACCCTGCTTGCATACTGAGATTAAACAGTCAAAACTGTTGGTTTACAGATGCTACAAAGATTCAGGGTTTCTCCTAGGTTATTTTGTTGACAAGGGGTGCTTTAGGCTATCGGTTAGGATGTTAGGACGAATGTATGAAAGTATGGGATTTTGGGTTTTTGTTTAGTGTGCTCGCTAAGATTTTTTCTTTCAATCTTATGCCTACGTATTCCCGTTTACCGAAACAGGGAAATCAAAGCGATCGTAGTTCCTCATATTCTATGGGAGGAAATGGTTGTTTTGGTGTCTTGTTCAAAGCCCAAGACGTGAAGCGAAAGGTAGTTTGTATCTTGTTCAAAGCCCAAGATGTGAAGCTAAAAGTGTTGACCTTAGAGAGAATTTGTCATCTCTAAAGGGGTCTGTTTGTCACAACTGTTGGGTGACTGACTATTAAGGAGGATTACTTTAACTGGGATTTGTGAATCCGGCAATGCCATAATTTCCTTTATAGGGGATTTTAACCTGAAGGAGAAGACTTTAACTCAGTTTAGAGCAATGCCATCTTTCCTTAGGAATTTCTCATACTAAAAGAGGGACATTGGCATGGATGTAGATGATCCAGAGGCTTGCCGCTTAGAACAATTAGATGAAGGGGAAAGAGTTGTTGAAGTTTGTGTACTGTGAACGAGGCATAACTTTGATGCTAAAAGGTTGATTGGACCAACCAGTGGTTTTCTTATTCAAAGCCTAAGAGGAGGCTAATATGTGTCTCGTACAAAGCCCGAGAGAGAGGCTACAAGGTTTTGACTCGACGATGGAGTCTTTTGTTATCTCGTATAAAGCCCGAGATGGAGGCTATTTGACTCAACAAGAGAGTTTTTGTATCTCGTACAAAGCCCGAGATGGAGGCTAAAATTTGTTTGGCTTAATAAGAACCTTTTTGTATCTCGTATAAAGCCCGAGATGGAGGCGAAAGGGTGATTGACTCAACGAGGGAGTCTCTTTATGTGTCTCGTACAAAGCCCGAGAGAGAGGCTAAACGTTGTTTGACTCCACTGGGGAGAATCATTGTATAAAGCCCAAGAGGAGGTTGACTTCACTGGAGAAGGATCATTATACAAAGCCTAAGAGGAGGCTATGGTTACTGTTTCAGTTGAGTGATAGGTCCAGTATGCTGATTTAAAGAGAAAATCAGTTCTTATATGAGAAACATTGTACTCGAGGATCCGGGATATTCCTGTTCTTTAAGGAATTGGGAAATCCGAAGGGTATTGAGACTGTCCGAGTCTACGGGTTTTCTTCCTATTTAACGAAGGGGTCACTTGAGAATGTCTTTGAAACTCAAGGAAATTAGACTGTCCAAGTCTAGAGTTTCATCTTTTGTACTATGCTTTGAGAAACAGTAGTAGACTCTTTGAAACGACTGTTCTATGAAGATGACTATTTTCTGTTCCTATACCTCTAGGAGGTCGTCGGGACAATTTGTACGAAGCCCAAGAGGAGGCTGGAAACTTTTAAGAAGCCGATCGGTCCTTGTACGAAGCCCAAGAGGAGGCTATCATTCCCGGAGGAAGAGATCATTATACGAAGCCTAAGAGGAGGCGGTGAATACTTCTAAGAAGCCGACGGGTCCTTGTACTAAGCCCAAGAGGAGGCGGGGTTGATTTTAGGAAGCCTGTGGGTCCTTGTATGATGCCCAAGAGGAGGCCGATGCTTTTAAGAAGCCCGTGGGTCCCCAAACCCCGAGAAATTCAAGGCAAACTATTCACAAGGAATAGATCAAGTCAGGAAAGTTCGAGAATTTGGAAGAAACTCAGAGATACCATTCACAGAGAATACTTCGTCTCTAGGAGTAGAGTTTCTTGACAATTCCTAATGAGGACAACCGAAGAGAAGACTGTATCTGGTGATCCTATTGGGGATCTAGTTGTCTATTTCTATGAATAAACGAAACGGCGTCACCTAGTTCTAGACGTAGTTGCAGGGGAAACTCTAAATATCTATACTATTATTACACAGTTGATATGAGTTTATGAAAGAAGACTTACAGCGAAACAGCCCCACAATACAGTTTTATGTATATGAAAGCAGTAAATGAAAGCGGATAAACACTTACTCGGTTGTAGAGCTTCCATGCTATTTGGTTAGTTGTTCAACAAAGAAAGATTGAAAACAACAATATATTCAAAATCAAAGGAGAAAGTGCTTTGAAAAAGAAAGATTTGGGGCTTACAGCTCAAGGAGAGGCCCAGGGTTTTATCAATGAGCGCACTGTTTGAATTTGTACAGAGGGACTTATACAAGTGACTGAGGCCCAAAAAGGTTTTTTGTACAAAGGGATGGGTCTTACACTCTCTCAAGAGGCCCAAAAGGTTTAAATAAAAAGAGTGGGGCTTATAACACGAGGGTAGGCCTAGTTGATTTTTCCATTTAAAATGGCGATCGCGCCGAGATTTTCTTTTAACGCGAAGTTGCTTATACAATATCTGAGGCCCAAATGATTTTGGTTAAAAGGGGGTTGGGTCTTACACTCTATTAGAGGCCCAAAAATTTTGAATGGGTCTTACTACTCGAGGGTAGGCCCAGAAGGTTATTTTTCAAAAGGCGACGATCGCGCCGTTTGTTTTTTGACGGTATCGGGACTTATACAATACACTGAGGCCCAAAAATGATTTGGTCAAAAAAGGATTGGGTCTTACACTCTATTAGAGGCCCAAAAATTTTGAAAATGATTTATGAGGGTTGAATTAATCCAAAAACCCTAATTTGTTTTCAAAAATGTGTTTTAATTGAATAAAAATTCAATTAAAATGATCAAAATTGTTTAACATAGGAAAAACAAATTGTGATCTTGGATTAATGCTTCAAAAATTAAGTATTGACCTACAAAATAATTAGAAAGCATTAAAAGTTGCAAAATCAAGGTCGAAAAAATATTTTAAATGTCAAAAACAATTAAAACATTAATTCTTTGCAAAAATATCAATTATACAAAATAAATAATATTTTTGGGATTTTTTTGGAAAATAAAATATTTTAACATTTTTGTGAATTATTAAAAAAAGAACCAACTCAAAATCATTAAAACTCAGAGGGAAATTAATTTTTGAATCAATTAAATAAAATCACAAAATTCAAATATTCAAATATTCGAAAAATGGCGCCAAGAACACACCAAGAACACGCGCGTGTTCCGGGTTTGCCCAGATTTGCATTTTCTCTTCAATCTCACTTAATACTTAATCATATCATGCAATCCACATACCAATCAGCTCGTTTCAACCTCACGATCATGTCTATGGTATTTAATTTCATTTAAATTAAACATATAACAAGAAATCATGAAAAATCCTCAAGAACCCTAATTTCTGCATGAAGGCTAGGATTTTTTATACACGATTCAAACAATGCAATTAATTGAGGGGAAACATTCCATGCATGATTATGAACATATGGCCAAATTATTGTGCAGCAAAAATTGCATGGATCATAGCGTTAGAAGAGCTCATGCTTACCACTTGCAGCTGGTGATCGTGATTTGTGTTGGAGGTGTTACAGCTAGGTTCCAATGATCTGGATAGCTTCCCTAGGTGCCATGGAGTGTGTATGAATGCTTGGAATGGATTGAAATGGTTTGGAGCTGAAGATGGTACCTCAAGTGCAAAACTGTCAAGAACTTGACCAATTGGCTGGTGATTTTGTGAAATCTGTGTTCCAGATGTTATGTGAGTGTTTGGATCACTTCTATATGATGTATGTGAGGTGTGTGTGTGATTGGTTTGATTGGAAAAGCTCTCAAACTCAAAACCCGATAGTGATTTGCCTTAGAAGGCAAAATTGGAGTGAAAGAAGAGATTTTGAGGAAAGCATCTATTTGATGGCTTTGGTGTACTCAAACTGATCACAATTAAGCTCTATTTATAGTAGAGCAAGTTTTTTTTGGGATCCACAGTGAATGGCAACTGCAGCAGAGGTTTGGCCAATGTTGTCCAATGGAAATCCAAGTCTCCTCTAGCCAGTGACTAGAGGTTAGGGCATAGGGCTGGGGTCCCCTTGGTCTTGGATAAGTCTTGACTGAATTCAGTTGAAAATGGCTCAGTCCATGCCACCTTGATGCTTCCATTGAATGCTCCAATCCAAAATTGGAGTCTTGTCCCTATTTTGGCCATTCTAGGTTCAACATGCTATTTCTTGTTCCAAAGACTTTGGAGGCTTGGCTCAGTGATTGTCCCCTTTATATTCAATCCTCAGAGGTGTCCAAGTGGATAGGAGCATTTGGATTTGGCTGATTTTCTCAAATCGACCAAAAATGGAAAATCTGCCTTGCCTTGACAGATTTCAACAAGGCAACTTGCCAATGTTATATCTCATGACTCAAATTGAATTTGGTAATGTTCTTGTCCATTTTGGAAAGCCCTTACATGATACAACAACTGTTTGAACACGTTTGGTTTTGATCTCTTTTGAATCCAAGTGAAAAATCCCCCTACATTTGGCAAAAAGTAAGGTAAAATCTGACTTAGTGAAATTTTCACTAAGTGTTGGAACAAAGTGACTTTTCTTGATTTTGATCACTCCATAACTCAAAATCCATGAGGAATTTGGACATAGGTCAGTATGAAGCTTTTGTAGAGGGAAATGAGATCTACAAATCAAGCTTTGAATGGGGAACAATGGCCTTGTGGTTTAGGAGTTATGGTCCTCCAAAGTTGGCACATTAGTGTCACTTTTTCCATAACTTAGAAATTTTTCTAAGTTTTTATGGTTACCCCTTTTACAAGTTATCCCACTTTCTTTGATTTTTATTGATGAATGATGATTCAAATCATACATTAACATCATTTTAGGGTTAAAAATCCATTTTGGTGAAAAATCTCAAAAAGTCAAAGTTGACTTTTGTGCACAATTGACTTTTTATCAGATGAATTCCAAACCGTGCAATTCTTCATGAAATCATGTCCTTGACCTAAATCAAACTTGATGGACATGTTCCATGGGTGTCATAGGGTATATTGAATCATGTCTTAGGGCTTGGGAGCATGTCCTGGTCAAAAGTCAAAGTTACAGTTGACTTTCCTCGCGAAACCCTAATTGTGGTGCAGATGAAATTGAGACTTGTTGCTCAAGCTTCTTGGATTAATCCATTGTTCCAAATGGATCAATATAGTTCATTAGAGACCCTCAAACCCTCTCTTGAGGTCTTGGCTCATGATTTGCCCTAAAAGCCAACTTAGGGGTGAATTAGGTCAAGAAACCCTAATTCCTGATTTTTGATGAATGCATCCCCTGAGGCAAAATTGATTTGATGATTGGGTCCATGAGGTCCCATGAAGTATATTAGGTTATGTTTTGGATCTTTGGCTTGTGCCTAGATGAAAAATTTCCATCTGGAGGCCCTGGTCGACCAAAACCCTAATTTGGTGAAACTGTCGATCTTGAGACTTGACCCACCTAGAAGGGAGCAGCCTTGTGCTTAATCCTTGAAGTGGGAGTCCTTTTGATCCATTGTGGGTATTTTAGAGGTTAGACAAGTTGAAGATCAAGTCATTCCTTGATTGATCCTTTGTCTAAGGCTCTGAGAGGGCTTGAAACCCTAATTTTCGATGGTAGTGAATGCTCAACAATCCTCGAGGAGATTGATGAGGCATGAAAGTACTTCCATATTGTGATGATGATTTGCACAATGATGGGAAATCTAAGTGGTCAAAATTTGGGGTATGACAATTGCCCCTATTTAATCTTCTTGGACACGAAGGTGTGAATGGCGAAGGTATTCGGGCATTCGGGGTGCAAGAGGATTAAATATCGGAATACCCGAAATTTTGACGGCGTCTATGAATGGTAATTCACGCATTCATCTTCTTTTCCTAAGCAATGATGCTTAGAAAAGGGAAACTTCCCCTCGATCCTGGTCTTCAGCCAAGGAGCTGGTCTCAGTTTTCTGATTTAATAAACCTCCCCTCGATCCTGGTTTCCTACCAAGGAACTGGTCTTAGTTTCTCTTGTCAACTTCCCCTCGATCCTGGTTCCCTACCAAGGAACTGGTCTTAGTTTCTGATGTAAACATCCCCTCGATCCTGGTTTCCTACCAAGGAACTGGTCTTAGTTTCTGATGTAAACTTCCCCTCGATCCTGGTTTCCTACCAAGGAACTGGTCTTAGTTTCTTTCGTCAATAAACTTTATTGACAAGGGACGCTATTCGTAGCGGCTTTCCTTCAAACTTCTCGCCGAATTTTCCTGGGGAGATGCCATTTGAGTGGAAAAAGTTTTGATGTCAGACTTGTTGGGGAACCCAGTCGTCTGAGTCGTAGAGGTGCACAAACTTCTCTGTTTGGAGACGCCATTTGTCGAATCTACTGGGGAAAACAAGTCTCTTGAGAGACTGCCTTCGTTCGGGGTCTTTACATCATACTTTTCTCGGAGATCTTCTCGGAGAAATGCCATATGATGTGATCCAATTTTGAGGTGCCGATGACCTTTTCATCAGCGGTCTTTTCGGAGCGAAACTGTCGTACTGCCGAATCTCCGATTTAGGAGGCTTTCTATCGGGATTTTCTTTAATCCGGGAAAACAAGGATATCATCTTCAATGGCAAAGAGTGATGTTAACTGAGGGCTCTCTGGTCTTTCAGAGGTTCAAGTTATCAAAGTGGTCGAGGACCCAACTTCAATCCAGAAATAAAACTGGAGGAGAGAGATTGTTCAGACGTAACACTTCCTGACGAGGAAAGGGATGACAACTCGATTGAGAGGATTTTTATCACTAGGGGACAAGACCGACTAGAGTGATAGTGATGCAATATGACTGTGAATGTAAATCAATAATGCATGATGCATGTATGTATATGCTGACAAAACTGACGCAACATACAAACTAAAAGATGAACACGACTGGATACTCGGCCATTGCAGGGCGAAGAAGTACCGCTAGTTCAAGATAGCAATTATGCCTTTCTTAGGAGAGATAGTACTTATTGAGAGCTATGTTGATCGGGCTTAGGAGATAAGAACTCGGCCGAAGAGGTCAAATGGAATAGTCGCATCCGACACTGTTGATCCTTCATTCAGGCGTACTGGGTTAGAAGGAGTACTTTGATTCTGCACTTTGAAGTTCGCCTTTGGAGATGCAATCGATGTTCTTCCGATGCTTAACAGTCAAAAGCAATTGCCATCTTTAATTTAAAAGCAGAAAAAGTTTTTACAAGTAAATTCATTTTTTGTTTCATTTCAAGAATCGCTAATCATGTTAAAACGCCATTCTGTAAAGCTAAAACAAATAAGAATTACAAACAAAAGCACAAGGGCTCAAATTTTATTGATAAGATGGAGATCAGCCAAACGTGTGATTCCAAAGAGTATATACAAAGTTTGAAAATGGTAATTTACAGGGAAAAGGGCTACGTTGAAACATAACGACCACTATCCTTCTACCAACTTTGAATTCGGGACATCCTGAGCTTTTGTCGAAGATGACCTTGACTGGAGTTTTCCTCCGATGGATGATGTAACTGCTGCTGAGGGACTTGCCTCTGTTGAACATAGTTACTTTGCCATTATCCCTAATTTTTGCCTGGATTGTACTATGATGTTTCCAATCCATCGGGATAATTTTTTCATGTCTCTAACTTTTGCCTGGACCGCCCTTTCGGGTTTTCAATCCACCAAGACGTTTTCTCTTTTTTTTTTTTTTAGTTTAGGCGAAGTATTTCTTGACTACATCAACATTCATGGGGTAGGCAAATTCCTCTCCGTCCATGGTTTCAAGTCTCAAGGCGCCGCCGGAGAAAGCTTTCGTGACCATATAGGGGCCATCATAATTTGGAGTCCACTTGCCTCGCGAATCAGTGAGAAATGATTGTATCTTCTTGAGCAGTTTGAAGATTGGCGCGCACGTGGCGGTCATAAGGAATATGAATCTGGAGATGTAGTTCAAACGTCCCAAGAATCCTCTGACTTGTTTTTCAGTTTTCGGAGAAGGCATTTCTCCAATGGCCTTGACCTTGTCAGGATCGACCTCAATTCCTTTTTGGCTGACGATGAACCCTAAGAGTTTCCCTGAACGGACACCGAAGGTGCACTTGTTGGGATTCAAGCGGAGTTTGTATTTCCTCAAACGCTCGAATAGTTTCGACAGGTGGGTCACATGCTCCTCTTCTGTCTTAGATTTTGCAATCATGTCATCGACATATACCTCTATCTCTCTGTGTATCATGTCATGAAACAGAGTAGTCATGGCCCTTTGATAGGTTGCCCCGGCGTTCTTCAAACCGAACGGAATCACCTTGTAACAAAAGGTACCCCATGGGGTAATGAATGAAGTTTTCTCCATGTCTTTCGGCGCCATTTTGATCTGGTTATAGCCCGAGAATCCATCCATGAAAGAGAAAATTTTGAACTTTGCTGTGCTGTCTACCAGCATGTCAATGTGTGGTAAAGGAAAGTCGTCCTTTGGACTTGCCTTGTTCAGATCCCTGTAATCAACACACATTCTGACATTTCCGTCCTTTTTGGGAACGGGTACGATGTTGGCTAACCATTGAGGATATTCAGATGTAGCGAGGAAACCTGCGTCGATCTGTTTCTGTACCTCCTCTTTGATTTTGATGGCCATGTCCGGGTGAGTTCGTCTCAACCTTTGCTTTACTGCCGGACATTCCGATCTTAACGGTAAGTGATGTTCCACGATGCTGGTATCCAACCCTGGCATATCCTGATAGGACTAAGCGAATACATCGGGGAATTCTTTGAGAAGTTTTATCAAACTCTCTTTGGCAGTTGGACTGAGCAGTGCCCCAATCCTGATTTCTTTTTTCCCTTTTTCTGAACCTAAGTTTACCATTTCCAACGGCTCTTTGTGAGGTTCAAAGGTCATTTCCTCTTGTTTGAGTAGTCGAGAGATCTCTTCTGGAATTTTGTTGTCAACTTCTTCTTCAGCCCCAAATATCGGGAACCCAAAGTCGGGAGAAGGCATCGGATCGTATGTTTCAACTGGGTTTAAAACAAGCAATCTGCATGACGTGATGATTCGTGTTTAGAAGAGATAGAGAGAATGAAAAAATGTGTGCAGCGTATTTTTTTTTATTACTGCTTATTTTTGTTATTGAATTGTTTTTTAGGATTACCATTTTCTGAAAAACGAAAAGAGAAAACAACAATTAATGCGGAAATTACAGAACGACGTTATTTTATTAATGAACAAGTCGATTCTTGAAACTACAGCCCTATAAAACAAAACTCTGTCGCTTTGGGCTAAGCGAAGAGGGAAATTTACAGAAAGCGAGCCCTATCAAAACATCCGTTTCACCTGGGCAGGGTGAAAGGTTAAAGATGGCAATTACTTTGAATGACGAACGACCTTCGGAGCATCAACAACAACCCATTGGCGGCGAACTCCTCGGTGAATCATAAAGTCTGGCACCTTCCTTGATTTGTCTTCAGAAATGACGCTGATTTCTGGTGGAGCAGGATCATTGGAATCTGTCTCCCAGGAAGAGTTGTCGTAGGAGGATTCCTCAGTTGTATTTTGCATAATATTTGTGCTCTCAGCTGTATCTCCCCATATAGTTGGCTGGATATCTTCGAGTCTGATACGAGAGCTTTCAGGAGCGGTGTATTTGACCATATAATCAAATTTTCCACTCAGTTGTCCCAAATTTCTTTGGAACTAGAGGAGTCATCTCTCTCGATGACGTTGACCTCAGGAAAAGCATAGTTGATGAATTCAAGTCCTGCAAACGTTGCGAATTCATCTTCATGTTGAGTAGTTTCTGAATGACCTGAGTGTTGTTCCCATGACATGGTGGGGACACAGGTATTCTGTTCAATGATGGTCAGCTGATTTTCATTGTTCGGCTGACTCTCTTGCCCCAAGTTTCCTGGGTAGGGCTGCCACATTGGTAGACCATCCATTGGGCCATAGTAGGTGTAGTCAAAATTGTCTTTCATTAGTGTCCTCCTCTAATGAGTTTGGAGGAGCACGACATCCTTCCGGATCACAATCTCCATAGATCATTTTGACATCTGACCGTGGTATAAATCTCGGACTCTATGCGGGATAGCAAAATGGTATAGGCACCTCTTCCTGAGACATATAACCGTCCCCGTTAAGGTAGGACTTCCATTCTTCATCTGTGTCAGAGGGATCTTCCTCATTGATAGCATGTACTGCTTGAGACACTGGGTGAAGGAAACCTCCATTGTGGAAGAAGTTTTGAAGGGGATGAAGACTTTCATCGTTGGCAGCTGTCTGGGTACAGGTTGCAGAAAAACCAAGACCCTTCTTTGTTGTATTGCCAGTTGGAATGACAAGCTGTCCCCATCCGGTTGTATCGGTACTCTCGACCGCTTTGATAGCATCGTTGTATGAAGAAATGGAAGTTCCTTCTTTGAACTGATTGTTCTGGCTTACCGACAGTGCTTGGAACTGGGTTCCAATAACCTCCTCGGGTTCTATACCAGTAGATGATGACAGGTTACTCACCAGCAAGGCCTGCTCCCTGCAGACAGTGATGAGTTGGCCGTTCTGGACGAACTTTAGCTTTTGGTGGAGGGTGGAAGTAACCGCTCCAGCCTGATGTATCCAAGGTCTTCCTAATAAACAACTGTATGTTGCCCGGATATCCATGACCTGGAAAGTGACTTGGAAAGTATGAGGACCAATAGTTATAGGAAGATCAACTTCGCCGATAACCGTTTTTCTGGATCTGTCGAACGCTTTGACGACGACCTCGCTGATTCTCATCGGAGGGCCTTTGAATGATAATTGCATCAAGGTGGACTTTGGCATAACATTCAGGCCCGACCCTGTGTCTACCAGTATGCTGGCTAAAGCATCGTCCTGGCAGTTAACTGTGATATTGAGCGCCATGTTATGATGACAACCCTCTTCAGGTAATTCCTCATCACTAAATCCCAAATTGTTGCAGGAAGTGATGTTAGAGACAATGCTATCGAACTGTCTGATTGTTACATCCTGTTCCACAAAGGCTTGCTCCAAGACTTTATGTAGAGCCTCCCTATGCGCTTCTGAACTGAGTAACAGTGATAATACCGAGATCTTTGAAGGAGTCTGTAACAGCTGATCCACAATGTTATATTCACTCCTTTGGATGAGCTTCAACATCTCATCATTATTTTGCGAAAGGTCGGGATTACTGGATTGACCGACTGGTAGATCAGGAGTTTCTGTCTGAAGTTCCTTTTCTTTGTTAGCTTCCCCAACCCCTCGGTTGAAGATTCGACCACTCTGTGTTACACGACTGATGTCTGCAATATTCACGACGGAGGGTAATGGAATTTCCTTTCCATTTTCAATTGTCGTTGCACCGTATTTGTAAGGGATTGCCTTAGCTGATTCATACGGTAGTGGTCCCGACAGATAGATGACCACGAGAGCCCTCTGATTTTTCTGACCATCGTAAGTAATCTCGATCCGTTCCCGGTTGGGAACTTTAGATTCGTCAAGTAGAGGGATGATGGCAAAAACATCCCTGGTCCTGTGATGACCAGCGATCGTGACAACATCCTCAACTTGATCGGTAAGGTAGTTCGGCGTCCAGTTGATGGGTCCAGAACCCGGATATGGGCGAATCTCTCCACGATCCACCTGACCCTGAAGAGCTGCTCTCACAAGGTAACACCCTTGGTTACTTTCCGATCAGACACTACAACGGTCATAATTGTGTGGTGGCACCTGGCCACGCCCCTTTGAATACAATGTAACCTCACTAGGTTAGCTTCCATAGATCGGACATCCTGACTTTGACGCCGAGTGGGGTTTCTGTTACTGATACTAATTTGCTGAGTATCTTCATCCATGTAGATTGGCATCCACCCGTGATTTAACAAGTGCTGAAGTGCCTCCTGGACAAGGGTACAACCTCGATCATTTTCGCAACCTGCTTTACAGCTTTGATAGTCGTGTGATTTTAAGAATCCGAGTCGGACCTGCTCAGCATGTAACTCTACCAGGCTGGTATTCATCACGCGAATATCAAAGATCCGAACCATGTTGATCTGATAAGGGTTCCTATCATGGTAGTCTTGGATCCATCCAAGATCCATCTGACGCTGGAGGGCCTCTTGTATGAAAGAGCATCCCTGTTTGTTTACCGAGCAAGTTAGACAGGAACTGTAATTATGCCGTGGCAGATTATGATACTGGCTTTGCCTTGAATGCATTGCCACCAGGTTGACATTCATCGCACAGATGTCGTGGTTCTGAATGACGTTGGAATTCGTATAGACCATGTTAACTCCACGAATTCGGTGCTCTTGGATCCATCCGAGATCCATTTGTTCCTGTAGAGCTGCTTGCACCACAGAACATCCCAGGTTGTCTTTAGAGCAGATATCACACTGGTGATAATTATGAGGTGGCACATGGCCATATCCACTCTGTCTACAATGCATCTTGACCAGATTGGTCCTCAATAAGAGTACATCGTGAATTTGATAGACATTGTTAAACTCTCCCTCTATCAAATTGACTGCAGCTTTCTCATGTTGAGGCAGCGGGTTCGTAAGAACATTAGGATTTATTTCCTTGAAGGATAAGATCCCGCTCCTAACAAGTTTTTGCACGTCGGACTTGAAATTGAGACAAGTCTCTATGTTATGCCCTGATCCTCCTTGGTGGTAAGGGCAAGTTTGATCCACCTTAAACCAAAAAGGCGGATTTTTCGGTACTGTAAGAGGAGATTTAGTCTGAATGTGCCCCTTAGCCAGTAGTAATGGAAACAACTCTACGTACGACACGGGTATAGGATCAAATCCTGGTGGCCGTGTTGTATGGTTGTTGTTATATGGAGGACAAGCCTGCTGAAGAGGCTGTTGTGTCCTTTACTGATCAGGTTGGCTCTGCGCAACCTGAGGTTGATACGTAGGCGCGGTGCTGATAGCAGGAGTTACAGCTGCTACTGGTTGGTACCGTCGCCTTTGCTTTCCTAGAGAGATATTCCCAATATCTTGCTCTTTTTTCTTAGGGAGAGCACTACCGTATTTTTTAGTACCGCTCGATGATCCAGCGTCTTTAACCAAACGTCCTTCTCGGACGACTTCCTCAAGACGAACTCCCATGCCCACCATCTCGGTGAAGTCACTGGGTGCACTGGCAACCATTCGATCATAGTAAAATGAGCTTAAGGTCTTTAAGAAGATCTTTGTCAACTCTTTTTCCTCAAGAGGTGGACAAATTTGAGCGGCAATCTCATGCCACCTTTGAGCACACTCCTTAAAGGTTTCCTTGTCCTTTTACGACATCGATCTAAGTTGATCTCTGTCGGGTGCCATGTCCAAATTGTATTTGTATTGTTGGATGAAGGCAGTGCCAAGATCTCTGAATGTGCTGATCGTGGCACGGTTTAAACCCATGTACCATTTGAGTGCGGCACCGGTTAAAGTATCCTGGAAGTAGTGAATCAATAGGTCCTGATTCTCCGTCTGAGCTGACATCCGCCGAGCGTACATCACCAGATGGCTTTGAGGGCAAGAGTTACCCTTGTATTTTTCATAGTCGGACACTTGAAATTTGTGCGGAACTTTCACATTGGGGACTAAGCAGAGGTCTGCGGCATCCTTTCCAAATAAATCCTGATCGCGAATGGCTTGTAGTTCCTTCTGCATTTCCAGAAACTGCTCCTAGAATTCATCCATTCTGTCAAACATAGTTTTATTCTTATCAGAAGGGATCGGTGGAATCTGTCCTTTCGGGACAGTGTGCACCACAGGGGGTGGTACCGTGACTACGGCAGTGAGTCTTGGCGTTTCCCAAAGTTTGTAACCTTCAGGAGTCTTCAATATTCCTCTGGCATCTTCGCTTTCCCGAAGTTTGTAACCTTCAGGCCCAGCGGCTTCTGTTGTGATTCCCTGATCTTCAGTGATTGGCGGAACATATCCTTTCGGGATATAGTTAACAGGCGTGCCCCTAGGACGATCTTTCGGTATTGGATACCTAGGATCATACTTCTCCACTATGGGCGTCGAGGTGATCTCTGAGATCATAGTCCTTTATAGCTGAGCTTCTGCCATGGCTTGCATGTCGTTACAAAGCTTTCTCATATCCTCTCTCAGAGCGACGATCTCTTCTTTCAACTATCTGTTTTCTTCCACAAGATCATCCATCTTTTTCTGACTATTGGCCCGAGTATTGTACGAATGAGACAGTTTGACTCTAGAACCGAGACACAAACGTGAGATTCGTAGGTAAGAAGAATACGCGATGTGAGAATGATGAATGCAATGATTATATTAATTGTTTTTTGGTTTAATCAAAATAAACTTCGACAATTAGATTGCAAATATCAAACAGTGGGGAAACCCCTTTTTATTGAAATTCAAAGGATTACAGATATGGAAATACAGTAGATTACAAGGTGCGGAAACAGAAACCTAAGCTAATGGGTCCTGAGTCCTCTCTGAAGAGAAATCGGGTGCGGACTCTTTCCTTTTCTTTGACCGGGGGCTCTTGGGCCGTTGTCGGGTTGTCATTCCTTTGCCAAGTGAAAGGAGTGAGCAAATTCCTTTGGTCATCTTGATTCTCTACAGCACATTGCTCCAAAATTTCAATCAGAGAATCTTTCTCTTTCAGTAATTGCTGTATTTTGATGCACTCTACGTTGAGGGTGCGGTACTTGTTCTTCCAAGACCTTCTCTCCTTTTGAACTTTATTGAGAGTAACCTGAAGCTTTTCAGTTTCCGTCATGAAATACATGACAGATTCTCTCGGCGGAAGAATTCCGTGACGCCGATAAGGCATCTTAAGCTTGAGAGCTCTAGTTTGTACCCAATGGAGATAAGGCTCCATCGAGACACAGTCCGGTTTTCCTAGAGACTCTTGTCCTTTCTTATGAACGTGTTTCTGAGCATGCACTATTTCCATCTTTAGTGCTCTGTCGTTTTCTCCTTCCTTGAAGAAAAAACCTTCCAGATGAACACCCCGTGGGACGTGTCTCATCGGGTTTCCAAACTGACGGCGAACCAACACCGGATGATAGTTAATTCCTCCTTTAGTTCCTATGAGGGGTACGTTGGGGAAGTTTCCACAACGATCAATGATTCTAATTCCATCATAGATCCTATTACACCAATCTATATCAGAGTTGGTAAGAGACATGATCTTCTGCGACCAACGTAAGGCACTCTTGCAATCCCAAAAAGCAGCAGACTTGGGCAAGTGGGAGATAAACCATTTGTAAAGCAAAGGTACACAGCATGTGATCTCCCCTCCGTTGGTGCGAGCTGGTAATCCGGGAATGTGAAACAGTGATAAATTGGATCATAAAACTGAATGAGCGCATCCATGATTCCCTCAATCACATGGACTCTTAACAGTGGTAGCAAACCTCCGTACTTGGATCTGAAAGCCTCTTAGTTTGTGATCATCCTCGCCAAACCTCTTAAATCCTCTAGCTTTGGAACCTTGAAGGTATACCTATGGGTTCTCCTTCTACCGAAATCCATTAGCGCAATCCTTTTCTCTGATATTTGCAATCACAGTCTTAGTTTAATTTGAAAAACAGAGAGACTAGAAGAGAAATTTTTTGTTTTAATGTTTTTTAAATGAATGCATGAATGCAGCACACAAAAACATAGAAAAAACATGGGGTCAAAGGGTCGTTGTCATGAATTCAAGGCTCTACCCATCCCCAAAGTTTTATACTAGGGTGATTTTTGTACCTGTACTCATTATCATTAGCTCCTCCTAGGAAAGTAAAACAACAAGCGGATCGCCAGCGAGTTGTAGAGCGATCTTAGAGTAAGTGCCATTCATCGAGAATAGATCAACAACCTCAAATGAGGGTAGTATCGCGTAACAACTATTCCCGATAGTTTCCGCACTGCAAAAGGGTTAGGCTCCTCAGCTTCTCAGACATCACAATCGGCCCATTGTCTAGGTGAGAGAATGGGTTGCATTGGTCAGCCTCCACTGAGGTTGATGGTCGACCTCGTCGCCATCACTTATCTTAAGTGTATACTCAATCTTTCCACATGCGGCATCACACGCATTCCCATTAGCAGAAAAATAAACACGTATAGCAATTAGGAAAAGCAGTATATATATTTGTCCTAATCATCCTAGACCTTTAAAGCTATGAATCCTAAGTTCCTAAAAGAAAATAGGTTCCCCGGCGGAATTACCATCCTGTGGTTTCATTCCAAATTAACGGCGTTTTGACCTAAGATCCTAATGACGTCCAGGTTTCTACCTAGGGGACAAAAAAAAGAACAAGATCCCTAAAGAGACCTGTAATCATCCCCAGCAGAGTCGCCATTTTTCTGTAGCGAGTGATTTTTGGATGTGGTTGCGAAGCACGATCGCTCTGGTACTACAGCTCAATTCATTTTTTATCCTATTAAAGTTGATAAAGGAAAGGAAATAGATGTCTCCAATTAACCCTGCTTCCATACTGAGATTAAACAGTCAAAACTATTGGTTTACAGATGCTACAAAGATTTGGGGTTTCTCCTAGGTTATTTTGTTGACAAGGGGTGCTTTAGGGTATCGGTTAGGATGTTAGGACGAATGTATGAAAGTATGGGATTTTGGGTTTTTGTTTAGTGTGCTCGCTAAGATTTTTTCTTTCAATCTTATGCCAACGTATTCCCGTTTACCGAAACAGGGAAATCAGAGCGATCGTAGCTCCTCCTATTCTATGGGAGGAAATGGTTGTTTTGGTGTCTTGTTCAAAGCCCAAGACGTGAAGCGAAAGGTAGTTTGTATCTTGTTCAAAGCCCAAGATGTGAAGCTAAAAGTGTTGACCTTAGAGAGAATTTGTCATCTCTAAAGGGGTCTGTTTGTCACAACAGTTGGGTGACTGACTGTAAAGGAGGATTACTTTAACCGGGATTTGTGAATCCGGCAATGCAATAATTTCCTTTATAGGGGATTTTAACCTGAAGGAGAAGACTTTAACTCAGTTTAGAACAATGCCATCTTTCCTTAGGAATTTCTCATACTAAAAGAGGGACATTGGCATGGATGTAGATGATCCAGAGGCTTGCCGCTTACAGCAATTAGATGAAGGGGAAAGAGTTGTTGAAGTTTGTGTACTGTGAATGAGGCACAACTTTGATGCTAAAAGGTTGATTGGACCAACCAGTGGTTTTCTTATACAAAGCCTAAGAGGAGGCTAATATGTGTCTCGTACAAAGCCCGAGAGAGAGGCTAAAAGGTTTTGATTCGACGATGGAGTCTTTTGGTATCTCGTATAAAGCCCGAGATGGAGGCTATTTGACTTAACATGAGAGTTTTTGTATCTCGTACAAAGCCCGAGATGGAGGCTAAAATTTGTTTGGCTCAATAAGAACCTTTTTGTATCTCGTATAAAGCCCGAGATGGAGGCGAAAGGGTGATTGACTCAACGAGGGAGTCTCTTTATGTGTCTCGTACAAAGCCCGAGAGAGAGGCTAAACGTTGTTTGACTCCACTGGGGAGAATCATTGTATAAAGCCCAAGAGGAGGCTGACTTCACTAGAGAAGGATCATTATACAATGCCTAAGAGGAGGCTATGGTTACTGTTTCAGTTGAGTGACAGGTCCAGTATGCTGATTTAAAGAGAAAATCAGTTCTTATATAAGCAACACTGTACTCGAGGATCCGGGCTATTCCTGTTCTTTAAGGAATTGGGAAATCCGAAGGGTATTGAGACTGTTCGAGTCTACTGGTTTTCTTCCTATTTAACGAAAGGGTCACTTGAGAATGTCTTTGAGACTCAAGGAAATTAGACTGTCCAAGTCTAGAGTTTCATCTTTTGTACTATGCTTTGAGAAATAGTAGTAGACTCTTTGAAAGGACTGTTCTATGAAGATGACTAATTTCTGTTCCTATACCTCTAGGAGGTCGTCGGGACAATTTGTACGAAGCCCAAGAGGAGGCTGGAAACTTTTAAGAAGCCGATCGGTCCTTGTACGAAGCTCAAGAGGAGGCTATCATTCCTGGAGGAAGAGATCATTATACGAAGCCTAAGAGAAGGCTGTGAATACTTCTAAGAAGCCAACGGGTCCTTGTACTAAGCCCAAGAGGAGGCGGGGTTCCTTTTAGGAAGCCTGTGGGTCCTTGTATGATGCCCAAGAGGAGGCCGATGCTTTTAAGAAGCTCGTGGGTCCCCAAACCCCGAGAAATTTAAGGCAAGCTATTCACAAGGAATAGATCAAGTCAGGAAAGTTCGAGAATTTGGAAGAAACTCAAAGATGCCATTCACTGAGAATACATTCATCTCTGGGAGTAGAGTTTCTTGACAATTCCTAATGAGGACAGCCGAAGAGAAGACTGTATCTGGTGATCCTATTGGGGATCTAGTTGTCTATTTCTATGAATAAACGAAACGGCGTCACCTAGTTCTAGACGTAGTTGCCGGGGAAACTCTAAATATCTATACTATTATTACACAGTTGATATGAGTTTATGAAAGAAGACTTACAGCGAAACAACCCCACAATACAGTTATATGTATTTGAAAGCAGTAAATGAAAGCGGATAAACACTTACTCGGTTGTAGAGCTTCCATGCTGTTTGGTTAGTTGTTCAACAAAGAAAGATTGAAAACAACAGTATATTCAAAATCAAAGGAGAAAGTGCTTTGAAAAAGAAATATTTGGGGCTTCCAGCTCAAGGAGAGGCCCAGGGTTTTATCAGTGAGCGCACTGTTTGAATTTGTACAGAGGGACTTATACAAGTGACTGAGGCCCAAAAAGGTTTTCTGTACAAAGGGATAGGTCTTACACTCTCTCAAGAGGCCCAAAAGGTTTAAAGAAAATGAGTGGGGCTTATAACACGAGGGTAGGCCCAGTTGATTTTTCCGTTTAAAATGGCGATCGCGCCGAGATTTTCTTTTAACGCGAAGGGGCTTATACAATATCTGAGGCCCAAATGATTTTGGTTAAAGGGGCATTGGGTCTTACACTCTATTAGAGGCCCAAAAATTTTGAATGGGTCTTACTGCTCGAGGGTAGGCCCAGAAGGTTATTTTTCAAATGGCGACGATCGCGCCGTTTGTTTTTTGACGGTATCGGGACTTATACAATACACTGAGGCCCAAAAATGATTTGGTCAAAAAAGATTGGGTCTTACACTCTATTAGAGGCCCAAAAGTTTTGAAAATGATTTATGAGGGTTGAATTAATCCAAAAACCCTTATTTGTTTTCAAAAATGTGTTTTAATTGAATAAAAATTCAATTAAAATGATCAAAATTGTTTAACATAGGAAAAACAAATTGTGATCTTGGATTAATGCTTCAAAAATTAAGTATTGACCTACAAAATAATTAGAAAGCATTAAAAGTTGCAAAATCAAGGTGGAAAAAATATTTAAATGTCAAAAACAATTAAAACATTAATTCTTTGCAAAAATATCAATTATACAAAATAAATAATATTTTTGGGATTTTTTTGGAAAATAAAATATTTTAACATTTTTGTGAATTATTAAAAAAAGAACCAACTCAAAATCATTAAAACTCAGAGATAAATTAATTTTTGAATCAATTAAATAAAATCACAAAATTCAAATATTCAAATATTCAAAAAATGGCGCCAAGAACACACCAAGAACACGCACGTGTTCTGAGTTTGCCCGGATTTGCATTTTCTCTTCAATCTCACTGAATACTTAATCATATCATGCAATCCACATACCAATCAGCTCGTTTCAACCTCACGATCATGTCTATGGTATTTAATTTCATTTAAATTAAACATATAACAAGAAATCATGAAAAATCCTCAAGAACCCTAAATTCTGCATGAAGGCTAGGATTTTTTATACACGATTCAAACAATGCAATTAATTGAGGGGAAACATTCCATGCATGATTATGAACATATGGCCAAATTATTGTGCAGCAAAAATTGCATGGATCATAGAGTTAGAAGAGCTCATGCTTACCACTTGCAGCTGGTGATCGTGATTTGTGTTGGAGGTGTTACAGCTAGGTTCCAATGATCTGGATAGCTTCCCTAGGTGCCATGGAGTGTGTATGAATGCTTGGAATGTATTGAAATGGTTTGGAGCTGAAAATGGTACCTCAACTGCAAAACTGTCAAGAACTTGAGCAATTGGCTGGTGATTTTGTGAAATCTGTGTTCCAGATGTTATGTGAGCATTTGGATCACTTCTATATGATGTATGTGAGGTGTGTATGTGATTGGTTTGATTGGAAAAGCTCTCAAACTCAAAACCCGATAGTGACTTGCCTTAGAAGGAAAAATTGGAGTGAAAGAAGAGATTTTGAGGAAAGCATCTGTTTGATGGCTTTGGTGTACTCAAAATGATCACAATTAAGCTCTATTTATAGTAGAGCAAGTTTTTTTTGGGATCCACAGTGAATGGCAACTGCAGCAGAGGTTTGGCCAATGTTGTCCAATGGAAATCTAAGTCTCCTATAGCCATTGACTAGAGGTTAGGGCACAGGGCTGTGGTTCCCTTGGTCTTGGATAAGTCTTGACTGAATTCAGTTGAAAATAGATCATTCCATGCCACCTTGATGCTTTCATTGAATGCTCCAATCCAAAATTGGAGTCTTGTCCCTATTTTGGCCATTCTAGGTTCAACATACTATTTCTTGTTCCAAAGACTTTGGAGGCTTGGCTCAGCGATTGCCCCCTTTAGATTCAATCCTCAGAGGTGTCCAAGTGTATAGGAGCCTTTGGATTTGGCTGATTTTGGCAAATCGACAAAAAATGCAAAATCTGCCTTGCCTTGACAGATTTCAACAAGGCAACTTGCCAATGTTATAACTCATGACTCAAATTGAATTTGGTAATGTTCTTGTCCATTTTGGAAAGCCCTTACATGATACATCAACTGTTTGAACACGTTTGGTTTTGATCTCTTTTGAATCCAAGTGAAAAATCCCCCTACATTTGGCAAAAAGTAAGGTAAAATCTGACTTAGTGAAATTTTCACTAAGTGTTGGAACAAAGTGACTTTTCTTGATTTTGATCACTCCATAACTCAAAATCCATGAGGAATTTGGACATAGGTCAGTATGAAGCTTTTGTAGAGGGCAATCAGATCTACAAATCAAGCTTTGAATGGGGAACAATGACCTTGTGGTTTAGGAGTTATGGTCCTCCAAAGTTGGCACATTAGTGTCACTTTTTCCATAACTTAGAAATTTTTCTAAGTTTTTATGGTTACCCCCTTTTACAAGTTATCCCACTTTCTTTGATTTTTCTTGATGAATGATGATTCAAATCATACATTAACATCATTTTAGGGTTAAAAATCCATTTTGGTGAAAAATCTCAAAAAGTCAAAGTTGACTTTTGTGCCCAGTTGACTTTTTATCAGATGAATTCCAAACTGTGCAATTCTTCATGAAATCATGTCCTTGACCTAAATCAAACTTGATGGACATGTTCCATGGGTGTCATAGGGTATATTGAATCATGTCTTAGGGCTTGGGAGCATGTCCTGGTCAAAAGTCAAAGTTACAGTTGACTTTCCTCGCGAAATCCTAATTGTGGTGCAGATGAAATTGAGACTTGTTGCTCAAGCTTCTTGGATTAATCCATTGTTCCAAATGGATCAATATAGTTCATTAGAGACCCTCAAACCCTCTCTTGAGGTCTTGGCTCATGATTTGCCCTAAAAGTCAACTTAGGGGTGAATTAGGTCAAGAAACCCTAATTCCTGATTTTTGATGAATGCATCCCCTGAGGCAAAATTGACTTGATGATTGGGTCCATGAGGTCCCATGAAGTATATTAGGTTATGTTTTGGATCTTTGGCTTGTGCCCAGATGAAAAATTTCCATCTGGAGGCCCTGGTCGACCAAAACCCTAATTTGGTGAAACTGTCGATCTTGAGACTTGACCCACCTAGAAAGGAGCAGCCTTGTGCTTAATACTTGAAGTGGGAGTCCTTTTGATCCATTGTGGATATTTTAGAGGTTAGACAAGTTGAAGATCAAGTCATTCCTTGATTGATCCTTTGTCTAAGGCTCTGAGAGGGCTTGAAACCCTAATTTTTGATGGTAGTGAATGCTCAACAATCCTCGAGGAGATTGATGAGGCATGAAAGTACATCCATATTGTGATGATGATTTGTACAATGATGGGAAATCTAAGTGGTCAAAATTTGGGGTATGACACTAAGAAAGCTTCATAATGACATGCAAGCTCTAACAGAAGCTCAGATGCAACAACAAAGGACTGTGATCTCAGAGATCACGTCAATGTCCATAGTGGAGAAGTATGACCCTAGGTATAAGATGCCGAAAGATCGTCCCTGGGGCATGCCACTCAACTATATCGCGGAAGGATATATTTCGCCGATCACTGAAGATCCAGAAACTGTACCAGGAACCGCTGGGCCTGAACGTTACAAACTTCTGGAAAACGAAGATGCCCGGGGCATGATAGAAACTCCTGAAGGTTACAAACTTCGGGAAGCACCACGAGTCTCTGCCAAGATGACTATACCAGCACCCGTGGTACACACTATCCCAGAAGGACAGATTCCACAGATATCTTCTTGTGGAAACAAAAGTATGTTCGACAGAATGAATGAGTTCCAGGAATAGTTCCTGTAGATGTAGAAGGAACTGCAAGCCATTCGCGGTCAAGATCTATTTGGAAAGGACGCCGCAGACCTTTGTTTTGTCCCCAATGTGAAAGTTCCGCACAAATTCAAAGTGCCCGAATTTGAAAAGTACAAGGGTAACTCTTGCCCTCAAAGCCATTTGGTGATGTAAGCTTGGCGAATGTCAACTCAGACAAAGAAGCAAGAGCTACTGATTCACTATTTTCAGGATAGTTTAACCGGTGCCGCACTCAAGTGGTACATGGGTTTAAACCGCACTAAGATCGCTACTTTCAGGGATCTTGGAGCTGCCTTCGTCCAACAATATAAGTATAATCTGGACATGGCACCGGACAGAGATCAACTCAGATCGATGTCACAAAAGCACAAGAAAACCTTTAAGGAATATGCTCAGAGATGGCGTGAAGTCGCCGCCCATATTTGTCCACCTCTCGAGGAAAAAGAGATGACAAAGATCTTCTTATTGACCTTGAGCTCATTTTACTACTACCGAATGGTCGCCAGTGCGCCCAGTGACTTCACCGAGATGGTGGGCATGGGAGTTCGTCTTGAGGAAGCAGTCCGAGAAGGACGTATAGTTAAAGATACTGGATCATCAAGTAATACAAAACGATACGATAGTGCTCTCCCTAAGATAAAAGAGCAGGATATTGGGAATATCTCTCTCTGAAAGCAAAGGCGACGATATCAACCAGTAACAGCTGTAACTCCTGCTATCAACCCTGCGCCTGTTCCTACGTATCACCCTCAGGTTGCTCAGAGCCAACCTAATCAACAATAATTTCAGCAAATGACACAACAGCCTCTTCACCAGGCTCGTCCTCCATATAACAACAACCGTACAACGCGACTACCAAGGTTCGACCCTATACCGATGTTGTACGCAAAATGATTTCTGTTACTACTGGTCAAGGGGCACGTCCAAACCAGGTTTCCCCTTACAGTACTGGAAAATCCGACTTTTTGGTTCAAAGTGTAACGCCCCAATTTGTTTAATTGTATTTATTTATCTCATTTATGTGAATTTTGTGAAATGTGTGAAATTATTGTATTTTACTTGCTAATTGAGTTAATTGGTTAATTTCCCTGATAGGTAAAATATTTGCAATAAATTATAATTTCTTTTCAACTTTTATTTCCCGAAATATATTTCATCGTTATTATGTTTTATCGCGTTTTGAGAGCGTTTGCGAGATATTTGAGAGTAGGGGTATTTTGGTCTTTTGCTGGGTTATTTTTCAAAAAATAGAAAGTGGAGAGAAAAAGAGGGAAAAGAAAGGGAAAAGAAGAGAAAGAAAAGGAGAAGAAACAAAGAGAGAAGAGGATAAAGAGGGAAATCGAGAATTCATCCGTTTCAAGCGCGATTAATCGGGTAAGGGAGAGAAGTTTCAATTATGTCTTGCTTGTGTATGTATATGTGTTGTTTGTGTAATTGTTTTGGTTGTTTCACAACTTTTTATCATTGACAAATTGATGAATAATAGTTAGAAATCGATGTGTTCACAGTCGAAACTCGATATAAACTGCGTAGAATACTTGTTAATTATGTGGGGACATGTTTGGGCTGATATATTGTGAATTGGAAGTGTTTAGATGAGATTTGGAGAGGCAATTGGATGATTTTCGCAGGAAAAATTATGCAGCAAAAATTCTGGGTTTTCGCTGTCCATACGCGTATCAGGCAAGGCAATACGCGTATTGGGTTGGGGATTACGCGTATGGCAAGGAAGGAATGTAGGCATTACGCGTATGGAGTGAGGCAATACGCGTATTGGATTTTTAGTGGAACTTTTGGGGAAAAATCAGTCTCTGCCCATACGCGTATCACTTTGGGCAATACGTGTATGGATGGGCGAGGGAGCAAGGCAATACGCGTATGGCTCAGGGCATTACACGTATGGCCAGCACGATTACAACATTTTGTCATTTCACGATTTCTTCCCCGATTTCGCGTCTGATGCCGTAACTTTTGATCCGTAACTTGGATTGAGACATTCTTGGTATCGTTAGAAAGCTAATGAAATGTTCTTTCTTATTATAATGGTTTTGAGATTTGTGGCCAATTTAATTATGTCGGGAATTTGGAAATGTGTCATTTTGTCGACTTTTACTGTTATAATTGTGTGTAATTGATGTGTTATTATGCAACATGCCTTTGATATATAACGTGTAGCTTGTGTGCTGTTATATGATGTGAATGCATGTGATGAAATGTTGTGATGATGGTTTGTGGCCTCATGGCAAATAAATGCATTGTTTTGGGCTTGATTGCACAACATGATTATTGTTGATTGAGATGATTCATATTGTTGGTTTGTGAAGATGCATCTGATTGTCATGAGTCTTTGTATGCCAAGCATCATGATATGCATCTTGTGATGTTGTGTGCCCTTGTAGGTGTGAGCGACGAAACGGTTCTAGAGGGAATCCGCTATAACATCGTGTGCCTTATACAAAGAGGATGTAAAGCGATGATTATAGACGATCGTCTGCCTTATACAAAGATGTGTGAGCGATCGGGTCATGTGCCTTATACAAAGAGGTGTGAGCGATCCATAAACGTCGTGTGCCTTATACAAAGAGGTGTGAGCGACGGGGAACATCGTTTCCCCGACGAGGAGTTACACTAAGTAACAAGCAATTATTCCAATAGTTCCTGAGTGAACTAATGATGAGAATGATGGATGGATGGTACCGCATGTGCATAGAGTCGTTGTGTCGGTCTCTTTGCATTTGCATAAATCATGAATGGATTGATTATGTGTGGAAAATCATGAATGGATTGATTATGTGTGGAAAATCATGATTTGATTGAGTATGTGTTGAGATTTATGTTTGAATTGGTGAATTGATGTGCATATGTGATAAATGCATTGGTTGTGGATAATATGTTTTTTGCAAAGACATATGCTATGTGATGTGGTGGGGTGTTTCCATATGTTATGACTCTGGTGTGCCTTATGTGTGAATATGTGATTATGTTGGTGTAATTGATATATGCTATGTGTATTAGTATGTGATGCTTGTGGTGAGAATAATTATGCATGTGAATTTATATGTGTTTGCATATTATTTTGCAATCTTGATTTAGTTGTTATTTCCCACCCTTCTGTTGTGGTCTGTTGCTCTATGAGGCAATTGCAGATTTGTGTCTTGGAGGCTTTTGTGAAGATTAGTCCTCCTTCCTTTGTCGGCCTGTCTGCTCTGATCTGTAACACGGGAGTCGGGGACGCTTTCGTTATATATATATATATATATATATATATATATATATATATATATATATGTATAAATTTGTTGAATCGATTTTGTATTAACTTTGTATAAGTATTTTGATGTTCTAAAATGATTTATTTTATAAAACAAGGCAGTTATGGATCTTTCCGCTTTATTCCATAATTGAACTTTCCTTTTATATGGAAAAAGTTCCCTTTGAGGTGATTCCATTTTGTGTTATGTATCTAAAAAAATTTATGTGTAGGGAATGTGATTTCTTTCCTTAATTGTGGCATCCTTGTTTCTGTCGGAAAAATAAATTTTTATTTACTCTGATTTAATTATGTATTATTTATTCGCGATGGGAATTGGGGTGTTACAATAGTGGTATCAGAGCAGGTCGGTCCGTCCGGCCAAGTTGTTGAGTCAGTTGGTGTGACAGCTGAATACTGTCGATGTTGTTTGTCCCTTAGTATGTGATATGCGTGTGAAACACTGTCAGTGCTTTCTGGTTTTCTAACCTTTTGTCTTCAGGTTTGAGAATGAGATAAGTGGGGGAGAAGCTGGTGCTTCTCCAAGTTGCTTCAGTTGTGGAGCGTTGGTTGCAAGATTGTAAGTGTTATTTGGACAGTGTTGTTCCCGATTTCAGAGGGAATGCAGAGGTAATGTTTATGTTGACTAAGGATTTGTGCCTTAGGTAGTTGTGTGCACAAGATGCAGGAAATGCTATTATAGTTTGGTAAAGACAGTTTATGACCCATCATGATTGTCGGCTGTCTATTGACAAATTGAGGAACTGATCACCCTTAATCTCTTGTTGATAGTAGACGAGAATTATGTTGGATGGGATAGACGTGTCTTTCTGGCTTTGATAGTGTGTTCAATGAATTGTTTGGAATTAAGAAAATGATTACAGATTGTTTTGTCGAGTCGATGAAGATTCTTATATCGGAAGATGAGATGGATTAAGAGTTTTGGTATGTTGGTCCAGTTGGGAAGTCATTGAGAGAGGACGATTGGGTATCGTTAATGGTTGTTCTCAGAGAGTAGAGTGTGAACTCAAATTTGACGAAGGGGAGGATTTGAGGTTTGGATCTGCTAAGTAAGAATAAGAACTTTTAGGAAGTGAAACTCAGATTGAAAGAGCGGTTGGAAGATTTACTAGAAAAGGGATTTGTGAGACAAAGTGTGTCGTCTTAGAGAGCTTCAGCCGTTTTAGGGACAAGAAAGATGGATGATTGAACGGAATAACAAGCATGATGTGTATGATGGTATTGAGACTATGGAAAGAAAAACTTAGAGTTCTGGTGAGGTTTAGAGTCTTTGGAGTTTTAGGGCATTAATGGAAATCTTGAGGAAACCCTTAGGTGTGGATGTAATATTTGAGAGTCCTTTGTGGTTGGTTGTTGCTACATGTGGGGATTTATGGAATTTGGACTGTCATGAGAAGAAATTGTGTATGGATTACGGACAGTTGAATAAGGTAACAATTGAGAATAAGTGTCCACTTTTATGAATAGATAACTGGAATGGTTTGGTTGAGTTTGAGTGAAATCACAACTGTTTGGAATGTTTGATAAGAGTGGTGAATTGTGGGAGTAACCAGTTACCCATTCAAAATTTTTGCAAAAGCTTTAAGAATTTATATCTTTTGGAATTTGGTTGGGCATTACAATGGGCATTGATGTTATTTGGGGTTAGTAATGCGTCTGTAATGTTTGTGGAGTAGAGGAATTGTATATTCCATATTTATTTGGATAAGTTCCTAATGGCTTTGATTGAGGATATTTGGATCTGTTATAAAGTCAGAGGAAGAATAGGTAGAGTGTTTGAGATTTGAATTACAAGTGTCGAAGAGAGATGAAGTTTTATGCTAAGTTATTCAAGTGAGAATTTGGGTTGAAAAAGGTTAGTTTTCTTGGATCTGTTATTTCAGATGAGAGGATGGTTATGGATCCATCGGAAGTAGATGCATTTCTACATTGAGAGGCTCCGAAGTTGGTTAAGGAGATTAGAATCTTTTTGGGACTTTAGTTGATTATTACCGGAGGTTATGGAAGGTTTTTCCACGTTAGCATTTTCGTTACTTCGGTTGACTTGCAAAGGGTGAGTCGTTTGTTTTGGATGTTCGTTGTAAGGAAATTTTCAAATAGCTAAAGTAGAAGTTGTCTATGGCTCTAGTTTTGATTCTATGTGATCCTAATAAACCGTTTGTGGGGTATGGTGATGTGTCTTTGATGAGTTTAGTTTGTGTGTTAATGGAAGAGGGTAAAGTCGTAGATTATGCTTTACGACAATTGAGGATTCATAAAAGGATCTATACTATTCCGGATTTGGGATTGGTTGTGGTTGTATTGTGTTGGAAAATTTGGAGGTATTATCTTTATGGTTCTAGGTTCGAAGTGTTTAGTAATCACAAGAGTTTTGAGTACTTGTTTGGTCTGAAGGAATAGAGTATGAGACAAGGAGGATGGTTGGAATTCGTGACGAGTTATGGATTTGGCATAGATTATCCTTTGGGAAAGGCTATTGTTGTGCCTAATGAGTTAAGTCGAAAGTTTTTATGCATGTCTATTTTGATGGTCAGGGAGTTAAAATGATTTGAGCAGTTCCGAGACTTGTGTCTGGTGTGAGAGATAACACAGTAGAGTGTGAGGTTGGGTATATTAAAGTGAACAATGATTTTTGGCGAATATGAGAAAGAGTTAGACTTTGGATGTGAGATTGGTAGCTTTGATGGTTATGAATAATCAGAGTGCGCAGCGGAAGCGTGATGTGGCACATTTTGTTTATGCGTGTGGGACTTGTAAGAATTCATGGGTTGAACATTGGGAACATGTAGGAGTAATGAGACCGTTGGACGTTCCGAATGGAAGTGTTAGGTGGAAGGTTTAAATATTATTCTTGGGCTACTAGGTATATGGATGTTTTGGTTATATGTTCGATTGGTGAATCGTAGCATTATGGTAATATTGTTGTGTGACAAGGATGTTGGTTTGGTGGTTATGTAGAGGTTGTTGAAAGATGTTGTGTCGTGGAACTTGTGTTCTTGTTTGTGATGTTGCCTCATTTCCATCGTGATGGTTCGAGTGCGGGTAGCTAATTCCTGTGTGGGGAATTAGGGGAGTGTTACCTGTGTGTTCGTAACTTGGGTATTCTTTAAGTCGTGAGTTGGTCGTCAAGTGCATTGTATGGGCTTTGCATTTTGTCGTTGTAGTTATCGCCGTTGTAGGGTCATGGTCGTAGTTGTGGTTAGCAAGGTGGTTTGTCAGTTGTGTTATTCGTGGTGTGTCTTTGGTTGGCATGTTGGTTGGTTAGTCGGATGCGAGATTCGTATCCGGAGTTGTTCGTATCGGTTATATTTTCGAGGACGAAAATGTCTAAGTGGGGGAGAGTTGTAACGCCCCGATTTGTTTAATTGTATTTATTTATCTCATTTATGTGAATTTTGTGAAATGTGTGAAATTATTGTATTTTACCTGCTAATTGAGTAAATTGGTTAATTTCCCTGATAGGTAAAATATTTGCAATAAAATATAATTTCTTTTCAACTTTTATTCCCCGAAATATATTTATCGTTATTATGTTTTATCGCGTTTTGAGAGCGTTTGCGAGATATTTGAAAGTAGGGGTATTTTGGTCTTTTGCTGGGTTATTTTTCATAAAATAGAAAGTGGAGAGAAAAAGAGAGAAAAGAAAGGGAAAAGAAGAGAAAGAAAAGGAGAAGAAAGAAAGAGAGAAGAGGAGAAAGAGGGAAATCGAGAATTCATCCGTTTCAAGTGCGATTAATCGGGTAAGGGAGAGAAGTTTCAAGTATGTCTTGCTTGTGTATGTATATGTGTTGTTTGTGTAATTGTTTTGGTTGTTTCACAACTTTTTATGATTGACAAATTGATGAATAATTGTTAGAATTCGATGTGTTCACAGTCAAAACTCGATATAAACTGCGTAGAATACTTGTTGATTATGTGGGGACATGTTTGGGCTGATATATTGTGAATTGGAAGTGTTTAGATGAGATTTGGAGAGGAAATTGGATGATTTTCGCAGGAAAAATTCTGGGTTTTCGCTGCCCATACGCGTATCAGGCAAGGCAATACGCGTATTGCAAGGAAGGAATGTAGGCATTACGCGTATGGAGTGAGGCAATACGCGTATTAGATTTTTAGTGGAACTTTTGGGGAAAAATCAGTCTCTGCCCATACGCGTATCACTTTGGACAATACGCGTATGGATGGGCAAGGGAGAAAGGCAATACGCGTATGGCTCAGGGCATTACGCGTATGGCCAGCACGATTGCAGCATTTTGTCATTTCGCGATTTCTTCTCCGATTTCGCGTCCGATGCCGTAACTTTTGATCCGTAACTCGGATTGAGACATTCTTGGTATCGTTAGAAAGCTAATGAAACGTTCTTTCTTATTATAATGGTTTTGAGATTTGTGACCGATTTAATTATGTCGGGAATTTGGAAATGTGTCGTTTTGTCGACTTTTACTATTATAATTGTGTGTAATTGATGTGTTATTATGCAACATGCCTTTGATATATAACGTGTAGCTTGTGTGCTGTTATATGATGTGAATGCATGTGATGAAATGTTGTGATGATGGTTTGTGGCCTCATGGCAAATAAATGCATTGTTTTGGGCTTGATTGCACAACATGATTATTGTTGATTGAGATGATTCATATTGTTGGTTTGTGAAGATGCATCTGATTGTCATGAGTCTTTGTATGCCAAGCATCATGATATGCATCTTGTGATTTCATGTGCCCTAGTGGGTGTGAGTGACAAAACGGTTCCAGAGGGAATCCGCTATAACATCGTGTGCCTTATACAAAGAGGACCTAAAGCGATGATTATAGACGATCGTGTGACTTATACAAAGAGGTGTGAGCGATCCATAAACGTCGTGTGCCTTATACAAAGAGGTGTGAGTGACGGGGAACATGGTTTGCTCGACGGGGAGTTACACTAAGTAACAAGCGACGATTCCAATAGTTCCTGAGTGAACTAATGATGAGAATGATGGATGGATGGTACCGCATGTGCATAGAGTCGTTGTGTCGGTCTCTTTGCATTTGCATAAATCATGAATGGGTTGATTATGTGTGGAAAATCATGAATGGATTGATTATGTGTGGAAAATCATGAATCGATTGAGTATGTGTTGAGATTTATGTTTGAATTGGTGAATTAATGTGCATATGTGATAAATGCATTGGTTGTGGATAATATGTTTTATGCAAAGACATATGCTATGTGATGTGGTGGGGTGTTTCCATATGTTATGACTCTGGTGTGCCTTATGTGTGAATATGTGATTATGTTGGTGTAATTGATACATGCTATGTGTATTAGTATGTGATGCTTGTGGTGAGAATAATTATGCATGTGAATTTATATGTGTTTGCATATTATTTTGCAATCTTGATTTAGTTGTTATTTCTCACCCTTCTGCTGTAGTTTGTTGCTCTATGAGGCAATTGCAGATTTGTGTCTTGGAGGCTTTTGTGAAGATTAGTCCTCCGTCCTTTGTCGGTCTGTCTGCTCTGATACGTAACACAGGAGTCGGGGACGCTTTCGTTATATATATATATATATATATATATATATATATATATATATATATATATATATATATATATGTATGTATATTTATACATTTGTTGAATCTATTTTGTATTAACTTTGTATAAGTATTTTGATGTTCTAAAATGATTTATTTTATAAAACAAGGCAGTTATGGATCTTTCCGCTTTATTCCATAATTGAACTTTCCTTTTATATGGAAAAAGTGCCCTTTGAGGTGATTCCATTTTGTGTTATGTATCTTAAAAAATTTATGAGCAGGGAATGTGATTTCTTTCCTTAATTGTGGCATCCTTGTTTCTGTCGAAAAAATAAATTTTTATTTACTCTGATTTAATTATGTATTATTTATTCACGATGGGAATTGGGGTGTTACACAAAGCGGATTAGACTTGCCCTTACCATCAAGGAGGGCCAGGGCATAACATAGAAAACTGTCTCAGTTTCAAATCCGATGTGCAAAAGCTTCTTTGGAGCTTGGTCTTGTCTTTCAAAGATACTAATCTGAATGTTCTCACGAACCAGCTGCCTCAACACGAGAAAGCTGCGGTAAATTTGAGAGAGGGAGAGTCTAACAACATCTATCAAATTCATGATGTACTCTTATTAAGGACCAATCTGGTCAAGATGCATCGTAGACAGAGCGGATATGGGCATGTACCACCTCACAATTATCACCAGTGTGATATCTGCTCTAAAAATAATCAAGTATGTTCTGTGGTGCAATCAACTCTACAGGAACAGTTGGATCTCGGGTGGATCCAAGAGCATCGTGTTCGTGGAGTTAACGTGACTCATGCGAGTTCCAACATCATTCAGAACCACAACATCCGTGCGATGAATATCAACTTGGTGGCAATGCACTCAATGCAAAGCCAGTATCATAATCTGCCGCGGCACGATTATGATTCCTGTCTGACTTGCTCGGTAAACAAACTGGGATGCTCTTTTGTACAAGAGGCCCTCCAGCGTCAGATGGATCTTGGATGGATTTAGGATTACCGCGATAGAAATCAGTATCAAGTGAATATGATTCAAATCTTTGATATTCGCTTGATGAATACCAGCTTGGTGGAGTTACATGCTAAGCAGGTCCAACTCGGTTTTTTGACTTCGCATAATTATCAGAATTGCAAGGGATGTTGTGAGAGTAACCAAGGGTGCGCTCTCGTTCAAAGAACTTTGCAACACTTGTTAAACCATTGGTGGCTTCCGATCTATCTAGACAAAGACACGCAACAAATCAGTGAGACAAGCAGGAACCCTACTAGGAATCAAAGTCAGGATGTCCGATCTATGGAAATAGACCTAGTAAGGTTACACTGCATTCAAAGCGGACGTGGTCAGGTGCCAACACACAACTACAAGCGCTGTAGAGTCTGCCCGGAAAATAACCAAGGATGCTACCTCATGCGAGCAGCCCTTCAGAGTCAGTTGGACCGCGAAGAGATTCAACCATGTCCAGTTTTGGGGTACATCAACTTGATGCTCGACTAATTCGCTGATCAAATCAAGGATGTTGTTGTAATCTCTGATCCTGAAAGGACCAAAGATGTTTGCACCATCATCCCTCTACTTGACGAATCGAAGGTTCTTAACCAGAAACTGATTGAAGTTACTTACGACAGTCAGAGAAATCAGAAGGCTCATGTAGTTATCTATCTACCAGGACCAGTGCCATACAAATCCGATAAGGCGATCCCTTACAAATACGGTGCAACAACAACTGAGAATGGAAAGGAAATTCTTTTACCATCCGTCGTGAATATTGCAGACATTAGTCGAGTAACACTAAGCGGTCGAATCTTCAACAAAGGAGTTGGAAAACATAACAGAGAAAAGGAACTTCAAACAGAAGCTCCCAATCCACCAGTCGGTCAATCTAGTGATCCCGACCTTTCAAAGAATGATGATGAGATGCTGAAGCTCATCCAAAAGAGCGAGTATAACATTGTAGACCAACTGTTGCAAACTCCTTCAAGAATCTCTGTGCTATCTCTTTTACTCAGTTCCGAAGCTCACAAGGAAGCTCTATAGAAAGTCTTAGAGCAAGCCTTTGTGGAACAAGATGTGTCAATAAGACAATTCGACAGTATCGTCTCTAACATCACTTCCTGCAACAACTTGGGGTTTAGTGATGAGGAATTGCCAGAAGAAGGCAAAAGTAACAACATGGCGCTCAATATTACAGTCAACTGCCAGGACGATGCTTTAGCCAGCGTACTCGTAGACACCGGATCGGCTCTCAACGTCATGTCGAAGTCCACCTAATGCGACTATCATTCAAAGGATCTCCGATGAGAGGCAGTGAGGTCGTCGTCAAAGCATTTGAAGAATCCCGAAAAACAGTTATCGGCGAAGTCTACCTTCCCATAACTATCGGTCCTCACACTTTCCTAGTCACTTTCCAGGTCATGGACATCCGAGCAACATACAACTGTTTGTTTGGAAGACCTTGGATACACTAGGCTGGGGCAGTCACTTTGACACTTCACCAGAAGCTGAAGTTTGTCAGGAATGACCAACTCGTCACGGTCTGTAGAGAACAAGCCTTGATCGTGAGTAACCTTTCATTATCCACTTGTGTAGAACCCAAGGAGGTTCTCGGAACTCAGTTCCAGGCACTTTCGGTGAGCAATGAGAATCAATTAGAGAAAGGAACATCAATCTCCTCGTATAAAGATGCTCTCAAGGTGATCAAAAGTAACAATGCAAAGGGATTGGGACAACTTGTCATTCCTACTGACAATAAAACAAAGAAGGGTCTTGGTTTTTCTGCAACCTGTACCCAGACTGCTACTAACGATGAAAGTTTTCATCCCATTAAGGACTTCTTCCATAGTGGAGGTTACCTTCACCTAGTGACTCAAGAAGTACATGCAATCAACGAGGGAGATTCCTCCGATACAGATGAAGAGTGGAAGTCCTATCTCAACGAGGACGGTTATAGGTCTCAGGAAGATGTGCCTACGCCATTTTGCTATCCCACACAGAGTCCGAGATTTATACCAAGGTTAGATGTCAAAATGATATACGGAGATTGTGATCTGGAAGGATGTCATGCTCCACCAAACTCATTAGAGGAAGGCACTCTGATGACAGACAACTTTGACCACGACTATTATGGCCTGATGGATGGCCTGCCTATGTGGCAGCCGTACCTAGGAGACTTGGGACAAGAAAATCAGCCAAACTATGAAAATCAACTGAGCATCATTGAAAAGAATACCTGTGTTCCCACCATGTCATGGGATCAACACTCAAGTCATTCAGAAAGTATCCAGCATGACGATGAATTTGCAAAGTTTGTAGGACTAGAATTCATTAACTATGCTTTTCCCGAGGTCAACGTCATCGAGAAATATGACTCCTCCGGTTCCACTAAAGTGTGGGACACTCTAGGACAACCGAGTGGCAAATACGACTACTTAGTCAAGTACACCGCTAGTGAAAGCTCTCGTATCAGGTTCAAAGAAATCCAACCAACTGGATGGGGAGATTTACCTGAGAGCACAAATACTATGCAAAATACAACAGAGGAATCCTCCTACGACAACTCTGCCTGGGAGACAGATTCCAACGATCCTGCTCCACAAGAAATCAGCGTCGTTTCTGAAGACAAATCAAGGAAGGTACCAGACTTTGTGATTCACCGAGGAGTTCGCCGCCAATGGGTTGCAGTCGATGTTCCAAAGATCGTTCATAAGTCTAAGTAATTGTCGTCTTTATCTTAACCTTTCACCCTACCCAGGTGAAACGGATGTTTTGATAGGGATCACTTTCTGTAAATGTACCTCTTCGCTTCGCTCAAAGCGACAGAGTTTTTGTTTTATAGGGCTGTAGTTTCAAGAATCGACCGAATCATAAATAAAATAACGACGTTCTATAATTTCCGCATTAATTGCTGTTTTCTCTTTTCGCTTTTTCAGAAAATAGTAATCCTAAAAAACAATTCAAACAATGAAAACAAGCAGTTTTCCAAAAAAATACACTGCACACACTCTTGCATTCTCTCTATCTCTTTTAAAAACAAATAATCACGTCATGCAGATTGCTTGTTTTAAACCCCATTGAAACGTACGATCTAATGCCTTCTCCCAACTTTGAATTCCCGGTATTTGAGGCTGAAGAAGAAGAGGACGAAGAAATTCCAGAAGAGATCTCCCAATTACTCAGACAAGAGGAAATTTCCATTAAACCTCACAAAGAGCCGTTGGAAATGGTCTACTTGGGTTCAGAAGAAGAGAGAAAAAAAGTCAAGATTGGGGCACTGCTCAGTCCGAATGTCAAAGAAAGTTTGACAAAGCTTCTCAAAGAGTTTCCCGATGTATTCGCTTAGTCCTACCAGGATATGCTAGGGTTGGATACCAGCATTGTGGAACATCATCTACCGTTGAGATCGGAATGTCCGCCGGTAAAACAAAGGCTAAGACGGACTCATCCAGACATGGCCATCAAAATTAAAGAGGAAGTACAGAAACAGATTGACGAGAGTTTTCTCGCCACATCAGAATATCCTCAATGGCTAGCTAACATAGTGCCAGTTCCGAAAAAGGATGGAAACGTCAGAATGTGTGTAGACTACATGGATCTGAACAAAGCAAGTCCAAAGGACGACTTTCCCTTACCACACATTGACATGCTGGTAGACAGTACAACAAAGTTCAAAGTATTCTCCTTCATGGATGGATTCTCGGGCTATAATCAGATAAAAATGGCACCTAAAGACATGGAGAAAACTCCGTTCATTACCCCATGGGGTACCTTTTATTACAAGGTAATGCCGTTCGGTTTGAAGAATGCCGGGGCAACCTATCAAAGGGCCATGACTACTATTTTTCATGACATGATACACAAGGAAATCGAGGTATATGTCGATGACATGATTGCTAAATCTAAAACAGAGGAGGAGCATGTGACCCACCTATCAAAACTATTCGAGCGGCTGAGGAAGTATAAACTCCACTTGAATCTCAACAAGTGCACCTTCGGTGTCCGTTTAGGGAAACTTTTAGGGTTCATCGTCAGCCAGAAAGGAATTGAGGTTGATCCTGACAAGGTCAAGGCCATTCAAGAAATGCCTTCTCCAAAGACTGAAAAATAAGTCAGGGGATTCCTGGGACTTTTGAACAACATTTCCAGATTTATATTCCTCATGACCGCGACATGCGCGTCGATTTTCAAATTACTCAAAAAGAATCAGGATTGCGTTTAGACAAAAGACTGCCAAACCACCTTCGACAGTATCAAGGAATACCTGTTGAATCCACCGATTCTATCACCTCCAGTGGAAGGAAGGCCACTGATCATATATTTGACATTCTTGGAGGACTCAATGGGTTGTGTACTTGGCCAACAAGACGAAACAAAAAGGAAAGAATCTGCCATCTACTACCTAAGCATGAAATTCACCGAGTGTGAAACTCGGTACACCATGCTCGAGAAAACTTGCTGTGCTCTAGCTTGGGCAGCAAAACGTCTTCGCCAGTATATGATTCGTCACACTACTTGGTTAATCTCGAAAATGGATCCAATCAAGTACGTCTTTGAAAAACCTGCTCTCACGGGAAGGATCACCCGTTGGCAGATGTTGCTATCAAAATACGACATCGAATACCACGCTGAGAAAGCCGTTAAAGGAAGTATTTTAGCCGATCATTTGGATAATCAACCGATTGACGATCGAGAATCAGTCGGGTTTGACTTCCCAGACGAAGATGTCATGTATTTAAAAATGAAAGACTGCGATGAACCGCTACCCATTGAAGGGCCAGAACCAGATTCCTAATGGGGACTAATCTTTGACGGAGCTGTCAATCATTACGGAAACGAAATTGGGGCAATCATCATAACACCTCAGGGTACCCACATTCCTTTCACCGCCCGACAAACATTCAAGTGTACAAAGAACGAGGCCAAATACGAAGCTTGTATCATGGGTCTCGAAGAAGCAATTGACTTAAGGATCAAAAACTTGGATGTTTATGGTGACTCAGCCTTGGTTATCAATCAGATCGAAGGAGATTGGAACACATACCAATCAGGACTGATTCCTTACAAAGATTACGCAAGAAGGTTGTTGCCCTTCTTCAACAGATTTGAGTTTCATCATATCCCTCGTGAAGAGAATCACATGGCTGATGCATTAGCCACTCTCTCTTCCATGATTAGTGTAGGTTAATGGAACGACATACCTAAGATCGACATAATGCGCCTTGAAAGGCCCGCTTACATCTTCATAATTGAAGCAGTCATAGACGACAAACCTTGGTATCACGATATCAAATGCTTCCTTTAGAAACAAGAGTACCCACCTGGGGCATCTAGAAAAGACAGGAATACCCTCAGAAGGCTAGTAATCAGCTTCTTCCTAAGCGGTGATACACTCTATAAGAGAAACTTTGACATGGTCTTGCTCAGATGTGTAGACAAACCAGAAGCAAACATGCTGATAAAAGAAATTCATGAAGGATCCTTTGGCACCCATGCCAACGGACACACAATGGCGAGAAAAATTCTAAGAGCTAGGTACTATTGGTTGACAATGGAATCCGATTGCTACAAGTACATTAGGAAGTGTCACAAGTGTCAGATATACTCCGACAAAACCCATGTACCGCCAATGCATCTCCAAGTTCTCTCTTCTCCATGGCCTTTTTCTATATGGGGAATTGACTTGATTGGCATGATTGAGCCCAAGGCTTCAAACGGACATCGGTTCATCCTGGTAGCCAATGACTACTTCACCAAGTGGGTCGAAGCAACGTTATACGCCAATGTAACCCGACAAGTGGTGGTCCGATTTATCAAAAACAACCTTATCTGCCGTTATGGTGTTCCGAGCCAGATCATTACTGATAATGGATCTAACTTGAAAAATAGAATGATGAAAGAGTTGTGTGCTGAATTTAAGATCGAACACCATAACTCATCTCCCTACCGACCCAAGATGAACGGAGCGGTTGAAGCGGCTATCAAGAACATCAAGAAGATCGTTCAAAAGATGGTTGTAACCTACAAAGACTAGCACGAGATGCTACCCTTTGCTCTTCACTGTTATCGAACATCTGTCCGCACTTCAACAGGGGCAACCCCTTTCTCTCTAGTATATGGCATGGAGGTAGTGCTCCCCATAGAAGTAGAGATCCCATCAATCTGGGTATTGATGGAAGCTAAGCTAACAAAAGCTGAATGGTGTCAAAGTCGACACGATGAACTCAATCTGATCGAAGAGAAACGAATAACAGCACTATGCTATGACCAGTTGTATCAGCAAAGAATGAAGAAGGCATTTGACAAAAATGTCCGACCTCGCGTCTTCAGAAAAGGAGACCTTATGCTAAAAAAGATACAATAATTCCTCACTGATCCTCGGGGCAAATGGACTCCGAATTATGATGGCCCCTATGTGATCAAGAAAGCTTTCTCAGGCGGCGCCTTGAGACTCACAACCATGGATGGAGAGGAATTTGCCTACCCCATGAATGTTGACGTAGTCAAGAAATACTACGCCTAACTAAAAAAAATAATAAAAAAATGGCTCGGTGGATTGAAAACCCGAAAGGGCGGTCCAGGCAAAAATTAGAGACATAATCAAAAATCATCCCGGTGGATTGGAAATCCCAAAGTACAATCCAAGAAAAAGTTAGGGATTCATGGCAAGTAACTACGCCTGACACAGGTAAATCCTCAGCAGCAGTCATGCCATCCATCGGAAAATTCCAGTCAAGGTCATCTTCGACGGAAGCTCAGAATGTCCAGAAGTCAAAGTTTGTAGAAGGATAGTGGTCGTTATGTTTCAATGTATCCATTTTCCCTTAAATTACCATTTTCTAGCTTTGTAAATACTCTATGGAATCACGCGCTTGGCTGATTTCCATCCTATCAATAAAATTTGAGCCCTTCTGCTTTTGTTTGCAATTCTTATTTGTTTTAGCTTTACAGAACGACGTTTTAACATGATTAACGATTCTTGAAATAAAACAAAAATGAATTTACTTGTCAAACTTTTTCTGCTTTTAAAATAAAGATGGCAATTTCTTTTGACTGTTGAACATCGAAAGAACATCGATCGCTTCTCCGGAAGTAATCGAGCTTCAAAGTGCAGAATCAAAGTACTCCTTCTAAACCAGTACACCTGAATGAAGGATCAGCTGTGTCAGAGACCGTGTTTTCTCTGACATCCCTTGGCAGAGTTCTCATCTCCTATGACCGAGCAACGGTTTTCCCCACATGGACTATCTTTCCTAAGCACGGCAGAATTGCTATCTTGAACCCGTGATACTTTTCATCCCCCGCAGTGGCCGAGTATCCAGTCGCGTTTATCCATTAGTCTGTATGTCGCATCAGTTTTGTCAACATAAACATACATACATCATGCATTATTGATTTACATTCATATTCATATTGCATCACCATCACTCTAGTCGGTCTTGTCCCCAAGTGATAAAAATCCTCTTAATCGAGTTGCCAGTTCTGTCCTCGTCAGGAGGTGGTGCATCTGAACAATCTCTCCTCCAGTTTACTGCTGGATAGAAGCCGGTCCTTGACCACTTTGATAACTTGAACCTCTAAAAGGCAAGAAGGCCTTCGACAAACATCACTCTTCGCCATCGAAGATGGTATCTTCGCTTTCTCGGATTAAGGAAAATCCCCAGAGAAAGCCTTTTAATCAAAGCTTCGACAATATAGCAGTTTCTCAAAAATATTAGCTGACAAAAAGGCCATCAGCACCTCAAAATTGGGTTACATCACATGGCATTTCTCCGAGAAGATCCCGGGAAAAGTATGATGTAATACCACCAAGCACGAAGTTGTCTCTCAAGAGACTCGTTTTCCCCAGTAGAGCCAACAAATGGCGTCTCCAACAAAGAAGTTTGTACACCTCTACAACTCAGACAGATGGGTTCCCCAGCAAGTCTGACATCAAAACTTTTTCCATCAAATGGCATCTCCCCAGGAAAATTCGGCGAGAACTTAGAGGGAAAACCGCTACAAACAGAGTCCTTTGTCAAGAAAGTTTATTGACAAAAGAAACTAAGACCAGTTCCTTGGTAGGAAACCAGGATCGAGGGGAAGTTTACATAAAAAACTGAGACCAATTCCTTGGCAGAAGACCAGGATCGAGGGGAAGTTTATATCAGAAACTGAGACCAGTTCCTTGGCAGAAGACCAGGATCAAGGGTAAGTTTATATCAGAAACTTAGACCAGTTCCCTGGCTGAAGTCCATGATCTATGGGAAGTTTATTTCAGAAACTTAGACCAGTTCCTCAGTAGGAAACCAGGATCGAGGGGAAGTTTACAAAAGAAACTAAGACCAGTTCCGTGGCTAAAAACCAGGATCGAGGGGAAGTTTTACCTTTTCTAAGTATCATGGCTTAGCAAAAGAAGATGGATGCGTAAACTACCATTCCAAACCACTATCAAAATTTCAGGTATTTTGATATTTAATCATCTTGCACCCCGAATGCCCGAATACCTTCGCCATTCACACCTTCGGGTCCAAGAAGATTAAATAGGGGCATCTGTCATACCCCAAATTTTGACCACTCAGATTTCCCATCATTGTGCAAATCATTATCATAATATGGATGAACCATCATACCTCATTAGTCTCCCTAAAGATGGGTGAGCATCCACTACAATCAAAATTAGGGTTTCAAGCCCTCTCAGAGCCCTTAGACAAAGGATCAATCAAGGAATTAAATGATCTTCAACTTGTCTAACCTCTCAAACATCCACAATGGATCAAGAGGACTCCCACACGAAGGAATCAAGCACAAGGTTGCAGCATTCCAAGTGGATTAAGCCTCAAGATCGCTAGTGTCACCAAATTAGGGTTTGGTCGATCAGGGCCTCCAGATGGAAATTTTCCTCTGGACATGAGCCAATGCTTCAAATCATAACCCAAAATACTCCAAGAGACCTCATGGACCCAATCATCAAGTTAATTTTGCCTCAAGGGATGCATTCACCAAAATCAGGAATTAGGGTTTCTTGACCTAATTCACCCCTAAGTTAACTTTTGGGACAAAACATGAGCCAAGACCTCAAGACATGATTTTAGGGTCTCTAATAAACCACATTGATCCATTTACGACAATGGATTGATCCAAGAAGCTTGATGCACAAGTTTCAATTTCATCTGAACCACAATTGGGGTTTTTGAAGAAAAAGTCAACTGTGCCTTTGACTTTTGACCAGGACATGCTCCTTAACCTTGGGACATGATTCAATACCCCCTATATCACCTATGAAATCAATCCATCAAGTTTGATTTAGGTCAAGGATTTGATTTCATAAAGGATCGCACAGTTTGGAATTCGTCTGATAAAAAGTCAACTGTGCACAAAAGTCAACTTTGACTTTTTGAGATTTTTCACAATTATGGTTCCTTGACCCTAAAATGATGTTAATGTGTGATTTGAATCAACATTCATCAAGAAAAATCAAATAAAGTGGGATAACTTGTAAAAGGGGTAACCATAAAAACTTAGAATTTTGTTAATGTGTGATTTGAATCAACATTCATCAAGAAAAATCAAATAAAGTGGGATAACTTGTAAAAGGGGTAACCATAAAAACTTAGAATTTTTCTAAGTTATGGAACAAAGTGGCTAGGGTACCAACTTCCAAGGATCATAACTTGATATCCAAGCAACCATTTGGGCTGATCCAAAGATGGATCTGTAGCTCTCATGACATACTTTAAAAGTGTCAACTACACCTCATTCCAATTAATCATGGATATTGAGTTATGGTTGGATCAAAATGGCTGAAAACATGAAATGTCACTTTTTCAAACACTTAGTGAAATTTTCACTAAGTCAGAATCTGTTTCACTTTTTTCAAAATGTAGGGGAATTTTTCACTTGGATCCAAAAAGTTTTAAAACAAACTATGATCACACATGTGTTGTATCATGTGAGGGTTTCCCAAAATGTCTAAGAACCCCATGAAATTCCATTTGAGCTAAGAGTTATGATAGTGGAAATATGCCTTGCTACAACTGTCATAACAAGGCAGATTTGTGCATTTTGCTCGATTTGAGCAATTTGTACAAACGAAAAACAAGTTTATCCATCTGAACACCTCAGGGGGAGACCAAGGAGGGACAAACACTGATCCATAAGCCTCCCAAGTCATTGGAACTAAAAATAGCATGCCAAACCTAAAAAACCCTAAAGAGGGGACAAGACTCCAATTTTGTTTTCGAGCATTCAAAGGATGCACCAAGGTGGCATGAACTGAGCCATTTCCAACTGAATGAGTCAAGGATAAGCTCTGAACCAAAGAACCATAGGCCTGTGCTCTAACCTCTTGTCAATGGCTAGAGGAGACTTGAGATTCCAAAATGATCCAATTGGCCACAGACCTGTACCGGTTTCCATTCACTATTGCTTGCAAAACAAACTTGCTCTACTATAAATAGAGCTCATTTGTGCTCAGTTTAAGCACACCAACGGTCTACAACACTTGCCTTTCTCAAAATCATCTTCTCACTTCCAAATTTGCCTTCCAAAGCAAGTCACTATTAGGTTTTGAGTTTGAGAGCAATTCCAACCAAGCCAATCACACACACACCTCATAAACATCATATGTGAGCTGATCAAACACTAAACACACAACTGTAACACTGATTTCTCAGAATCACCAGCTAGTTGCTCAAGTTTTCAACCAAGTTGCAGTTGAGATTCCATGAAGTGATCCAGCCATTTTCAATCAAGTCCAAGCATTCAAAAACACTCCATATGGTGTAGGGAAGCTGTTCAGATCATCACAACTCATCTGTAACACCTCCAACTCAAAAATCACATTGCTATTGCTGTCACGACCTTCAAGTAAGCCTAAATTTGGTCATATCTTAATCCATGCATATTTCCTCGCACAATACTTTCGCCAAATGTTCATAATCATGCATAGAATGTTTCCCCTCAATTAATTGCTTTGTTTGAATCGTGCATTAAAATTCTCATCCTTCATGCAAATTTTAGGGTTCTTGAGGTTTTGCCTTGATTTCTTATTCCATGCTTAAAATAAATGAAATTAAAGACCATAGACATGATCGTGAGGTGAAAACGAGTAGATTGATATGTGGATTGTGTGATTTCATCAAGTATTCAGTGAGATTGGTGAGAAAATGCAAATCTGCAGAAACAGAGGGGTGGCGCGTGTTCTTGGTGTGTTCTTGGCGCCATTTTTTGAATATTTGAATATTTGAATTTTGTGATTTTATTTAATTGATTAAAAAATTAATTTCTCTCTGAGTTTTAATGATTTTGAGTTGATTCTTTTTTTAATAATTCACAAAAATGTTAAAATATTTTATTTTTCCAAAAAATCCCAAAAATATTATTTATTTCATATACTTGATATTTTTACAAAGAATTAATCTTTTATTTGTTTTTTTGCATTTAAAATATTTTTTTCTCCTCGATTTTCCAAATTTAATTGGTTTCCAATCATTTTGTGGATATAAACATGATTTTTGAAACATTGGTCCAAGATCACCACTAATTTTTCACAAGTTCTCGTTACTTTTTATTAATTTTTTTAACAAAATTAATTACTTTTTAAACAAAATTAGGGTTTTGATTAATTCAACCCTCATCAATCATTTTCAAACAATCATGGGCGTCTAATAGAGTGTAAGACCCAATCCCCTTTTAACCAAAACCATTTTGGGCCTCAGATATTGTATAAGTCCCTCTACGTTAAAAGAAAAATCTCGGCGCGATCGCCTGTTCAAAATGAAATCATCTGGGCCTCCCCTCGAGCTGCAAGTCCCATTCCCTTTCAAAAACAAAAATTTTGGGCCTTTTGAGAGAGTGTAAGTCCCATCCTTTCATAAAATGAAAATGATTTTGGGCCTCAGTGTATTGTATAAGTCCCGATACCGTCAAAAAGTTCGGCACGATCGTCGCCTTTTTAACAAAAATCCATGGGCCTCTCCTTGAGTTGTAAGTCCCATCTCTTGTACAAAAAATAAATCTCTGGGCCTCTAATAGAGTGTAAGACCCATCCCCTTGTACATAAAAACTCTTTGGGCCTCACATATTGTATAAGTCCCTCTGTGCAGTTTTCAAAACAACAGTGCGATCATCGTTAAAACTTGGGCCTCTCCTTGAGCTTTAAGCCCCAACAATCTTTTCAAAGCACTTTCTCCTTTGATTTTAAACTCAAATATATGTTGTTATCAAAACTTTCTTTAATTTCTTTGTTGAACAACTAACAAAACAGCATGGAAGCTATACAACGGGTAAGTGTTTATCCGCTTTAATTTATTGCTTTCATATATATAACTGTATTGTGGGGCTGTTTCAATGTAAGTCTTCTTTCATATCCTTTTATATACTTGTCACATATCCCCTGTATAATACTAGTATAGTTATTTAGAGTTTTCCCCAGCAACTACGTCTAGAACTAGGTAAACCCTGTTGGTCACTCTTAAATACAAACAAAACTAGATCCCTCATAGGATTCCAGATATAGTCTTCCCTTCTCTTGGGGTTAAACAATATGGAACAAAGAGAAAGGCTGTATTCTCGGTGAACCTTTTCTCAGACTATCACCCTTAGAAATTGTCAATGAAATTCTAACTCCCTATAGATGATGTTTTCTCTGTGAATGGCATCTCTTGAATTTCTTCCAAATTATCGAACTTTCCTGGAATGATCTCTTCTCTGTGAATTGCATTTCTTGAACTTCTCTTGGTTTGGGGATCCACAGGCTTCCTAAAAGCATCCCCGCCTCCTCTTGGTCGTTGTACAAGGACCCTTCGGCTTCTTAGAAGTTCTCATGCCTTATCTTGGGCTTAATACAAGGACCCTGACGACCTCTTAAAGGTATAAGACATAAATTAGTCATCCTTTGCTAGAGCAGTCTTTCCATCGTCAAAACTCCGGCCATTTTGGGGTTGATACTCATCCCTTAATTCCCGTGCCTCCTCTTGGGCATTGTACAAAAGATAAAACTCTAGACTCGGACAGTCTAAGCCTCTTGAGTCTCAAAGACATTCTCAAGTTCCTTTCAAACATAGGAAGAAACACCGATCACACTGAAACTCGGTCTCTCTCATGAGAGTTCGCCACCCTTGGGCCTGCCTATGGGTCTAATCCTCAGCAGTAAGACAACCTCCTCTTGGGCTTTGTACAAATGATTCTCCCTAGCGGAGCTAATCTTTTCAAACTCTCTTATTGAGTCAAACTCTTTTAGCCTCCATCTTGGGCTTTGTACAAGACATATAAAAACACTCTCTTGTTGAGTATAAAAGATTCTCTTGTTGAGTCAGCTTTTAGCCTCCGTCTTGGGCTTTGTACAAGACATATAAAACACTCTCTTGTTGAGTATAAAAGACTCTCTTGTTGAGTCAATCTCCTTTTAGCCTCAAACTCGGGCTTCGTACGAGACAACAAATCACTCTCTTATTGAGTATAAAAGACTCTCTTGTTGAGTCAATCAACCTTCAGACTCTCTTGTTGAGTCAATCACATGTTCAAGACTCTCTTGTTGAGTCAACTCTTTTAGGCTCCGTCTTGGGCTTTGTACAAGACACATACAAGCACTCTCTTTTTGAGTCAAACTCATTTTAGCCTCCATCTTGGGCTTTATACAAGATACATTCTCCCCAACGGAGTCAAAAATCCCTTTTAGCCTCAATCTTGGGCTTTGTACAAAACAGAAAGAACTTTTTCCCCGAAAAAGTCAAACTCCCAGCCTCCTTTTAGGATTTGTATAAAGAAACCCCCGGTTGAGTCAATCAACTTTTTAGCATCAAATTTGTGCTTTGCTCACAGCATATAAACATCAACAATCCCTCTTTAGAGATGACAAATTCTCTCTCAGTAAAAACCCTTTAGCTTCATATCTTGGGCTTTGAACAAGATACAAATCACCTTTAACTTCAATCTTGGGATTTGAACAAGACACCAAAACACCTTTTTCCTCCCATAGAATAGGAGGAACTATGATCGCTCTGATTTCCCAGTTTCGTTAAACGGGAATACGTAGGCATAAGATTGCGAAGTCTTAACGAGCATACTAATCAAAAACCCAAAGTCCAGTACCTCTATACATCAAATCAAAGAAAATCAGGTTTAGTATCCTAACCAAAAGCCTCCTGTACAGTCAAGACACTCCGTTCTTTTAAGCAAATAACTAAAGACAGACCTCCCTTTTGATAGCGTCTGTAAACCAACAGTTTTGACTGTTTAACCTCAGTATGCAAGCAGGGTTAATTGGAGACATCTATTTCCCTTCCTTAATCAGCTTAACAGGATAAAAAATTAATCGAAATGTAGTACCAAAGCGATAGTGATTCGAAACCACAAAAATTGCTCTACATAATGCCCCCAAGCGAAAAATAGTCTTTCAAGAGACTCGTTTTTCCCTAGTAGAGTCAACCAATGGCATCTCCAACAGAGAAGTTTGCACACCTCTACAGTTCAGACAAATGAGTATCCCTAGCAAGTCTGACCTCAAATTTTTTCCATCAAATGACATCTCCCCAGTATAGCTCGGCGAGAAATTTGATGAAAGCAGCTGCAAATGGCATCCCTTGTCGAGGAAGGAACTCGACAAAAAGAAACTAAGACCAGTTCCGTGGCTGAAGACCAGGATCGAGGGGAAGTTTTACCCTTTTCTAAGTAACAATGCTTAGCAAAAGAAGATGGATGAGCAAGCCTCCATTCATAACAACCATCAAAATTTTGGGTATTCCGATATTTAATCCTCTTGCACCCTGAATGTCCGAACATCTTCGCCATTCACACCTTCGGGTCCAAGAAGATTAAATAGGGGCATCTGTCATACCCCAAATTTTGACCACCAAGATTGCCCATCATTGTGAGGATCATTTCCATAATATGGATGTGCCATCATGCCTCATCAATCTCCTCAAGGATTGTTGAGCTTTCACTACAACCAATAATTAGGGTTTTAAGCCCTCTCAGAGAACTTAGACAAAGGATCAATCAAGATATGACATGATATTCAACTTTTCTAACCTCTCAAACACCCATAAGGGATCAAGAGGACTCCCACATCAAGAATCAAGCACAAAGTTGCCACGTTCCAAGTGGTTTGAGCCTCGAAAACCCGATGTCGCCAAATTAGGGTTGAGCCAATACTTCACAAAGGGATGAGCCAATACTTCAACAAGTGACTCAATATGTTCAAAATAACCCTTATAATCCATTTGCAAAGCTAAATTACCCTCAGAGGACGCATTCCCCAAAAGTCGGGAATTAGGGTTTTCACGCCCCGAACCGCTCCGGAGCCAAAAGTCAAAACATGACTTTTTTGGCAAAAATGATCCTTCTGACTCATATTTTCATAAAATATTATTTATAATGTCATTTGAACGAGAATTGATCAAGAAACCAAGATAACTTGTAAAAGGGGTAATCTTGATAAATTGAAAATTTTTCTAAGTTACTAAATTTGGATGGTTTTGGTGCCAACTTTCAAGGATCATAACTGTTGATCTAGGCTGCCATTTTGAGTGATCCAAAGCCTGATTTGTAGGTCTTCCTACACTCTACAAAAGCTTCAACTACATCAAAATCCAATTCTTCATGGATTTTAAGTTATGGAGTGATCAAAATGACAAAAATGAAGAAAATGACACTTTTTTAACACTTAGTGAAAATCTGCCTAAGTTATCAGCTTTGAACACCAATGTTCGTGAGGATTTTTCAATGGGATCCAAATAGTTTCAAGACAAACTATGATCATACATGGATAGTACCATATGAGGGCTCTTTAAAAAGTACAAAAGCCTCCCATAACTCAACTTGAGCAAGAAGATATGATCCATTGAAAATGGCATTTTTCACTGGTTTTTGCAAGGCAGATTTTTGCATTGTTGCTCGAATTGATCAATTTGTACAATAACAAGCATGGTTATCCATCTACACACCTCAAGAAGGAACAACCAAGGGACAAACACTGATCCACCAGCCTCACAAGTCCATGGATCTATGTTTAGGCATGACACTCCTAAAATTCAAGATGCTTCAAATGGTCAATTTTGTTTTCAAGCATTTAACTGATACATAGAGGTGGCATTCATCAAGATAATGTTATCCAAGTTCAGTCAAGCCTTATCCCTGCCACAGAAGACTCATAGTCTGTGCTCTAACTGTCATACCCCAAATTTTGACCACTAAGATTCCCCATCATTGTGTAAATCATCATCACAATATGGATGGACCATTATACCTCATTAGTCTCCCTAAAGATGGGTGAGCATCCACTACAATCAAATTTAGGGTTTCAAGCCCTCTCAGAGCTTTTAGACAAAGGATCAATCAAGGAATGACATGATCTTCAACTTGTCTAGCCTTTCAAACATCCACAATGGATCAAGAGTACTCCCACATCAAGGATTAAGCACAAAGTGCAACATTCCAAGTGGATTAAGCCTCAAGATCGCCAGTGTCACCAAATTAGGGTTTTGGTCGACTGGGGCCTCCAGATGGAAATTTTCCTCTGGGCATGAGCCAAAGGCTTCAAAGCACAACCTAAGATGCTCCAAGGGACATCATGAACCCAATCATCAAGTCAATTTTGCCTCAGGGAGTGCATTTATCAAAAATCAGGAATTAGGGTTTCTTGACCTAATTCACCCCTAAGATGACTTTTGGGACAAAACATGAGCCAAGACCTCAAGACATGATTTTAGGGTCTCTAATAAACAACATTGATCCATTTGCAACAATGGATTGATCCAAGAAGCTTGATCAACAAGTTTCAAATTCATCAGAACCATAATTAGGGTTTCGCGAGAAAAGTCAACTGTACCTTTGACTTTTGACCAGGACATGCTCCCAAACCTTGGGACATGATTGAATACACCCTATAACACCCATGGAACATGTCCATCAAGTTATATTTAGGTCAAGGACTTGATTTCATAGAGGATCGCACAGTTTGGAGTTCATCTGACAAAAAGTCAACTATGCACAAAAGTCAACTTCGACTTTTTGAGATTTTTCACAATTATGGTTCTTTGACCCTAAAATGATGTTAATGTGTGATTGGAATCATCATTCATCAAGAAAAATAAAGACAAGTGGGATAACTTGTAAAAGGGGTAACCATAAAAAACTTAGAAATTTTCTAAGTTATGGAACAAAGTGGCTAGGGTACCAACTTCCAAGGATCATAACTTGAGATCCAAGCAACCATTTGGGCTGATCCAAAGATGGATTTGTGGATCTCATGGCATACTTTAAAAGTGTCAACTACACCTCATTCTAATTCATCATAGATTTTGAGTTATGGTTGGATCAAAATGGCTGAAAACATGAAATGCCACTTTTTCCAACACTTAGTGAAATTTTCACTAAGTCAGAATCTGTCTTGCTTTTTTTCCCAAAGTAGGGGGATTTTTCACTTGGATCCAAAAGGTATCAAGACAAACTATGATCACACATGTGCTGTATGATATAAGAGCTTTCCAAAATGGCCAAGAATTCCATGAAACTCCACTTAAGCCATGAGATATGACAATGACAATGTGCCTTGCTGCAAACTGTCATGGCAAGGAAGATTTGTGCATTTTGCTCAATTTGAGCAAATTTTGCAAATGACAAACAAGTTTATCCATCTGAACACCTCAGGGGGAGACCAAGGAGGGACAAACACTGATCCATCAGCCTCCCAAGTCCTTCGAACTAAAAGTAGCATGCCAAACCTAGAAATGCCTAAAAGAGAGACAAGACTCCAATTTTGGTTTGGAGCATTTAATGGATGCACCAAGGTGGCATGGACTGAGCCCTTTCCAACTGAATTCAGTAAATACTTATCCAAGAACTAGGGAACCAGCAACCTGTGCTCTAACCTCTAGTCAATGGCTAGAGGAGACTTGGATTCCTATTGATCAACATTTGCCAAACTTCTACAGTAGTTGCCATTCACTATTTCTTACAAAATAAACTTTCTCTACTATAAATAGAGCTCATTTGTGCTCAGTTTGAGTACACCAAAGCCATCAAACAGATGCTTTCCTCAAAATCACCTTCTCACATCCAAATTTGCCTTCCAAAGCAAGTCACTATCGGGTTTTGAGTTTGAGAGCTATTCCAACCAAACCAATCACACACACACACACACCTCATAAACATCATATAGAAGTTTATCCAAACACTCACATAACATCTGTAACACCAAAATCACAAAATCACTTGCCAACTGCTCAAGTTCTTGACAGAGGTGCAGTTGAGGTACCATCTCAAGTTTCAGCTTGTTTCAAACCACTCCAAGCATTCAGACACATCACTTGGCACCTAAGGAAGCTATGCAAATCATTGGAACCAACTTGCAACACCTCTAACACAAAACACGATCACCAGCTGCAAGAGGTAAGCATGAACTCTTCTAACTCTATGGTCCATGCATATTTTGCTGCACAATAATTTGGCCATATGTTCATAACCATGCATAGAGTGTTTACCCTCAATCAATTGCTTTGTTTGAATCGTGTATGGAATTTCTGAGCCTTCATGCAAATTTTAGGGTTCTTGAGGTTTCTCTTTGATTTCTTATTCTATGCTTAAAATAAATGAAATTAAAGACCATAGACATGATCGTGAGGTGAAAACGAGCAGATTGATATGTAGATTGCATGATATCATCAAGTATTAAGTGAGATTGGATAGAAAATGCAAATCTACAGAAACAGAGGGTGGCGCGTGTTCTTGCCATGTTCTTGGCGCCCTTTTTGAAAATTCAAATATTTGAATTTTGTGATTTTATTTAATTGATTCAAAAATTAATTTCTCTCTGAGTTTTAATGATTTTGAGTTGATTCTTTTTTAATAATTCAAAAAAATGTTAAAATATTTTATTTTACCAAAAAATCCCAAAAATATTATTTATTTCATATATTTGATATTTTTGCAAAGAATTAATGTTTTATTTGTTTTTAACATTTGAAATATTTTTCCCCCTTGATTTTCCAAATTTAATTGGTTTCCAATCATTTTGTGGATATAAACATGAGTTTTGAAGCATTGATCCTAGATCACCAGTCATTTTTCACATGTTCTCATCAATTTGTATTAATTTTTAAACAAAATTAATTCCTTTTTGAAACCAAATTAGGGTTTTTGATTAATTCAACCCTCATCAATCATTTTAAAACTCTTTGGGCATCTTGGTAGAGTGTAAGACCCAATCCTTTTGTAAATAAACCTTTTAGGGCCTCACACATTGTATAAGTCCCTCTGTATATTTTCAAACGTTCGCCGCGGTCGTCGCCTTTATAATCAAACCAACTGGGCATCTTTTTGAGCTGTAAGCCCCATCTTTTATTTTAAAATAACACTTTTAGGCCTCTAATAGAGTGTAAGACCCAATCTCCTTTTAACCAAAACTTTTTTGGGCCTCAGACATTGTATAAGTCCCTCTGCGTTAAAAGAAAAACCTCGGCGTGATCGCCGTTGCCAAACAAATCATTTGGGCCTACCCTCGTGTTGTAAGCCCCATTTCTTTTCTTTTCAAAATATTTTGGCCTCTAATAGAGTGTAAGACCCAATCCTTGTTGTACATAAACCTTTTTGGGCCTCAGTCATTGTATAAGTCCCACTGTGTTTTCAAAATCTCGGCGCGATCGTTGCTTTTCAAAACATTTTCATCTGGGCCTACCCTTGTGTTGTAAGTCCAATTACTTTTCTTTTTCAAACACTTTTTGGGCCTCTAATAGAGTGTAAGACCCAACCCCCTTTGTACAAAAACTTTTTGGGCCTCAGTCAGTGTATAAGCCCCAGTACAATTTCCAAAACGACGGTGCAATCACTGTCTTTCTTTGGGCCTCTCCTCGAGCTATAAGTCCCTTTCCTTTTCAAAACAAAAACCTTTTGGGCCTCTAATAGAGTGTAAGACCCAACCCCTTTTTGAAACCAAAACTCTTTGGGCCTCACATATTGTATAAGTCCCTCTATACAGTTTTCAAAACAATGGTGTGATCATCATTAAAACTTGGGCCTCTCCTTGAGCTGTAAGCCCCAACAATCTTTTTAAAGCACTTTCTCCTTTGATTTTATGTTGTTATCAAAACTTTCTTTATTGAACAACTAACCAAACAGCATGGAAGCTCTACAACGGGTAAGTGTTTATCCGCTTTCATTTACCGCTTTCATATGTACATAACTGTATTGTGGGGATGCTTCACTGTAAGTCTTCTTTCACATCCTTTTATATACTTGTCACATATCCACTGTGTAATACTAGTATAGTTATTTAGAATTTTCCCCGGCAACTACGTCTAGAACTAGGTAAAGCCATGTTGGTCACTCTTAAATACAAACAAAACTAGATCCCCTGTAGGATTCCAGATACAGTCTTCCCTCCTCTTGGGGTTAAACAATATGGAACAAAGAGAAAGGCAGTATTCTCGGTGAACCTTTTCTCAGACTGTCACCTTTAGAAATTGTCAAAGAAACTCTAACTCCCCAGAGATGATCTTTTCTCTGTGAATGGCATCTCTTGAGTTTCTTCCAAATTCTCGAACTTTCCTATAATGATCTCTTCTCTGTGAATTGCATTTCTTGAACTTCTCTTGGTTTGGGGACCCACAGGCTTCCTAAAAGCATCCCCGCCTCCTCTTGAGCGTTGTACAAGGACCCTTCGGCTTAAGACAAGGACCCTGACGACCTCTTAAAGGTATAAGACAGAACATAGTCATCTTTTGCTAGAGCGGTCTTTCCAGCGTCAAAACTCCGGCCGTTGTAGGGTTGATACTCATCCCTTAATGCCCGTGCCTCCTTTTGGGCATTGTACAAAAGATAAAACTCTAGACTTGGATAGTCTAAGACCCTTGAGTCTCAAAGACATTCTCAAGTTCCTTCCAAACATAGAAAGAAACCTCGGTCTCTCCCAGGAGAGTTCCCCACACTTGGACCCGCTTCAGGATCTCCAGAATCCACAGCGGTAAGGCAGCTTCCTCTTGGACTTTGTACAAATGATTCTCCCTAGCAGAGCTAACCTTTTTAGACTCTCTTGTTGATTCAATCACTTTTTAGCCTCCATCTTGGGCTTTGTACAAGACATATAAAAAAATGACTCGCTTGTTGAGTATAAAAGACTCTCTTGTTGAGTCAAACCACTTTTAGCATCCGTCTTGGGCTTTGTACAAGACATATCAAACACTATATTGTTGAGTATAAAAGACTCTCTTGTTGAGTCAACCTCCTTTTAGCCTCCGTCTTAGGCTTTATACAAGACATATAAAACACTCTCTTGTTGAGTATAAAAGACTCTCTTGTTGAGTCAATCTCTTTTTAGCCTCCATCTCGGGCTTCGTACGAGACAAATAAACACTCTCTTGTTAAGTATAAAACACTCTCTTGTTGAGTCAATCTCCTTTTAACCTCAATCTCGGGCTTCATGCGAGACATCAAATCACTCTCTTGTTGAGTATAAAAGACTTTGTACAAGACAGAAAGAACATTTTCCTTAGAAAAGTCAAACTTCCCGCCTCTTCTTAGGCTTTGTATAAAGAAGACCCCATTTGAGTCAATCAACCTTTTAGCATCAAAGTTGTGCCTTGCTCACAACATACAAACATCAACAACTCCTCTTTAGAGATGACAAATTCTCTCTCAGCCAAAACCCTTTAGCTTCACATCTTGAGCTTTGAACAAGATACAAACCTTCACGTCTTGGGGTTTGAACAAGACACCAAAACACCTCTTTCCTCCCATAGAATAGGAGGAACTACGATCACTCTGATTTCCCTGTTTCGGGAATACGTAGGCATAAGATTGCAAAAATCTTAGCGAGCATACTAACCAAAAACCCCAAAATCCCGTACCTTCACACATCAATTGAAAAGCATCAGACCTAACATCTTACCAATACCCTAGACACTGTTTTTAAGCGAATAACCCAAAAGAAGGACCCCCCTTTTGATAGCATCTATAAACCAACAATTTTGAATGTTTAACCTCAGTACGCAAGCAGGGTTAATTGGAGACATATATTCCCCTTCCTTAATCAACTCAACGGGATAAAAAATGAATCGAACTGTAGTACCAAAGCGATAGTGATTCGAAACCACAAAAATCGCGCTACACTAACCTCAAGTCAACGGCTAGAGGAGACTTGAGGTTCCATTGGATCAACATTTGCCACAGGCCTTCTGCAGTTGCCATTCACTATTGCAACCAAAACAAACTTGCTCTACTATAAATAGAGCTCATTTGTGATCAGTTTGAGTACACCAAAGCACCCAAACTGATGCTTTACTCAAAATCTCTCTTTCACTCCAATTTTGCCTTCTAACTCAAGTTACTATCGGGTTTTGAGATTGAGAGTGATTCCAACCAAACCAATCACACACACACACCTCATAAACATCATATGTAAGTGATCTAAACACTAACACAACATCTGGAACATCAAATTCATCAAATCACCAGCCAATTGCTCAAGTTCTTGACAGAGTTGCAGTTAAGGTGCCACATCTAGTTCCAGCTCATTTCAATCCACTCTAAACATTCAAACACACTCCTTGGCACTCAAGGAAGCTGTCCAGATCATTAGAACACAACTGTAACACCTCTAAACCAGAATTCGATCACCAGCTACAAGAGGTAAACCTTAAACTCTCAAACTCAATGAATCATGCATCATAAACATATTTTCAAATTACCATTGTGTTTCTGAATGTTCCAGATCATTTAGCCTCAATCAATTGTTGTTTATAATTCCTGTATAGGATTTCATTAAGCTCTTGCAATTTTTAGGGTTCTTCTGATTTCAACTTGTTATCTTTTGATTTGCTTAATTTAAACAAAATTGAATATTGCCATTGTGTTCCTTGTTTAAAAACGCACGATTTTCATATTTGGATCGTGTGAAATGGTTGAGAAACGAGGCAGATAGGATGCATTTTGCAAATCGGATGAAGCTTGGAGGAAGAAGATGGCCATGGTGCCATTCTTCAGGTTTTCAAACCAAACCTTCTATATATTATTCAGTTGCCATAATATAACTGAATTGGCATTGCACCCTAGTGGAAACACTAGTATTTGTGTGTGTGTGAGCGAGCGAGAGGTTTGGGGTTCGAATCCCTCTCGCCCCAGACCTTTTGATTTTATTTTTTAACCATTTTTCAAAGGATTTCTTCACATATTATACACCCTTTCCATTCTCCATCAGCCCACGCACATGGCTCAGGTGGTAAAATTTTAAACTCTCCACCCCAAGGGCGTGAGTTCAAACCTTGGGGGGGGGGGGGGGGGGGGAGCATTTCTAATTTTTCACCACTTGTTTTCCTGTCATTTTTTCACCATCTTTTTAATAACTTTAAAAATTCATTTCTCATTCATTTTTTATCATTTTTGATTGGTTCTTTTTGCAAGAAGTCACAAAAATGTTAAAATATTTTATTCTACAAAAATCTCACACAAAAATATTATTTATTTATATATTTAATATTTTCATAAAGAACTTATTTTATTTGTTTTTTTAAACATTTGAAAATATTTATTTTCTCTTGATCTTTTCAAAACCAAATGAGTTTTAAATCATCTTGTGATTAAAACATCATTTTTCAAACCTTAACCAAAAATCACAAGTGGTTTATTTAAACTTATTTGGTGTTTTTATCATTTTTTAATTAATTTTCTTTGAATAATTACTTTTAGAAATGAAATTAAGGTTTCTTTGATTTTGATCTTTATCAAACATTTCAAAATACACTTTGGGTCTCTAATAGAGTGTGACCATCCTTTTGTAAATACAAACCTCTTTGGGCCTCTAATAGAGTGTAAGACCCAATCCTCTTTTGTACATAAAAACCATTTTGGGCCTCCTAAAACCACGGCGCAATCGTCGCCTTTTAAACAAAATAAATTTGGGCCTACCCTTGTGTTGTAAGTCCCATTTCTTTTCTTTTTCAAACACTTTGGGCCTCTCCTTGAGCTGTAAGCCCCATCTCTTGTACAAAAATAAATTCTTGGGCCTCTCTTTGAATTGTAAGACCCAACCCTTTTTGTAAATAAACAATTCTTTGGGACTCTCCTTGAGTATAATCCCCAATCTTTTCAAAACAACCTTCCCTTTTGATTTAGGTTCAAACTCATAGTTGTTATCAAAACTTTCTTTAATTTCTTGAACAACTAACCATACAGCTGTTACAATGGAAGCTTGCTCACCTGTAAGTTTTAAACAGCTTTCTTTTACATACTTGTATATATTTCATCTGTATATATATACTCGTATATATCTGCTTATAGTTTTCCCCAACAATTAGGTCTAGGATTAGATAAAGCCAGTGGTCACTCTTTTAACACAGTCAAAACTAGTTCCCCATAGGAATTCCAGATACAGTCTTGCCTTCTCTTGGGCTTATACAATATGGAACAAAGAGAAAGGCATTATTCCCGGTGAAACTTTTCTCAGACTGTCACTATTAGAAAATTGTCAAAGAAATTCACTTCCTCTGAGAGGATTAATTCCCGGTGAAACCTCTCTTGAATTTCTTTAAACCCTATAACTGTTCACTAATGAAAAGATTATTCCCGGTGAAACTTTTCTTGAAATTTTCTTAAGTTTGGACCCACAGGCTTCCCAAAAGGATCCCCGCCTCCTCTTGGGCTTTGTACAAGGACCCTCAGGCTTCTTAGAAGTTCTCATGCCTTCTCTTGGGCTTAGTACAAGGACCTGAGACCTCTTAAAGGTATAGGACAGAACTTAGTCATCCTTTGTTAGAGAAGTCTTTCCAAAGAGTCAAAACCTCGGAATAATTTAGGGTTGATTCTCATCCCTTAAAGCATCAGCCTCCTCTTGGGCATCATACAAAGATAAACTCTTTCATACCAGTAGACTTGGACAGTATAATCTCCTTTTAGATCTTAAGAAATTCTCAAACTCCCTACAAACACCGGAGAAACCCTAGTCATTTGGTCAATCTCTAGTAGAGTTAAAACCCCCATAGGTTCTAAAACTCAATCTTTATCCAAAATTTCCCCAGCTAGGGTCATCTTATCATCTATACAACACTAGCCTATCAGAACCTCAAGGCATCTGATACCTCAACTCTTCTGTAATCCTCAGCAAGAGTTGATTCCCCACTTTGGACCTACCTCTGGATCCCAATAGTCCTCAGCAGAAGCTAGCCTCCTCTTCCCCAAGTAGCCTCCTCTTAGGCTTTATATAAGAAATTACTTAGTCAGCCTCCTCTTAGGCTTTGTATAATGATTCTTTCTTCTTCCTCAATCACCTTTCAGCACTCTCTTGGTGATTCAATCACCTTTCAGCAGTCTCTTGTTGATTCAATCACCTAAAAGCACTCTCTTGTTGAGTCAGTTCCTTCAGCCTCAATCTTGGGCTTTGTACAAGACAAACAAAACACTCTCTTATTGAGTCAATCTTCTTTCTTAAAACACTCTATTGTGGAGTCCACCTTTTTTAGCCTCCTCTTAAGGCTTTGTATAATGATTTTTCCTTAGTAGAGTTAACCTAAAAAACACTCTCTTGTTGAGTCAACCTTTTCAGCCTCAATCTTGGGCTTTGTACAAGACACCTGAAATATCCTTAGCTGAGTTAATCATCTCCTTTAGCCTCAATCATTGGGCTTTGTACAAGACATGTATAAACTTTCTCCAGCAAAGTCAAAACCTTCAAAACCTTCTCTTAAGCTCTGTATTAATATCTTCCCAGCGGAGTCAATTCCTCCCAGCCTTCTTTTAGGCTTTGGGAATTAATCTCCCTAAGCAGAGTCAATCTCTCTTTTAGCCTTAATCTTGGGCTTTATACAAGACACCCCAAATATTTCTCTTCAAAAGAGTCAATCTCTTTTCAGCCTCAATCTTGGGCTTTATACAAGACAAATAAAACCTCTCACTAATAGAGTCAGTTTCCCTTTTCAGCCTCAATCTTGGGCTTTATACAAGACACATAATAATATTTCCCAGTGGAGTCAACCCCTTTTAGTCTCCTCTTAGGCTTTATATAATGATATTCTCCAAAAGAGTCAATCTCTTTTTAGCCTCAATCTTAGGCTTTGTACAAGACAGATAAACACTCTCTTGTTGAGTCAGCCTTTTCCAGCCTCCTCTTAGGCTTTGTATAAGGACCTCCCCAGTGGAGTCAATCAATCTCTTAGCTTCAACCTTGGGCTTTGATCAAGGCACATACATAAAACCAAAATCCCCTCAGAGGAAATCAAAAACTCTCTGTAGGAAGACATTTCTCGGTGTTATCACACATCAAAACAAACAAATCAAAACAAACCTTAATCCCAGATAACTGCTATAAGTGGCACACTTGTTGATTCAAAAATCCAAGATGTCGTCCATCTTTTATCCGGGTAAATCTTCTCTTTCATCTAATTGCAGTAAGCGGCAAGCCCCTGGATTATTTACATCCACGCCACTGTCCCTCTCTTAGCATGAAAGATTTCTAAGGAAAAATGGCATTGCTCAACACTGAGTTAAAGTTTTCTCCTTCAGGACAAATCCCCTATAAAGGAAATTATGGCATTACTGGATTCTCACATCCCAGTTAAAGTAATTCTCCTTTATAATTATTCACCCAACTGTTGTGATAAACAGATGAGATGTCTCCCTTTAGAGATGATAAATTCTCTCTCAGTCAAACCTTTTAGCTTCAATCTTGGGCTTTGAACAAGATACAAACAACCTTTAGCTTCAATATTTGGCTTTGAACAAGACACCAAAACATCTCTTTCCTCCCATAGAATAGGAGGAACTACGATTTCTCTGATTTCCCTGTTTTCTTTAACGGGAATACGTAGGCATAAGATTGCGAAATCTTAGCGAGCGCACCAATAAAAAACTTTAGGTCCAGTACCTTCACACCAATCAAAAACTTTAGGTCTAGTACCTTCACACTAATCAAAAAAGCCTTAGGTCCAGTACCTTACCAAAAATATCGGAAAAGACCGACATCAACAAAAACTCTCTCTCAAACACTCCCAAAGGAGAAAATTTCCCAATCAACAGACAAACACCAATAAGTAGGAAAAATAAATAGAAAACAGTATAATTGCTAATAATCTGTGGATAACCACATATAGGATGGGTAATGGATAACTCCCCATTGTATAACCTGACCCCGGACCCCCCGATCTCTTAAGCATTTATTAAAGAAAACATTTGTGTGCAAGGTTAGTTTGAGATAGCTTCCCTTTCCTTTCCAGCTTCATAGGATAAATAAGAAACCAGAAAGTAGCACCCAACTCCTACCATTGCGGTGAGGAAAAACCCATGGCGATAGGTGGTTGCGTCACCGACAAAAATCGCACGCTACAAAGACCGCTACAAATATCGTTCCTTGTCAAGAAATAAACTCGACAAGAAGAAACTAAGACCAGTTCCATGTCTAAAGACCAGGATCGAGGGGAAGTCTATTTCATAAGAAACTGAGACCAGTTCCATCGCTAAAAACCAGGATCGAGGGGAAGTTTATTTCATAAGAAACTGAGACCAGTTCCGTGGCTGAAGACCAGGATCGAGGGGAAGTTTATTTCATAAGAAAGCGAGACCAGTTTTGTGGCTGAAGACCAGGATCGAGGGGAAGTTTATTTCAAAAGAAACTGAGACTAGTTCCATGGCTGAAGACCAGGATCGAGGGGAAGTTTATTTCAAAAGAAACTGAGACCAGCTCCATGGCTGAAGATCAAGATCGAGGGGAAGTTTATTTCAAAAGAAACTAAGACCAGTTCCGTGGTTAAAGACCAGGATCGAGGGGGAAGTTTTACTCTTTTTCTTAGAAACATTGCTTAGCAAAAGAAGATGGATGAGCAAATTTCTATTCATAACCACAATCAAAGTTTTGGGTATTCTGATATTTAATCCTCTTGCACCCTGAATATCCGAATACCCCTGCCATTCACACCTTCGGGTCCAAGAAGATTAAATAGGGGCATCTGTCATACCCCAAATTTTGACCACCAAGATTTTCCATCATTGCGCAAATCATCACCACAATAGGGATGTACCTTCATGCCTCATCAATCTCCTCAAGGATTGTTGAACATTCACTACAATTAAGAATTCAGGTTTTGAGCCCTCTAAGAGAACTTAGTCAAAAGATGAATCAAGAATGGACATGATCCTCAACTTGTCTAACCTCTCAAACACCCATGAAGGATCAAGAGGTCTCCCATATCAAGAATCAAGCACAAGGTTGCAACATTCCAAGTGGATCAAGCCTCAAGATCGCCAGTGTCACCAAATTAGGGTTTTGGTCGACCAAGGCCTCCAAATGAAAAATTTCCTCTGGGAATGAGTCAATACTTCAAAACATGATCCAAAATGATCAAAGGAACCTCCCATCATCAAGTCAAAATGGCCTCAGAGGAAGCATTCATAAAAAATTAGGAATTAGGGTTCCTTGACCTAATTCACCCCTAAGTTGACTTTTAAGGCCAGACATGAACCAAGACCCCAAGACATGATTTGAGGGCCTCAAATACACCACATTGATCCATTTACAACAATGGATTGATCCAAGAAGCTTGATTCACAAGTTTCAAATTCATCTCGATCACAATTAGGGTTTTGAAGGAAAAGTCAACTGTACCTTTGACTTTGGACAAAGACATGTTCCCAAACCTTGGGACATGATTCAAGACACCCTAAAACACATATCCATCCACTAGGTTTGAATTAGGTCAAGAACTTGATTACATAGAAGATCACACAATTTAGAATTCATCTGACAAAAAGTTAATTGTGCCCATAATCAAGTTTGACTTTTTGAAATTTTTCACAAATATGGCTCCCCTAAGTCAAAAACAATGTTAATGCATGTTTTTGATCATCATCCATTAAGAAAAACCTAGGAAAATTGGGTTACTTGCAAAAGGGGCAACCTTAAGAAACTTAAATTTTTCTAAGTTATGGAACAAAATGGATTTGGTACCAACTTTCCAATATCATAACTTCCAAACCACAAGGCCTTTTTCTTCCATACAAAGCTCAAATGAAAGTTCACATGAAATACTTCAAAAGTGTCGACTACAAAAGATTCCAAATCCTCATGGATTTTGAGTTATGGATTGATCAAAATCCCAAAAACAGGAAAATGACCACTTTTTCCAACACTTAGTGAAATTTTGGACAAAATCTGTCTTAGATTTTCACCAACTTTGAGGTCATTTTTCACCTTGATCCAAGTTGATTCAAGACCATTGTTAGACATCAAAGTTAAAGTATGTCATGAGAGCTTTCCAAAAAGTCCAAGATCATCTCCAAACTCCACTTGAGTAGGGAGTTACAAGCCTTGAAACATGGCCTAAAAACCTAATTTTTCAAGACAGCATGAGAACCAAACTTGTGCCACACGATTTTTCCCTTCAAATCTTGTCACTTTGCCAACTTTTTCATCTTCCAAAAACACAAAATATTTAATGACTCACTTGGTTCATGATCAAAGGGGCAAGGAATTCAACTTGGAATGTGAAAATCATCATGACATGAAACTTGGAATTCAAATTTGGCAAGGTAACTTCAATGCTATACATTGAGGTGTCATGAACCAGATCACAACACTCCAAGCCAGTCAAGATTTCAGTCCAAACTCTGAGCATTCAAACCTGCAAAGATTAATGGAGTCAAGATAAGAAGAGTTGACTTGGCACTTTTGAATTATCCAAGTCAATATCTACAAGCTACAGCCATGATCAGCCACCATTCACTATTGCTGCCAAAACAAACTTGACACACTCTAAATAGAGCTCATTTGTGGTCAGTTTGAGTACACCAAAGCGCTATAACACATGCTTTCCTCAAAATCACTCTCAAAAAACCACATTTTGCTTCTCATTCAATTAACATTCGAATTTTCCATTTGAGAGAAATTCTATCAAAACCAATCATGCCAACACCTCACATACATCATATATGAGTGATCCATGACCTTAAAACTCATCTGGAACACCTGAATCACAAAGTCACCCCCTATTTGCTCAAGCTTTTTGAACTGTTTGTAGTTGAGGTGCCACAACAAGTTCTGAACTGATTCAATCCATTCCAAGCCTTCAAACACATTACTTGAGGTCCATTGAAGCTATCCAGATCATTACACAACATATGTAACACCTCCAACATAAAATTCGATCACCAGCTACAAGAGGTAAGCCCGACACTCTCAAACTCTATGATTCATGCATCATAAATGTATTTTCAATTTACAAACATGTTTCTGCACATATATAGAGTGTTTTCCCTCAATCAATTGTTATGTATGAATCGTGTATAGGATTTCATGGTGTTCTTGCAGAAATTAGGGTTCTTGAGTTCATCTTCTGATTTCTCACTCCACACTTAATATAAATGCAATTAATTCATATGGTTGTAATCCTTGTTAAAAAACGAGCAAGTTTCATGTTTACATAAGTCATTTTCATTGAGTAATAAGAGAGATATGAGAGGTTTTGCAAATCTGTAAGAACAGAGCTCGCGCGAACCACACAAGGTGTTCTTGGCGCCTTTTTCAAAATTTTGAATATTGGAATATTTTGATATTTTTATTAATTGATTCAAAAATTAACTTCTCTTTGAATTTTAATGTTTTTAAATTGATTCTTTTTTTCAAAATGCACAAAAATGTTAAAATAATTTATTCTACAAAAATTTCACAAAAATGTTATTTATTTTATATATTTAAAATTTTTGTAAAGAATTTATTTTTATTTGTTTTTAAGCATTTAAAAATATTTCTTTCTCTTGATTTTTCAAATTCAAATGATTTTCAAATCATTCTATGGATAAAACATAATTTTTCAAACATTAATCCAAGATCACAACTTGTTTTTCATACTTGTTTGATAATTTTGATCATTTTGATTAATTTTTATTCATATTAAAATGCAGATTGAAATCAAATTAGGGTTTTAATTGTTTTTACCCTCACAAACATTTTTCAAAACATTTTTGGGCCTCTTGATAGATTATAAGTCCCATCCCTTTGTAAATAAACCATTTTGGGCCTCAATCATTGTATAAGTCCCGATGCGATTTTTAAAAATCTCGGCGCGATCGCCGTTTTCAAACAATTTTTATCTAGGCCACCCCTTTATGTTGTAAGCCCCATTTTTCTCTTATTCAAACACTTTTTGGGCCTCGAATAGAGTGTAAGACCCAACCCCCTTTGTATATAAATAATTTGGGCCTTAGTCATTGTATAACTCCCTACACGATTTTTTCAAAATAAACGGTGCGACCGCTGTTTTTCATCTGAGCCTCTCCTTGAGCTATAAGTCCCATTTCTTGTATAACAATAAACTCTTGGGCGTCTAATAGAGTGTAAGACCCATCCCCTTTGTACATAAATAATTTGGACCTCACTCATTGTATAAGTCCCTCTGTGGTTTTCAAAACTACGACGCGATCGTCGCCTTTTCAAAAGAGATCATCTGGGCCTCTCCTTGAGTATAAGCCCAAACTTCTTTTTGAAACAACTTTCTTTTTTATTCAAATTCAAATTCAAAGTATCATCAAAACTTTCTTCAATTTCTTGAATGACTAACCATACAACTATAGTTACTATGATTGGGCTTGCACAACTGTAAGTTCCACTATCTTTTCTATATTTGCTTGTTTATATATTTCATCTATATATGCTTGTATATATTTGCTTAGAGTTTTCCCCGGCAATTAGATCTAGATTTAAGTCAAACCAGTGGTTACTCTTTCAACACAGTCAAAACTAGTTCCCCATAGGAAATTCCAGATACAGTCTTGCCTCCTCTTGGGCTTATATAATATGGAACAGAGAAAGGCATTATTCCCGGTGAAGCTTTTCTCAAGACTGTCCTAACTTAGAAATATATATGTACAAGAATTCATATCCCCGGAGAGGATTAATTCCCGGTGAAACCTCTTTTGAATTTCTTCAAACCTTAGAACTGTTCTGCAGAGAAAGGACTTATTCCCGGTGAAACCTTTCTTGAACTTTTCTTAGGTTTAGACCCACAGGCTTCCTAAAAGCATTTCCAGCCTCCTCTTGGGCTTAGTACAAGGACCCTCAGGCTTCTTAGAAGTTCTCAGCCTCCTCTTGGGCTTAGTACAAGGACCCAAAGACCTCCTACAAGTATAGGACAAAACTTAGTCATCTCTACTAGTTTAATCCTCAGGAGAGTCAGAGTTCCAAAACATCAAACCATTCAAGGGTTGTTTCTCATCCCTTAAAACCAACAACCTCTTGAGCTTCATACAAGAAAGTCAGGTCATACTCTCCAGCTGAGTCAATCTCTTTTTAGCCTCAATCTTGGGCTTTGTACAAGACAAATAAAATCTCCCCAGTGAAGTCAATCTCTTTTCAGCCTCAATCTTGGGCTTTGTACAAGACAGATATAAAACTCCCCGAATAGAGTCAACCTTTCAGCTTCAACCTTGGGCTTTGATCAAGGCACACAAAAATCAACATCCCCTCAGAGGAAATCCAGAGTCCTCTCTATTGGAAGACATTTCTCTGTACATCACATATCAAAACAAACAATAAAAAAAAGCTAATTCCAGATAACTGCCGTAAGTGGCACATTTGTTGATTCAAAATCCAAGTTGTAGTCCCTCTTTTATCCTGGTAAAACTTCCTCTTTCATCTAATTGTTGGAAGTGGCAAGCCTCTGGATTATTTACATCCAAGCCAATGTCTATCTCTTCGCATGGAAAACTCCTAAGGAGAAATGGCATTGCTCTACATTGAGTTAAAGTTTCTTCCTCCAGGACACCTCCCTTATAAAGGAAATTATGGCATTGCTAGAGTCCATACATTCCAGTTAAAGTAATTCCCCTTTATAATCAATTACCCAACAATTTTGTGATAAACAGGTGAGATATCTCCCTTTAGAGATGACAAATTCTCTCTTAGACACCCTTTAGCTTCAATCTTGGGCTTTAAACAAGACACAAATACTCAGTTAGCTTCAATCTTGGGCTTCAAACAAGACACCAAACATTTTTCTCCCATAGAAATAGGAGGAACTATGATTGCTCTGATTTCCCAGTTTTCTTTAATGGGAATACGTAGGCGCAAGATTGCGAAATCTTAGCGAGCACACAAATCAAAAACTTTAGGTCCAGTACCTTCCCAAATACATCATAAAACCCGAAAACAACAAAAACACTCTCTCAACACTCCCAAAGGAGAAACTTTCCCAACCCACAACAGATAAACACCAGAAAGTATTTAAACCTATAGAAAAACATACCATGAAAGGTCTATGGATAACCATATATACACCGGGTAATTGACAACTTCCCTTTGTATAACCTGTCCTCGAACCCCCAATCTCTTAGCCTTTGTTAAAGAAAACATTTGCATGCAAGGTTAGTTTTAGATAGCTTCCCTTTCCTTTCCAGATTCATAGTATAAATAAGAAATCAGAAAGTAGCACCCAATTCCAACCATTGAGGTAAGGTGGCCGCGTCATCGACAAAAATCGCACGCTACACCTAATTTGGTGACACTGATGATCTTGAGGCTTGATCCACTTGAAATGTTGCACTCTTGTGCTTGATTCTTAATATGGGGGACTTCTTGATCCTTCATGGATGTTTGATAGGTTTGACAAGTTGAAGATCATGTCCATTCTTGATTGATCCTTTGTCTGAGTACTCTGAGATGGTCCAAAACCCTAATTCTTGGTTGAGGTGAATACTAATTAATCTTTGAAAAGATTGATGAGGCATGAAGGTACATCCATATCATGGTGATGATTTGCACAATGATGGGAAATCTTGTGGTCAAAATTTAGGGTATGACGCACGGGTGGAACAAAGCTTGAACTTGGCCTATGGAATTGGTATTTAGTACCTTAGGATTATTTGGAACTTGTAACTTTGTAACACTTTGTAAGGATTTGGAATCCCAATTTCTTGTAATACTTCATGATCTTGCCTTGTAATTCTTTGAATCCGCATATGGTGATTTTGTAAATCTTGAACTTAAATGAATCATTGGCTTACGAATTTTGATCAAGGAAATCAATCCCATAGGCATTGTAAATTTAGGTGAACATTATCATTGGAATGTAGCCTTTAAATCACATTGAGCTTTCTGTAATTTAAACCTTGTAGCATTTGTGAATCAATTTGAACTTCTTGTAATTCCTCTTTTGTAACCTTTGGGAAATATTTTGCAATTTGTAACATAAACACTTTTGAATGGAAGTGACTAACCTTCTCTTCAATGATTTTATCAAATGTATGTCACACGTGATATCCTGGTTAAGTGCAACTCTTGTTATCATCTTGAAAATATACATAATCATGTAATCTCAACGTAGTTGCATACCATGACATAAACAACCTTTCATTAATCAAGCATATTTTCCATCTTGAAACCAAATTGGCCCTTGAATTTTCATAGCTTGAGTTACATCTTCAAAAGTTATCACCACTTGTGAATTCCAAATTGACTTGCCATAACCAAGAAAATCTTTGTTTTTTTAATACATCTTTGGGTTTTGCAAGTAAGGCTTAAGAATGAAACACTTAGTCCACCAACATGATTTTAGGAACACTTTAGAATTTACTTGTGACCTCCATCATTATTTATGGAGAACTCCTTATGCCTTAATCATGCACTACAACTTTATCATATTCTTTACTTACCAAATGATTATACCATTAACCTCTTTGGATAGATTATCCACTAGTAATGTCAATTTGGATCAATGACAAACATGACCTTGAAGTATGACTTAGGATGCACAGAAACAGAGCTTGTAACCAAGTTGAAATATGATTCAAAACCTATGAATACCTATGATCATGCCTTGAAATGGATTCTCTCATATAACTTGGACCATTGACTTTGTCATAATTGCTTGATCATGAGAATAAAGACACATCTCTCCTTTTATCTCCACCTGAATTCAATCACACTTGCTAGGACCTACAATCACAATAATCACAAACAAAAAGTCCATGGCCTAAATTGGATGATCATGGCCAGGGGCCAGATGATTATCTTAAAGGAATATCACTAAGCAACACAAATACTTGGCACAAGAAAAATGAAAAGGGTAGGACAAATTTGGGGTATGACAACTAGCCATCTGAATCTTCATAGATTCTTGACATTCAGCAACTGAAACTACTTTAGCTTCAAGATTGAGCAGTTGCTTCTGGTTGGTTGTAGTGACTTCCTTTGTTGAGGAGTTCTTTAGACCCCAAATGACCAAGTTAACAGACCTTCTAAAACTTTCCAATTCTACATCATAAGCTGCAGAATCAGTAGATGTGAATGCTTCTTCCTTTAATGCTTTTGCCTCATCATATAACCCAATCTTAAATACTTTTAACTAGGAAATTACATGGTCGGGTAGAGGCTAAATATTGGTTATGTGTTGAGATGGTTTGGATGTATTTTTTTCATCTCTCTGCAAGATTTCATGAATAAATTCATTTTGAACTTCTTTTTCTAGAGCATGATTTGATGGAGATTTGTGTTGGGTAGTTTCTTGATGGATTGTTGGTAAGGGTTGGTCTTGGACATTGTTTTCTGATTTTGGTTCAAACTTAGCATATTCAGGTCCATCATTAAGATATTCCCGAACAGGTTGATCTGAAATAGTTCTGGTGGAGCTATTTGAGGGTGATGCAATATTAGGTGGTTTGGCATCCAAAGCACTTCCAGTTCAACCAGGAATTGGTGAAGTTGAATCTACTTGAATATAAGCATTAATGTCTTGAATGGTTTGATCAAGAGATAGAGAAATATTGTATGGTGTTTTGAGTGGAGAGGTTTTTGAAAGTAAGGAAAAATCAGTGTTTGTAGGGATGATTGATATGACAGAGGTTTGGTTGGATTTAGCAGGTGATGGTGAGGGTGAGTTTCCCAGTGAATTATTAAGATTAAAGTTTGGAATGGGTTCAGCCTCAACATCTGATCCTACTGCCAATGAAGCAAGTTCCTCTACAACTTATACCTGTTTTCCACTCTTAGATGGACTCCAATTTAAATTGTTCCTAGAGCCATCATCCTTTTCTGTAGACTCCTCTTCCACTTCTATCTCTGGAGCATCTTCTTCTATTCCATGATCTCTATAATCTTGAGAAACCTCTGAATCCTTCTTGCAGATCTCATTAATCTCTTGAGTTATCTTAGCAACTTCAAGAGAATTTAGAACATACTCAAATTTGTCTCCTAGCCGTTCTCTTAGAACTTCCATGCTCTCTTCTGTAACTGCTATTGAGTCCTCAACACGGTTTCTCTTAATCAATTCTTTAGACAAAATTTACATACTTGTCTTGATAACAACAGTAAAGAAGTTGTTGACTTCTTTAAGGACATGAGCCCTTTATGTTTCCTTTTCTTCTTCTTCCATCTGACTAAGTTTCAATAATTTTATTTTGTTAGATACAATTATTTCCTTATCCATATTGCTGCCAGATCCTCCTCCTCTAGTCTTGGTAGGAAGAATCTCAGTGGTGTCTATGATTTCTTCAACTTCATGTTGTAGAGCCTTCTTGGAGCATTGAGAATCATATTTCTTTTCAGTCGTATGAAAAAATCTTTCTTCCTCCTTTTGAACAGCTTTCTGAGCATCTCCTAACAATTTCTTCTTAACAAGCAAAGGAGTATCGAACTCTTCATCAGATTCTTCATCACCATATGTTATTACCTTCCTTTTTCATTTACTTCTAGAGAGATAAACATCAGGATATTTGTCAGGAAGTTGGTCACGAGTAATTGTTACACCACACTCATCCTTAGCTTTTCCAAAAGAATTCTAATGACATCAGGACAGTCTTCCTTGCTCAACATTGGAAAGTGTTCCAGTAACTCTTTTCTCTTATCTTTCCTGACTTTGATGGGATTAGGAATTATCATAATGTCCTTTTTTCTTATTTCTTTCATGTGAGCCAAAACAGATGCAGATAACTGTTAGCTCCTAACTTCGACGCTCGATGTTGGAATAAGAGTTTTTATGCTGAAGATGGGATTTATGAAGTTCTAAGAGACTTCGACAGAAATGTCGTTATCAGAAAGTCTAGTCGAAAGGTACCTTTGTGAAGAGAAGAGATGATTTAAAGACTTAGAAATATTTTCAATTCGACAGAAGGCCAATGATCGTCATTCGATTTGGAGATTCAAATTCAAATAATGGTGGGAATTTTGTCCTTATCCATCCGAGAGAAAGGACACGTGTTGAGCATCTGAGGAATGAAGACATGCATGATGTCATGTGTTTCGCCCTAATTAATAGGCCGTTAGTGGGTAGTTATTTTATACCATTATGAATAGCAAGTCTTAGTTCTAGGTTGGGGGTGTTAGAAAGTTGTACGAATTTCTCAAATTACTCAAAGTATCTGTGTGTAGAGAGAAACGAGTTGCTGAAGAAATGTACGTGTTGTGTAACACCATTTTTCTTATTCAATGCAATCTAATTAATTTTTATTCAGAAGTTTACTTTTTCTTATTTACTTTATTAAGTTAATTCCTAATGTCTCTTTAATTATTTCCTCGTATTTTCTTCTTTTCAAAGTCTTGTCGAACTATTCTTGTTTTCTGATACAAACATAGTCGAAATGTCCAGTTTTCTTTTTATACCTTTTTAAATCATTTAGCACATGTCCTAAGATTTAGTTTGGTCGATCCTGCAAGTTACTCATTTTTATAAAATTGATAGACCAGAGGTTGTTTACTATTTTTATCAATAAACAAATTGGCACGCCTGGTGGGACGGTGCTAAACGAATTTCTTGTGTTTTCCAAAGAAACTTATAATTCTGTATTGTTGATTATCTTTTTTGTGTCGAATACTTTGTTGTATGTTATTAAGAAGTGGTAATGTAGCCACCACAAACAAAAATAGACCAAAAAGGAGATATATGAGGAAAATGGCAAGTACTAAATAGCCAAATAGTTCGAATCCTCAAACTACGTCTGGTATCAACACATAACAAATCCCAGGGTCTTCGATTGGAGGATCCACGATTTCTGCTCCTGTATCTGAAGCCATACCATCTATGGCAAGTTCGACTCCAACGCATTCGATCTCCCATGCTCCACCCATTCTGAGTTATGTTGGGTCAAGGGGTCCTCCAAGGACTCCCCCACCAGTGGGAACTGGTAACTTTCAACCATTTCCCCCCTGGATTTTCTGCGCCTTTACCTAGTCGAGACCCGCCTTATGGGATGCCAACTTCGATGATGGCGAACTTACAGAATGCTCCTCCAGTATTTACAGAACCTCTAGTAACATCACCTTTACAAGGTTCAGGATCTGGGGTTAATATGGGTCGAAATAACCAATCCTTAGGAATAGGATATTCAACCCAAATGCCAGGCTTGACGAATACTACTGCAACCTATTTAAGGCAACAAATAGATGAAAGTAACCACCAAATGGTCCAAATGATGTCCCAAACTGTGGGAGAAATCTTTCAGCCTCTAATTCAAAACTCCACCCAGGGTAACCAGCAAATGGTTGCGCAGATGACGCGCCTTGCAGATTTCTTTGGTGTACCTAACCCTCCTCGACACTCTCAAAGAGAGTATATCGCAGGAAACCAAGGGGCGGTGTTCGAAGAGGACCCCACTGTTAACCAGAACCATCAAAATCTAGGAAAAATACCTCTGGCGAATGTAGTGAACCAGGGAATAGTTGAACCCCCTAGGAATCAACCACAAATTCCTGTAGGAGAACAACCAAGGATGGTTTTGGTTAATAAAAACCAGGACGCTGACAACATTATACAACAAGTTCGACGTCATGATGTCGCAGCAAATAACAATTTGTTAGCCATGGTCGAAAGGATTATGGTCCAAAATGGGGTAAACTTTGGCTTGCGAAGGCCAAATTATACATCCCCATTGCCAGAATACATTCTCCAATCGGAGTTACCCCCTAGAACGAAAGTTCCTAAGTTCACTAAGTTTTCTGGGGACACCACTGAGTCCACTGTCGGACACGTGGCTAGATATGTGATAGAGGCTAGAGAAATTGCGAGTAATGAGAATCTTAGGATAAAATACTTCCTAAGTTCTCTGACGAAGAATGCCTTCACATGGTTCACAACTTTGCCACTAAATTCGATCCACAATTGGACCCAGTTGGAACGGCTATTTCATGAGCAGTTATATATGGGACAAACGAAGATTAGCCTGAAGGAGTTGGCTAGTATAAAATGAAAATTCACTGAGCCAATAGATGACTACTTGAACAGATTCCGACTGCTCAAGGCTAGATGTTTTACTCAAGTGTCGGAACATGAGTTAGTCGAAATGGCCGCTGGAGGCCTTGATTATTCCATTAGAAAGAAATTGGATACTCAATATCTAAGAGATATGGCTCAGTTGGCTGACAGAGTTCGACAACTAGAACGCCTAAAGAAAGAAAAGGCTAGGGCGAATAAGAATAAAAGGGTGGCCTATGTCGAAGTTAATGACGAAGATGAAAAATATTATAATGAGCCAGTAAGCTTCGACGAAGGCGAGATTGATCTTGCTGAATTGAAACAAGGCCCACCTTATTCTTGTAAGCTGTTGGCCCCTTCGAATGGGAAAAATCCCGTCGAACCAGAAAAAAATGATAAATTCCCCAAGAAAACTTATACTTTCGACGTTACTAAATGTGACGAAATTTTTTATTTGTTAGTTAAGGACGGTCAAATGATAGTGCCTCCTGGTGCTAAAAATCCTCCTTTAGAACAAAGAAAAAAGAGAGGGTTTGGTAAATACCATAATTTCTTGGGCCATAAGACTTCTTAATGTTTTCTTTTCAGGGATCTTGTTCAGAATGCAATCCAAAAAGGAAGGCTCAAGTTCAGTGAGAAGTCCAAAAACCAGATGAAGATCGATTCAGACCCCTTACCAGTGGTTGATGCTCACTATCCAGAGCCAATGGTGGTTAATATGGTCGAGGTTGCTGGAGGCCTCAACAAAGATGTAAGTTCCTGGATTGGCTGGAATTTTGGTAAAACAACAAGGTGTTCAATGCTGAAGTCATGGTGTTGATGTTGCAGCATTGAGTCTTAGTACTGGGCTGTACTAAGTTGTGAAGGTTAACTATGTTTGATGTCATGGGCTTGATGTCATAACATTGCACTTAACTCTGGGCTGTGTTAAGGTTGCTAGTTGCTGAAGTGGATGTCTGATGTCACATAGGTGATGTTGTAACATCAGACCTGCAGAACTGAAGCTAATGACAGCATGGGCTTATTGTTATTAGGGTCGCGTATTAGCTGGAATTGTGGAGAGTGTTGACTCGTTGGATGAGAATATCTTGGGCTAGATATTTTCTGTTACATGGGAGATTTGATTGCAGGTTTGTTGGAGAATTAAAAGGTGGAAGATTTAAAAAGATTTTGGGGATAAAATCTGTTTTAAAAGATTCAGTTTTTAATTAACAAATCTGATCAAATATTGTGACAAATCCAATCCAAATTCAAGGAGCTATATAAAGCGCACAAGACCAAGGAAGAAGGTACAGAAAACAGATTGAAGATCAAGAGCTGGAGGCTTAGAGTCTAGGGTTTGTTTAGAGTACTTGTAATCACACTATTCTAGGTTTGAATAGGTGTTGAATTTTCTGTCCTCTCTAGAAGCTGTGAAGCAATAGAGAGTTGTTGATTGATCGAAGCTAGGAAGCAAGATCAAGGGATCTCAAAGAGGTTGTTCTTTGAGTGTTTTAGGGGATTGAGTAGTGTTCTCATATCTAAGTGGTTTCTTAGGTAGAAAGTCACTAGTAGAGTATAAGTTTAGGAGATTGTCAACTGGTGTGTTGAGTCTGTAAATTATATCTACAAGTAGTGAATTTCATCGCTGGCTTGGTAGCCCCCAGACGTAGGTAGTTAGACCGAACTGGGTGAACAATTCCTTGTGTTTTTCCTGTTGCTTATTCCGTCCATTATTGCAGAGTGTGTTGTTGTGACATCGCACCTTAACATCACACGTCTGGTATCAGAATTTCAATTGGTATCAGAGCAGGCATCCTGTCTGTCTCTGGATGAGATCTAGGGAAGTTACTTTCTGGTGAAAGATGGACAAAGAGGTTGGAGGATTTTTCAACAGACCCCCTATCTTGGATGGCTCAAACTATGAGTATTGGAAGCCTAGAATGACTACTTTTTTAAAGTCATTAGACAGCAGAGCTTGGAAGGCTGTCATTAAAGAGTGGAAAGCTCCAGAGGTATGTGAGAAAGATGAGGCTGGCAAGGATAAAGAAGGCACCTCAAAGCCTAAGCCCAAAGAAGAATGGACCAAGGAAGAAGATGAGCTTGCCCTTGGGAATTCAAAAGCCCTAAATGCTATCTTCAATGGGGTTGACAAGAACGTATTCAGGCTGATCAACTCATGTGAAACTGCTAAGGCTGCTTGGGATATTTTGAAGGCTACTCATGAAGGCACATCTAGAGTTAAGATGTCTAGACTTCAGCTTCTAACATCTAAGTTTGAAAGCTTGAAGATGAAGGAAGATGAGACTATTCATGACTTCCACATGAGTGTTCTTGAGCTGTCAAATGCATCCAGTGCTCTTGGTGAGAAGATGACAGAAGAGAAGCTGGTGAGAAAGATTCTTAGGTCCCTCCCTAAGAAGTATAAGATGAAGGTAACAGCCATTGAAGAATCTCAAGACATCAGCAAGATGAGAGTTGATGAGCTTATTGGATCTCTTCAAACATTTGAACTTGGACTGAATGAGGAAGAACCAGAAAAGAAGCCTAAGAGTATAGCTTTAATCTCCACTCCTGCAGCAGCTAAAGATGATGAGTCCCAGGAGGATCTGCCTCAGGCTATAGTTATGTTAGGAAGACAGTTCAATAAAGTGTTCAAGAAGATGAACTATAGACCTAGTGTCAAGAACATCTCTTCTGACATCAGCAAGTCAAAAGAGAAAGATGAAGAGAAGATTGCACAAGATAAAGGAGTTCAATGCTTTGAATGTGAAGGATATGGACATGTCAAGAAAGAGTGTCCCACATTCTTGAAGAAGCAGAATAAAGGCTTGACAATTTCCTGGTCTGACTCTGACAGTGAAAGTGAAAGTGAATCAGCAAAGCATGTTACAACTTTGACAGGAATTGTTGAATCTGATGATGATAGTGATGGAGAAGTCACCTATGATGAGCTAGCTTCAACCTACAGAGAGCTGTGTTTTAAAAGTGCTGAGATTTGTCAAGAGAACAAGTGTCACAAGGAACAGATTGCTCAGCTTGAGAATGAAAAAGCTGATCTTGAAAATGAAGTGGTGCTAGTAAGAGCTCATCTTGATCAAATGACCAAGTCTGTTAGGATGCTGAACAGTGGTACAGCCACTCTTGACAAGATACTCCAGTCAGAAAAATTTGCTGGAGACAAAGCTGGGATAGGATATGTGGCCAAAGACAAAGGTACCTCAGGAGCAAGTACTTCAGGTCTAAAGAAGGAAGAGTCACAAACTGTGCCTCAACATCAGCCAAAGAGGCAGAATCTTACTCCCAAGGAACCTGATGTATCACAACCTAAGAGGATTGAGAAGAAGACTGGTCCTTATCAGAAGAGAAAGCAGCCCCAAAGAGCTAGTCAGTATATGCCCCCACAATACCATAAGAGCATGCAAGCTGCTAGGTTCAAACAGGGCATGTCACATCAGATGTCTCAACATCAGGAAAACTGGTATGGATCTGGTTTCAACAATGTTGTACCTTACAATTATAGGAGGAGGAAGCCTCATCACCATGGGAGACAGCCTAGAAGACAACATCGTCAGTTCAGGAGACAGTCTACCTATGGTAAAAGACATCAGCACGATAGAAGACAAGCTAACTCTGGAAGGAGAAGACAACATTATGAGTCGCAGCCACAGCTTTATCATCAAGATGGGAGAAGGTTTAACCACTACAGAGATGATAGAATCAGATGTTTCTATTGTGGAAGGTATGGACACATGCAGTACTCTTGTTACAAGCTGCATGGATACCCTCAGCCTCAAAACAGAGGGAGAAAGCACAAGCCCAAAGTTGGTAAACAATGGGTACCTAATTAGAAGATGAAGTGCTTATTGGCTCACCTGGCTGACAAAGAAGCTAAAGAAGAAACATGGTATTTTGACAGTGGGTGTTCCAAACACATGTCTGGATGTAGATCCATGTTTGCTGAATGTAGACCGTGTCCTTCTCTTGAAGTGGTGTTCGGTAAAGGGAATAACGGAGTTGTAGAAGGTATTGGAAAAGTAAGAGGACCTGAACTTGACAATGTCTATCTTGTAAATGGTTTGAATGCTAATATGATAAGCATCAGCCAATTATGTGATGAAGGTTACTTAGTCAGCTACACCAAAGACAAATGTGGTGTAACGAATGAGAAGGGTGAGGCTGTAATGACTAGTGCAAGGTCCAAAGACAATTGTTATCAGTGGATTCCTCAATCTGAAAGCCAGTCTGGTGATGATAAAGAAGATATCAAGTGTAGACATCAGAATGATGAAGGTTCCCTCAAGTTGATGAAGGTCAGAAGAAAAGATGATCTGAAATTAGTCAAGGGCAAATGTTACACATCAGTCCTCACCATTGATGGAAGGATTAAAGGTTCTCAGGAGCTGAATAGAGCAACATCTCTCGAGAGGAAAGGTGCTGATGTCTTGACATCTGAACAAATCATCAGAATTTCACATCAATGTAGTGGTCTGACTGTGAGTAAGTCTAAAAAGCTAGAGATTGAAGAACTCACTGAAGTTATAGGAGATACCAGTGGTAACTATAAAAAATTCTATCATCAAGATCTGAAGAAGATCGATGTCTCAGAAGAAAACCTCCCTTGGATGAATAGCTCTGTGTCGAAAGATACAGATGTCAGAGCAGATGCTGAAACATCTCAAGACAAGAAGAGTATTTCTAGCCCCAAGAAGGATGATGAGCAAAGTGCTAAAATGATTCAGAATAGACTAGAGTCTAAGACTGATTCCAATATGAAAATTGACATGCAGAGGACCTTTGATATTGGCTCTATCAGATCCTGGATTAAAATGTCAAGAATAAATACACATCCTCTAGGATGGAATCATGCTGGTCAAAAGATACAAACTGATCTTGGAAGATTAAGAAGAAGAAAGAGGGGCAAAATCAGATTAGTTCTCAGATCTAAGAAGAAGAACAGTCGTAGATCAGTGTTATGTGGAAAGAACTCATGCTATCAACTCTTGTGTAAGAAACGACTGATGGGCAATCACCATGTCAAGAAAGATGTTACAACATTGCAGAATGTTACTCATCAATGGGATGATGAGCAGGTTGATAGAAAAGATCTGGTTAAATACTCAGATTATTTGGTAAATAAAGAGAGTTTAGATGATGAGTTCATGTATGCTAACCAATTTGAGAGCTTAAAATTGGGGAGCGTATTACTTCAAAATTAGATGTTTTATGGTGCAGTTGGCCTATAAGATAATGGTTATTCAACTGCAGATAGTATGGTACATAAAATAGTCTGTTCAATTTTTTAGTGTAGTCTCTCTAAGAAACTCATCTTGGTGCTCTGGTTCTGTTTAATGCAGTACAAATTTCAGCAGTTTAGAATAGTACTGTAAAGTGTTTGGCATGGCAACTGAAAAATCTAAAAATAGGATTTTTATTCAATAGTTGAAAATACAAGATTAGACTACATCCTCATGCCAATCTCCTGCATCCAGAAAAGCCTTCCAATCTGCATCCCATTCATCTTCTGAAGGCTGTTGTTGAGCAGAATGGTTCTTACCAGGCTTCATAGTGGTCACTGAAGTCCTGCCAGTTTTTGTTGCTCCTGTAGAAGGACCTGATGTCGTCTGAGATTTGATCTTCTTCTTCAAAGGGTCTGGTTGGGTATCCTCATGCTTGAGGTTCTTGGTTGGTTCTTTGGAGCTTTATTGACTCATGCTTTATTAGTGTGTTGTGCTGAGCATAGGAGAAAGAGTGGTTTTATAATGGGTTGTTCAAATGCTTGGGTTGTATCGCCCGACCAGTCAAGGGGTTGGAAGTTGTTTTTGACTGTGTCATTAATAATGTCAGAACATTGTGCTTGGAGACTACATAGGGACCAGTATTATGTCACCTTGTAGGGCATTTGATTTGGGATAGTTGTCTAATTATGGCTAAAAAGGGGGAGAGTTAAAAATTGCCATAAAGAGAAGAGTAGTTGCTGCTAAAAGAATAAAAATAAAAGGTGTTTAGTTGAAAAGTAATGATGCAGCTGTGGAGGGGGAGTATAGACAACATAGTTGTGGAGCTGCTAGTGAAGAATTCATAGCAATTGGAGAGTGCAGCAAAGCAGACATCAAGGGGGAGATGTGCTGCACATTGTGAGCTACTGAACAGCTGTGATGCTGGTTCAAGTTTTTGAGGGGGAGCACCAATTGGCTGTTGTCAATAATGAAGATGGTGCTGCAGCAGATCAAGTAATGAAGACTATATGAAGATTGTCAAACTGCTGCAAGTTAAAGTTTCAAAATATTGAAGATATTCCGCTGCTGAAGTCTCTGAAGATGCAGAGATTGTTTTAGCCAAAATTAGCCAAAGGGGGAGATTGTAAGTTCCTGGATTGGCTGGAATTTTGGTAAAACAACAAGGTGTTCAATGCTGAAGTCATGGTGTTGATGTTGCAGCATTGAGTCTTAGTACTGGGTTGTACTAAGTTGTGAAGGTTAACTATGTTTGATGTCATGGGCTTGATGTCATAACATTGCACTTAACACTGGGCTGTGTTAAGGTTGCTAGTTGCTGAAGTGGATGTCTGATGTCACATAGGTGATGTTGTAACATCAGACCTGCAGAACTGAAGCTAATGACAGCATGGGCTTGTTGTTATTAGGGTCGCGTATTAGCTGGAATTGTGGAGAGTGTTGACTCGTTGGATGAGAATATCTTGGGCTAGATATTTTCTGTTACATGGGAGATTTGATTGCAGGTTTGTTGGAGAATTAAAAGGTGGAAGATTTAAAAAGATTTTGGGGATAAAATCTGTTTTAAAAGATTCAGTTTTTAATTAACAAATCTGATCAAATATTGTGACAAATCCAATCCAAATTCAAGGAGCTATATAAAGCGCACAAGACCAAGGAAGAAGGTACAGAAAACAGATTGAAGATCAAGAGCTGGAGGCTTAGAGTCTAGGGTTTGTTTAGAGTACTTGTAATCACACTATTCTAGGTTTGAATAGGTGTTGAATTTTCTGTCCTCTCTAGAAGCTGTGAAGCAATAGAGAGTTGTTGATTGATCGAAGCTAGGAAGCAAGATCAAGGGATCTCAAAGAGGTTGTTCTTTGAGTGTTTTAGGGGATTGAGTAGTGTTCTCATATCTAAGTGGTTTCTTAGGTTGAAAGTCACTAGTAGAGTATAAGTTTAGGAGATTGTCAACTGGTGTGTTGAGTCTGTAAATTATATCTACAAGTAGTGAATTTCATCCCTGGCTTGGTAGCCCCCAGACGTAGGTAGTTAGACCGAACTGGGTGAACAATTCCTTGTGTTTTTCCTGTTGCTTATTCTGTCCATTATTGCAGAGTGTGTTGTTGTGACATCGCACCTTAACATCACACGTCTGGTACCATAATTTCAAAAGATGTCAACATGGTTGAAATCGTTGATGATTTCAACAATGGAGCAGTTATGGTCAGGATTACTGAAGATCTCGACCAAGAATTATAAAGAGTTTTGCTAGCGGGGTTGTCGAAGGTTTCACCAACAACACTACTGATGGTGTTGACATAGGGGTCACTGAAGACGCCGACGAAGGAATCACTGAGGATTCCTAGTGGATGATGGTAACCAAAGAAACCACTGACGGTTTCGTTCAGATGGACAAGGCTACTGAGGGCCTTCAGATGGAATTATGTAAGCTTGATATCACTGAGGATGTCAAAATGGAAATCAATATGATGGAGATTTCTCAAGAGACACCCATGGAGGTTGATGATGAATGCCGACAGGAAGAATACAACAAGTTGGCCTTCCCAAAAGAGGAGGAAAATCTGATTGACTTTATACACAGGTGTCAAAGGAAGAGGTCAGAGGTCATGTTGTGTCCCAGGTGTAGATCTGTATTAGACAAGAAGGCAACAAAAAATTTCGAAGGAGTTTGAAAGGCCAAACAAAGGCGCCAGGAGAAAGCCCGTCATGGCCAGTGGAGTTTCAACCCTAGAAAGTCTGCTTCGAAGCAAGAACATCCGAAGAATAGAGTTTCGGGGGCAAGGCCCGCTACCTTTAAACCATTTGCAAAACTTTCCAATGGAAAGTGGGTAAAACTAAATGAGAATAAGGAAAAGAGCCAACAGAAGTGGGAGAGTTTTAATGTAGAAAGAGGCGTTTCGATGGCCTCAAAGGAACCAGCTTACGTTTCAGAAAACTACAAAGGGAAAAACCCCGTGTCTAGGTCCTAGTGGAGGAGGGAACAAAGACAAAGGAGAGCCCAAAGAGAAGCTGAGGCGAAAGAAGAATCCAGCACCAACGTACCAGTAGACGGGAAAAAGCCCAAGCCTGTTGAAAAAGCACCTGTCGCTATACCAGAACAAGCAGGCAAGGAAGAGCGTGATCGAAAGGTTGCTGAAGATGAATTGCTCACTGATAATTTTGATTCAGGATTAGAGCAGTCTCTTGATATTTTGGTCAATGTAGTATATGTTCTACCGAGGGAGTTCGGCCAGGTATGTGAGGTCGAAGATACGACGGATAACATTGATGTAGAAATGGCCACACATAGGCTAGTTTGATATTATGTAATGAATAATGGGTGTGTCAAAGAGCAAAATGCATTCTTCAAAAGGCCCAGTGAAGCTATGAAGAGCCATCTGAAGCCTCTCTTTATCACTGGGAAGATTGAAGACATACCAGTTAATAAAATTCTGGTGGATTGCGGCGCTACTGTAAACTTAATGCCTCACTTCATGTTGAGGAGGATAGGAAAGTTCGATACTGACACCAAACCTCACAACATGGCGTTATCAAATTACGAAGGGAAGGTTGGTAATACGTTGGGTGTAATCCAAGTAGACCCGACGGTAGGGACAGTCACAAGGTCAACCATGTTTATGGTTGTAGAGAAAAAGGCCAACTACAACATTTTATTGGGTCGAGAATGGATCCACGGAGTAGGAGCCGTGCCTTCTTCGATGCACCAAAGAATCACCATCTGGCAGAAAGATGGCATTGTTGAGAACATTGTGGCCAACCAAAGCTATTTCTTGGCTTCTGCTAACCATGTCGATAGTTGAAACTTTGACAGGAATTTGGCTAACATTGCTCCGTGTAACCCAACCGATTTTGCGTTTACTCCAGACGACAACGCGTATTGTTCACTGCACCTACATCCAATGAATGGGTTCCAGTGGGACCGGGAAGTTATTGGAGAAGATGACTTCGCTTATGAAGGGGCATCAGGAGTTAACCCCACAGGTTGGGGAAGTGAATTCGATGATGATGCCTGAGTTTGAGGCACTCAAAAGGATTTCGGTTTTGAAGATGGCTGGTTTATACCTGAGTGAATTGCACACTCAAAGATAACACAGAGTTGCCACCGAACTTTATTTAGTCTCAAAGGACGGGGAAAATATCGATAAAATCCAAGGGGAAGAGAAACGGGAACAGGGGTCGGTTATGCGAAATGAAGGTACTAGCACCTAACGCATCCGTCATACTCGACGGGAACCATTTCGCTTGCTTCTAGGCTTGGATGTGTTATCTATCTAAATGCTTCTAGCTAAAGAAAATGAGAGAGAGCGAAGAAAAAAAGAAAGGAGGAAAGAAAGAAAGAAAAAAAGAAAGTGAAGTGCTCGCAGAGGATTGGGGCCCTTGTGCCTACGTACCCTCATAGTGCAATGAGGAAATCAGAGCGCCGAAGTTTAGAGGAACCAGGGATAAAGAAGGGGAAAGGAAGAAAGAGTGGAAGTGTGCTCGCCAAGATCATCGCGATCTCGTGCCTACGTATCATACATTCAAAAGAATTCAGAATCAGAGCTTCCGTAATTCGTGGAACTAAGACGGAAAAAGAGAAAAGGAAAGTGGTGTCAGAAACCAAGAGCAAAAGAGTAGAGACAAAATCAGTTGGGGATTCAAAGAAATGGTGTCAAAACCAAGAAAGGAGTGCAAAGTAAAAGATAACTGTATTGAGGATAAAGTGCAAGAGTGGTGTCAAAACCAAGAAAAACTCCGCTAGGAGATAAAAAGAAAAAAGCTCCAAAACAAGGAATGGTGTAAAAACCAAGAGCGCAATGTAAAAGAGTGGTGTCAAAACCAAGAAAGAAGAGCAAAATCAATGGTGTCAAAATTAAGTGAGAAGGATCAAGAGCGTTGGTGTCAAAACAAAGAGAGAAAGAACGATAGAAAGAGCAAGGGAAAACTCCGTTGGGATAGTAAGAAGCGAAATGCTAGAGATAGACTCTGTGGGGGAAAAATAGGTATCAACGTGCTAAGGCAAAACTGAGTGATCTGATGAGAAATGTTTACCCGGGGAATGGGTGTAGGACCGAGCGAAGGACGTGACCCAAAGAACGGGTGTGGGACCAAGCGAAGGTCGTGACCCAAAGAACGGGTGTGGGGCCAAGCGAAGGTCGTGACCCAAAAGACGGGTGTAAGACCGAGCGAAGGTTGTGATCCAAATGACGGGTGTAGGACCAAGCGAAGGCTGTGACCCAAAGAACGGGTGTAGGACCCAGTGAAGGCCGTGACCCAAAGGACGGGTGTAGGACTGAGCGAAGGTCGTGACCCAAAAGACGGGTGTAGGACCGAGCGAAGTTCGTGACCCAAAAGACGGGTGTAGGACCGAGCAAAGGTCGTGACCCAAAAGACGGGTGTAGGACCGAGCGAAGGTCGTGACCTAAAGGAGTTTGGTACCCTGACTGAACAAATAGTACCTGACTGAAGAAAAGGGTATTTGAACCAAAAAGAAGGTTACTAACCCAAGGGTGCAAGTATTCAAACCAAGAAAAGGTTGCAAACTGCTGGGGATTCGGTTTTAATAGAGGGACTGCGATTAACCGAGTAGAAAATGAGTGATTAACCAAGTGAAGGTGATTATTTCAAAAGGCTCAGTGTTTTAACAGGCAGACTGTGGTTAACTGAAAAAAATGGGTATTTAACTAAGAGAAGGTGATTAACCCGAAGGGCTCAGTATTTTAACAGGCAGACCGTGATTAACTGAGAAGAATGCGCAAATTGGTGTTTTAACTGACAGGCAGTGGTTAACCAAACAAAGGGAGAAGAAACCAAGAGAAGGTTGCGAACTCCGCATGGGTCTCGGTGTTTGACAAGAAGACCGTGTTTAACCGAAGAAAGCGTGCGACTGCAAGGGAAAAAAGAGAATTGGTTTCAACAGTATGACTGTGATTAACCAAAGGAAGAATGATTACTACTCATGGGGAGTCAACCAAAGAAGTGACTAGCGACAAGAAAAGGTGATTGAACTCTCTTGAAGAGAACAAAGAAAGGGTATTGAAACAAGAGCAAAAGATTGATTCTTTGACGGTTGCTAATGATCGTGAACCAAGGGAATGGTGATAGATCAAGAGACTGTTTGAAAGAGGTAAGCGTGAGTAAGGATCGACTCGGCTGGGAAAAAGAGATATGCTACCACCTGGAGACAGAGATGACTAAGCCAGGCACAGGGTCATTCGTCCCCTACCCGAAGTAGTCAGAATGAGAGTAGGAATTCTCCATTATCATTCCTTCTCTAGCACACAAGGTGTAGTGCAGAAGTTGAAACGGACGGCATAACAGCGCCAAGTTGTACAGTGCTCCAGTGCGTCGTGCATCGTGCGTCGCACGTCGTGCGAATCTCCGACTCAGCAAGATAGAGAAAGAAACCTCTAAAGGAAACCTAAAGAGAAGAGCAAAAGAAGGATCAATCGATCGAAACAAGGTTTCGATTAATTGATCAAGGAGAAACGATATGCCAACAATTTTCCAAAGAGAATGGAAAACCATTAAAGCAAAAGGTGTAAATTATTGATTATGCATGATTAAATTTGCTCAATAAAGAACAAACTTAATGTGATCATGAAATGAAAGTGCAAAACAGTTCCATACAAATATTAGCATGTATCACAAATCATGTGTCAAGTGAGTCAAGATTGTGCAAAAATTAGTATGTTCAAACAAATATCAAGAACACACCTAATTCCAAGAATTGATAAATCAATCATTTGAATTAATGTAAATATGCTTTAAACAGAGGTTAATAGGATTAAAAACATCCATAAATATCAAGTATGTCAATCTATGGAAGTTAGAGGAAGAAAGAATGTCAAACAAGCTTGAGAAAACTCAAAAATGGCCATTCTGTACAGTGGTAATCGGTTACTCACCACAGGGTAACCGGTTACTTGCTTGAAAATTTGCATTTTTTGGTGAAAATTACACTGAGTAACCGGTTACTCAATACAGGGTAACCGGTTACCACTGTGACAGTGGCAAAAATAACAGAAAAAACGCCTTTTCAAAAGTGATTTTCAGCACTTAATCACTTATACCAACCACCACATGCTAGATCAAGAATTTGCGCCCGAAAATTACATCATGTAAGAGCAATTACACAAATTATAAGCAACAATCATGGAGATCAAAGATCAAGCAAATGCATGGCAAATCAAACAATCGCAATTACATCGTAAACGTGCGGAAACGATCGAAACAGTGAGTAAAGTAAGATCTCCCAACCTACAAGGATGAGATGTGCCTTGGTAATTATTGCAAAGGATTCTTGATGCAGAAAATTAAAGAAAACCAGAGGAATCTTTAATCGTAGCCGAATCGTATCGAAACCGAGCAAATTGCGACGAAGCTCCGAAATGCAAATTCGAACTGTAGAATCTTGAAGCAAACACTTGAGATGAATCCAAAAGTTAATAGAATTCCAGAAACTCAAGTATAATGGCAAGATGATGAAGATAATCAAAGAAAACCAGAGGAAATCTTCAATTACAGTTGAAACGTATCGAAACCGAGCAAATTGCGACGAAAACTCCGAAATGAGAATTATCACCGAAGAAGCTTGAAGTGATCACTTGAGATGAATCCAAAAACTACTGAAGCTCCACAAAATCTAGTAGAATGGAATGATAATGAAGGTTAAGCTCAAGGAAAATCACTTTCAAGGTGAAAGTAGCTTTTCTTCAATGGTGAATTAAGAGCTTTAGTGTGGTTTTGGAAGAGAATTGTGATGAAGATGAAGAAGTAGCAGATAAAAATTAGAGAGAAAGTGAGAGAATTGAGAGTGAAGAAAGTGTGAATTTATGTGAATGATTGTGGAAAGGTTGCAAAATGGTGAAGCTTTGTTTATATAGAGTTTTGGTTTGGAGTGCGAGAGGTTTGGAATTAGGTTTGGACTTAGCTTTGGGTGGTTTAGAACTAGGCTAGGAGTTAGTTAGGCTTGACTCACTGAGTCAAGGTGGTTAACTCGGTTAGTTAGAACCAACTCGGTAACAATCCCAATGTGAGCTCCAATATCCAAAGGTCCACATACTTGGAAATCAAGGAACATGGTGCACTTATGTTAGAGTGAAGCATTGGAATAAACGCACTTGGAATGTCTTGAATAGCCTTGAAATGCCTAGAGCTGTCTAGAATGTTCCACACACTACTAGAATCAAGTATAATCAAAGACCAAAGAGAGTGCATGGTTGCTGTACCAAAAATGCAGCAGGAACTGCAATTTTGCACAGAGTAACCGGTTACTCACCACAGGGTAACCGGTTACTTCAGCCAATTTTGCCCAAATTTGCTTAAAAATGGGTGTTATGGCTCCGGTTCCAATTTCCACATCTTGTTTTGATGAATAGGTATGGAAACCCTTATTTTGTGCTTGTTTTGATGAGCAGATGACTTTGAGAGGATGCAATTAATCGGGCTTGGAAAACCTGAAGATCCTGCAACAAGAAACACATAGAGAAAAGTGCGAATGCATATGCCGACGATGCGAATATACATGCTTATGCAATAGGCAAAGAGGAGGTCAAATTTCGGGTTACGACAGCTGCCCCTATTTAATCCTCTTGGACCTGAATGTTCAAATTGCGCCAGCTTTTCGATGATTCGAGGTAGAAAGGGATTAAATAAAAGAGTAGCTCAAAAATTTGGTCGACAGCGGAAAAAAAGGAGAGGCAAGTTTTGAGGGTGTTTGAAGGTTGATAAGTGCGAAGTTAGGCTGAATATCTGCTGGGAGATGAATCAGACAAAGGGAGGTGTGCTAATACATATGCTATGTATGTGCTATTCTACAGGATGCTTGATATCATGTTATGCAATGGTGCTGGTTAGTTATAGTGCTGTAAGTTGCAGGTTCTGGATGGACCAGAGAGGATAAAGGCTTTGAGAAAGTTTTCCAGACGAGAATTGGACTTTAAAAGTGTGCGTCAGATGAGAACTGGATTTCGTAAAGATAGGCCAGACAAGAACTGACTACTAGACGAGAACTGGGATTCGATTAAGATAGGTCAAACAAGAATTGACTACCAGACGAGAACTGGGATTTGATTGGGACGCATGTTTGAACATGTATGGCGTAATGCTCGAATATGATATGCGTTTGAAAATGCAATGTTATGCGATGAAGAATGTCAGTAATCAGGTTCTTGAAGAGATGTTAAGTATGGTCGGGCTTATCTCAATGCTCCATACTATGCCAGTGAACGCTATGCATGAGCGAAGCGATGTGACTAATGCATGAGAAAAGTCTATGCAATGGTTTAAGTGCTTTTGTTGTGGGAGGTGAAAGAGTTGAGGTTAGGGTATAAACCATAGAGACGTGATTCCTCGACACCTACTTCAGGATCATTAGTTGTTGATGCCCCATTGCTCTTGCTTCAAAATAGGGAGAGAACTTGTACTTTGGTAGCCCGCCTCTGTTCCAGTCTGTTGGGTATCTACATGAGTTGCCCCAGTCACAAGTTTGACTTGCCCCCGTGTATTAGAACAGTATGCCCTGATTAACTGCCTCTTGGAAATGTTGATTTCTTGTGCTCTTGAGGTGGTCTGCCTCGGTAGGAGCTCTGAAGTGATTTTTCCCCTGTCTGCTCGATCTTTGGAGGAATGCCCATGACCAACTGATCTTTGAGAGATTTGCTGAATCTTGACGTGATTGGATCAGATTGACTGAATATTACGATGGCTAGGCCTTTTTGCTCAACGGAGTTTTCAGGCGTTTTGCCCCTTGAGGTGATCACACTTTCCATTGTGGAAACTTCCTTGATGTCAAGTGCTTGATCGCAAGTAAAAAGTGTTGGCTTTGAAAATGATAATGTTAATGCTATGCATATGTCAGTTTTGAAATCCAAGTATGTTCACTAAGATTATGACATATAGTGAATGGATCACCAATTAGAATTCCATGTCAGTATCGGCACAAATGATACGAAAATCTTTAGGAGTAAGTTTTGACGTGATTTTACCGTAGTATGCTTTTGAAATAAACCCTGCTTCAATTAGGTCTTTTGAGGGTTGTAACGCGGCCTGATTCATGGTTTAAGAAAGAAAGGATATAAGGCTAAAAATTTATTTAAACCCATCCATTCTCCTTGATGTTCTCCAATCCTACGTTCTGTTAGTTTGACACAAGCGTTCACCTTTCAAAGGGATTTTGAAAGGTAGATGCGATGGTAGAGGAATCAACATGAGTTTTGGAGCGACAATCACTCACCTTTTGTTTTTGTCACATGTGATCACACGAACATGTTCTTGTTGAGGATTTTTCTCTTTTGATTCTCTGTTTTGTTCTTTTTGTTTCCCCTAATTTTTGCGTAGGCTAATTATTTTGAACTTGCAGTCTACCGGGATGCCCTAATTTTTGCCTAAGTCATTTGTTTTTGAGTTTTTGACTTAGCGGGCTTTTATTCTTTTGCTTTTTTTCCTTGTGATTTTGATTTTTTCTCTCGAACAAAATCGTGTGACATGTGTTTGATTTGTAGGGTGAGTTGTGACTGCCTCATTCCTTTGGTCGGTGAGGGATAACCATTGTGGATTTGTGATTTTTTCGACCTCTTATGAGGGATATGATGTGGTTGATCCACAGATGGGGTACTTGTTTTGAAATTTGAACGCATGGTCAAACTAACTGAAGACTACCCTGCCCCTGGTTAAGATTGAGGGTTTTATGTGTATAGAAAGAAACTCCTACTTCAAGGCCCAAAGGGGTTGACTAGGGATTATCTTCCTTATACCTCCGGTGTTTGGGAATGGAACCAATGCCTTACATCGTCAGCAAGGTTTTATTCAAAAGCATATCGACAGCAATCTCATGTCCTTTTGATTTCATCATTCTCTTTTTTATTTTTCTTGATCAAATGTGTGATATTGATAAAAAGTATGAGTGAACACGAATGAATTTATTCAAAACATGCATATTCATTTCATTATTATTATCATCTAAAAACAAACAAGTTTTACAAGTGAACAATTCTTGACAAACAAAAAGATTACAAATGGAAAATATGGAATGGCATGATGATTGCCGATGTTGAGGAAGTGCTCACAGGCTTATTCAAGGGATTCTTTTGCGATCTTGGCTCTTACACGGACAAGGAATGACAACAGCAAGCGGATCTCCAGCAAGCTGATGTATCCTAGAGTGATCCCAAATGAGGGTAGTATCGGGTGACAACTATTTCCTATAGCTTCCACACTACGAAATGGCTTTAGTCTACTAAAAACCTCAGCTTCTCAGATAACCCAGTCGACCACACTACTTTCAACAACCGGAGTCGTATAGGCAATGTATCTGCAAAGGGAGTCTCCACTGAGTTTGATGGTCGTTCGGGGACTCTTAACTTGGATTCACTCCCCGCAAGATTACCCGCATTGCCATCACCTATCTTAGGTGTATACTCAATCTTTCCACATGCGGCATCACACACATTCCCATTAGCAGAAAAATAAACATAGATATCAATTAGGAAAAGCAGTATATATATTTGTCTTAGTCATCCTAGACCTCTAGCCTTATGATCCTAACAGACAATGATTCCCCAGCAGAGTCGCCATTTCTATGATACCTTGTGAACTCGGGGTTTTCTACCGAAGATGGTAAGAAAGAGAAGAGAGGCCCCACGGTGGGCGCCATTTTTTCTGTAGCGCGATTTTTGTGGTCATGAGTCACGATCGCTTGGGCACTACAGTCCGATTCATTTTTTATCCTATTGAGCTGATTAATGAAGGGAAATAGATGTCTCCAATTAACCCTGCTTGCGTACTGAGTTTGAACAGCGGTATGTTAGGTTACAGATGCTATGTGGAAGTGGGGCCCAAACTTTGGTTATTTCGCCTAAGAACACGGTGTCTGGATCATTAGTGAGGTTTTTGGTGTTGTGTTTAGATTTACTGCTTTTCGATTGATTTGGTGGAGATACTGGATTTTGGGTTTTTGATTAGTATGCTTGCTAAGATTTTTCAGTCTTATGCCTACGTATTCCCGTATGACGAAACAGAGAAATCAGAGCGATCGTAGTTCCCCCTATTCTATGGGAGGAAAAAGGTGTTTTGGTGTCTTGTTCAAAGCCCAAGATTGAAGCTAAAGGTGATTTGTATCTTGTTCAAAGCCCAAGATATGAAGCTAAAGGGTCTATTTGTATCTTGTTCGAAGCCCAAGATGTGAAGCTGAAGGGTTTTGACTTTAGAGAGAATTTGTCATCTCTAAAGAGGGGTATTTGGTCTGTTTGTCACGACTGTTGCGTGACTGATTATAAAGGAGAATTACTTTAACTGGGATATGTGAATTCAGCAATGCCATAATTTCCTTTATAGGGGATTTTTAACCTGAAGCAGAAGACTTTAACTCAGTGTAGAGCAATGTTATCTTTCCTTAGGAATTTCTCATGCTAAAAGAGGGACAGTGGCGTGGATGTAAATAATCCAGAGGCTTGCCGCTTACAACAATTAGATGGGGGAAAAAGGAGTTATTGATGTTTGTATTCTATGAACAAGGCGCAACTTTGATGCTAAAAGGTTGATTGACTCAACCGGGGTTTTCCTTATACAAAGCCTAAGAGGAGGCTATTGGCCCAACAAGAGGGTGTTTTTATGTGTCTTGTACGAAGCCCAAGACGGAGGCTAAAGTTTGACTCAACAAGAGAGTCTTTTAGACTCAACAAGAGAGTGTTTTGTATCCCGTATGAAGCTCGAGATGGAGGCTAAAAGTGATTGACTCAACAAGAGAGTCTTTTATACTTAACAAGAGAGTGATTTTATATCTCGTACGAAGCCCGAGATGGAGGCTAAAGGTGTTTGACTCAACAAAAGAGTCTTTTATACTCAAAAAGAGAGTGATCTGTTTCTCGTATGAAGCCCGAGATGGAGGCTGAAGGGTTTGACTCAACATGAGAGTCTTTTATACTCACAAGAGAGTGATTTGTATCTCGTACGAAGCTCGAGATGGAGGCTGAAAGGTTAGTGACCCAACAAGAGGGTCTTTTATACTCAACAAGAGAGTGTTTTGCTATCTCGTAGGAAGCCCGAGATGGAGGCTAAAAGTGATTGACTCAACAAGAGAGTCTTTTATACTCAACAAGATAGTGATTTTCTATCTCGTACGAAGCCCGAGATGGAGGATAAAAGTTTGACTCAACAAGAGAGTCTGGAAAAGTTAGCTCTACTAGGGAGAATCATTATACAAAGCCCAAGAGGAGGCTATGTTTGTTGGTGACTATTTCAGTTCAGTGACAGGTCCAGTATGTTGGATAAAAGAGAAAATCAGTTCTTATAAAGGGACTGATTAAAGGTAAGGTTGTGCTTTGGTATTGATCAGAGGATCAGGGTTATTTCCTGTTCTTTAAGGAAATGGGAAATCCAAAGGGTATTAGGGCTGTCCAAGTCTACTGGCGTTTTGAGAAATTGATTCTCAGATAGCGAATGATCTTTGTACGATGCCCAAGAGAAGGCTGGTATGTTAAGGGATGAAGGTCAACCCATTAACTGGTCTGACACTTGACTCAGAAAGACAGCTCTAGCAAATTGATGACTAGGTTATGTTCCTATACCTGTAGAGGTCTCTGGGTCCTGGTACTAAGCCCAAGAGAAGGCATGAGAGCTTTTAAGAAGCCGAAGGGTCCTTGTACGACGCCCAAGAGGAGGCGGGGATGCTTTTAGGAAGCTTGTGGGTCCCCAAACCCCGAGAAGTTCAAGACATGCCATTCACTGAGAATAGATCAAGCCAGGAAAGTCCGAGAATTTGGAAGAAACTCAAGAGATGCAATTCACGGAGAAAAGATCATCTCTTGGGAGTTAGAGTTTCTTTGACAATGTCTAAGGGTGACAGTCTGAGAAAGGGTTCAAAGAGAATGTTGCCTTTCACGTCTCCTTATTGTTTAACCCCAAGAGGAGGGAAGACTGTGTCTGGTAATCCTCTGGGGATCTAGTTTTGTTTGTATTTAAGAGTGACCAACAGGCTTTACCTAGTGCTAGACGTAGTTGCCGGGGAAAACTCTAAATAACTATACTAGTATTACACAGTTGATATTTGACAAATATATAAAAGGATGTGAAAGAAGACTTACAGTGAGCAACCCCACGATATAGTTATATATATATGTATATATATATATATATATATATATATATATATATATGAAACGGATAAAGAAAGCGGGTAAACACTTACTCGGTTGTAGAGCTTCCATGTTGTTTTGTTAGTTGTTCAACAAATAAAGCTTTGATAACAATATTATATTCTAAATAAAAGGAGAAAGTGCTTTGAAAAGATGGTTGGGGCTTACAGCTCAAGGAGAGGCCCAAGGTTTTATTAGTGATTGCACTATTGTTTTGAAATTGTACAGGGACTTATACAAGTGACTGAGGACCAAAAAGGTTTTCTGTACAAAGGGATGGGTCTTACACTCTCTCAAGAGGCCCAAAGAGTTTTAAAGGAAAGAAATGGGGCTTATAACACGAGGGTAGGCCCAGGTAATTTGATTTTTTAACTGGCGATCGCTTCGAGATTTTCTTTTAACGCAGAGGGACTTATACAATATCTGAGGCCCAAAAAGGTTTTGGTTAAAAGGGGATTGGGTCTTACACTCTATTAGAGCCCAAAGGTATTTTGTACAAGTGATGGGGCTTACATCTCAAGGAGAGGCCCAGTTGATTTTGTTTAAAAAGGCGACGATCGCGCCGTTATTTTTGAAAATACAGTGGGACTTATACAATGACTGAGGCCCAAAAAGTGGTGTATTTACAAAGGGATTGGGTCTTAGACTCTAATAGAGGCCCATGAGTGTTTGAAAATGATTTGTGAGGGTGAAAATCAAAGAAACCCTAATTTTGTTTTCCTTTAAAAGTTAATATTTAAAGAAAATCAAATAAAAATGATAAAAATACCAAATAAGTTTGAATAAACCACTTGTGATTTTTGTTTAAGGTTTGAAAAATGAGGTTTTAATCGCAAGATGAATTAAAACTCATTTGGTTTTGATTTTCAAAGTAAATATTCACTTTTAAATGTTTAAAAATAATTAAAAATGAATTTATTCACAAAAGTACTAATTATATTAAATAACTAATATAAATTTGATTTTTTTGTGGAATAAAATATTTCAACATTTTTGTGGTTTTTTGCAAAAAGAACCAATAAAAAATAATTAATATTGAGGGAGTTATTAATTTTTCAAATCATTAAAAATAATAAGAAAAACAATAAAAAGTGGAAAAAATAGCAAAAAAGAGGATCTGGGCGAGGGGGATTCGAACCCCATGCCTCTTGTGTATAGGGCGCGCGCCTTACCACTGGGGTGGTGATACATCCGTTGATTGAAACACAACCACAAATATACAAGGCTTGCCTTGTTTTTGGCCTGGCCCAAGGCAAGGCAAGGCAAGATTTTGGTTGAAAACATGAAGGCCATAACTTTCTCATTTCTCCATGGATTGGGACAAAATTTAGGTCTATCTTGCCTAGAATTTCACAAGGAATCCAATGGTGGTGGTGTTTTTTTCAGACCATGCTCCTATTAAAAAACCCGATAGTGGTTTTGAAATAGGCCATGATTTGTATTTTCTGTGCCATCTCTTGGTACAAGCATGAATTACATGATAAATTGGTGCAAACACAACAAATATAACAAGTAGAAGAGATGCATGATCAGTGGACATCAAAAGAAAGAATGATTCAAAGAATCCAAGTTGTAATGCTTACCTCTTTTTGGAGCTTTTGTGCAATCTGCCAAGTGCTTTGTTCCAGAAATGATTTGATGCTTTGGACACCCTCAAATGATCTCTTAGAAGCTTTTAGGATGGTTGGAATCAGCTGGAAACCTCAGGAACAAGTTTGAGCTCTTTCTTGCAAAAGGGGCAAAAGTGGCCAAAATAGCAATTCCCTCAAATGGTGTTTCAGATGTGTGGAACCATTTGGGATAGTTCAAGGATGATATTTGGAGTGTGTTTGAGGTTTTATCTGGTTTGGAAAGTGACTGAATCAAGACATGGCTTGAAAAATGCACAAAAGTCCTATTTTGAGGTTTTGAGAGGTGACTTTGTGACTTTGGTGTTACAGGTCACTTGTGAGAGTTTGGACAGCTTAGATATGACATTTTGGATGTGTTTGGATCATGAGCTGTGAAGGAAATGCTCTCTAACTCAAAAACTCAGAGTTACCTTGCTAAAGAAGGTATTTTTGCCTAGAGAAAGAGATTTTGAGGAAAGCAAGTGTTGTAGTGCTTTGGTGTACTCAAACTGAACACAATTGAGCTCTATTTATAGTAGAGCAAGTTTGTTTTGGCTGCAATAGTGAATGGCAACTGCAGCAGAGGTTTGGCCAATGTTGAGCAATGAGAATCCAAGTCTCCTCTAGCCATTGACTAGAGGTTAGGGCACAGGCTGCTGGTTCCCTTGGTCTTGGATAAGTCTTGACTGAATTTAGTTGGGAATGGCTCAGTTCATGCCACCTTGGTGCATCCATTAAATTCTCCAATCAAAAATTGGAGTCTTGTCCCTCTTTTAGGCATTTCTAGGATTGGCTTGCTACTTTTGGTTCCAAAGACTTGGGAGGCTTGGGATCAGAGTTGGTTCCTCCTTGGTCCCCCCTTGAGGTGTTCAGATGAATAGAGTTGCTTGCCCTTTGCAAAATTTGAGCAAATCGAGCAAAACTCCCAAATCTGCCTTGCCATGACAGTTTGCAGTAAGGCATATTGGCATTGTCATATCTCATGGCTCAAGTGGATTTTGATGGAGTTCTTGGCCATTTTGGAAATCCCTCATATGATACAACAACTGTTTGATCATAGTTGGTTTTGATACTTTTTGGATTCAAGTGAAAAATGCCCCTACATTTGGAAAAAAGTGAAGGCATATTCTGACTTAGTGAAAATTTCACTAAGTGTTGCAAAAAAATAACATTTTCACTTTTTGTGATTTTGATCATTCCATAACTTAAAATCCATGAGGAATTGGAATGAGTTGTGTTTGAAGCTTTTGTAGAGGGCCATGAGAGCTATAAATCCAGCTTTAAATGGGGAAAAATGGCCTTGTGGTTTAGGAGTTATGATCCTCCAAAGTTGGTACCCTTGCCACTTCGTTCCATAACTTAGAAAATTTCTAAGTTTTTATGGTTACCCCTTTTACAAGTTATCAACCTTTTCTTGATTTTTCTTGATGAATGATGATTCCAATCATACATTAACATCATTTTAGGGTCAAAGAACCATAATTGTGAAAAATCTCAAAAAGTCAAAGTTGACTTTTGTGCACAGTTGACTTTTTGTTAGATGAATTCCAAACTGTGCGATCCTCTATGAAATCAAGTCCTTGACCTAAATCAAACTTGATGGATTGATTTCATAGGTGTCATAGGGTGTATTGGATCATATCCCAAGGTTTGGGAGCATGCCTGGGTCAAAAGTCAAAGGCACGGTTGACTTTTTCCCACGAAACCTTAACTGTGGTTCTGATGAACTAGAAACTTGTTGCTCAAGCTTCTTGGATCAATCAATTGTTGCAAATGGATCAATGTAGTGTATTGGAGATCCTCAAATCTTCTCTTGAGGTCTTGGCTCATGATTTGTCCCAAAAGTCAACTTAGGGGTGAATTAGGTCAAGAAACCCTAATTCCTGGTTTTTGATGAATGCATCCCCTGAGGCCAAATTGACTTGATGATTGGGTCCATGAGGTTCCATGGAGTATTTTAAGTTATGCTTTGAAGCATTGGCTCATGCCCAGAGGAAAATTTCCATCTGGCAGCCCTGGTAGACCAAAACCCTAATTTGGTGACACAGGCGATCTTGAGGCTTAATCCACCTGGAAGGCTGCAGCCTTGTGCTTAATCCTTGAGGCGGGAGCCCTTTTGATCCATTGTATGTTGGAGAGGTTAGAAAAGTTGAAGATCATGTCATTCCTTGATTGATCTTTTGTCTAAGAGCTCTGAGAGGGCTTGAAACCCTAATTTTGATTGTAGGGAATGCTCACCCATCTTTGGGGAGATTAATGAGGCATAATGATACACCCATATTGTGATGATGATTTGCACAATGATGGGAAATCTTAGTGGTCAAAATTCGGGGTATGACAGAGGGGGTGCTACTTTCTGATTTCTTATTTATCCCGTGAAGCTGAAAGGGAAAGGGAAGGTATCTAAAACTAACCTTGCACGCGAATGTTTAACTGAACAAACGTTTAAAGAGATTCGGGGAGTCGGGGTCAGGTTATATAATGGGTAGTTGTCAATTACCCATCCTATATGTGGTTATCCACAGGATATTAGCTTTAGGTTTCGATTTGTAATTGATAGTGTTTATCCGTTAATGGGTTGGGAAAGTTTCTTGGGAAGTATGAGTGAGTGAGATTGAGTTCTGTTGATGTTTTTGGTAAGGTACTGGACCCAAGGATCGATTGGTATGAAGGTATTGGACCTAGAGTTTTTTTTATAAGTATGGTTGCTAAGATTTCGCAATCTTATGCCTATGTATTCCCGTTTAAACGAAATAGGTAAATTAGAGCAATCGTAGTTCCTCCTATTCTAAGGGAGGAAAAGATGTTTTGGTGTCTTGTTCAAAACCCAAGACAGAGGCTAAAAGGTTTATTTGTGTCTTGTTCAAAGCCCAAGATTGAAGCCTAAAGGTTTGACTGAGAGAGGACTTGTCATCTCTAAAGAGGTATTGTTGATTTTTGTGTGCCTTGATCAAAGCCCAAGGTTGAAGCTAAGAGGTTGATTGACTCCAATTGGGAAATCCTTACCCACAACCTAAGAGGAGGCTGGATAAGACCAACTCAACAAGAGAGGGTATATATTGGTGTCTTGTACAAAGCCCAAGATTGAGGCAAAAAAGAGACTGACTCTTTGGGGATATCATTATACAAAGCCTAAGAAGAAGCTGAAGGAGACTTTTCCGGGGAAAATGTTCTATCTGTCTTGTACAAATCCCAAGATTGAGGCTAAAAGGATTTTGACTCTGTCGGGGAGGTTTGTATCTTGTACAAAGCCCAAGATGGAAGCTGAAAAGAAGACTGACTCTGCGGGAAAGAAACCTTTATTTGTCTTGTACAAAGCCCAAGATTGAGGCTGAAAGAGACTTTACTGACTCGGCAGAGGATATTTTAAGTATCTCGTACAAAGCCCAAGATAGAGGCTGAAACGATTTTGATTCTGCTTGGGAAATTATTTGTCCCGAGCTTAAGAGAAGAATATGAAATTTTATATCTCGTACAAAGCCCGAGATAGAGGCTAAAAAGGATTTGACTCAACAAGAGAGTATTTTTATCTATCTCGTACAAAGCCCAAGATGGAGGCTAAAAGGGTTGACTCAACAAGAGAGTCCGGAACGTGATTGACTCAACAAGAGAGTCGGACAAGAGGTTGACCCAACAAGAGAGTCTGAAAAGGTGATTGACTCAACAAGAGAGTCTGAAAAATGGATGACTCAACAAGAGAGTCTGAAAAGGTGATTGACTCAACAAGAGAGTCTGAAAATGTTAGCTTCGCTGGGGAGAATCATTTGTACTAAGCCCATGAAGAGGCTAACTATGCAGAGGAAAGATCATTATACAAAGCCTAAGAGGAGGTTATCTTCTATCGGGAATTATTGAGATCCCGAGGCAGATCCAAGTGGGGAATCAACTCTTGCTGAGGATTACAGAAGAGTTGAGGTATCAGATGCCTTGAGGTTCTGATTTGAGATAGTGTTAGACTAACCCTGGCTGGGAGATTTTAGGAGAGAGACGGGGTTTTAGAACCCACAAGTTTTAGCTCTGCTGGATATTAATCCAGAATCCGGGGTTTCTTCCTATGTTTGGAGGGAACTTGAGAATGTCTTTGAGACTCAAGAGGGGATTTAGACTGTCCAAGTCTATTGGTGTGGAAGAGTTTTATCTTTTGTATGATGCCCAAGAGGAGGCCGACTCTTTTAAGGAATGAGTATCAACCCTAAAATTAGTCTGAGGTTTTGACTCTTTTTTAGAAAGACAGCTCTAACGAAGGATGACTAAGTTCTGTCCTATACCTTTAGAAGGTCTTCAGGGTCCTTGTATTAAGCCCAAGAGAAGGCATGAGAACTTCTAAGAAGTCGAAGGGTCCTTGTACAAAGCCCAAGAGGAGGCGGGGATGCTTTTTGGAAGCCTGTGGGTCCCAAACCAAGAAAAGTTCAAGAAATGCTATTCACCGAGAATAAATCATTTAGTGAAAATTCTGAGGTTTGAAGAAACTTAAGAGATGCTATTCACCAAGAATAGATCAACTCCGAGGAGTATAATTTCTTTGACAATTTCTAGGGGTGACAGTCTGAGAAAAGGTTCACGAGGAATACTGCCTTTCTCTTTGTTCCATATTGTTTAAGCCCAAGAGAAGGCAAAATTGTATTTGGAAATCCTATGGAGATCAAGTTTTGACTGTATTTAAAGAGTGGCCAACATGGGTTTACCTAGTTCTAGACCTAGTTGTCGGGGAAAACTCTAAATAACTATACTAGTATATATACGGTTGATATATGACAAGTATTTAAAAAGTTTATGAAAGAAGACTAACCATGCACAGCTTCCCACAATACAGTTATATATATATTTGACATGTATTTAAAAGAATGAAATAAGACTCACAGTGTGCAGCTTCCCACAATACAGATATATATATATATATTAAAGCAGGTAAATGAAAGCGGATAAAAACTTATAGGTGACCAAGCTTCCAAGCTGTATTGTTAGTTGTTCAAAGAAATTAAAGAAAGTTTTGATAACAACTGTATATTTGAACCTAAATAAAAAGGGAAGTTGTTTTGAAAAGATCGTTGGAGCTTATACTCAAGGAGAGGACCAAGAGGTTTTCTGTACAAAGGTATAGGTCTTACAACTCAAGGAGAAGCCCATAGAGTTTGAAAATGAATAAAGATGGGTCTTATAGCTCAAGGAGAAGCCCAGATGATTTTGTTAAAAAGGCGACGACCGCACCGTTGTTTTGAAAATGTACAGAGGGACTTATACAATAAGTGATGCCCACACTATTTATGTACAAAGGATTGGGTCTAACACTCTATTAGAGGCCCAAGGAGTTTTGAAAAAAGAGATGGGACTTATAACACGAGGGGAGGCCTTGGTTATTTGATTTTTGAATTGGCGATCGCGCCGAGGTTTTTTAAAATGTGTTGGGACTTATACAATACCTGAGGCCCAAATTATTTTGGTTTTCAAAACGGCTTGGGTCTTACAGTCTATTAGTGGCCCATGAGTGTTTGGAAAAGATTAATGAGGGTGGAATTAATCAAAACCCTAATTTGGTTAAAAACAGAATTAATTTTGCTTAAAAATTAACAAAAATTAATGAAAACATGTAAAAAATAAGTGGTGATCTTGGATCAATGTTTCTAAAATCATGTTATTGTCCACAAAATGATTGAAAACCATTTAAGTTTGGAAAATCAAGAGGGAAAAAATATTTTAAATGTTAAAAACAAATAAAGTTTAATTCTTTGCAAAAATATCAAGTATATGAAATAAATAATATTTTTTGGGAAATTTTTGTAAAATAAAATATTTTAACATTTTTGTGAATTATTAAAAAAAGAATCAACTAAAAATCATTAAAATTCAGAGAGAAATTAATTTTTGAATCAATTAAATAAAATCACAAAATTCAAATATTTGAATGTTTGAAAAAGGGCGCCAAGAACACACCAAGAACACGCGCATGTTCAGATTTGCCCAGATTTGCATTTTCTCATCAATCTCACTGAATACTTGATGAAGTCACACAATCCACATATCAATCTGCTCGTTTTCAACTCACGATCATGTTTATGGTCTTTAATTTCATTTATTTTAAGCATGGAATAAGAAATCAAAGAGAAACCTCAAGAACCCTAATTTCTGCATGAAGGCTCAGAAATTTCATACACAATTCATACAAAGCAATTAATTGAGGGGAAACACTCTATACATGATTATGAACATATGGCAAAATTATTGTGCGAGGAAATATGCATGAATCATGAGATGACCAAGTTGAGGCTTACCTCTTACAGCTGGTGATCGAGTTCTAGGTTGGAGGTGTTACAGCTTGGTTCCAATGATGTGGACAACTTCCCTAGGTGCTATGAAGTGTGTCTGAATGCTTGAAGTGGATTGAATTGAGCTGGAACTTAATTTGGCACCTCAACTGCAAATCTGTCAAAAGCTTGTGCAGATGCCTGGTGATTTTGTGAATTTGGTTTTCCAGATGTTATGTGAGAGTTTGGATCACTTCTATATGTTATATGTGAGGTGTGTGTGTGATTGGTTTAATTGGAATTGCTCAAAAAACTCAAAACCCGATAGTGACTTGAGTTAGAAGGCAAATTTGGAGTGAAAGAGGTGATTTTGAGAAAGGCAAGTGTTATAGGCCTTTGGTGTACTCAAACTGATCAGAAATGAGGTCTATTTATAGTGTATCAAGTTTGTTTTGCAAGGAATAGGGAATGGTAACTGCAGCAGGCCTTTGGCCAATGTGGATCAAATGGAATCTCAAGTCTCCTCTAGCCATTGACTTGAGATTAGAGCACATGCCTATGGTTCTTTGATTCAAGGATAACGCTTGACTGAGGTGTTCATATTTGCCCTGATACATGCCACCTCTAAGCATCCATTGAATGCCTCAAAACAAAATTGGAGTCTTGAGGCATCTTTAGCTTTTAGGGGTGCCAAACCTATATGTAGTTCTGAAGACTTGCGAGGCTTACGGATCAGTGTTTGTCCCTTGGTTATTCCCCCTTGATGTGTGCAGATGGATAAGCATGCTTGAAATTACACAATTTGAGCAATTCGAGCACTAATGCACAAATCTGCCTTGCCAAGACAGTTTGTAGCAAGGCATGTTGCAGCTGTCATAACTCCTAGCTCAGATGGAGTTTGATGGAGTTTTTGGGCATTTTGGAAAGCCCTCATATGACACAACAAATGTGTGATCATAGTTTGACTTGAAACTTTTTGGATCCAAGTAAAAAATGCCCCTACATTTTGAAAAAAACAAGATAGATTCTGACTTAGTGAAAATTTCACTAAGTGTTGAAAAAGTGACATTACATGTTTTCAGCCATTTTGATCACTCCATAACTAAAAATCCATGAGGAATTGGAATGAGATGTAGTCGACACTTTTAAAGTATGCCATGAGAGCTACAAATCCATCTTTGGATCATCCAAAATGGTTGCTTGGATCTCAAGTTATGATCCTTGGAAGTTGGTACCCCAACCACTTTATTCCATAACTTTGAAAAATTCAAAGTTTTTTATGGTTACCCCTTTCACAAGTTAACTCATTTTCTTTGGTTTTTATTGATGAATGATGATTCAAATCACATATTAACATTGTATTAGGGTTAAGGATCCTTGTTTGACCAAAAAATCCAAAAGTTAAACTTTGACTTTTTGTACAGTTGACTTTTTCCAGCATATGAAATTTAAATTGTGCGATCCTCTATGAAATCAAGTCCTTGACCTAAATCAAGCTTAATGGTTGGATTCCATAGGTGTTATAGGGTTTATTGAATCATGTCCCAGGGTTTGGGAGCATGTCCTGGTCAAAAGTCAAAGGTACAGTTGACTTTTCCCTCGAAACCCTAATTGTGGTCCAGATGAAAATGAAACTTGTGAGCCAAGCTTTTTTGGATCAATCCGTTGTTGCAAATGGATCAATGTAGTGTATTGGAGACCCTCAAATCATGTCTTGAGGTCTTGTTTTGTCCCAAAAGTCAACTTAGGGGTGAATTAGGTCAAGAAACCCTAATTCCTGATTTTTGGTAAATGCATCCCCTGAGGTTAAATTGACTTGATGATTGGGCCCATGAGGTCCCTTGGAGTATCATAGGTTGTGTTTTGAAGCATTGGCTCATGCCCAGATGAAAATTTCCATCTGGAGGCCCTGGTCGACCAAAACCCTAATTTGGTGACACTGTCGATCTTGAGGCTTAATCCACTTGGAATGTAGCAACTTTGTGCTTGGTTCTTGATGTGGGAGTCCTCTTGATCCTTTATGGGTGTTGGAGAGGTTAGACAAGCTGAAGATCATGTTAATTCTTGATTGATCCTTTGTCTAAGTGCTTAGAGAGGGCTCAAAACCCTAATTCTTGGTTGTGTTGAATGCTCACCCCTCTTTGAGGAGATTAGTGAGACATGATGGTTCATCCATATTGTAAAGATGATTTTCCTAATGATGGGAAATCTTAGTGGTCAAAATTTGGGGTATAACAGATGCCCCTATTTAATCTTCTTGGACCCGAAGGTGTGAATGGCGAAGGTATTCGGGCATTCGGGGTGCAAGATGATTAAATATCGGAATACCCGAAATTTTGATGGTGGTTATGAATGGCAGTTTTCTCATCCATCTTCTTTTGCTAAGCAATGATGCTTAGAAAAGGTAAACTTCCCCTTGATCCTGGTCTTCAGCCAAGGAACTGGTCTCAGTTTTCCTTTGAAATAAACTTCCCCTCGATCCTGGTTTCCTACCAAGGAACTGGTCTTAGTTTCTGGAATAAATGTCCCCTTGATCCTGGTTTCCTACCAAGGAACTGGTCTTAGTTTCTGAAATAAACTTCCCCTCGATCCTGGTTTCCTACCAAGGAACTGGTCTCAGTTTTCCTTTGAAATAAATTTCCCCTCGATCCTGGTTTCCTACCAAGGAACTGGTCTTAGTTTGTTTTATCAATAAACTTTCTTGACAAGGGACGCTATTCGTAGCGGTTTTCCTCAAACTTCTCGCCGAATTTTCCTGGGGGAGATACCATTTAATGGGAAAATCTTTTGATGTCAGACTTGCTGGGGAACCCATTCGTCTGAGTTGTAGAGGTGCACAAACTTCTCTGTTTTGGAGACGCCATTTGTCGACTCTACTGGGGAAAACGAGTCTCTTGAGAGACTGCTTTCTGTTTGGGGATATTACATCATACTTTTCTTCGAGATCTTCTCGGAGAAATGCCATGTGATGTAATCCAACTTTGAGGTGCTGATGACTTCATTAACATTGACTCTCTTGGAGAGAAAAATCAATGTGTTGCTGAGAGCCTTTGGTTGTGTGGCTTTCTCTGGGGAATTTTCCTAAATCCGAGAAAGCGAAGATATCATCTTCAATGGGAAGAGTGACATTTATCGAAAGTTTTCTTGTCTTTCAGAGGTTCAAGTTATCAAAGTGGTCAAGGGGCGTCTCCATTCCAGAAATAAACTAGAGGAGAGATCGTTCAGATGATTTGCTTCCTGATGCGAAAAGGACTGACAACTCGATTGATAAGAGGACTTTTATCACTAGGGGACAAGACCGACTAGAGTGATAGTGATGTAATATGAATATGAATGTAAATCAATAATGCATGATGTATGTATGTTTATGCTGACAAAACTGACGCGACATACAGACTAATAGACGAACACGACTGGATACACGGCGACTGCAGGGGATGAAAAGTATCATCTGGTCCAAAAATAGTAATTTCGCCTTGCTTAGGAGAGATAGTCTCCGTGGGGAACAACTGCTGGTCGGGCTTAAGAGATAAGAACTCTGCCGGGGATCTCACATGGAATATTCGCATCTGACATAACTGATCCTTCATTTTGGTGTACTGGTTTAGAAGGAGTACTTTGATTCTGCACTTTGAGGTTCAAACAGCTTTGGAGAAGCAATCGATGTTCTTTTGATGTTCAAGAGTCAAAAGAATTGCCATCTTTATTTTAAAGCAGAAAAAATTTGACAAGTAAATTCATTTTTTATGTTTTATTTCAAGAATCGTTGATCATGTTAAAATGTTATTTTGTAAAGCTAAAACAAATAGGAATTACAAACAAAAGCACTATGGCTCAAATTTTATTGATAGGATGGAAATCAGCTAAACACGTGATTCCATGGAGTATTTACAAAGTTTAGAAAATGGTAATTTAAGGGAAAAGGGCTACATTGAAACATGACGACCATTATCCTTCTACCAACTTTGAATTCTGGGCATCCTGAGCTTCTGTCGAAGTTGACCTTGCCTGGAATTTTCTTATGGATGGCGCGACTGTTGAGGATTTAACCTTGTCGGACGTAGTTACTTGCCATGAATCCCTAATTTTTGCCTGGATTGTACTTTGAGATTTCCAATCCATCGGGATGATTTTTTTGCTTATGTCTCTAATTTTTGCCTGGACCACCCTTTCGGGTTTTCAATCCACCGAAACGTTTTTTTTAGTTTAGGCGAAGTATTTCTTGACTACGTCAACATTCGTGGGGTAGGCAAATTCTTCTCCATCCATGGTTGCAAGTCTCAAGGCGCCGCCTGAGAAAGCTTTCTTGACCACATAGGGGCCGTCATAATTCGGAGTCCATTTACCCCGAGAGTCAGTGAGAAATGATTGTATCTTCTTGAGCACAAGGTCTCTTTTCCTGAAGACCCGAGGTCAGACCTTTTTGTCCAACGCCTTTTTCATTCTCTGTTGATACAACTAAACATGGCATAGAGCCGTGATTCGCTTTTCTTCGATCAGATTCAGTTCGTCGTGCCGACTTTGACACCATTCAGCTTCTGTTAGCTTAGCTTCCATCAATACCCGGATTGATGGGATCTCTACTTCGATGGGGAGCACTGCTTCCATGCTATATACTAGAGAGAAAGGGGTTGCCCCTGTTGAAGTGCGGACAGATGTGCGATAACCGTGAAGAGCAAAGGGTAGCATCTCGTGCCAGTCTTTGTAGGTTACAACCATCTTCTGAACAATCCTCTTAATGTTCTTATTAGCCGCTTCTACCTCTTTGTTCATCTTAGGCCGGTAGGGAGATGAGTTATGGTGTTCGATCTGGAATTCAGCGCACAACTCTTTCATCATCTTATTATTTAAGTTAGATCCATTGTCAGTAATGGTCTGGCTAGGAACACCATAACGGCATATGAGATTGTATTTGATAAATTGGAGCACCACTTGTCGGGTTACATTGGCGTACGATGCTGCTTCGACCCACTTGATGAAGTACTCAATGGCTACCAGGATGAACCTATTTCCGTTCGAAGCCTTGGGTTCAATCATGCCAATCATGTCGATTCCCCATATGGAAAAAGGCCATGGGAAAGAGAGAACTTTGAGATGCGTTGGCGGTACATGGATTTTGTCGGACTATATCTGACACTTGTGACACTTTCTCATGTACTTGTAGCAATCGGATTCCATGGTCAACCAGTAGTACCCTGCTCTCAGAATTTTTCTCGCCATTGTGTGTCCATTGGCATGAGTGCCAAAGGACCTTTCGTGAATTTCTTTTATCAGCGCATTTGCTTCTGGTCTGTCTACGCATCGGAGCAAGACCATGTCAAAGTTTCTCTTATAGAGTGTGCCACCGCTCAGGAAGAAACTGCCTGCTAGCCTTCTGAGGGTTTTTCTGTCTTTACTTAGTGCCCCAAGTGGGTGCTCTTGCTTCTGAAGGAAGCATTTGATATCATGATACCAAGATTTGTCGTCTATGACTGCTTCAATCGTGAAGATATAAGTGGGCCTCTCAAGGCGCATTATGTCAATTTTAGGTGGGTCGTTCCATTGACCTACACTAATTATGGAAGAGAGAGTGGCTAATGCATCAGCCATGTGATTCTCCTCACGAGGGATGTGATGAAACTCAACTCTGTTGAAGAAGGGTAACAACCTTCTCGTGTAATCTTTGTAAGGAATCAGCCATGATTAGTATGTGTTCTAATCTCCTTTGATCTGATTGATAACCAGGGTTGAGTCGCCATATACATTCAAGTTCTTAATCCTTAAGTCGATCGCCTCTTCGAGACCCATGATACAAGCTTCGTATTCGGCCTCGTTGTTTGTACACTTGAATGTCAGCCTGGCAGTGAAAGGAATATGGGTACCCTGAGGTGTTATGATGATTGCCCCAATTCCGTTTCCTTAATGATTTACAGCTCTGTCAAAGATTAGTCCCCATTGGGAACCTGGTTCTGGCCCTTCACTAGGTAGCGGTTCATCGCAATAATTCATTTTCAAGTACATGACATCTCCGTCTGGGAAGTCGTACCCGACTGATTCCTGATCGTCAATCGGTTGATGAGCCAAATGATCGGCTAAAACACTTCCCTTAACGGCTTTCTGAGTGTGGTACTCGATGTCGTATTCTAGTAACAAGATCTGCCAACGGGAAATCCTTCCCGTGAGAGCAGGCTTTTCAAAGACATACTTGATTGGATCCATTTTGGGGATTAACCAAGTAGTGTGATGAATCATATACTGGTGAAGACGTTTGGCTTCCCAAACCAGAGCACGGCAAGTTTCTCAAGCATAGTATACCGAGTCTCGCAGTCGGTAATTTTCTTGCTCAGATAGTAGATGGCAGACTCTTTCCTTTTTGTTTCATCCTGTTGACCAAGTAGACAGCCCATTGAGTCTTCCAAGACTGTTAGGCAGATGATCAGTGGTCTTCCTTCCATCGGAAGTGATAGAATCAGTGGATTCAAGAGGTATTCCTTGATAATGTCGAAGGCAGTTTGGCAGTCTTCTATCCAAACGCAGTCCTGATTCTTTTTGAGTAATTTGAAGATCGACACAAATGTCGCGGTCATGAGGAATATAAATCTGGAAATGTAGTTCAAACGTCACAGGAAACCCCTGACTTGTTTTTCAGCCTTTGGAGAAGGCATTTCTTAAATAGCCTTGACCTTGTCAGGATCAACCTCAATTCCTTTCTGGCTGACGATGAACCCTAAAATTTTCCCTGAATGGACACCGAATGTGCACTTATTGGGATTCAAGCGGAGTTTGTACTTTCTCAACCGCTCGAATAGCTTTGACAGGTGGGTCACATGCTCCTCTTCTGTCTTAGATTTGGCAATCATGTCATCGACGTATACCTCTATTTCTTTGTGTATCATGTCATGAAAGAGAGTAGTCATGGCCCTTTGATAGGTTGCCCCGGCGTTTTTCAAACTGAACGACATTACCTTGTAACAAAAAGTACCCCATGGGGTGATGAATGAAGTTTTCTCCATGTCTTTCAGCGCCATTTTTATCTGATTATAGCCCAAGGTTCCATCCATGAAGGAGAACACCTTGAACGTTGCTGTACTGTCTACCAGCATGTCAATGTGCGGTAAGGGAAAGTCGTCCTTTGGACTTGCTTTGTTTAGATCTCTGTAATTCACACACATTCTGACCTTTCCGTCCTTTTTTGGAACTGGTACTATGTTGGCTAGCCATTGAGGATATTCTGACTTGGTGAGGAAACCCGCGTCAATCTATTTTTGTACTTCCTCTTTGATTTTGATGGCCATGTCTGGGTGAGTCCGTCTCAACCTCTGTTTTACTGGCGGACATTCTGATCTTAACGGTAGATGATGTTCCATGATGCTGGTATCCAACCCTGGCATATTCTGATAGGACCAAGCGAATACATCAGGAAATTTTTTGAGAAGCTTTATCAAACCTTCTTTGATAGTCGGACTAAGTAGTGCCGCAATCTTTACTTCTTTTCTCTCTTCTTCTGAACCCAAGTTGACCGTTTCCAACGGCTCTTTGTGAGGTTCAATGGACCTTTCCTCTTGTGTGAGTAATCGGGAGATCTCTTCTAGAATTTCTTCGCCATTTTCTTCTTCAGCCTCAAATACCGGGAATTCAAAGTTGGGAGAAGGCATTGGACCATATGTTTCAATGGGGTTTAAAACAAGCAATATGCATGACGTGATGATTTGTTTTTAAAGAGATAGAGAGAATGCAAGAGTGTGTGCAGTCTATTTTTTGATAACTGCTTGTTTTTATTATTTTAGTTGTTTTTTAGGATTACCATTTTTTGAAAAAACGAAAAGAGAAAACAGCAATAAATGCGGAAATTACAGAACAATATTATCCTATTCATGATCTTGTCGAATCTGGAAATTACAGCCCTATAAAACAAAACTCTGTCGCTTTGGGCGAAGCGAAGAGGTACATTTACAGAAAGTGAGCCCTATCAAAACATCTGTTTCACCTGGGCAGGGTGAAAGGTTAAACTAAAGACGGAAATTACTTAGACTTATGAACGACTTTCGGAACGTCAACAACAACCCATTGGGGACGAACTCCTCGGTGAATCACAAAGTCTGGCACCTTCTTTCTTGACTTGTCTTCAGAAATGACGTTGATTTCTGGTGGAGCAGGATCATTACAATCTGTTTCCCAGGCAGAGTTGTCGTAGACGAACTCTTCTGTTGTATCTTGCATAGTATTTGTACTCTCAGGTGAATATCTCCATCCAGTTGGCTGGATGTCTTCGAGCCTGATACTAGAGCTTTCGGGAGTGGTGTACTTGACCAAATAGTTGTATTTGCCACTCGGTTGTCCTAAGGTGTCCCACACTTCTTTGGAACTGGAGGAGTCATCCCTTTCAATGACGTTGACCTCAGGAAAAGCATAGTTGATGAATTCTAGTCCTGCAAACTTTGCAAATTCATCGTCGTGCTGGATATTTTCCGAATGCCCATAGTGTTGATCCCATGGCATGGTGGGAACACATGTATTGTTTTCTATGATGCTTAGTTGGTAAGCATCGTCGGGCTGACTCTTTTGCCCCAAGTCTCCTGGGTACGACAGCCAGATATGCAGGCCATCCATTGGGCCATAATATTCGTGGTCAAAGTTGTCTTTCATCAGAGTGTCCTCCTCTAATGAGTTTGGTGGAGCACGACATCCTTCCGAATCACAATCTCTATATATCGTCTTGACATCTGACCTTGGTTTAAATCTCGGACTCTGTGCGGGATAGCAAAATGGCGTAGGCACCTCTTCCTGAGACATATAACCGTCCTTGTTAAGATAGGATTTCCACTCTTCATTTGTATCGGAGGGATCACCCTCGTTGATGGTGTGTACTTCTTGAGACACTGGGTGAAGGAAGCCTCCACTATGGAAGAAATCCTGAATGGGACGAAGGCTTTCATCGTTAATAGCAGTCTGGGTACAGGTTAAGGAAAAACCAAGACCCCTCTTTGTTTTGTTATCAGTAGGAATGACAAGTTGTCCCCATCCTTTGGCATTGTTACTTTTGATCACTTCGAGAGCATCTTTGTACGAGGAAATCGAGGTTCCTTTTTCTGATTTGTCATTGCTCACCGAAAGTGCTTGGAATTGGGTTCTAACAACCTCTTCTGGTTCTACACAAGTGGACAACGATAAGTTACTCACAATCAAGGCTGGCTCTCCGCAGACTATGACTAGTTGGTCGTTTCTAATGAACTCCAGCTTCTGGTGCAGTGTCGAAGTGACTGCCCCAACCTGGATGTCCATGACTTGGAAAGTGTGAGGACAGATAGTTATGGGAAGGTCGACTTCGCCGATAACTGTTTTCCGGGATCCGTCAAATGCTTTGACGATGACCTCACCGGCTCTCATTGGAGATCATTTAAATGATAGTCGCATTAGAGTAAATTTCGACATAACATTGAGAGCCGATCAGGTGTCTACCAGTATGCTGGCTAAAGCATCGTCCTGGCAGTTGACTGTAATGTTGAGCGCCATGTTGTAACTTTTTCCTTCTTCTGGCAGTTCCTCATCACTAAGCCCCAATTTTTTGCAGGAAGTGATGTTGGAGATGATGCTGTCGAATTGCCTTATTGTTACATCTTGTACCACAAAGGCTTGCTCTAAGAATTTCTGTAGAGCTTCCCTGTGAGCTTCGGAACTGAGTTAAAGAGATAACACAAAGATTTTTGAAGGAGTTTGCAACAGTTAATCAACAATGTTGTATTCACTCTTCTGGATGAGCTTCAGCATCCCATCGTTGTTCTTTGAAAGGTCGGGATCATTGGACTGACCGACTGGTTGATCGGGAACTTCTGTTTGAGGTTCCTTTTCTCTGGTAGGTTCTCCAACTCCTCAGTTGAAGATTGATGTCTGCAATATTCACGACGGAGGGTAATGGTGTTTCCTTTCCATTCTCAATTATTGTTGCACCGTATTTGTAAGGGATAGCTTTATCAGACTTGTACGATACTAGTCCCGGCAGATAGATAACTACAGGAGCCTTTTGATTTCTCTGACCATCATAACCGGCCTTAATTGGTTCGATATTGAGAACCTTTTCACTATGAAGAGGGACTCTTGATTCATGGATTAAAGGGATTATGGCGCACACATCTTTGGCCACTTCTCGCTTAGGGATTAAGACAACATCTCTGCTTTGATCAGGATGATAGTTTGACATTGAACCAGAATTTGACCCTGGTTGAATTTCTTTATGGTCCAACTGACTTTGAAGTGTTGCCCGCACAAGGTAGCATCCTTGATTATTCTCCGAGCAGACTCTACATCGCTCGTAGTTGTGTGGTGGCACCCGGCCACGTCCGCTTTGAATGCAATGTAACCTTATTAGGTCTGTTTGCATGGATCGAACGTCTTGATTTTGATGCCTAGTAGGGTTCCTATCGATCATATTGACTTGTTGTGTGTCTTCATCTAGATAGATCGGAAGCCACCATGGTTTAACAAGTGTTGTAGTGTTCTTTGAACGAGTGCACATCCATGGTTACTCTCACGGCATACTCAGCAGTTTTGATAATCATGCGAAGTCAGAAAACCCAGCTGAATTTGCTTAACGTGTAACTCTACCAAGCTGGTATTCATCAAGCGAATATCAAAGATTTGAATCATATTAACTTGATACTAACTTTTATCGCAGTAATCCTGAATCCATCCAAGATCCATCCGACGCTGGAGGGCCTCTTGTACAAAAGAGCATCCCTGATTGTTTATCGAGCAAATAAGACAGGAATCATAATCGTGTCGTGGGAGATCATGATGTTGGCTTTGCCTTGAGTGCATTGCCACCAAGTTTACATTCATCGCACGGATGTCGTGGTTTTGAATGATGTTGGAATTTGTATAAGTCATGTTGACTTCACGAATTCGGTGATCCTGGATTCATCCGAGATCCATCTGTTCCTGTAAAGCGGATTGCACCATAGAACATCCTTGATTGTTTTTCGAGCAGATATCACACTGGTGATAGTTATGAGATGGTACATGACCATACCCGCTCTGCCTGCAATGCATTTTGACCAGGTTGGTTCCCAATAAGAGTACGTCATGGATTTGATAGCTGTGTTTAGACTCTTCCTCTATCAAATTGACTGTAGCTTTCTCGTGCTGAGGCAACGGGTTCGTCTGAACATTTGGATTTGTATCCTTGAAGGATAAGACCCCGCTCCTGACAAGCTTCTGTACATCGGATTTGAAGCTGAGACAGTTTTCTATGTTATGCCCTGGTCCTCCCTTATGGTAAGGACAAGTCTGATCCGTTTTGAACCAACAAGGAGGATTCTCCGGTATTGCAAGAGAAGCCCTGGTTTGGACGTGCCCTTTGACCAGTAGTAATGGAAACAGTTCTGCATACAACATCGGTATAGGGTCGAACCCTGGTGGTCGCGTTGTACAGTTGTTGTTGTACTGAGGACGAGCCTGCTGAAGAGGCTGTTGTATCCTTTGCTGATATTGTTGTTGATTCGGTTGGCTTTGAGCAACCTGAGGTTGATACGTTGGAACAGGCGTAGGGTTGATAGCGGGAGTTACAGCAGCTACTGGTTGGTACCGTCGCCTTTGCTTTCCGAGAGAGATATTACCAATATCCTGCTCTTTTTTCTTATGGAAAGTACTACCGTATCTTTTGGTACTGCTTGATGGTCCAACATCTTTAATTAAATGTCCTTCTTGGACAGCTTCCTCAAGACGAACTCCCATGCCCACCATCTCGGTGAAGTCACTGGGCGCACTGGCGACCATTCTGTCGTAGTAAAATGAACTCAAGGTTTTCAAGAAGATCTTTGTCATCTCTTTTTCCTCAAGAGGTGGACAATTATGAGCGGCAATTTCACGCCATCTCTGAGCATATTCCTTAAAGGTTTCCTTATCCTTCTGCGACATGGCTCTAAGTTGATCTCTGTCCGGTGCCATGTCCAGGTTATAGTTATACTGTTGAACAAAGGCAGCACCAAGATCTATGAAAGTGATGATCTTAGTGCAGTTTAAACCCATGTACCATTTGAGTACGGCACCGATTAAACTATCCTGGAAGTAATGGATCAGTAGCTGTTGGTTCTCTGTCTGTGTTGACATTCTCTAAGTGTACATCACCAAAGGACTTTGAAGGCAAGAGTTACCCTTGTATTTTTCAAATTTGGGCACCTTGAATTTGTGCGGAACTTTCACATTGGGGACCAAACAAAGGTCTGCGGCGTCCTTTCCAAATAGTTCCTGAGCGCGAATGGCTTGCAGTTCCTTCTACATCTCGAGGAACTGTTCCTGGAATTCCTTCATTTTATCGTTTATACTTTCATTTCCACCAGAAGGTATCTGTGGAACCTGTCCTTCCGGGACGGTGTGTACCACGGGAGGTGGTATAGTCATTATGACAGTGACTCTTGGTGCTTCCCTCTCCCAAAGTTTGTAACCTTCAGGAGTTGTTGTCATGCCCCTTGCATCTTCGCTTTCCCGAAGTTTGTAACCTTCAGGCCCAGCGGCTCCTGCTGCAGTTTCCGGATCTTCCATGATCGGAGGAATATATCCTACCGGGATATAGTTGGGTGGCATGCCCCAGGGACTATCTTTAGGCATGCTATACCGAGGATCATACTTTTCCACTATGGGCGTCGATGTGATCTCTGAGATCACAGTTCTTTGTTGTTGCATCTGGGCTGTTGCCAGAGATTGCATGTCATTGTGAAGTTTCCTCAGATCTTCTTTCAGAGTGTCAATTTCTTCTCTTAACTCTCTGTTCTCTTCCTCGAGATCATCCATTTTCTTTTGTCGATTGGCCCGAGTATTGTACGAATGAGACAGTTTGACTCTAGAATCGAGACACAAATGTGAGATTGTAGGGAAGAAGAATGCATTATGTGCGAATGATGAATGATATGCAATGATTATATATTAATAATTTTTTGTTATTTAATCAAAAGAAACTTTGACAATTGGATTGCAAATATCATACAATGGGGAAACCCTGTTTTATTGAATTCAAAGATTGCGGAAATGGAAATACAGTAATTTATAAAGTGTTGTAAAAGGAAATGTCTAAAGTTATGGATCCTGAGTCCTCTCTGGGGAGAGCTCAGGTGCTGGTTCTGGTATTTTCCTTTTCTTTGATCGGGGCTCTTGAGCCGTTGTCGAGTTGTCATTCCTTTGCCAAGTGAAAGGGGCGAGCAAATTCCTTTGGTCTTCTTGACTCTCTACAGCATGTTGCTCTAAAATCTCAATTAGAGCATCTTTTTCTTTTAACAATTGTTGTATCTTGTTACACTCCACATTGAGAATACGGTACTTGTTTTTCCAAGACCTCTTCTCCTGTTGAACTTTGTTGAGAGTGACCTGAAGTTTTTCCATATCAGACATAAAATAAAGGACATACTCCTTTAACAGAAGAACTTCTTGATGAGGGTAATGCATCCTCAGCTTGAGGGCTCTAGTTTGTATCCAGTGGAGATAAGGCTCCATAGAGACACAGTTTGGTTTTCCTAGAGACTCTCTTCCTTTCCTGTGAACATGTTTCCAAGCATGCACTATTTCTGTCTTTAGTGCTTTGTCATTTTCCCCTTCCTTGAAGAAAAGACCTTCCAGATGAACATTACGCGGGACATGCCTCATCGGGTATCCTAATTGACGACGAACTAAAACTGGATGATAATTGATTCCTCCTTTAACTCCTATGAGGGGTACATTAGGGAAGTTTCCACAATGGTCAATGATCCTTATTCCATCATAGATTCGATTGTACCAGTCTATGTCAGAGTTGGTAAGAGACATGATTCTCTGCGACCAACGTAAACTGCTCTTATGATCCCAAAAAGCAGCAGACTTGGGTAAATGGGAAGTGAACCATTTGTATAGCAAGGGTACACAGCATATGATCATTCCTCCGTTGTACAAATTCCTTAAGTGTACAAAATTATAAGCATCTGCAAGCAAGGTTGGTACAGGGTTTCCAATCAGAAAAATCTTAATGGCATTGATATCAACGAAGCTATCAATGTTAGGAAACAGAAATAACCTGTAAGTGAGCAAAACAAAGATGCTCTCGAAAGCAGTCACGTTCCCTACACTAGCAAAGTACAGAGCCTTCTTTATCAAGAACTGGGCTGGCAAACCTTGGATTCCAGCCTTAGTGGTCATGTGAGTCCTGACCTCTGACTCGTCCAAATAGATTGCTCTTGCAATGGTCTGATCTTTTGGAACTTCTTCCAGTCTAGAAAAGGAGCTTGGTCAGTAATAGGTAAATCAGTCAGGTGAGAGTACTCCTCCAGTGTTGGTGCTAGCTGATAATCCGGGAATGTGAAACAGTGATAAACCGGATCATAGAACTGGATTAGTGTGGACAGGATTCCTTCAATTACGTGGACCCTTAACAGAGACAGCAGTCCTCCGTACTTAGCTCTGAAAGCATCGGGGTTGGTGATCATCCTTGCCAACCCTGTTAAATCCTATAATTTTGGAACCTTGAAGGTGTACTTGTGAGTCCTCCTTCTACCGAAATCCATAACGCAATATTTCTCTCTGACATTTGCAATCATTGTCTTAGTTTAATTTTAAAAAGAGAGACTAGAAGAGAAAATTTTTCTTTGTTTAAAGTTTTTTAAGATGAAATGAATGCATGAATGCAGCACACAAAAACATAGAAAAAACATGGGGTCAAAGGTTCGGTTCATGAAGTCATGGCTCTACCCATCCTTAAAGGTTATACTGGTGATTTTTTGTACCTGTCCGCAAAATCATTGACCCCTCTTGGGATAACAACAACAGGCTGGTTCACCCAAGCGAGCTGCAGTATCTTAGAGTGATCTCAAATGAGGGTAGTATCGCGTGACAACTATTTTCGATAGCTTCCGCACTATAAAATAATAATAGGGTCTCAGCCTACTAAATCCTCAGTTTCATGGACAACCACAATCGAACAACCTGCTTTCAACAATCGAAGTCTTATAGGCATTGAATCCGCAAAGGTGTCTCCACTGATTCGATGGTCAACCAGGATCTCTTATTTGGGAGTCACTCCTGGTAAGATTACCCGTCTAGTGCCATCACCTATCTTAGGTGTCACTCAAACTTTCCAGATGCGGCATCACCCGCAGTCCCATTAGCAGAAAAATAAACACGGATATCAATTAGGAAAAGCGATATATATATATATATATATATATATATATATATATATATATATATATATTTATTCCTAAAACTAACATCCTAGACCTCTTAAGAGCTAGTCTATAAACTTAACAGATCAACGACGTCCCCAGCAGAGTCGCCATTTTCCTATAGCGAGCGATTTTTGTCGATGATGCGACCACCTTATCGCTGGGTTTTCCTCACCACAATGGTAGGGGGTGCTACTTTCCGATTTCTTATTTATCCCGTGAAGCTGAAAGGGAAAGGGAAGGTATCTAAAACTAACCTTGCATGCGAATGTTTAACTAAACAAACGCTTAAAGAGATTCGGGGAGTCGGGGTCAGGTTATACAATGGGTAGTTGTCAATTACCCATCCTATATGTAGTTATCCACAGGATATTAGCTTTAGGTTTCGCTTTGTAATTGATAGTGTTTATCCGTTAATGGGTTGGGAAAGTTTCTTGGGAAGTATGAGTGAGTGAGATTGAGTTCTGTTGGTGTTTTTGGTAAGGTACTGGACCTAAGGATCGATTGGTATGAAGGTACTGGACCTAGAGTTTTTTTTATTAGTATGCTCGCTAAGATTTCACAATCTTATGCCTACGTATTCCCGTTTAAACGAAACAGGGAAATTAGAGCAAACGTAGTTCCTCCTATTCTAAGGGAGGAAAAAGATGTTTTGGTGTCTTGTTCAAAGCCCAAGACAGAGGCTAAAAGGTTTATTGTGTCTTGTTCAAAGCCCAAGATTGAAGCTAAAAGGTTTGACTGAGAGAGGACTTGTCATCTCTAAAGAGGTATTGTTTATTTTTGTGTTCCTTGATCAAAGCCCTAGGTTGAAGCTAAGAGGTTGATTGACTCCCCTGGGGAAATCCTTACCCACAGCCTAAAAGGAGGCTGGATAAGACCAACTCAATAAGAGAGGGCATATATTGGTGTCTTGTACAAAGCCTAAGATTGAGGCAAAAAAGAGACTGACTCTTTGGGGATATCATTATACAAAGCCTAAGAGGAGGCTGAAGGAGACTTTTCCGGAGAAAATGTTCTATCTGTCTAGTACAAAGCCCAAGATTGAGGCTAAAAGGATTTTGACTCCGTCGGGGAGGTTTGTATGTATCTTGTACAAAGCCCAAGATGGAGGCTAAAAGAGACTTTATTGACTCGGCTGAGGATATTTTAAGTATCTCGTACAAAGCCCAAGATAGAGGCTAAAACGATTTTGACTATGCTTGGAAAATTATTTGTCCCGAGCTTAAGAGAAGGTTATGAAATTTTGTATCCCGTACAAAGCCCGAGATAGAGGCTAAAAAGGGTTTGACTCAACAAGAGAGTATTTTTATCTATCTTGCACAAAGCCCAAGATGGAGGCTAAAAGGGTTGACTCAACAAAAGAGTCCAGAACGTGATTGACTCAACAAGAGAGTCGGACAAGTGGTTGACCCAACAAGAGAGTCTGAAAAGGTGATTGACTCAACAAGAGAGTCTGAAAAATGGATGACTCAACAAGAGAGTCTGAAAAGGTGATTGACTCAACAAGAGAGTCTGAAAATGTTAGCTTCGCTGGGGAGAATCAATTGTATAAAGCCCAAGAGGAGGCTGACTATGCTGAGGAAAGATCGTTATACAAAGCCTAAGAGGCGGCTATCTTCTGCCGGGAATTATTGAGATCCCGAGGCAGGTCCAAGTGGGGAATCAACTCTTGCCGAGGATTACAGAAGAGTTGATGTATCAGATTCCTTGCGGTTTTGATTTGAGATAGTGTTAGACTGACCCTGGCTGGGGGATTTTAGGAGAGAGACGGGGTTTTAGAACCCACAAGTTTTAGCTCTGCTGGAGATTAATCCAGAATCCGGGGTTTCATCCTATGTTTGGAGGGAACTTGAGAATGTCTTTGAGACTCAGGAGGGGATTTAAACTGTCCAAGTCTATTGGTGTGGAAGAGTTTTATCTTTTGTATGATGCCCAAGAGGAGGCCGACTCTTTTAAGGGATGAGTATCAACCCTAAAATTAGTCTGAGGTTTTGACTCTTTTTTAGAAAGATAGCTCTAACGAAGGATGACTAAGTTCTATCCTATACCTTTAGGAGGTCTTCAGGGTCCTTGTATTAAGCCTAAGAGAAGGCATGAGAGCTTCTAAGAGATCATTTAGTGAAAATTCTGAGGTTTGAAGAAACTCAAGAGATGCTATTCACAGAGAATAGATCAACTTCGGGGAGTAGAATTTCTTTGATAATTTCTAGGGGTGACAGTCTGAGAAAAGGTTCACGAGGAATACTGCCTTTCTCTTTGTTCCATATTATTTAAGCCCAAGAGAAGGCAAGACTGTATCTCGAAATCCTATGGGGATCTAGTTTTGACTGTATTTAAAGAGTGACCAACATGGCTTTACCTAGTTCTAGACCTAGTTGCGGGGAAAAACTCTAAATAACTATACTAGTATATATACGGTTGATATATGACAAGTATTTAAAAAGTTTATGAAAGAAGACTAACCATGCGCAGCTTCCCACAGTACATTTATATATATATTTGACATGTATTTAAAAGAATGAAAGAAGACTCACAGTGTGCAGCTTCCCACAATACAGATATATATATATTAAACCAGGTAAATGAAAGCGGATAAAAACTTACAGGTAAGCAAGCTACCATGCTGTATTGTTAGTTGTTCAAAGAAATTAAAGAAAGTTTTGATAACAACTGTATATTTGAACCTAAATCAAAAGGGAAGTTGTTTTGAAAAGATCATTGGGGCTTATACTCAAGGAGAGGCCCAAGAGGTTTTCTGTACAAAGGTATGGGTCTTACAACTCAAGGAGAAGCCGAGAGAGTTTGAAAATGAATAAATATGGGTCTTATAGCTCAAGGAGAAGCCCAGATGATTTTGTTAAAAAGGCGACGATCGCGCCGTTGTTTTGAAAATGTATAGAGGGACTTATACAATAAGTGAGGCCCACATTATTTATGTACAAAGGATTGGGTCTTACACTATTAGAGGTCCAAGAAGTTTTGAAAAAAGAGATGGGACTTATAACATGAGGGTAGGCCCTGGTTATTTGATTTTTGAACTGGCGATCGCGCCGAGGTTTTTGAAAATGTGTTGGGACTTATACAATACCTGAGGCCCAAATTATTTTGGTTTTCAAAAGAGGTCGGGTCTTACACTCTATTAGAGGCCCATGAGTGTTTGGAAAAGATTGATGAGGGTGGAATTAATCAAAACCCTTATTTGGTTAGAAATGGAATTAATTTTGTTTAAAAATTAACAAAAGTTAATGAAAAATGTAAAAAATGAGTGGTGATCTTGGATCAATGTTTCTAAAATCATGTTTTTGTCAATAAAATGATTGAAAACCATTTAAGTTTGGAAAATCAAGAGGGAAAAACTATTTTAAATGTTAAAAACAAATAAAAATTAATTCTTTACAAAAATATCAAGTATATGAAATAAATAATATTTTTTGGGAAATTTTTATAAAATAAAATATTTTAACATTTTTGTGAATTATTAAAAAAAGAATCAACTGAAAATCATTAAAATTCAGAGAGAAATTAATTTTTGAATCAATTAAATAAAATCACAAAATTCAAATATTTGAAAGTTCGAAAAAGGGTGCCAAGAACCCACCAAGAACACGCGCATGTTCTGATTTGCCCAGATTTGCATTTTCTCATCAATCTCACTGAATACTTGATGAAGTCACGCAATCCACATATCAATCTGCTCGTTTTCAACTCACGATTATGTCTATGGTCTTTAATTTCATTTATTTTAATCATGGAATAAGAAATCAAAGAGAAACCTCAAGAACCCTAATTTCTGAATGAAGGCTCAGAAATTTCATACAAGATTCATACAAAGCAATTAATTGAGGGGAAACACTCTATACATGATTATGAACATATGGCAAAATTATTGTGCGAGGAAATATGCATGAATCATGAGATGACCAAGTTGAGGCTTGCCTCTTGCAGCTGGCGATCGAGTTCTAGGTTGGAGGTGTTACATCTTGGTTCCAATGATGTGGACAGCTTCCCTAGGTGTTGTGGAGTGTGTCTGAATGCTTGAAGTGGATTGAATTGAGCTGGAATTTGATTTGGCACCTCAACTGTAAATCTGTCAAAAGCTTGTGCAGATGGCTGGTGATTTTGTGAATTTGGTGTTCCAGATGTTATGTGATAGTTTGGATCACTTCTATATGTTATATGTGAGGTGTGTGTGTGTGATTGGTTTGGTTGGAATTGCTCTCAAACTCAAAACCCGATAGTGACTTGAGTTAGAAGGCAAATTTGGAGAGAAAGAGGTGATTTTGAGAAAGGCAAGTGTTATAGGCTTTTGGTGTACTCAAACTGATCAGAAATGAGGTCTATTTATAGTGTGTCAAGTTTCTTTTGCAAGGAATAGGGAATGGCAACTGCAGCAGGCCTTTGGCCAATGTGGATCAAATGGAATCTCAAGTCTCCTCTAGCCATTGACTTGAGATTAGAGCACATGCTTATGGTTCTTTGATTCAAGGATAAGGCTTGAATGAGGTGTTCATCTTTGCTCTGATACATGCCACCTCTAAGCATCCATTGAATGCCTCAAAACAAAATTGGAGTCTTGAGGCATTTTTAGCTTTTAGGGGTGCCAAACCTATATGTAGTTCGAAAGACTTGGGAGGCTTATAGATGAGTGTTTGTCCCTTGGTTGTTCCCCCTTAAGGTGTGCAGATGGATAAGCATGTTTGAAATTGCACAATTTGAGCAATTCGAGCACTAATGCACAAATCTGCCTTGCCAAGACAGTGTGCAGTAAGGCATGTTGCAGCTGTCATAACTCCTAGATCAGATGGAGTTTGTTGGAGTTCTTGGGCATTTTGGAATGCCCTCATATGATACAACACACGTGTGATCATAGTTTGTCTTGAAACTTTTTGGATCCAAGTGAAAAATTCCCCTACATTTTGAAAAAAAACAAGACAGATTATGACTTAGTGGAAATTTCACTAAGTGTTGGAAAAAGTTAACCTCCAAAACCTCAAATTTTGACTTTTCTGCATTTTTCAAGCCATGTTTTGATCCAATCACTTTCAAAACCAAACAACACTTCAAATGCTCTCCAAATGTCATCCTCAAACTGTCCCAACAAGTTTCCCTCAACTGTAACACCATTTGAGTGAGTTACCATTTTGGTCACTTTTGCCACTTTTGCAAGAAATAGCCAGTTCTTGTTCCTGAGGTTTCCAGCTGGTTTTGATCATCCTAAAAGCTTCTAAGGGATCAATCAAGAGTGTATAAGGCATTAGATTACTTCTGGCACAAGCATTTTGCAAGATAGCACAAGGAGCTTCAAGAGGTAAGTGTATAAAAACTTGAACTCTTCAAAATATGCATTGATTTGATGTCCATTGATCATGAATATGTCATACATATCATATGTGTTGTGTTTAAACCAATTTACCATGCTATTTTTGCTTGTATGAAGAGATAGCATAGAACTTGCAAATTTTGGCCTATTTTGAAACCACTATCAGGCTTTGATCAAGGCACACAAAAATCAACATCCCCTCAGATGAGACCCTGAGTCCACTCCACAGGAGGATATTTTCTCTATACATCACACATCAAAACAGACAACCAAAATATTTTTTCCCAGATAATTGCTGTAAGTGGCACACTTGTTGATTCAAAATCCAAGCTGTAATCCTTCTCTTTATCCTGTCTAAAATTCATCTTTCATCTAACTGCTGTAAGTGGCAAGCCTCTGGATTATTTACATCCATGCCAATGTCCCTCTTTTAGCATGAAAGATTCATTAGAAAAATGGCATTGCTCAATACTGAGTTAAAGTTTCTTCCTTCATGACATCACCCTTATAAAGGAAATTATTGCATTGCTGTATTCCACACATCCCAGTTAAAGTAATTCTTCTTTATAACCAATTTCTCAACACTTGTGATGAATAGGTGAGATATTATCCCTTTAGAGATGACAAATTCTCTCTCAGTCAACTTTTTAGCTTCAATCTTGGGCTTTGAACAAGACACAAATACTCATCTAGCTTCAATCTTGGGCTTTAAACAAGACACCAAACATTTTTCCTCCCATAGAAATAGGAGTAACTACGATTGATCTGATTTCCGAATTATCTTTACAGGAATACGTAGGCATAAGATTACGAAATCTTAGCGAGCACATAAATAAAAAACTTTAGGTCCAGTACCTTCCCAAAAACAACGAAAAACCTAAAAACAACAAAAACATCTTCTCAACACTCCCAAAGGAGAAACTTTCCCAATACATGACAGACAAACACTAGAAAGCAGTTAAATTAACAGAGAAATATGCAATAAAAAAGTCTATGGATAACCATATATACACTGGGTGATTGACAACTTCCCTTTGTATAACCTGACCCCGAATCCCCAATCTCTTAGCATTTGTTAAAAAAAACATTTGTGTGCAAGGTTTGTTTTAGATATCTTCCCTTTCCTTTCCAGCTTCATAGGATAAATAAGAAATCAGAAAGTAGCACACAATTCCAACCATTGCGGTAAGGTGGTCGCGTCATCGACAAAAATCGCACGCTACACCTTGCTTTAATTCAGCAAGGTCAATTTCATTATCGTCGAAAAAGGTGTCAACACTAGTTTCTTGCTCATCTTCGTCGAAATCGACGTAGGCTACCCTTCACTGGGTAGCGGTTCATCGCAATCTTTCATTTTTAAGTACATGACACCTTCGTTTGGGAAGTCAAATCTGACTGATTCCTGATCGTCAATCGGTTGATGAGCCAAATGTTCGGCTAAAATACTTCCTTTGACGGCTTTCTGAGCATGATACTCGATGTCCTATTCTGATAACAACATCTGCCAATGGGCAATCCTTCCCGTGAGAGCAGGTTTTTTAAAAACGTACTTGATCGGATCCATTTCGGAGATTAACCAAGTAGTGTGACAAATCATGTATTGGCAAAGACGTTTGGCTGCCCAAGCCAAAGCGCAACAAGTTTTCTCGAGCATAGTGTATCGATTTTCACAGTCCGTGAATTTCTTAATTAAGTAGTAAATGGCAAACTCTTTTCTTTTTGTTTCGTCTTATTGGCCAAGTACACAACCCATAGAGTCTTCCAAGACTGTTATGTAGATGATCAGTGGTCTTCCTTCCACTGGGGGAGACAGAATAGGTGTATTCAACAAATACTCTTGGATGTTGTCGAAAGCCTTTTGGCAGTCCTCTGTCAATACAAAGCTTTGATTCTATCTGAGTAGTTTGAAAATTGGCGCGCATGTCACAGTTATAAGGGATATGAATCTTGAGATGTAATTCAGACGTCCCAAAAATTATCTGACCTATTTTCCAGTCTTCTTAGAAGGCATTTCTTGAATGGCCTTGACCTTGTCAGGATCAACCTCAATTCCTTTTTGGCTGACGATGAATCCTAAGAGTTTTCCCGAGCGAACGCCGAACGTGCACTTATTAAGATTCAAGCGGAGTTTGTATTTTCTCATACGCTCGAATAACTTTGACAAGTGTGCCATATGCTCTTCTTCTGTTTTAGATTTGGCAATCATGTCATCAACGTACACTTCAATTTCTTTGTGCATCATGTCGTGAAACAAAGTTGTCATGGCCCTTTGATAGGTTGCCCCTGCGTTCTTCAGACCGAACGGTATTACCTTGTAACAAAAGGTGCCCCATGGGGGTGATGAATGAAGTTTTCTCCATATCTTTCGGCGCCATTTTGATTTGATTATAGCCCGAGAATCCCTCCATGAAGGAGAAGACTTTGAATTTTGTTGTACTGTTTACCAGCATGTCAATGTGTGGCAGGGGGAAGTCATCCTTTCGACTTGCTCTGTTCAGATCCCTGTAGTCTACACACATTTTGACTTTTCCGTCTTATTTCGGAACTTGCACTATGTTAGCTAGCCATTGAGGATATTCTGAGGTGGCAAGGAAACCTGCGTCGATCTGTTTCTGTACTTCCTCCTAAATTTTGATGGCTATATCTGGATGAGTCCGTCTCAGTCTTTGTTTCACCGGAGGACATTCTGTCTTTGGCAGTAAATGATGTTCCACGATGCTGGTATCCAACCTTGGCATGTCCTGATAGGACCAAGCAAATACATCTGGAAACTCTTTGAGAAGTTTTCTCAAGTCTTCTCTGACAGTTGGAATGAGCAGTGCCCCAATCTTAAATTCTTTCTTTTCTTCTTCTGAACCTAAATTGATCGTTTCCAACGGCTCCTTATGAGGCTCAGTGGACCTTTCCTCTTGTTTAAGTAATCCGGAGATCTCCTCTAGAATTTCTTTATCCTCTTATTCTTCAGCTTCAAATCCCGAGAATTCAAAGTTAGGAGAAGGCATTAGATCGTATGTTTCAATAGGGTTTAAAATAAGCAATATGCATGACGTGATGATTCATTTTTTAGAAAAGACAGAGAAAATGCAAGAGTGTGTGCAGTGTATTTTCTGACAAATGCTTGTTTTTATTTTGGGTTGTTTTTTAGGATTACCATTTTCTGAAAAATGAAAAGTGAAAACAGCAATAAATGCAGGAATTCAGAATGACATTATTTATTTATGATTTGACGATTCTTGAAATACAGCCCTATAAAAAAAAACTCTGTCGCTTTGGGCAAAGCGAAGAGGGACATTTACAGAAAAAGTGAGCCCTATAAGACATCCACTTCACCCGGGCGAGGTTGTCATACCCAAAATTTTGACCATAAGATTTCCCATCATTGTGAGGATCATTACCACAATATGGATGTACCATCATGCCTCATCAATCTCCTCAAGGATTGTTGAGCATTCACTACAATCAAGAATTAGGGTTTTAAGCCCTCCCATAACACTTAGACAAAGGATCAATTAAGAATTGACATGATCTTCAACTTGTCTGGCCTCTCAAACACCTATAAAGGACCAAGAGGTCTCCCACATCAAGAATCAAGCACAAGGTTGCAACATTCCAAGTGGATCAAGCCTCAAGATCGACAGTGTCAACAAATTAAGGTTTTGGTCTACCAAGGCCTCCAGTTGAAAATTTTCATCTGGGCATGAGCCAATACTTCAAAGCATGACCCAGGATGCTCAGAGGGACCTCATGGACCCAATCATAAATTCAAAATAACCTTAGGGGAAACATTCATCAAAAATCAGGAATTAGGGTTTCTTGAACTAATTCACCCCTAAGTTGACTTTTAAGTCAAGACATGAACCAAGACCTCAAGACATGATTTGAGGGCCTTAAATACACCACATTGATCCATTTACAACAATGGATTGATCCAAGAAGCTTGATTCACAAGTTTCAATTTCATCTGGAGCACAATTAGGGTTTTGAAGAAAAAGTCAACTGTACCTTTGACTTTGGACCAAGACATTCTCCCAAGCCTTGGGACATGATTCAAGACACCATAAAGCACCTATGCAATCCATCCATTAGGTTTGAATTAGGTCAAGAACTTGATTGCATAGAGAATCACACAATTTGGAATTCATCTGACAAAAAGTCAATTATGCCTAAAATCAAGTTTGACTTTTTGGAATTTTTCACAAATATGTCTCCCCTAAGTCCAAAACAATGTTAATGTATGGTTTTGATCATCATTCATCAAGAAAAATCATGGAAAGTGAGGTAACTTGCAAAAGGAGCAACCTTAGAAAACTTAAATTTTTCTAAGTTATAGAGCAAAATGGCTTTGGTACCAACTTTGCAAGGTCATAACTCTCAAACCCTAAGGCCTTTTTCTCCCATCCAAAGCTCAAATGAAAATTCACATGACATACTTCAAAAGTGTCAACTACAAAATATTCCAAATCCTCATGGATTTTGAGTTATGGATTGATCAAAATCACAAAAAGTGGAAATAACCACTTTTTCCAACACTTAGTGAAAATTTCAACAAGTCAGAATCTGTTTCACTTTTTCCAAACTTTGAGGTCATTTTTCATCATGATCCAAGCTGAACCAAGTCCATTTGTGAACATCAAAGTTAAATTAGGTCATGAGAGCTTTCCAACAAGTACCAGATCATCTCCAAATTCAATTTGAGTAGGAAGTTACAACCCTTGGAACATGGCATCAAAGACTGGTTTCTTCCCAAGGAAGATTATAGGTAATTTGCTCGAATTTGCTAAATCTGACAATTACAAGCTTTGTCATCCATTTGGACACCTCAGGGCATAACATCAAAGGAAAAATATCTGATCCACAAGCCTCCCAAGTCCAAGGATCTACATGTATCTATGTGACCCCTAAAAATGCTAAAAATCTCAAAGACTCCAATTTTGTTTCAATGCATTCAATGGATTCACAAGGTGGCAAGCATCAAGACATTGCTAACTGTATTGAGTCAAGCCTTATCTCTGAACCAAAGGAATCATAACCTGCTGCACTGAGCCGAGTCAATGGCTAAATAAGACCAATGATTCCTTTTGATCAACCTTAGCCAAGGGACTATCCAAGCCTCCATTCAGTATTGATACCGAAACAAACTTGTTGCACTATAAATAGACATCAATTGTGATCAGTTTGAGTACACCAAAGCACACCAACTGATGCTTTCCTCAAAATCACTCTAAAAAAACTAGATTTTCCTTCTATTTCAAGTCACTATCGAATTTTGAAATAGGAAGCAATTCAAACCAAACCAATCATGACAACACCTCATATACACCATATATGAGTTATCCATGGCCTTGAAAAACATCTGGAACCTCAGAATCACAAAGTCACCGTCCAATTGCTCAAGCTTTTGGTCTGTTTGCAGTTGAGGTGCTACAACAAGTTCTGGGCTGATTCAATCCATTCCAAGCTTCCAAACACATTTCTTGAGGTCCATTGAAGCTGTTCAGATCAACACACAACATTTGTAACACCTCCAACATCAAATTCAATCACCAGCTGCAAGAGGTAAGCCTTGAACTTTCAAACTCATTAATGCATGCATCATAAACATATTCTAAAGTTACCATTGTGTTTCTGGATGCTCATAATCATTTTCCCTCAAACAATTGCTGTTTATCTTATGTGTATAGGATTTGATATAGTTTTTGCATTTTTTAGGGTTCATCTGATCATCATGTAATAACTTCCCCTATGCTTAAAACAAATGAAATTAAATACCACCATCATGTTCTTAGGCTTGGACCCACAAGCTTCCTAAAAGCATCCCCAGCCTCCTCTTGGGCTTTATACAAGGACCCTCAGGCTTCTTAGAAGTTATCAGCATCCTCTTGGGCTTAGTACAATGACCCACAGACCTCCTACAGGTATAGGACATAACTTAGTCATCTTTTGATAGTTCAATCCTCTAGAGAGTTAGAATCTCAAAACATCAGAACAATTTAGGGTTAATCCTCATCCCTTAAAACATCAGCCTCCTCTTGGGAATCATACAAAGATCAATTTTCTCATACCAGTAGACTTGGACAGACTCATCTCCTCTTGGATCTCAAAGAAACCCTCAAGTTATCTAAAAAACACAAGAAAGACCCTGATCATTTCATCAATTCACCAGCAGAGTTTAAACCTTTCATTCTAAGTTCCCCAGCTAGGGTCAACTTACCATCAATAAAACTCTCAGAAAAATCATAACCTCAAGGCATCTGATATTTCAACTCTTTTGTAATCCTTAGCAAGAGTTAATTCCCCAATTTAGACCTGTCTCTGGATCTCAATAATCCTCAGCAGAAGCTAGCCTCCTCTTAGGCTTTATATAAGAAATTCCCCAACCAGCCTCCTCTTAGGCTTTGTATAATGATTTTCCCTCAGCAGTTTTAGCCTCAATCTTAGTCTTTGTACAAGACAGATAAAATATTCTCCAGCTGAGTCAATCAATCTTTTTAGCCTCAATCTTGGGCTTTGTACAAGACAGATAAAACCTCTCCCTAGTGGAGTCAATCCCTTTTAGCCTCAATCTCGGGCTTTGTACAAGACAAACAAAATATTCCCCGGAAGAGTCAATTCCTTCTAGCCTCCTCTTAGGCTTTGTATAATGATCTCCTTAAGCAGAGTCAATCTCTTTTCAGCCTCAATCTTGGGCTTTGTACAAGACAGATATAAAACTCCCTAGTATAGTCATCCTTTTAGCTTCAACCTTGGGCTTTGATCAAGGCACATAAAACCAAAATCCCCTTAGAGGAAATCAAGAGTTCTCTCTGCAGGAAGACATTCCTCTGTACATCACACATCAAAATAGACAATTAAACAAACCCTAATCCTAGATAACTGCTGTAAGTGGCACACTTGTTCATTCAAAAATCCAAGCTGTGATCCCTCTTTTATCCTGGTACACTTCCTCTTTCATATAACTGATGTAAGCAGCAAGCCTCTGGATTATTTACATCTAAGCCCATGTCCCTCTCTTAGCATGAAAGATTCCTAAGGAAAAATGGCATTGCTCAACACTGAGTTAAAGTTTCCTCCTTCAGGACATCTCCCTTATAAAGGAAATTATGGCATTGCTGGATTCTCATATCCCAGTTAAAGTAATTCCCCTTTATAACCAAATACCCCAATAACTTGTGATAAATAGGTGAGATATCTCCCTTTAGAGATGACAAATTCTCTCTTAGTCAAATCTTTTAGCTTCAATCTTGGGCTTTGAACAAGACACAAATACTCATCTACCTTTAATCTTGGGCTTTGAACAAGAAACCAAACATCTTTTCCTCCCATAGAATAGGAGGAACTACGATTGCTCTGATTTCCCTGTTATCTTTACGGGAATACGTAGGCATAAGATTGCGAAATCTTAGCGAGCACAAACACATATCAAAAACCTTAGGTCCAGTACCATACCAAAAACATCAAAAAACAACAAAAATACTCTCTCAACACTCCCAAAGGAGAAACTTTCCTAGTTAATAACAGATAAACACCAGTAAGTAGATAACCAAAGAAAATGCCAAACGATTTATGGATAACCATATATACGCTGGGTAATTAACAACTCCCCATTGTATAACCTGACCCCGGACCCCCCAATCGCTTAGCATTTGTTAAAGAAAACATTTGCGTGCAAGGTTAGTTTTAGATAACTTCCTTTTCCTTTCCAGCTTCATAGGATAAATAAGAAATCAAAAAGTAGCACCCAATTCCAACCAATGTGGTAAGGTGCTCGCGTCACCGACAAAAATCGCAAGCTACAGAGGTGAAAGGTTTAAAACAAAGATGACAATTACTTAGACTTATGGACAACTCGGGACAAGGTCTAGTACTTTCCTTCTTGGTTTGTCTTCAGAAATAACGCTGATTTCTGGTGGAGTAAGATCATTGGAGTCTTCTTCCCATGCAGAGTTGTCATAAACAAACTCTTTTGTTGTTTCTTCCCTAGTGTTTTCACTCTCAAGAGGATCTCCCCATCCAGTTGGCTGGATGTCCTCGTATCTGATGTGAGTGCTTTCAGGAGCAGTGTATTTGACTAAGAAGTCGTACTTTCCACTCGGCTGTCCTAAGGTGTCCTAGATTTCTTTGGGGATAGAGGAGTCATCCTCCTCAATGACGTTGACCTCGGGAAAAGCATAATTAATGAACTCTTGTCCTGCAATCCTTGCAGATTCATCACCATGGTGTCGGACCTTTTCGAAAAGTCCTGAGTAATGATTCCATAACTCGGTGGGGACATGGGTATTCTTTTCAATTTTACTCAGTTGATTGGCATTGTCCGGCTGACTCTTTTTCCCCAAGTCTTCCGTGTACGACTTCCAGATAGGTAAGTCATCCAGGGGATCATAATAGTCGTGATCAATGTTGTCTTTTATTAGATTATCTTTCTCTAATGAATTGGGTGGAGCACGACGTCCTTCAATATCACAATCTCCATAGATCATCCTGACGTCTGACCTTGGTATATATCTTGGGTTCTTCTTGGGAGGACAAAATAGCATGTGCGCCTCTCCCGGAGATATATAACCATCATGGTTAAGGTAAGACTTCCACTCCTCATCCGTATCGGAGGAGTCGCTCTCATTGATGGTGTGTACTTCTTGAGACACTGGGTGGAGGAAGTCTCCACTGTGGAAGAAATTCTAAATGGGATGAAAACTTTCATCCTTCTTAGTAGTCTGGGTACAAGTTGGAGAGAAACCAATACCTTTTCTTGTCTTGTTATCCGTAGGAATTACAATCTGTCCCCATCCTTTTATTTCATTACTCTCGATCACTTTGAGAGCGTCTTTGTATGAGGAAATCGACGTCCCTCTTTCTGGTCGACTCTCATTGCTCACCGAGAGTGCTTGGAACTAGGTTCCAACAACCCCTTCCGGTTCTACACAGGAGAATGATGATAAGTTGCTCACGATTAAGGCTTGCTCTCCACATACTGTGACTAACTTGTCATTCTTGACGAACTTCAGCTTTTGGTGAAGTGTCGAAGTGACTGCCCCAGCTTCGTGTATCCAAGGTCTTCCTAATAAACAACTGTATGCTGCCCGGTTGTGTCATACCCCAAATGTTGACCACTAAGATTTCCCATCATTGTGCAAACCATCATCACAATATGTGTATATCATTATGCCTCATTAGTCTCCCCAAAGATGGGTAAGCATCCACTACAATTAAAGTTAGGGTTTCAAGCCCTCTCAGAGCTCTTAGACAAAGGATCATCAAGGAATGACATGATCTTTAACTTGCTTAGCCTTTCAAACATCCCCAATGGATCAAGAGGACTCCCACTTCAAGGATTAAGCACAAGGATGCTCCCTTCTAGGTGGATCAAGCCTCAAGATCGCCAGTATCACCAAATTAGGGTTTGGTCGACCAGGGCCTCCAGATGGAAATTTTCCTCTGGGCATGAGCTAATGCTTCAAAACACAACCTAAAGTGCTCAATGGAACCTCATGGACCTGTCATACCTCAAATTTTGACCACTAAGATTCCCCATCATTGTGAAAATCATCATCACAATATGGAGGAACCTTCACGCCTCATCAGTCTCCCCAAAGATGGGTGAACATTCACTACTATCAAAATTAGGGTTTCAGGCCCTCTCAGAGTTCTTAGACAAAGGATCAATCAAGAAATGACATGATCTTCAACTTGTCTACACCTCTCAAGCATCCACAAGGGATCAAGAGGACTCCCACTTTAAGGATTAAGCACAAGGCTGCTCACTTCTAGCTGGATCGAGCCTTAAGATCGCCAATGTCACCAAATTAGGGTTTTGGTCGACCAGGGCCTCCAGACGGAAATTTTCCTCTAGGCATGAGCCAATACTTCAAAAAATAACCTAATGTGCTCCATGGAACCTCATGGGCCCAAGCATCAAGTCAATTTGACCTCAGGGGATGCATACATCAAAAATCAGGAATTAGGGTTTCTTGACCTAATTCACCCCTAAGTTGACTTTTGGGACAAATCAAGAGCCAAGACCTCAAGAGATGATTTGAGGGTCTCTAATAAACTATATTGATCCATTTGCAACAATAGATTAATCCAAGAAGCTTGAGCAACAAGTCTCAATTGCATCAGTACCACAATTAGGGTTTTGCAAGAAAAGTCAACTGTAACTTTGACTTTTGACCAGGACATGCTCCCAAGCCCTTGGACATGAATCAATATACCCTATAACACCCATGGAACATGTCCATCAAGTTTGATTTAGGTCAAAGACATGATTTCCTAAAGGATTGCACAGTTTTGAATTCATCTGATAAAAAGTCAACTGTGCACAAAAGTCAAACTTTGACTTTTTGAGATTTTTCACTTTTATGGTTTTTTAACCCTAAAATGATGTTAATGTGTGATTTGAATCATCATTCGTCAAGAAAAATCAAGATAAGTTGGATAACTTGTAAAAGGGGTAACCATAAAAACATAGAAAATTTTCTAAGTTAAAAAATAAAGTGGCAAGGGTACCAACTTTGGAGGATCATAACTCCTAAACCACAAAGCCATTTTTCCCCATCCAAAGCTGGATTTGTAGCCCTCATGGCCCTCTACAAAAATGTCAACTACAAGTCATTCCAATTCATTATGGATTTTGAGTTATGGTTGGATCAAAATCACTAAAACATGAAAACCCATCATTTTCCAACACCTAGAAAAATTCTGGGCAAGGTAGATTTTGTGTTGAAACACCAAAACTTGTGGGATTTTTTCACATAGATGCAAGCTGAATCAATTCCAAAGATAAACATCAATGTTGTTGCAAATATTACCAAGAATCCAAAGAGCTCACCAGCATGAACTGATTCATCTTGAGCCAAGAGAAATCCATGCCCAAAGTCATGTTGCTGCAAGCTGTTTTGGAAAAATCAGTTTGCATGTTTGCTTGCCAATCATAATATAACTGATCCAACTGATAAAGGTGAGTCAAAAAGCCAAGGAATCTTCCAACTTGAAGTGCATGCATTTTGGCACATTTTGCCTTGAATTCAAAGGGCATTAATGTGGAATAGTGCATTGTCAAGGTAGCCACTCTACTCAGTTAAGTTCTCTGATTAAACAACAATAAAAATATCTGAAGAATGTGAATTTGGTCAAGACATAGCCCTGTTCTTGGGAAGGGCTAGTTTGCCTTGCATGAGAAGAAATCCTCCAAGCCAATCCATGCGAATGTGATCTGATCCAGCAGCCATTCACTATTCATCCATGACAAGAGTTGATCACCTAAAAATAGAGGTTCCAATGGATCATTCAACTCACACCAAAACCAGTTATAGCACTGCTTTCTCTCATTCTCTCTTAAGTGCCAAGTTTTCTTATTTTTGAGCAACCTGTAGCAAGCGATTTTGGACGCGGTTCTTAAGCGCTGGTCGCTCTCTGCGGTTTGAGCTTTAAACTACAGGTCGATTCATTTTTTATCCTATTGTGAGCTGAATAAGGAAGGGAAATAGATGTCTCCAATTAACCCTGCTTGCATACTGAGTTTAAACAGCGGTCTGTTAGGTTACGGATGCTATCAATGTGGGGGGCCTTTGTACTGGTTATTTATATTTTCGCCAATACGGTTTTCTTTCTTTCTAGGACTTTCTAGCGGGGAACAAGGATTAGGATGTTAGGACTGGTGCTTTTGAAATACTGCTTTTAATTGATGGAGATATGGGATTTGTGTTTTTTGTTGATTGCGCTCGCTAAGATCTTTTCTTTCGATCTTATGCCTACGTATTCCCGTTTACCGAAACAGGGAAATCAGAGCGTTCGTAGTTCCTCCTATTCTATGGGAGGAAATGGGTGTTTTTGGTGTCTTGTTTAAAGCCCAAGACGTGAAGTGAAAGGTGGTTTGTATCTTGTTCAAAGCCCAAAATGTGAAGCTGAAAGGTCTATTTGTGTCTTGTTCCAAGCCCAAGACGTGAAGCTGAAAGGACCTCGACTTTAGAGAGAATTTGTCATCTCTAAAGAGGGGGAACGATAATTACTTTAACTGGGATACGTGGATCCGAGCAATGCCATAATTTCCGAAGAAAGGGTTTTAACCTGAAGGAGAAGACTTTAACTCAGTGTAGAGTAATGCCATCTTTCCTTAGGAATTTCTCATGCTAAAAGAGGGACAGTGGCATGGATATAGATGATCCAGAGGCTTGCCGCTTACAGCGATTAGATGAAAGGAGTTCTTGATGTTTGTGTACTGTGAACGAGGCACAGCTTTGATGCTAAAAGGTTGATTGGATCAAAGTTGACTTTTGTGCACAGTTGACTTTTTATCAGATGAATTCCAAACTGTGCAATTCTTCAGGAAATCATGTCCTTGACCTAAATCAAACTTGATGGACATGTTCCATGGGTGTCATAGGGTATATTCAATCATGTATTAGGGTTTGGGAGCATGTCCAGGTCAAAAGTCAAAGTTACAGTTGACTTTTCCCTTAAAACCCTAATTGTGGTGCAGATGAAATTGAGACTTGTTTCTCAAGCTTCTTGGATCAATCCATTGTTCCAAATGGATCAATATGGTATATTAGAGACCCTCAAATCATCTCTTGAGGTCTTGGCTCATGGTTTGTCTCAAAAGTCAACTTAGGGGTGAATTAGGTCAAGAAACCCTAATTCCTGATTTTTGATGAATGCATCCCCTAAGGCAAAATTGACTTGATGCATGGGTTCATGAGGTTCAATGAAGTATATTAGGTTATGTTTTGGATCATTTCCTTATGCCCAGATGAAAATTTCCATCTGGAGGCCCTGGTCGACCAAAACCCTAATTTGGTGACACTATCGATCTTGAGACTTGATCCACCTAGAAGGGAGCAGCCTTGTGCTTAATCCTTGAAGTGGGAGTCCTTTTTGATCCATTGTGGATGTTTAAGAGATTAGACAAGTTGAAGATCATGTCATTTCTTGATTGATCCTTTGTCTAAGCACTCAGAGAGGGCTTGAAACCCTAATTTTGATTGTAGTGGATGCTCACCCATCTTTGGGGAGACTAATGAAGCATAAAGGTACATCCATATTGTGATGATGATTTTCACAATGATGGGAAATCTAAGTGGTCAAAATTTGGGGTATTACCGATGCCCCTATTTAATCTTCTTGGACCCGAAGGTGTGACTGACGAAGGTATTCGAGCATTCGGGGTGCAAGAGGATTAAATATCGGAATATCCGAAATTCTGATGGTGGTTATGAATGGTAGCTTACGCATTCATCTTCTTTAGCTAAGCAATGATGCTTAGAAAAGGTAAACTTCCCCTCGATCCTGGTCTTCAGCCAAGGAACTGGTCTTGGTTTCTTTTGAACTTCCCCTCGTTCTTGGTTTCCTACCAAGAACTGGTCTCAGTCTCTGAAATGAACTTCCCCTCGTTCCTGGTTTCCTACCAAGGAACTGGTCTTAGTTTCTGATTTAAACTTCCCCTCGATCCTGGTTTCTTACCAAGGAACTGGTCTCGGTTTCTTATTTAAACTTCCCCTCGATCCTGGTTTCTTACCAAGGAACTGGTCTCGGTTTCTTTTGGTCAATAAACTTTACTGACAAGGGACGCTATTCGTAGTGGCTTTCCTTCAAACTTCTCGCCGAATTTTCCTGGGGAGATGCCATTTGAGTGGAAAAAGTTTTGATGTCAGACTTGCTGGGGAACCCATTCATCTGAATTGTAGAGGTACACAAACTTCTCTGTTTTGGAGACGCCATTTGTCGATTCTACTAGGGAAAGCGAGTCTCTTGAGAGACCGTTTTCGTTTAGGATCTTTCATCATACTTTTCTCGGGATCTTCCCGGAGAAACGCCATATGATGGGGTCCAATTTTGAGGTGCCAATGACCTTCTCATCAGTGGTTTTTCGGAGCAAAACTGGCGTGCTGCCGAATCTCTGATCACGAGGCTTTCTCTGTGGATTTTCCTTAATCTGGGAAAGCAAGGATATCATCTTCAATGGCGAAGAGTGATGCTTATTGAAAGTTTTCTCTGGCTTTTCAGAGGTTCAAGTTATCAAAGTGGTCAAGGACCAACTTCTTTCCAGAATTAAACCGGAAGCGAGGTTGTTCAGTCACAGTATTTCCTGACGAGGCAAGAACTGACAACTCGATTGAGAGGACTTCTACCACTAGGGGAGAAGACCGACTAGAGTGATAGTGATGCAATATGAAATGTGAATGCAAATAAAAAATGCACGATGTATATATGTATATGCTGACAAAACAGACGCGACATACAGACTAATGGATGAACACAATTGGATACTCGGCCATCGCGGGGCGAAGAAGTACCGTTGATTCAAAATAGCAATTCCACCTTGCTTAGGAGAGATAGTCCCGTTGGGAGCTATGTTGATCGGGCTTAGGAGATGAGAACTCGGCCGAGGCGTGTCAGAAGAAACAAGGTCTCTGACACAGTTGATCCCTTCATTCAGGAGTACTGGCTTAGAAGGAGTACTTTGATTCTGCACTTTGAAGTTCGCTTACTTCGGGAGAAGCGATCGATGTTCTTCTGATGTTCAACAGTCAAAAGAAATGCCATCTTTAATTTAAAAGCAGAAAAAGTTTAACAGGTAAATTCATTTTTGTTTTATTTCAAGAATCGCTGATTAAGTTTAAACAACATCGTTCTGTAAAGCTAAAACAAGTTAAGAATTACAAACAAAAGCACAAGGGCTCAAATTTTATTGATAAGATGGAGATCAGCCAAACGCGTGATTCCAAAGAGTATATACAAAGTTAGAAAATGGTAATTTACAGGGAAAAGGGCTACGTTGAAACATAACGACCACTATCCTTCTACCAACTTTGAATTCGGGACATCCTGGGCTTCCGTCGAAGATGACCTTTGACTGGAGATTTCCTCCGATAGATGATGCTGTAACTGCTGCTGAGGGACTTGCCTCTGTTGAACATAGTTACTTGCCATTATCCCTAATTTTTGCCTGGATTATACTATGAGATTTCCAATCCATCGGGATGATTTTTTTTTCATGTCTCTAACTTTTTCCTGGACCGCCCTTTCGGGTTTTCAATCCACCGAGACGTTTTTTTTTAGTTTTAGGCGAAATATTTCTTGACTACATCAACATTCGTGGGGTAGGCAAATTCCTCTCCGTCCATGGTTGCAAGTCTCAAGGCGCCGCCTGAGAAAGCTTTCGTGACCACATAGGGGCCATCATAATTTGGGGTCCATTTGCCCCGAGAGTCTGTGAGAAATGATTGTATCTTCTTGAGCACGAGGTCTCCTTTTCTGAAAATACGAGGTCGGACCTTTTTTTCGAACGCCCTTTTCATTCTCTGTTGATATAGCTGACTGTGGCATAGTGCCGTGATTCTCTTTTCTTCGATCAGGTTCAGTTCGTCGTGTCGACTTTGACACCATTCAGCTTCCGTAAGCTTAGCTTCCATCAATATCCGGATTGATGGGATCTCTACTTCTATGGGGAGCACTGCTTCCATGCCATATACTAGAGAGAAAGGGGTTGCCCCTGTTGAAGTGCGGATAGATGTTCGATAACCATGAAGAGCAAAGGGTAGCATTTTGTGCCAATCTTTGTAGGTTACAACCATCTTTTGAACAATCTTCTTGATGTTCTTGTTAGCCGCTTCTACCGCTCCGTTCATCTTGGGTCGGTAGGGAGATGAGTTATGGTGTTCGATCTTGAACTCTGCACACAACTCTTTCATCATCTTATTGTTCAAGTTAGATCCATTATCAGTAATGATCTCGCTTGGAACACCATAACGGAAGATGATATTGTTTTTGATAAATCGGACCACCACTTGTCGGGTTACATTGGCGAATGACGTTGCTTCGACCCACTTGGTGAAATAGTCAATGGCTACCAGGATGAACCGATGTTCGTTTGAAGCCTTGGGCTCAATCATACCAATCATGTCGATTCCCCATATGGAAAAAGGCCACGGGGAAGAAAGAACTTTGAGATGTGATGGCGGTACATGAATTTTGTCGGAGTATATCTAACACTTGTGACACCTCCTCATGTACTTGTAGCAGTCGGATTCCATGGTCAACCAATAATACCCGGCCCAGAGAATTTTTCTCGCCATTGTGTGTCCGTTGGCATGAGTGCCAAAGGATCCTTCATGAATTTCTTTCATGAGCATGTCTGCTTCTGGTCTGTCGATGCATCGAAGCAAGACCATGTCAAAATTTCTCTTATAAAGAGTGTCACCGCTCAGGAAGAAGTTTCCAACCAATCTTCTGAGGGTTTTCCTGTCTTTTCTGAGTGCCCCAGATGGGTACTCTTGTTTCTGAAGGAAGCATTTGATATCGTGATACCAAGGTCTGTCGTCTATGACTGCTTCAATCGCGAAGATGTAAGCGGGCCGTTCAAGGCGCATTATGTCGATCTTAGGTATGTCATTCCATCGACCTACACTAATCATGGAAGAGAGAGTGGCTAATGCATCAGCCATGTGATTCTCATCACGAGGGATGTGATGAAAGTCGACTCTGTTGAAGAAGGGTAACAACCTTCTTGCATAGTCTTTGTAAGGAATCAATCCCGATTGGTATGTGTTCCAATCTCCTTTTATCTGGTTAATAACCAGGGCTGAATCACCATATACGTCCAAGTTTTTGATCCTTAAATCAATCGCTTCTTCGAGACCCATGATACATGCTTCGTATTCGGCCTCGTTGTTCGTACATTTGAACGTAAGTCTAGCAGTGAAAGGAATGTGGATACCCTGAGGGGTAACAATGATTGCCCCAATTCCGTTTCCATAATGATTGACTGCTCCGTCAAAGATAAGTCCCCACTAGGAACCTGGTTCTGGCCCTTCACTGGGTAGCGGTTCATCGCAATCTTTCATCTTTAGATACATGACATCTTCGTCTGGGAAGTCAAACCCGATTGATTCTTGATCGTCAATCGGTTGATGAGCCAAATGATCGGCTAAAATACTTCCTTTAACGGCTTTCTGAGCATGGTACTCTATGTCATATTCTGATAGTAATATCTGCCAACGGGCAATCCTTCCCGTGAGAGCAGGTTTTTTGAAAACATACTTGATTGGATCCATTTCGGAGACCAGCCAAGTAGTATGACGAATCATGTACTGGCGAAGACGTTTGGCTGCCCAAGCCAAAGCGCAACAAGTTTTCTCAAGCATTGTGTACCGAGTCTCGCAGTCGGTGAATTTCTTGCTTAGATAGTAAATGGCAGACTCTTTCCTTTGAGTTTCGTCTTGTTGGCCAAGTACACATCCCATCGAGTCCTCTAGGACTGTGAGGTAAATGATCAGTGGTCTTCCTTCCACTGAAGGTGATAGAATCGGCGGATTCAACAGGTATTCCTTGATACTATCGAAGGCGGTTTGGCAATCTTCTGACCAAATGCAATCCTGGTTCTTTTTGAGTAATTTGAAAATCGGCGCACATGTCGTGGTAATAAGGAATATGAATCTGGAGATGTAGTTCAAACGTCCCAGGAATCCTCTGACTTTTTTTTTAGTTTTCGGAGAAGGCATTTCTTGAATGGCCTTGACCTTGACAGGATCAACTTCAATTCCTTTCTGGGTGACGATGAACCCTAGTAGTTTCCCCGAACGGACACCGAAGGTGCACTTGTTGGGATTCAAGCGGAGCTTGAATTTTCTTAGACGTTCGAACAATTTTGACAGATGTTCAACGTGCTCATCCTCCGTTCTTGATTTTGCAATCAAATCATCGACATATACCTCGATTTCCTTATGTATCATGTCATGAAACAGAGTAGTCATGGCCCTTTGATAGGTTGCCCCGACATTCTTCAAACCGAACGGCATTACCTTGTAACAAAAGGTACCCCATGGGGTAATGAACGAAGTTTTCTCCATGTCTTTCGGCGCCATTTTGATCTGATTATAGCCCGAGAATCTATCCATGAAGGAGAATACTTTGAACTTTGCTGTGCTGTCAACCAGCATGTCAATGTGTGGTAAAGGAAAGTCGTCCTTGGGACTTGCCTTGTTTAGATCTCTGTAATCAACACACATTCTGACCTTTCCATCCTTTTTGGGAACGGGTACGATGTTGGCTAACCATTGAGGATATTCAGATGTAGCGAGGAAACCCGCGTCGATCTGTTTCTGTACCTCCTCTTTGATTTTGATGGCCATGTCCGGGTGAGTGCGTCTCAACCTTTGCTTTACTGGCGGACATTCTGATCTTAGCGGTAAGTGATGTTCCACGATGCTGGTATCCAACCCTGGCATATCCTGATAGGACCAAGCGAATACATCGGGAAATTCTTTGAGAAGCTTTATCAAACCCTCTTTGGTAGTTGGACTGAGCAGTGCTCCGATCCTGATTTCTTTTCTCTCTTTTTCTGAACCCAAGTTTACCGTTTCCAACGGCTCTTTGTGAGGTTCAATGGACCTTTCCTCTTGTCTGAGTAGTCGGGAGATCTCTTCTGGAATTTCGTCGTCATTTTCTTCTTCAGCCTCGAATACCGGGAACTCAAAGTTGGAAGAAGGCATTGGATCGTATGTTTCAACGGGGTATAAAACAAGCAATCTGCATGACGTGATGATTCGTGTTTAGAAGAGATAGAGAAAATGCAAGTGTGTGCAGTGTTTTTATTTTACTGCTTGTTTTTATTATTGAATGTTTTTTTTTAGGATTACCATTTTCTGAGAAAGCAAAAAGAGAAAACAGCAATTAATGTGGAAATTACAGAACGACGTTATTTTATTAATGAACAAGTCGAATCTTGAAACTACAGCCCTATAAAACAAAACTCTGTCACTTTGGGCAAAGCAAAGAGGGAAATTTACAGAAAGCGAGCCCTATCAAAACATCCGTTTCACCTGGGCAGGGTGAAAGGTTAAAGATGGCAATTAGTTTGACTGATGAACGACCTTCGGAACCTCGACAGCAACCCATTGGCGGTGAACTCCTCGGTGAATCACAAAGTCTGGCACCTTCCTTGATTTGTCTTCAGAAATGACGCTGATTTCTGGTGGAGCAGGATCATTGGAATCTGTCTCCCAAGCAGAATTGTCGTAGGAGGATTCCTCTGTTGCATTTTGCATATCATTCGTGCTCTCAGCTGTATCTCCCCATCCAGTTGACTGGATATCTTCGAGCCTGATACGATAGCTTTCGGGAGCGGTGTACTTGACCATAAAGTCATATTTTCCACTTGGTTGTCCCAAAGTGTCCCAAACTTCTTTGGAACTGGAGAAGTCATCCCTCTCGATGACGTTGACCTCAGGAAAAGCATAGTTGATGAATTCTAGTCCTGCAAACGTTGCGAATTCATCTTCAGGTTGAGTAGTTTCTGAATGACCTGAGTGTTGATCCCATGACATGGCGGGGACACAGGTATTCTGTACAATGACGCTCAGCTGAGTTTCATTACTCGGCTGACTTTCTTGCCCCAAGTTTCCTGGGTAAGGCTGCCACATTGGCAGACCATCCATCGGGCCATAGTAATTGTGATCAAAGTTTTCTTTCATCAGAGTGTCTTCCTCTAATGAATTTGGCGGAGCACGGCATCCTTCCGGATCATAATCTCTGTAGATCATTTCGACATCTGATCTTGGTATAAATCTCAGACTTTCTGTAGGAAAGCAAAATGGCATATGCACCTCTTCCTGAGACATATAGTCGTCCTTGTTAAGGTAGGACTTCCATTCTTCATCTGTGTCAGAGGGATCTTCCTCATTGATAGCATGAACTGTCTGAGACACTGGGTGAAGAAAACCTCCACTGTGGAAGAAGTTTTGAAGGGGATGAAGACTTTCATCGTTGACAGCTGTCTGAGTACAGGTTGCAAAAAAACCAAGACCCTTCTTTGTTTTATTGTCAATGGGAATGACAAGCCATCCCCATCCTTTTGTATCGGTACTCTCGACCGCTTTGATAGCATCTTTCTATGAAGAAATTGAAGTTCCTTCTTCGGATTGATCGTTCTTGCTCACCGATAGTGCTTGGAACTGAGTTCCAATAACCTCCTCGGGTTCCACACAAGCAGATGATGATAAGTTGCTCACAAGCAAGGCTTGTTCCCCACAAACCGTGACAAGTTGATCGTTCTTGACGAACTTTAGCTTTTGGTGGAGGGTTGAAGTAACCGCTCCAGCCTGATGTATCCAAGGTCTTCCTAATAAACAACTGTATGTTGCCCGGATGTCCATGACCTGGAAAATAATTTGGAAAGTGTGAGGACCAATAGTTATGGGAAGATCAACTTCGCCGATAACTGTTTTTCTGGATCCGTCGAATGCTTTGACGACGATCTCGCTGACTCTCATCGGAGGGCCCTTAAATGATAATTGCGTCAAAGTGGACTTCGCCATAACATTCAGGGCTGACCCTGAGTCTACCAGTACGTTGGCTAATGCATCGTCCTGGCAGTTAACTGTAATATTGAGCGCCATGTTATGACGGCGACCCTCTTCGGGTAATTCCTCATCACTAAATCCCAAATTGTTGCAGGAAGTGATGTTAGAGACAATACTATCGAACTGTCTAATTGTTACATCCTGTTCCACAAAGGCTTGCTCCAAGACTTTCTGTAGAGCCTCTCTGTGTGCTTCTGAATTGAGTAACAGTGATAATACTGAGATCTTTGAAGGAGTCTGTAACAGTTGATCAACAATGTTATATTCACTCCTTTGGATGAGCTTTAGCATCTCATCTTTGTCTTTTGAAAAGTCGGGATTACTAGATTGACCGACTGGTGGATCAGGAATTTCCGCCTGAAGTTCCTTTTCTTTGTTGGATTCTCCAACCCCTCGGTTGAAGATTCGACCGCTCCGTGTCACACGACTGATGTCTGCAATATTCATGACGGAGGGTAATGGAATTTCCTTTCCATTCTCGATTATTGTTGCACCGTATTTGTAAGGGATTGGCTTAGCTGATTCATACGGTAGTGGCCCCGGTAGATAGATGACTATGGGGACTTTCTGATTTTTCTGACCATCATAAGTAACCTTGATCCGTTCCCGGTTGGGAACTTTAGATTCATCAAGTAGAGGGATGATGGCAAAACATCCCTGGACCTGTGATGACCAGAGATCGTGACAACATCCTCAACTTGCTCGGCAAGGTAGTTCGGCGACCAAATGATGGGTCCTGAACCTGGATATGGACGAATTTCTCCATGATCGACCTGACCCTAAAGAGCTGCTCTCACAAGGTAACACCCTTGGTTACTTTCCGAACAGACGCTACAACGGTCATAATTGTGTGGTGGCACCTGGCCACGCCCACTTTGAATACAATGTAACCTCACTAGGTTACCTTCCATTGATCAGACATCCTGACTTTGACGACGAGTAGGATTCCTGTTATTGATACTAATCTGCTGAGTATCTTCGTCCATATAGATTGGCATCCACCAGTGATTTAACAAGTGCAGAAGTGCCTCCTGGACAAGGGTACAGCCTCGATCGTTTTCGCAACCCGCTTTACAATTTTGATAGTCATGTGATATTAAGAATCCAAGTCGGACCTGCTCAGCATGTAACTCTACCAGGTTGGCATCCATTACGCGGATGTCGAAGATCTGAACCATGTTGATTTGATAGGAGTTCCTATCATGGTAGTCTCGGATCCATCCCAGATCCATCTGACGCTGGAGGGCCTCTTGTATGAAAGAGCATCCCTGTTTGTTTACCGAGCAAATCAGACAGGAACTGTAATCGTGCGGCGGCAGATTATGATACTGGCTTTGCCTTGAGTGCATTGCCACCAAGTTGACATTCATCGCACGGATGTCGTGGTTTTGAATGACGTTGGAATTCGTGTAAACCATGTTAACTCCACGAACTCGGTGCTCTCGGATCCATCCAAGATCCATTTGTTCCTGTAGAGCTGCTTGCACTACAGAACATCCCTGGTTGTCTTTAGAGCAGATATCACACTGGTGATAATTATGAGGTGGCACATGGCCATATCCACTCTGTCTACAATGCATCCTGACCAGATTGGTCCCCAATAAGAGTACATCGTGAATTTGATAGACATCGTTAGTCTCTTTCTCAATCAGATTGACTGCAGCTTTCTCGTGTTGAGGCAGCGGGTTCGTAAGAACATTAGGATTCGTATCTTTGAAAGATAAGAGCACGCTCCTAACAAGCTTTTGCACGTCGGATTTGAAATTGAGGCAAGTCTCAATGTTATGCCCTGAACTCCTTGATGATAAGGACATGTTTGATCTGATTTAAACCAAAAAGGCGGATTTTCCGGAACTGAAAGGGGAGACTTAGTCTGAATGTGCCCCTTAGCCAGCAGTAACGAAAACAGCTCTGCGTACGTTACGGGTATAGGATCAAATCCTGGTGGCCGTATTGTACGGTTGTTGTTATATGGAGGACGAGCCTGTTGAAGAGGCTGTTGTGTCCTTTGTTGGTCAGGTTGGCTCTGCGCAACCTGAGGTTGATACATAGGAACAGGCGCGGGGCCGATAGCAGGAGTAACAGCTGCTACTGGCTGGTAACGTCGCCTTTGCTTTCCGAGAGAGATATTCCCAATATCTTGCTCTTTTTTCTTAGGGAGAGCACTACCGTATTTTTTAGTACCGCTCGTTGATCCAGTGTCTTTTACCAAACGCCCTTCTCGGACGGCTTCCTCAAGACGTACACCCATGGCGACCATTTCGGTGAAATCACTGGGTGCACTGGCGACCATTCGGCCGAAGTAAAATGAGCTCAAGGTCTTTAAGAAGATCTTTGTCATCTCATTTTCCTCAAGAGGTGGACAAATTTGAGCGGTAATTTCACGCCACCTTTGAGCATACTCCTTAAAGGTTTCCTTTTCCTTTTGCGACATTGATCTGAGTTGATCTCTGTCGGGTGCCATGTCCAAATTGTACTTGTATTGTTGGACGAAGGAAGTACCAAGATCTCTGAATGTACTGATCATAGTACGGTTTAAACCCATGTACCATTTGAGTGCGGCACCGGTTAAACTATCCTGGAAGTAGTGAATCAGCAGGTCCTGATTCTCCGTCTGAGCTGACATCTGCCGAGCGTACATCACCAGATGGCTCTGAGGGCAAGAGTTACCCTTGTATTTTTCAAAGTCGGGCACTTGGAACTTGTGCGGGACTTTCACATTTGGGACCAAGCAGAGGTCTGCGGCGTCCTTTCCAAATAGATCCTGACCGCGAATGGCTTGCAGCTCTTTCTGCATTTCCAGGAACTGTTCCTGGAATTCCTCCATTCTGTCAAACATAGTTTCCTTCTTACCAGAAGGTGTTGGTGGAATCTGTCCTTCCGGGACAGTGTGCACCACAGGGGGTGGTACCGTGACTATGGCAGTAAGTCTTGGCGCCTCCCGAAGTTTGTAACCTTCAGGAGTCTTCAGTATGCCCCTGGCATCTTCGCTTTCCCGAAGTTTGTAACCTTCAGGCCCAACGGCTTCTGTTGCGATTCCCTGATCTTCAGTGATCGGCGGAACATATCCTTCCGGGATATAGTTAACAGGCATGCCCCAAGGACGATCTTTCGGCATCTGATACCTAGGATCATACTTTTCTATGATGGGCGTTGAGGTGATCTCTGAGATCACGGTTCTTTGTAGTTGAGCTTCTGCCATGGCTTGCATGTCGTTACGAAGCTTTCTCATATCCTCTCTCAGAGCGTCGATCTCTTCTTTCAACTCTCTGTTTTCTTCCTCAAGATCATCCATCTTTTTCTGACGATTGGCCCGAGTATTATACGAATGAGACAGTTTGACTCTAGAATCGAGACACAAATGTGAGATTCGTAGGGAAGAAGAATACGCGATGTGAGAATGATGAATGCAATGATTATATTAATTGTTGTTTTTTTGGTTTAATCAAAATAAACTTCGACAATTAGATTGCAAATATCAAACATTGGGGAAACCCCTTTTTATTGAATTCCAAAGGATTACAGAAATGGAAATACAGTAGATTACAAAGTGCAGAAACAGAAACCTAAACTAATGGGTCCCAAGTCCTCTTCTTTGACCGGGGCGCTTGGGCCGTTGTCGGGTTGTCATTCCTTTGCCAAGTGAAAGGAGTGAGCAAATTCCTTTGGTCATCTTGATTCTCTACAGCATGCTGCTCCAAAATTTCAATCAGAGCATCTTTCTCTTTTAGTAGTTGCTGTATTTGGATACACTCTACGTCGAGGGTGCGGTACTTGTTCTTCCAAGACCTTCATTCCTTTTGAACTTTGTTGAGAGTAACCTGAAGCTTTTTCAGTCTCAGTCATGAAGTACATGACAGATTCCCTCGGTGGAAGAATTCCGTAACGAGGATAAGGCATTTTTAGCTTGAGAGCTCTGGTTTGTACCCAATGGAGATAAGGCTCCACCGAGACACAGTCCGGTTTTCCCAGAGACTCTCGTCCTTTCTTATGAACATGTTTCCAAGCTTGCACTATTTCCATCTTTAGTGCTCTGTCACTTTCTCCTTCTTTGAAGAAAAGACCTTCCAGATGAACACCCAGTGGGATGTGTCTCATCGGGTATCCAAATTGACGAAGAACCAATATCGGATGATAGTTGATTCCTCCTTTAGTTCCTATGAGGGGCACGCAGGGGAAGTTTCCACAATGGTCAATGATTATGATTCCCTCATAAATCTTATTACACCAATCTATATCGGAATTGGTGAGAGACATGATCTTCTGCGACCAACGTAAGACACTCTTGCAATCCCAAAAAGCAGCAGACTTGGGCAAGTGTGAGATAAACCACTTATAAAGCAGAGGTACACAGCATGTGATCTCCCCTCCACTGTACAAATTCCCCAAGTGTACAGAATGATACGCATCTGCGAGCAAAGTCGGCACAGGGTTTCCAATGAGAAAAACCTTAATAGCGTTGATATCGACGAAGTTATTGATGTTAGGAAACAAAAATAACCCGTAGGTGAGCAAGACAAAGATGCTTTCAAAAGCAATCCCGTTCCCTATACTCGCGAAGTATAGAGCTTTCTTTGTCAAGAACTGGGCTGGCAAACCTTGGATGCCACCCATAGTAATCATGTGAGTCTTGACCTCAGACTCGTCCAAATGAATTGCTCTTGCAATAGTCTGATTCTTTGGAATTTCTTCCAGTCCAGAAAATGGAGCTCGATCAGTGATATGTAAATCAGTAAGATGAGAATACTCCTCCAGCGTTGGTGCTAGCTGGTAATCCGGGAATGTGAAACAGTGATAAACCGGATCGTAGAACTGAATGAGCGCATCCATGATTCCTTTAATCACCTGGACTCTTAACAGTGGTAGCAAACCGCCGTGCTTGGCTCTGAAAGCCTCTGGGTTAACGATCATCCTTGCTAACTTTCTCAAATCCTCTAGCTTTGGAACCTTGAAGGTATACTGGTGAGTTCTCCTTCTACCGAAATCCATTAGCGTAATCCTTTTCTCTGATATTTGCAATCACAGTCTTAGTTTAATTTGAAAAACAGAGAGACTAGAAGAGAAGTTTTTTGAATGTTTGAATGTTTTATTAAATGAATGCATGAATGCAGCACACAAAAACATAGAAAAAACATGGGGTCAGAGGGTCGTTGTCATGAAGTCAAGGCTCTACCCATCCCTAAAGGTTTATACTAGGGTGATTTTTGTACCTGTACTCATTATCATCAGCTCCTCCCAGAAAGGCAGACAACAAGCGGATCGCCAGCGAGTTGTGTGCAATCTTAGAGTAAGTGCCATTCACCGAGAATAGATCACCAGCCTCAAATGAGGGTAGTATCGCGTAACAGCTATTTCCGATAGCTTCCGCACTACGAAAAAGGTTGGCTTTTCTTAAGTGTATACTCAATCTCACCACATGCGGCATCACACGCATTCCCAGTAGTAGAAAAATAAACACATATAGCAATTAGGAAAAGCAGTATATATATTTGTCCTAATCATCCTAGACTTATAAAGCTACGATTCTTAAGTTCCTGACAGAAATGGGTTCCCCGGCGGAAGCCCCAATATGTGGTTCCCTGCCTAAGAGATGGACCAGCATAGGTCAATCTTTCTCTTCGGTAGAGTTCCCATTTTCTGTGGAAAACGGGGATGATGCCCTAAGGCAGAAAGATCTTGGCAAAGACTCCACAGCAGAGTTGCCATTTTACAAGGAAAACAGAAAGAAAGAAAAACAAGGGCCCCACGGTGGGCGCCACTTTTCTGTAGCGAGCGATTTTGGACGCGGTTCTTAAGCGTTGGTCGCTCAATGCGGTTTGAGCTTTAAACTACAGGTCGATTCATTTTTTATCCTATTGTGAGCTAAATAAGGAAGGGAAATAGATGTCTCCAATTAACCCTGCTTGCATACTGAGTTTAAACAGCGGTCTGTTAGGTTACGGATGCTATCAATGTGGGGGGCCTTTGTACTGGTTATTTGTATTTTCGCCAATACAGTTTTCTTTCTTTCTAGGACTTTCTAGCGGGGAACAAGGATTAGGATGTTAGGACTGGTGCTTTTGAAATACTGCTTTTAATTGATGGAGATATGGGATTTGGGTTTTTTGTTGATTGTGCTCGCTAAGATCTTTTCTTTCGATCTTATGCCTACGTATTCCCGTTTACCGAAACAGGGAAATCAGAGCGTTCGTAGTTCCTCCTATTCAATGGGAGGAAATGGGTGTTTTTGGTGTCTTGTTTAAAGCCCAAGACGTGAAGCGAAAGGTGGTTTGTATCTTGTTCAAAGCCCAAGATGTGAAGTTGAAAGGTCTATTTGTGTCTTGTTCCAAGCCCAAGACGTGAAGCTGAAAGGACCTCGACTTTAGAGAGAATTTGTCATCTCTAAAGAGGGGGAAGGAGAATTACTTTAACTGGGATACGCGGATCCGAGCAATGCCATAATTTCCGAAGAAAGGGTTTTAACCTGAAGGAGAAGACTTTAACTCAGTGTAGAGCAATGCCATCTTTCCTTAGGAATTTCTCATGCTAAAAAAGGGACAGTGGCATGGATATAGATGATCCAGAGGCTTGCCGCTTACAGCGATTAGATGAAAGGAGTTGTTGATGTTTGTGTACTGTGAACGAGGCACAGCTTTGATGCTAAAAGGTTGATTGGATCAAACAGTGGTTTTCTTATACAAAGCCTAAGAGGAGGCTAATTTCCGCTAGGAAAATCATTATACAAAGCCTAAGAGGAGGCTAATTTGTGTCTCGTACAAAGCCCGAGAGAGAGGCTAAAAGTTTTTGACCCGACGATGGAGTCTTTTGGTATCTCGTATAAAGCCCGAGATGGAGGTTATTTGACTCAACAAGGGAGTTTTTTGTATCTCGTATGAAGCCCGAGATGGAGGCGATTGTTTGTTTGACTCTAAGAGGGAGTCTTTGTGTCTCGTACGAAGCCCGAGATAGAGGCTAAAAGTTTGACTCAACAAGAGAGTCTTTGATACTCAACAAGAGAGTGTTTTTGTATCTCGTACGAAGCCCGAGATGGAGGCTAAAGGTTCGTTTCAGTTGAGTGACAGATCCAATATACTGATTTTAAAAGAGAAAATCAGTTCTTATATGAGCAACACTGTACTCAGGCATTTGATTTGAGGATCAGGGATATTTCCTTCTCTTTGAGGAAACGGGAAATCCAAAGGGTATTGAGACTGTCCGAGTCTGCGGGTTTCCTTCCTATTTAACGAAGGGTGCTTGAGAATGTCTTTGAGACTCAAGGAAGTTAGACTGTCCAAGTCTAGAGTTTTTTCTTTCGTACTATGCTTTGAGAAACAGTAGTAGACTCTATGAAAGGACTGTTCTATGAGGATGACTAGGTTCTGTTCCTATACCTCTAGGAGGTCGTCGGGACAATTTGTACGAAGCCCAAGAGGAGGCTGGAAACTTTTAAGAAGCCGACGGGTCCTTGTACGAAGCCCAAGAGGAGGCTATCATTCCCGAAGGAAGAGATCATTATACGAAGCCTAAGAGGAGGTTGTGAATACTTCTAAGAAGCCGTAGGGTCCTTGAATAATGCCCAAGAGGAGGCCGATGCTTTTAAGAAGCCCGTGGGTCTATCACCTCCTTTCCATTAGGAGAGATAACTCTTTTAAAGATAAAAACCACTGGTAAACGTGCGAGGTTTACTATCCAGCGACTTTTAACTTTTAAAGAGGGTTCCTTAGTTAAGGTCCAAGATTATGACCGTAGTGGGTACCCAAACCCCGAGACATTCAAGGCAAGCTATCCACAAGGAATAGATCAAGTCAGGAAAGTTCGAGAATTTGGAAGAAACACAAAGATGCCATTCACGGAGAATACATTCATCTTGGGGAGTAGAGCTTCTTGACGATTCCTAAGGAGGACAGCCGAAGAGAAGACTGTATCTGGTGCTCCTATTGGGGATCTAGGCGTCTATTTCTACGAATAAATGAAACGGAGTCACCTAGTTCTAGACGTAGTTGCCGGGGAAACTCAAAATATCTATACTATTATTACACAATAGATATGAGTTTATGAAAGGAGACTTACAGTGAGCAGCCCCACAATACAGTTTATAATATGAAAGCAGTAAATGAAAGCGATAACCACTTACTCGGTTGGAGTGCTTCCATGCTGTTTGGTTAGTTGTTCAACAAAGAAAGATTGAAAACAACAGTATATTCAAAATTAAAGGAGAAAGTGCTTTGAAAAAGAAAGATTTGGGGCTTACAGCTCAAGGAGAGGCCCAAGGTTTTATCAGTGAGTGCACTGTTTGACTTTGTACAGCGGGACTTATACAAGTGACTGGGGCCCAAAAAATGGTTTTCTGTACAAAGGGATGGGTCTTACACTCTCTCAAGAGGCCCAAAAAAGGTTTAAAGAAAAGAGAGGGGCTTATAACACGAGGGTAGGCCCAAATTATTTTTCGTTTAAAAATGGCGATCGCGACGAGGTTTTCTTTTAACGCAGAGGGACTTATACAATAAGTGAGGCCCAAAATGTTTTGGTTAAAAGGGGGATTGGGTCTTACACTCTAATAGAGGCCCAAAGTGTTTTGAATGGGTCTTATAGCTCAAGGAGAGGCCCAAATGATTTTTTATTTTTGAACGGGCGACGATCGCGCCGTTTACTTGTACAGAGGGACTTATACAATGAGTGAGGCCCAAAAAGTTTTTGTACAAGGGGGGATGGGTCTTACACTCTCTCAAGAGGCCCAAAAAGGTTTAAAGTGATTTATGAGGGTTGAATTAATCCAAAACCCTAATTTGTTTTCAAAATGTATTTAATTGAATAAAAAATTCAATTAAAATGATCAAAAATTGTTTAACACATGGAAAACAAATTGTGACCTTGGATTAATGTTTCAAAAATTAAGTATTGACCTACAAAATAATTAGAAAGCATTAAAAGTTGAAAAATCAATGTAGAAAAAAATATTTAAAATGCCAAAAACAATTAAAATATTAATTCTTTGCAAAAATATCAATTATATGAAATAAATAATATTTTTGGGATTTTTTGATAAAACAAAATATTTTAACATTTTTGTGAATTATTAAAAAAAGAATCAACTCAAAATCATTAAAACTCAGAGAGAAATTAATTTTTGAATCAATTAAACAAAATCACAAAATTCAAATATTTGAATATATGAAAAATGGCGCCAAGAACAGGCTGAAGAACACGCGCGTGTTCTTGGTTTCTCAGATTTGCATTTTCTATCCAATCTCCATGAATACGTAATCATATCATGCAATCCACATATCATTATGCTCGCCTCAACCTCACGATCATGTCTATGTACTTTAATTTCATTTAAATTAAATATACAACAAGAAATCACGAAGAGACCTCAAGAACCCTAATTTCTGCATGAAGGCTAGGATTTTTGATACACGATTCAAACAATGCAATTAATTGAGGGAAAACATTCCATGCATGATTATGAACATATGGCCAAATTATTGTGCGAGGAAATATGCATAGATTGAGAGATGACCAAGTATGTGCTTACCTCCAAGTCGTGACAGCAAGAGCAGATGTGATTTTGAGTTGGAGGTGTTACAGACAAGTTGTGATGATCTGGACAGCTTCCCTACACCATATGGAGTGTGTTTGAACACTTGGATTGAATTGAAATGGACTGGATCAGTTTATGGCATCTCAGCTGCAACTTCACTTCAAACTTGTGTGGATGGCAAGTGATTTTGAGATTTTGATGTTCCAGATGTTATGTGAGTGTGTGATCAGCTCATATGTGATGTATGTGAGGTGTGTGAGTGATTGGTTTGATTGGAATTGCTCTTAAACTCAAAACCCAATAGCTACCTTGCTAAGAAAGGCATTTTTGCCAAGAGAAAGAGATTTTGAGGAAAGCATCTGTTAGATGGCTTTGGTGTACTCAAACTGACCACAATTGAGCTCTATTTATAGTAGAGCAAGTTTGTTTTGCAAGGAATAGTGCATGGCAGCTGGTAAGTAGGTTTGGCCAATGTTGGCAAATGAAAATCCAAGTCTCCTCTAGCCAATGGCTAGAGGTTAGGGCACAGAGCTTTGGTCCCCTTGGTCTTGGATAAGTCTTGACTGATTTTAGATGAGAATGGCTCAGTCCATGCCACCTTGATGGTTCCATTGAATGCCTCATTCCAAATTTGAAGTCTTGTCCCTATTTTGGCAACTCTAGGTTCAACATGTTATTCCTTGTTCCTTGGACCTTGGAGGCTTGGCTCAGTGATTGTCCCCTTTAGATTCAATCCTATGAGGTGTCCAAGTGGATTGGAGCAATTGAATTTGGCTGATTTTGGCAAATCGACCAAAGTTGCAAATTCTGCCTTTCCTTGACAGATTTCAGCAAGGCAACTTGGCAATGTTGTATCTCATGGTGTAGGTTGAATTTGGCAATGTTCTTGGCCATTTTGGAAAGCCCTTACATTATACAACAACTGTTTGAACAAGTTTGGTTTTGATCTCTTTTGATTCCAAGTGAAAAATCCCCCTACATTTGGCAAAAAGTGAAGCAGAATCTGACTTAGTGAAAATTTCACTAAGTGTTGGAAAAAGTGACATTTTCACTTTTCAGCCACTTTGATCACTCCATAACTCAAAATCCTTAATGAATTGGAATGACTTGTAGTTGAAGTTTTTGTAGGTGATAATTAGGGCTACAAATCCATCTTTGGATGAGTAAAAATGGCCTTGTGGTTTAGGAGTTATGGTCCTCCAAAGTTGGTACCTTTGCCACTTTATTTTTAACTTAGAAAAATTTCTAAGTTTTATGGTTACCCCTTTTACAAGTTATCTCACTTTTCTTGATTTTTCTTGATGAATGATGATTCAAATCATATATTAACATCATTTTAGGGTTAAAAATCCATTTTGGTGAAAAATCTCAAAAAGTCAAAGTTGACTTTTGTGCACAGTTGACTTTTTGTCAGGTGAATTCCAAACTGTGCAATTCTTCAGGAAATCATGTCCTTGACCTAAATCAAACTTGATGAACATGTTCCATGGGTGTCATAGGGTATATTCAATCATGTATTAGGGTTTGGGAGCATGTCCAATTCAAAAGTCAAAGTTACAGTTGACTTTTCCCTTAAAACCCTAATTGTGGTGCAGATGAAATTGAGACTTGTTGCTCAAGCTTCTTGGATCAATCCATTGTTCCAAATGGATCAATATGGTATATTAGAGACCCTCAAATCATATCTTGAGGTCTTGGCTCATGGTTTGTCCCAAAAGTCAACTTAGGGGTGAATTAGGTCAAGAAACCCTAATTCCTGATTTTTGATGAATGCATCCCCTAAGGCAAAATTGACTTGATGCATGGGTTCATGAGGTTCCATGAAGTATATTAGGTTATGTTTTGGATCATTGCCTTATGCCCAGATGAAAATTTCCATCTGGAGGCCCTGGTCGACCAAAACCCTAATTTGGTGACACTGTCGATCTTGAGACTTGATCCACCTAGAAGGGAGCAGCCTTGTGCTTAATCCTTGAAGTGGGAGTCCTTTTTGATCCATTGTGGATGTTTAAGAGATTAGACAAGTTGAAGATCATGTCATTTCTTGATTGATCCTTTGTCTAAGCACTCAGAGAGGGCTTGAAACCCTAATTTTGATTGTAGTGGATGCTCACCCATCTTTGGGGAGACTAATGAAGCATAAAGGTACATCCATATTGTGATGATGATTTTCACAATGATGGGAAATCTAAGTGGTCAAAATTTGGGGTATTACACAACCACTATCGGGTTTTGAGTAGCAGCCATAAGCAATCCATTCCAATTGCCCAGACACATCACATATGATGTATTTGAGGTGTCCAAATGCTTAAACACCATCTGTAACACCCCTAGCTCAAAATCACCTATCAACCTAGCCATTATGCTTCAATTATGTAGTTGGAGTGCTCCAGCTTGATCCAAAGACTTCCAAAGTGTTCCAAAGCTTGCAACACACTCCACAACATCCATTGAAGCTGTTCAGATCATCACAACACATATGTAACACCTCCAACTCAAAAATCAAATTGCTCTTGCTGTCACGACCTTCAAGTAAGCCTAAACTTGGTCATCTCTTAATCTATGCATATTTCCTCGCATAATACTTTTTCCAAATGTTCATAATCATGCATAGAATGTTTCCCCTCAATTAATTACTGTGTTTGAATTGTGTATCAAAATTCTCAGCCTTCATGCAAATTTTAGGGTTCTTGAGGTTTTGTCTTGATTTCTTATTCCATGTTAAAAATAAATGAAATTAAAGACCATAGACATGATCGTGAGGTTGAAACAAGCATATTGATATGTGGTTTGCATGGTATAATCAAGTATTGAGGGAGATTGGAGAGAAAATGCAAATCTGGGCAAAACCCAGAACACGCGCGTGTTCTTGGGTGTTCTTGGCGCCCTTCTTTTGAAAATTCAAATATTTGAATTTTGTGATTTTATTTAATTGATTCAAAAATTAATTTCTCTCTGAGTTTTAATGATTTTGAGTTGATTCTTTTTTTAATAATTCAAAAAAATGTAAAAATATTTTATTTTACCAAAAAATCCCAAAAATATTATTTATTTCATATAATTGATATTTTTACAAAGAATTAATATTTTAATTGTTTTTTACATTTAAAATATTTTTTCCCTCTTGATTTTGTAAATTTTAATGACTTCTAATCATTTTGTAGGTCAAAACATGATTATTGAAACATTAATCTAAGATCACAATTTGTTTCCACACATTTTTAACAATTTTGATCATTTTTAATTGAATTTTTTATTCAATTAAAATACATTTTGGAAACAAAATAGGGTTTTGATTACTTCAACCCTCATCAAGCATCTTAAAACAAATTTGGGCCTCTAATAGAGTGTAAGACCCAATCCTTTTTGTAAAATAAACCTATTGTGGGCCTCACTTATTGTATAAGTCCCTCCGGGTATTTTCAAAAACCTCAACGTAATCGTCGTTTTGTACACAAATAACTTTGGGCCTACCCTCGAGTAGTAAGACCCATTCTTCTTTTTTAAAACACTTTGGGCCTCTAATAGAGTATAAGACCCAACCCCTTTTGTAAATACACAAATTTTTGGGCCTCACTTATGGTATAAGTCCCGTTTTATTTCAAAAAGTTGGACGCGATCATAGTCCATTGAAAAACAAACCTTGGACCTCTCCTCGAGCTATAAGACCCAATCAAAACCTTGTGGGCCTCTATTAGAGTGTAAGACCCAATACCCTTTTAACCAAAACAAATTTGGGCCTCAGATATTGTATAAGTCCCTCTGTGTTAAAAGAAAATCTCGGCGCGATCGCCATTTCAAAACAAAAAACATCTGGGCCTACCCTCGTGTTATAAGCCCCATTCTTTTTCAAAACTCTTTGGGCCTCTTGAGAGAGTGTAAGACCCATCCCTTTGTACAGAAAACCTTTCTTGGGCCTCAGTCACTTGTATAAGTCCCTGTATAAATTCAAACTCACAGTGCGACCACTGATAAAACCTTGGGCCTCTCCTTGAGCTATAAGCCCCAACATCTTTTCAAAGCACTTTCTCCTTTGATTTTGAGTATACTGTTGTTTTCAATCTTTCTTTGTTGAACAACTAACCAAACAGCATGGAAGCTCTACAACCGAGTAAGTGGTTATATGCTTTCATTTACGGCTTTCATATGTATATAAATGTACTGTGGGGATGTTTCGCTGTAAGTCTTCTTTCATAAACTCATATCGACTGTGTAATAATAGTATAGATATTTAGAGTTTCCCCAGCAACTAGGTCTAGCACTAAGCCCTATTGATTACTCTTAAAATAGACAAAACTAGATCCCCATAGGATTACCAGATACAGTCTTCCCTCCTCTTGGGGTTAAACAATATGGAGACGTGAAAGGCAGCATTCTCGGTGAACCCTTTCACAGACTGTCACCTTTAGAAATTGTCAAAGACACTCTATTCCCCAGAGATGATCTTTTCTCCGTGAATGACATCTCTTGAGTTTCTTCCAAATTCTCGAACTTTTCTGGCTTGATTTATTCTTTGTTAATAGCCTGTCTTGAATTTATCGGGATTTGGGGACCCACAGGCTTCTTAAAAGCATTCTCGCCTCCTCTTGGGCGTTGTACAAGGACCCGTCGGATTCTTAGAAGTATTCACAGCCTCCTCTTAGGCTTCGTATAAATGATTTCTTCCTCCGGGAATGATAGCCTCCTCTTGGGCTTCGTACAAATTGTCCCTCGGCTTCTTAAAAGTTTCCAGCCTCCTCTTGGGCTTCGTACAAATTGTCCTGACGACCTCCTAGAGGTATAGGAACAGAAATTAGTCATCTTAATAGAACCATTTTTCAAAAAGTCTATATCTTGCTACTACCGTTTCTTAAACGTAGTACAAAAGATGAAACTCTAGACTTGGACAGTCTAATTCCCTTGAGTCTCAAAGACATTCTCATGTTCCTCTCAAAACTAGGAGATAAAACCCATAGACTTGGACAGTCTCAAAACCCTTTGGATTTCCCATTTCCTTAAAGAACAGGAAATAACTCTGATCCTCGAATCAGATCCCGGAGTGCAAACAGTACTCATATAAGAACTGATTTTCTCTTTAAATCAGCATACTGGACCTGCCACGCAACTGAAATAGTAACCCTAGCCTCCTCTTGGGCTTTGTACAGTGATTATCCCCAGCAGAGTTAACCTTTTCAGACTCTCTTGTTGAGTCCAAACTTTTAGCCTATATCTCAGGCTTTGTACGAGATACAAACTACTCTCTTGTTGAGTATAAAAAGATTCTCTTGTTGAGTCGATCACCTTTAGCCTCCATCTCGGGCTTCGTACGAGATACAAATCACTCTATTGTTGAGTATAAAAGACTCTCTTGTTGAGTCAAACCTTTCAGCCTCCGTCTCCGGCTTTGTACGAGATACAAATACTCTCTTGTTGAGTATATAAGACTCTCTTGTTGAGTCACCCCTTTAGCCTCCATCTCGGGCTTCGTACGAGATACAAATCACTCTCTTGTTGAGTATAAAAGATTCTCCTGTAGAGTCAAACCCTTTAGCCTCTATCTCAGGCTTCGTACGAGACACAAAAGCACCCTCTTGTTGGGCCAATAGCCTCCTCTTAGGCTTTGTATAAGGAAACCCGGTTGAACCAATCAAGCTTTTAGCATCAAAAGCTGTGACTCGTTCACAGTAAACAAACATCAACAACTCCTTTCCCTTCATCTAATTGTTGTAAGCGGCAAGCCTCTGGATCATCTATATCCATGCCACTATCCCTCTTTTAGCATGAGAAAATCCTAAGGAAAGATGTCATTGCTCTACACTGAGTTAAAGTCTTCTCCTTCAGGTTAAAACCCCCCTATAATGGAAATTATGGCATTGCTAGGATTCACATATCCCGGTTAAAATAATCCTCCTTTATAGTCAGTCACCCAACAGTTGTGACAAACAAACCCCTCTTTAGAGATGACAAATTCTCTCCAAAGACGAAACTTTTAGCTTCACATCTTGGGCTTCGAACAAGATACAAATAAACCCTTCAGCTTCACATCTTGGGCTTTGAACAAGATACAAACCACCTTTAGCTTCACATCTTGAGCTTTGAACAAGACACCAAAACACCATTTCCTCCCATAGAATAGGAGGAACTACGATCGCTCTGATTTCCCTGTTTCGGTAAACGGGAATACGTTGGCATAAGATTGAAAGAAAAACCTTAGCGAGCACACTCAACAAAAACCCAAAATCCCATACCTTCACATATCAATCGAAAAGCATCAGTCCTAAACTCCCACCAATCACCCGGGCACTATTTTAACAAAATAACCTAAGAGAGACCCACAATCTTTGTAGCATCTGTAAACCAACAGTCATCTATTCAAACTCAGTTTGCACAGGGTTAATTGGAGACATCTATTTCCCTTCCTTCAACAGCTTCAATAGGATAAAAAATGAATCGAACTGTAGTACCTAAGCGATAGTGCTTCGCAACCACGTCCAAAAATCGCTCGCTACAGAAAAATTGCGACTTCACTGGGGATAATTTGATCTTGTTCTCTTTCCATCTCTTAGGTAGAAACCTTGAAAAAAAAGTGCCACAGAAAAGTGGCGCCCGCCGTGGGGCCGGATATCCGTTCTTTTCTTTCTTTCCTAGGGACTTCATTGGGGTTAAGATTTGTTGACTTCACTAGGATCTTAGGTCAAAAACCTTTAAAGTTGGGAAGGAACCACAGAGTGGCGTCTCCACCGGGGAGCCATTTATTTCAAGAACATAGGATTCATAGCTCTTTAAAGTCTAGGACTTTAGGACAAATATATATATTGCTTTTCCTAATTGATATACGTGTTTATTTTCTGCTAATGGGAATGCGTGTGATGCCACATGTGGAAAGATTGAGTATACACATAGGAAAATCACCTTTTTTTTGTAGTGCGGAAGCTATCGGGAATAGCTGTTACGCGATAAACTACCCTCTTCTAAGATTTCTTTGATGGACATCACCTAGCACGGTTCCCGGCCCGCTGGTGTTCTCAAGAATCAATGATTTTGAGTGACAGGTACAAAAAATCACCCGTAGAAAACCTTTGAGGGGGGTAGAGCTTTGACTTCATGACACCGACCCTTTGACCCCATGTTTTTTCTATGTTTTTGTGTGCTGCATTGATGCGTTCATCTAAAAAACATTAAACAAAGAAAATTTTCTCCTCTAGTCTCTCTTTTTTAAATTAAACTAAGACAATGATTGCAAATGTCAGAGAAAAAGGATTGCGCTAATGGATTTCGGTAGAAGGAGAACTCATAAGTATACCTTCAAGGTTCCAAAACTAGAGGATTTGAGAAGTTTAGCAAGGATGATCACTAACCCTGAAGCCGTCAGAGCCAAATACGGAGGTCTGCTACCCCTGTCAAGAGTCCATGTGATTGAAGGAATCATGGAACCGCTCATTCAGTTTTACGATCCAGTTTATCACTGTTTCACATTTCCGGATTACCAGCTAGCACCAACGTTGGAGGAGTATTATCACTTGATCGATCGGCACATCACTGATCGAGCTCTATTTTCTGGACTGGAAGAAATTCCAAAGGATCAGACCATTGCACGAGCAATTTATTTGGATGAGTCGGAAGGCAAGACTCACCTGACCACTAAGGGTGGCATCCAAGGTTTTCCAGCCCAATTCTTGATAAAGAAGGCCTTGTACTTTTCCAGTATATGGAACATGACTGCTTTTGAAAGCCTCTTTGTTTTACTCACCTACGGGTTATTTTTGTTTCCCAACATCAATAGCTTAGTCGATATCAATGCCATTAAGGTTTTTCTCATTGGAAACCCTGTGCCAACTTTGCTCGCGGACGCGTATCATTCTGTACACTTAGGGAATTTGTACAGCGGAGGAATGATCACGTGCTGTGTACCCCTGCTATATAAATGGTTTATCTCCCATTTGCCCGAGTCTGCTGCATTTTGGGATCATAAGAGTGCCTTACGTTGGTCGCAGAAAATCATGTCTCTCACCAACTCTGACATAGATTGGTGCAATAGGATTTATGAGGGAATCAGGATCATTGACTGTTGTGGAAACTTCCCCAACGTACCCCTCATAGGAACTAAAGGAGGAATCAATTACCATCCAGTATTGGTTCGTCGTCAATTCAAATACCCGATGAGGCATGTCCCACGTAATGCTCATCTGGAAGGTCTTTTCTTCAAAGAAGGAGAAAATGACAGAGCACTAAAGATGGCAATAGTGCACGCTTGGAAACATGTTCACAAGAAAGGACGGGAGTCTCTAGGAAAACCGAACTGTGTCTCGGTGGAGCCTTATCTCCGCTGGGTATAAACTAGAGCTCTCAAGCTAAAGATGCCTTATCCTCGTCACATAGTTCTTCCACCAAGGGAGTCTGTTATGTACTTCATGACTGAAACAGAAAAACTTCAGGTTACTCTCAACAAAGTTCAACGGGAGAGGAGGTCTTGGAAGAACAAGTACCGCACCCTCAATGTGGAGTGTATCAAAATACAACAACTACTGAAGGCTAAGGATGCTCTGATCGAGATTTTAGAGCAACATGTTGTGGATAATCAGGATGACCAAAGGAATTTGCTCGCTCCTTTCACTTGGCAAAGGAATGACAACCCGACGACGGCCCAAGAGCCCCGGTCCAAGAAAAGGAAAGTACCAGAATCAGCACCCAAATTCTCCTTAGAGAGGACTCGGGACCCCTTAGCTTAGGTTTCTATTTCCGCACCTTGTAATCTACTGTATTTCTATTTTTTGCAATCCTTTGAATTCAATAAAACGGGGTTTCCCCACTGTTTGATATTTGCAATCTAATTGTCGAAGTTTATTTTGATTAAACAAAAAAAACAATTAATATAATCATTACATTCATCTTTCTCCCGTAACGTATTCTTCTTACCTACGAATCTCACGTTTGTGTCTCGGTTCTAGAGTCAAACTGTCTCATTCGTACAATACTCGGGCCAATCGTCAGAAAAAGATGGATGATCTCGAGGAAGAGAACAGAGAGCTGAAAGAAGAGATCGACGCTCTGAGAGAGGATATGAGAAAGCTTCGTAATGACATGCTAGCCATGGCAGAAGCTCAACAACAAAGAACTGTGATCTCAGAGATCACCTCAATGCCCATAGTGGAAAAGTATGATCCTAGGTATCAAATTCCGAAAGATCATCCCTGGGGCATGCCTGTTAACTATATCCCGGAAGGATATGTTCCGCCAATCGCTGAAGATCAAGGAATCACAACAGAAGCCACTAGGCCTGAAGGTTACAAACTTCGGGAAAGCAAAGATGCCAGAGGCATACTGAGGACTCCTGAAGGTTACAAACTTCGGGAAATGCCAAGATTTGCTGCCGTAGTCATGGTACCAACCCCTGTGGTGCACACTGTCCCGGAAGGACAAATTCCACAGATACCTTCTAGTAGAAAGGAAACTATGTTCGATAGAATGGACGAATTCCAGGAGCAGTTCCTGGAAATGCAGAAGGAACTGCAAGCCATTCGCGGTCAGGATTTATTTGGAAAGGACGCCACAGACCTTTGTCTAGTCCCCAATGTGAAAGTTCTGCACAAATTCCAGGTGCCCGACTTTGAAAAATACAAGGGTAACTCTTGCCCTCAGAGTCACTTGGTGATGTACGCTCGACGAATGTCAGCTCAGACAGAGAATCAGGACCTATTGATTCACTACTTTCAGGATAGTTTAACTGGTGCCGCATTAAAATGGTACATGGGTTTAAACCGCGCCACGATCAGCACTTTCAGAGATCTTGGCACTGCCTTCATGCAACAATACAAGTACAATTTGGACATGGCACACGACAGAGATCAACTCAGATCAATGTCACAAAAGGATAAGGAAACCTTTAAGGAGTACGCTTAGAGGTGGCGTGAGATCGCCGCCCAAATTTGTCCACCTCTTGAGGAAAAAGAGATGACAAAGATCTTCTTAAAGACCTTAAGCTCATTTTATTATGAAAGAATGGTTGCCAGTGCGCCTAGTGATTTCATCAAAATGGTCAGTATGGGAGTTCGACTTGAGGAAGCTGTCCGGGAAGGACGTTTAGTAAAACACGCTGGATCATCGAGTAGTACAAAACGATACAGTAGTGCTATCCCTAAGAAAAAAGAGCAAGATATTGGGAATATCTCTCTCGAAAAGCAAAGGCGACGTTATCAACCACTAGCAGCTGTGACTTCTGCTATCAACCCTGCGCCTGCTCCTACGTATCAGCCTCAGGTTGCGCAAAGTCAACCTAATCAGCAAAGGACTCAACAGCCTCTTCAGCAAGCTCGTTCTCCATACAACAACAACCGTACAACATGGCCATCAGGATTTGATCCAATACCTGTATCGTACGCAGAACTATTTCCGTTACTACTAGCCAAGGGGCACATCCAGACTAAGTCCCCTCTTACAGTACTAGAAAGTCCACCTTTTTGGTTTAAGGTGGATCAGACTTGCCCTTACCATCAAGGAGGACCAGGGCATAACATAGAGAACTGTCTCAATTTCAAATCTGACGTGCAAAAGCTTGTTAGGAGCGGGGTCTTATCTTTCAAAGATACGAATCCGAATGTTCTCACAAACCCGCTGCCTCAACATGAGAAAGCTGCAGTCAACCTGATAGAAGGAGAGTCCCACAATGTCTATCAAATTCATGATGTACTCTTGTTAAGGACCAATCTGGTCAAGATGCATTGTAGACAGAGTAGATATGGCCATGTGCCACCTCATAATTATCACCAGTGTGATATCTGCTCTAAAAACAATCAGGGATGTTCTGTGGTGCAATCAGCTCTACAGGAACAGATGGATCTCAGATGGATCCAAGAGCACCGAGTTCGTGGAGTTAACATGGTTTACACGAATTCCAACGTCATTCAGAACCACGACATCCGTGCGATGAATGTCAACTTGGTGGCGATGCACTCCAGGCAAAGCCAGTATCATAATCTGCCACGGCACGATTACAATTCTTGTCTGACTTGCTCGGTAAACAAACAGGGATGCTCTTTTGTACAAGAGGCCCTCCAGCGTCAAATGGATCTTGGATGGATCCAGGACTACCATGATAGGAATCCCTATCAAATCAACATGGTTCAGATCTTTGATATTCGCTTGATTAACACCAACCTGGTAGATTTACATGCTGAGCAGGTCCGACTCGGGTTCCTGATATCACATGACTACCAAAGCTGTACGGCGGGTTGCGAAAACGATCACAGTTGTGCCCTTGTCCAGGAAGCACTTCAGCACTTGCTAAATCATTGGTGGCTTCCCATCTATATGGATGAAGACACTCAGCAGATTAGTATCAATGGCAAGAACCCTAATCAGCGTCAAAGTTAGGATGTCCGATATGTAGAAACTAACCTAGTGAGGTTACATTGCATTCAAAGCGGGCGTGGGCAGGTGCCACCACACAATTATGAACGTTGTAGAGTCTGTTCGGAAAGTAACCAAGGATGTTACCTTGTGCGAGCAGCTCTTCAGGGTCAGGTGGATCATAGAGAAATTCGCCCATATCCGGGTTCCGGACAAATCAACTGGGTGCCGGACTACCTCGCTGATCAAATTGACGATGTTGTCATAATCTCTGATCATCAGATGAACAAGGATTTTTGTGCCATCATTCCACTACTTGACGAATCGAGAGTTCCTAACCGGGAACAGATTGAAATTACTTACGATGGTCAGAAAAATCAGAAGGCTCCCATAGTCATCTATCTACTAGGACCATTACCGTATGAATCAACTAAGGCTATCCCTTACAAATACAGTGCAATAACAGTCGAGAATAGAAAGGAAATTCCATTACCCTCCGTCGTGAATATTGCGGACATTAGTCGAGTAACACGGAGTGGTAGAATCTTCAACCGAGGGGTTGGAGAACCTATCAAAGAAAAGGAACCTCAGACAGAAGTTCCCAATCCACCAGTCGGTCAATCCAGTAATCCCGACCTTTCGAAAAATGATGATGAGATGCTGAAGCTCATCTAAAGGAGTGAATACAACATTGTTGATCAGCTATTACAAACTCCTTCAAAGATCTCTATGCTGTCACTTTTACTCAGTTCAGAAGCACATAGGGAGGCTCTACAGAAAGTCTTGGGGAAAGCCTTTGTGGAACAGGATGTAACAATCAGACAGTTCGATAGCATTGTCTCTAACATCACTTTCTGCAATAATTTGGGGTTCAGTGATGAGGAATTACCCGAGGAGGGTCGCCGTCATAACATGGCATTCAATATCACGGTCAACTGCCAGGACGATGCTTTAGCCAGCGTACTGTAGACACACGGTCAGCCCTGAATATTATGCCGAAGTCCACTTTGACGCAATTATCCTTCAAAGGACCCCCGATGAGAACCAGTGAGGTCGTCGTCAAAGCATTCGACGGGTCCAGAAAAACGGTAATCGGCGAAGTTGATCTTCCTATAACTATTGGTCCTCACACTTTCCAAGTCATTTTGCAGGTCAAGACCTTGGATACATCAGGCTGGGGCGATCACCCCGACCCTCCACCAAAAGCTAAAGTTCATCCACAACGGTCAGCTCGTCACGGTCTGTGGGGAACAGGCTTTGGTCGTAAGCAATTTATCATCAGCCACTTATGTGGAACCGGAAGGGATAATTAGAACTCAGTTCCAAACACTTTCGCTACACAGAGGCGATCAATCCAAAGGAGGAACCTCGATTTCCTCATACAAAGACGCTATCAAAGCGGTTGAAGGTACCAAATACAACAGGATGGGGATAACTTGTCATTCCTACTGACAATAAAGCAAAGAAGGGTCTTGGTTTTTCTGCAACCTGTACTCAGACAGCTGCCAATGATGAAAGTCTTCATCCCATTCAAAATTTCTTCCACAGTGGAGGTTTCCTTCAACCAGTGACTCAAGAAGTGCACACTATCAATGAGGAGGATCCCTCTGACACAGATGTGGAATGGAAGTCCTACCTCAACGGGGACGGTTATATGTCTCAGGAAGAGGTGCCTACGCCATTTTGCTATCCCACACAGAGCCCGAGATTTATACCCAGGTCAGATGTCGAAATGATATATGGAGATTGTGATCCGGAAGGATGTCGTGCTCCACCAAACTCATTAGAGGAAGACACTCCGATGAAAGACAACTTTGACCACAACTACTATGGCCCGATGGATGGTCTGCCAATGTGGCAGCCTTACTCAGGAGACTTGGGGCAAGAGAGTCAGCCGAACAACGAAAATCAGCTGAGCATCATTGAAAAGAATGCCTGCGTCCCCACCATGTCATGGGATCAACACTCAGGTCATTCAGAAACTACTCAACATGACGATGAATTCGCAACGTTTGCAGGACTTGAATTCAACAACTATGCTTTTCCTGAGGTTAACATCATCGAGAGAGATGACTCCTCCAGTTCCAAAGAGGTGTGGGACACCCTGGGACAACCAAGTGGAAAATTTGACTTCATGGTCAAGTACACCGCTCCTGAAAGCTCTCGTATCAGGCTCGAAGACATCTAGCTAGCTGGATGGGGAGATCTACCTGAGAGCAAAAATGCTATGCAAAATGCAACAGAGGAATCCTCCTACAACAACTCTGCATGGGAGACAGATTCCAATGATCTTGCTCCAACAGAAATCAGCGTTATTTCTGAAGGCAAATCAAGGAAGGTGCCAGACTTTGTGATTCACCGAGGAGTTCATCGCCAATGGGTTGCTGTCGATGTTCCGAAGATTGTTCATAAGTCAAAGTAATTGCCATCTTTAATCTTTCACCCTGCCCAGGTGAAACGGATGTTTTGATAGGGCTCGCTTTTTGTAAATTTTCCCTCTTCGCTTTGCCCAAATCGACACAGTTTTGTTTTATAGGGCTGTAGTTTCAAGAATCGACTTGTTCATTAATAAAATAATGTCGTTCTGTAATTTCCGCATTAATTGTCTTTTTCTCTTTTTGCTTTTCTCAGAAAATAGTAATCCTAAAAAACATTCAAAAAATAAAAATAAGCAGTAAAAAAATACACTACACACACTCTTGCATTTTCTCTATCTCTTCTAAACACGAATCATCACGTCATGCAGATTGCTTGTTTTAAACCCCGTTGAAACATACGATCCGATGCCTTCTCCCAACTTTGAGTTCCCGGTATTTGGAGCTGAAGAAGAAGTTGACAACGAAATTCCAGAAGAGATCTCCCGATTACTCAGACAAGAGGAAGGGTCCATTGAACCTCACAAAGAGCCATTGGAAACGATCAACGTGGGTTCAGAAGAAGAGAAAAAAGAAATCAAGATTTGGGCACTACTCAGTCCAACTCCTAAAGAGAGTTTGATAAAGCTTCTCAAAGGGTTTCCTGATGTGTTTGCTTGGTCCTATCAGGACATGCCATGGTTGGATACCAGCATCGTGGAACATCATTTACCGTTGAGATCGGAATGTCCACCAGTAAAACAGAGGTTAAGACGGACCCATCCGGACATGGCTATCAAAATCAAAGAGGAGGTACAGAAACAGATTGACGCGGGTTTCCTCGCCACATCAGAATATCCTCAATGGTTAGCTAACATCGTACCCATTCCAAAAAAGGACGGAAAAGTCAGAATGTGTTTCGATTACAGAGATTTAAACAAGGCTAGTCCAAAGGACGACTTTCCTTTACCGCACATTGACATGCTGGTAGACAGTACCGCAAAGTTCAAAGTTTTCTCCTTCATGGATGGATTCTCGGGCTATAATCAAATCAAAATGGCGCCGAAAGACATGGAGAAAACTTCGTTCATCACCCCATGGGGTACCTTTTGTTACAAGGTAATGCCGTTCGGTTTGAAGAATGCCGGGGTAACCTATCAAAGGGCCATGACTACTCTTTTTCATGACATGATACACAAAGAAATCGAGGTATATCTCGATGATATGATTGCAATATCTAGAATAGAAGAGGAGCATGTGACCCACCTGTCAAAACTATTTGAGCGGTTGAGAAAGTACAAACTCTGCTTGAATCCCAACAAGTGCACCTTTGGTGTCCGTTCAGGGAAACTCTTAGGGTTCATCGTCAGCCAGAAAGGAATTGAGGTTGATCCTGACAAGGTCAAGGCCATTCAAGAAATGCCTACTCCAAAAACTGAAAAACAAGTCAGAGGATTCCTGGGACGTTTGAACTACATCTCCAGATTTATATTCCTCATGACCGCGACATGTGCGCCGATTTTCAAATTACTTAAAAAGAATCAGGACTGCGTTTGGACAGAAGATTGCCAAACTGCCTTCGACAGTATCAAGGAATACCTGTTGAACCCACCGATTCTATCCCCTCTAGTGGAGGGAAGACCACTAATCATTTACTTAACAGTCTTGGAAGACTCAATGGGTTGTGTGCTTGGCCAACAAGACGAAACCAAAAGGAAGGAGTCTGTCATCTACTATTTAAGCAAGAAATTCACCGACTGCGAGACTCAGTACACGATGCTTGAGAAAACTTGCTGCGCTTTGGCTTGGGCAGCCAAACGTCTGCGCCAGTACATGATTCGTCACACTACTTGGTTGGTATCCGAGATGGATCCAATCAAGCATGTCTTTGAAAAACCTGCTCTCACGGGAAGAATCGCCCATTGGCAGATGTTGCTTTCAGAATATGACATAGAGTACCATGCTCAGAAAGCCGTTAAAGGAAGTGTTTTTGCCGATCATTTGGCTCATCAACCGATTGACGATCAAGAATCAGTCGGATTTGACTTCCCAGACGAAGATGTCATGTATCTAAAAATGAAAGACTGCGATGAACCGCTACCCAGTGAAGGGCCAGAACCAGGTTCCCAGTGGGGACTTATCTTTGACGGAGCAGTTAATCATTACGGAAACGGGATTGGGGCAATCATCATAACACCTCAAGGTACCCACATTCCTTTCACTGCCAGACTTACGTTCAAGTGTACAAATAACGAGGCCGAATACGAAACTTGTATCATGGGTCTCGAAGAAGCGATTGATTTAAGGATAAAAAACTTGGACCTATATGGCGATTCAGCTTTGGTTATCAATCAGATCAAAGGAGATTGGAACACATACCAATCAGGATTGATTCCTTACAAAGACTATGCAAGAAGGTTGTTACCCTTCTTCAACAGAGTTGAGTTTCATCACATCCCTCGTGAGGAGAATCACATGGCTGATGCATTAGCCACTCTCTCTTCCATGATTAGTGTAGGTCAATGGAATGACATACCTAAGATCTACGTAATGTACCTTGAAAGGCCCGCTTACATCTTCGCGATTGAAGCAGTCATAGATGACAAACCTTGGTATCACGATATCAAATGCTTCCTTCAGAAACAAGAGTACCCACATGGGGCGTCTTGCAAAGACAGGAAAACCCTAAAAAGACTAGCAAGCAGTTTTTTTCTGAGCGGTGATATACTTTATAAGCGGAACATTGATATGGTTTTGCTCTGATGCGTAGACAGACCAGAAGCAGACATGCTGATGAAAGAAATTCACGAAGGATCCTTTGGCACTCATGCCAACGGACACACAATGGCGAGAAAAATTCTGAGAGCAGGGTACTATTGGTTGACCATGGAATCCGACTGCTACAAGTACATGAGGAAGTGTCACAAGTGTCAGATATACTTCGACAAAATTCATGTACCGCCAACACATCTCAAAGTTCTTTCTTCCCCATGGCCTTTTTCCATATGGGGAATTGACATGATTGGCATGATTGAGCCCAAGGCTTCAAATGGACATCGGTTCATCCTAGTATCCATCGACTACTTCACCAAGTGGGTCGAAGCAGCGTCATACGCTAATGTAACCCGACAAGTGGTGGTCCGATTTATCAAAAACAATATCATCTATCGTTATGGTGTTCCGGACCAGATCATTACTGATAATGGATCTAACTTGAACAATAAGATGATGAAAGAGTTGTGTGCTAAGTTCAAGATTGAACACCATAACTCATCTCCCTACCGACCTAAGATGAACGGAGCGGTAGAAGCAGCTAACAAGAACATCAAGAAGATTGTTCAAAAGATGGTTGTAACCTACAAAGATTGGCACGTGATGCTACCCTTTGCTCTTCACAGTTATCTCACATCCGTCCGCACTCCAACAGGGGCAACCCTTTTCGCTCTAGTATATGGCATGGAAGCAGTGCTCCCCACAGAGGTAGAGATCCCATCAATCAGGGTATTGATGAAAGTTAAGCTTACATAAGCTGAATGGTGTCAAAGAAGACATGACGAACTCAATTTGATCAAAGAGAAGGGAATCACGGCATTATGCCATGGTTAGTTGTATCAGCAAAGAATGAAGAAGGCGTTTGACAAAAAGGTTCGACCTCGCATCTTCAGGAAAGGAGACCTTGTGCTCAAGAAAATACAATCATTTCTCACTGACTCTCGGGGCAAGTGGACTCCGAATTATGACGGCCCCTATGTGGTCACGAAAGCTTTCTCAGGCGGCGCCTTGAGACTTGCAACCATGGACAGAGAGGAATTTGCCTATCCCACGAATGTTGACGTAGTCAAGAAATACTTCGCCAAAAAAAATGTCTCGGTGAATTGAAAAACCGAAAGGGCGGTCCAGGCAAAAATTAGAGACATGATCAAAAATCATCCCGGTGGATTGGAAACATCACAGTACAATCCAGGCAAAATTTAGGGATAATGGCAAGTAACTATGTTCAGCAAAGGGGCAAGTCCCTCAGCAGCAGTTACATCATCCGTCAGGAAAACTCCAGTCAAGGTCATCTTCGACAGAAGCTCAGGATGTCCCGAATTCAAAGTTGGTAGAAGGATAGTGGTCGTTATGTTTCAACGTAGCCCTTTTCCCTGTAAATTACCATTTTCTAACTTTGTAAATGCTCCAGGGAATCACGCATTTGGCTGATTTCCATCCTATCAATAAAATTTGAGCCTTGTGCTTTTGTTTGCAATTCTTATTTGTTTTAGCTTTATAGAACGACATTTTAACATGATCAACGATCTTGAAATAAAACAAAAATGAATTTACTTGTAAAATTTTTCTGCTTTTAATAAAGATGGAAATTTCTTTTGACTGTTGAACATCGAAAGAACATCGATTGCGCCTCCAAAAGTTTCCGAGCCTCAAAGTGCAGAATCAAAGTACTCCTTCTAAACCAGCACGTCTGAACGAAGGATCAACTGTGTCAGAGACCATGTTTCGTCTGACACCTTCGGCCGAGTTCTCATCTCCTAAGCCCGACTAACGGTTGTTCCCCACGGGGACTATCTCTCCTAAGCAAGGCAGAATTGCTATCTTGAACCAGCGGTACTTCTTCGCCCCGCGATGGCCGAGTATCCGGTCATGTTCATCTTTTAGTTTGCATGTCGCGTCAGTTTTGTCAGCATATACATTCAATACATCATGCATTATTGATTTGCATTCACATTTCATATTGCATCACTATCATTCCAGCCGGTCTTGTCCCGTAGTGATAACAGTCCTCTCAATCTAGTTGTCAGGTTTTTCCTCGTCAAGAAATGTTGCGTCTGAACAATCTCTCTCCTCCAGTTTATTTCTGGATCAGAATTGGCCTTTGACCACTTCGATAACTTGAACCTTTGAAAGATTAGAGAACCTTCAACCGATGTCACTCTTCGCCATTGAAGATGATATTTTCGCTTTCCCGGATTAAGGAAAATCCCCAGAGAAAGCCTCTTAATCAGAGATTCGGTGGTACAGCAGTTTTGCTCTGAAAAACCACTGATGAAAAGGTCATCGGCACCTCAAAATTGGTTCCCATCATATGGCATTTCTCCGGGAAGACCCTGAGAAAAGTATGATGTAAGACCCTAAACGGAAGCAGTCTCACAAGAAACTCGTTTTCCCCAGTAGAAATAAATAGCGTCTCCAATAGAGAAGTTTATGCACCTCTACAACTCAGACGACTGGGTTTCCCAGCAAATCTGACATAAAACTTTTTCCATCAAATGGTATCTCCCCAGGGAAATTCGGCGAGAAGTTTGAGGAAAACCTCTACGAATAGCGTCCCTTGTCAAGAAATTTTATTGACAAAAGAAACTTAGACTAGTTCCTTGGTAGGAAACCAGGATTGAGGGGAAGTTGACTTCAGAAACTTAGACCAGTTCCTTGGTAGGAAACCAGGATCGAGGGGAAGTTTACTTCAGAAACTTAGACCAGTTCCTTGGTAGAAAACTAGGATCGAGGGGAAGTTTACTTCAGAAACTTAGACCAGTTCCTAGGTAGGAAACCAGGATCGAGGCGAAGTTTATTTCAGAAACTAAGACCAGTTCCTGGGTTGGAAACCAGGATCGAGGGGAAGTTTACCTTTTCTAAGCGTCATTGCTTAGCAAAAAAAGATGAATGCGTAAGCTACCATTCATAACCACCATCAAAATTTTGGGTATTCCGATATTTAATCCTCTTGCACCCCGAATGCCCGAACACCTTCGTCATTCGCACCTTCGGGTCCATGAAGATTAAATAGGGGCATCTGTCATACCCCAAATTTTGACCACTAAGATTCCCCATCATTGTGAAAATCATCATCACAATATTGAGGAACCTTCATGCCTCATCAGTTTCCCCAAAGATGGGTGAACATTCACTATTATCAAAAGTTCTTAGACAAAGGATCAATCAAGAAATGACATGATCTTCAACTTGTCTACACCTCTCAAGCATCCACAAGGGATCAAGAGGACTCCCACTTTAAGGATTAAGCACAAGGCTGCTCCCTTCCAGGTGGATCGAGCCTTAAGATCGCCAGTTTCACCAAATTAGGGTTTAGGTCGACCAGGGCCTCCAGATGGAAATTTTCCTCTGGGCATGAGCCAATACTTCAAAACATAACCTAATGTGCTTCATGGAACCTCATGGGCCCAAGCATCAAGTCAATTTGACCTCAGGGGATGCATACATCAAAAATCAAGAATTAGGGTTTCTTGACCAAATTCACCCCTAAGTTGACTTTTGGGACAAATCAAGAGCCAAGACCTCAAGATATGATTTGAGGGTCTCTAATAAACTATATTGATCCATTTACAACAATGGATTAATCCAATAAGCTTGAGCAACAAGTCTCAATTGCATCAGTATCACAATTAGGGTTTCGCGAGAAAAGTCAACTGTAACTTTGACTTTTGACCAGGACATGCTCCCAAGCCCTAGGACATGAATCAATATACCCTATAACACCCATGGAACATGTCCATCAAGTTTGATTTAGGTCAAGGACATGATTTCCTAATGGATTGCACCGTTTGGAATTCATCTGATAAAAAGTCAATTGTGCACAAAAGTCAAACTTTAACTTTTTGAGATTTTTCACTTTTATGGTTTTTTAACACTAAAATGATGTTAATGTGTGATTTGAATCATCATTCATCAAGAAAAATCAAGAAAAGTTGGATAACTTGTAAAAGGGGTAACCATAAAAACTTAGAAAATTTTCTAAGTTAAAGAATAAAGTGGCAAGGGTACCAACTTTGGAGGAACATAACTGCTAAACCACAAAGCCATTTTTCCCCATCCAAAGCTGGATTTATAGCCCTCATGGCCCTCTACAAAAGTGTCAACTACAAGTCATTCCAATACATTATGGATTTTGAGTTATGGTTGGATCAAATTCACTAAAACATGAAAATCCATCATTTTCCAACACTTAGAAAAATTCTGGGCAAGGCAGATTTTGTGTTGAAACACCAAAACTTGTGGGATTTTTTCACATAGATCCAAGCTGAATCAGTTCCAAAGATAAACATCAATGTTGTTGCAAATATTACCAAGAATCCAAAGAGCTCACTAGCATGAACTGATTCATCTTGAGCCAAGAGAAATCCATACCCAAAGTCATGTTGCTGCAAGCTGTTTTGGAAAAATCAGTTTGCATGTTTTCTTGCCACACACGATTTTGAGCCAAAGACCAAGGATCACTATGCCACATGTACTCAAACCAATCATAATTCAACTGATCCAACTGATAAAGGTGAGTCAAAAAGCCAAGGAATCTTCCAACTTGAAGTGCATGCATTTTGGCACATTTTGCCTTGAATTCAAAGGGCATTAATGTGGAATAGTGCGTTGTCAAGGTAGCCACTCTACTCAGTCAAGTTCTCTGATTAAACAATAATAAAAACATCTGAAGAATGTGAATTTGGTCAAGACATAGCCCTGCTCTTGGGAAAGGCTAGTTTGCCTTGCATGAGAAGAAATCCTCCAAGCCAATCCATGCGAATGTGATCTGATCCAGCAGCCATTCACTATTCATCCAAGACAAGAGTTGATCACCTATAAATAGAGGTTTCAATGGATCATTCAACTCAAACCAAAGCAAGTTATAGCACTGCTTTCTCTCATTCTCTCTTAAATGCCAAGTTTTCTTGTTTTTGAGCAACCACTATCGGGTTTTGAGTAGCAGCCATAAGCAATCCATTCCAATTGCCCAGACACATCACATATGATGTATTTGAGGTGTCCAACTGCTTAAACACCATCTGTAACACCCCTAGCTCAAAATCACCTATCAACCTAGCCATTATGCTTCAGTTATGTAGTTGGAGAGCTCCAGCTTGATCCAGAGACTTCCAAAGTGTTCCAAAGATTGCAACACACTCCACAACATCCATTGAAGCTGTTTAGATCATCACAACACATCTGTAACACCTCCAACTCAAAAATCGAATTTCTCTTGCTGTCACGACCTTGAAGTAAGCCTAAACTTGGTCATCTCTTAATCTATGCATATTTCCTCGCACAATACTTTTGCCAAATGTTCATAATCATGCATAGAATGTTTCCCCTCAATTAATTGCTTTGTTTGAATCGTGTATCAAAATTCTCAGCCTTCAAGCAAATTTTAGGGTTCTTGAGATTTTGTCTTGATTTCTTATTCCATGTTAAAAATAAATGAAATTAAAGACCATAGACATGATCGTGAGGTTGAAACGAGCAGATTGATAGGTGGTTTGCAAGGTATAATCAAGTATTGAGGGAGATTGGAGAGAAAATGCAAATCTGGGCAAAACCCAGAACACGCGCGTGTTCTTGGGTGTTCTTGGCGCCCATTTTTTGAAAATTCAAATATTTGAATTTTGTGATTTTATTTAATTGATTCAAAAATTAATTTCTCTCTGATTTTTAATGATTTCGAGTTGATTCTTTTTTTAATAATTCACAAAAATGTTAAAATATTTTATTTTACCAAAAAATCCCAAAAATATTATTTATTTCATATAATTGATATTTTTACAAAGAATTAATATTTTAATTGTTTTTGACATTTAAAATAATTTTTCCCTCTTGATTTTGTAAATTTTAATGACTTCTAATCATTTTGTAGGTCAAAACATGATTTTTGAAACATTAATCCAAGATCGCAATTTGTTTCCACACATGTTTAACAATTTTGATCATTTTAATTGAATTTTTTATTCAATTAAAATACATTTTGGAAACAAATTAGGGTTTTGATTAATTCAACCCTCATCAAGCATCTTAAAACAAATTTGGGCCTCTAATAGAGTGTATGACCCAAGCCTTTTTGTAAGATAAACCTATTGTGGGCCTCACTTATTGTATAAGTCCCTCCGGGTATTTTCAAAAACCTCGGCGTAATCGTCGTTTTGTACACAAATAACTTTGGGACTACCCTCGAGTAGTAAGACCCATTCTTCTTTTTTAAAACACTTTGGGCCTACCCTCGAGTAGTAAGACCCATTCTTCTTTTTTAAAACACTTTGGACCTCTAATAGAGTGTAAGACCCAACCCTTTTGTAAATACACAAATTTTTGGGCCTCACTTATAGTATAAGTCCCGTTGTATTTCAAAAAGTTCGACGCGGTCATAGTCCGTTGAAAAACAAACCTTGGGCCTCTCTTCGAGCTATAAGACCCATTGAAAACCTTTTGGGCCTCTATTAGAGTGTAAGGCCCAATCCATTTTTAACCAAAACAAATTTGGGCCTCAGATATTGTATAAGTCCCTCTGTGTTAAAAGAAAATCTCGGCGCGATCGCCATTTCAAAAAAAAAACATCTGGGCCTACCCTCGTGTTATAAGCCCCATTCTTTTTCAAAACTCTTTGGGCCTCTTGAGAGAGTGTAAGACCTATCCCTTTGTACAAAAAACCTTTCTTGGTCCTCAGTCACTTGTATAAGTCCCTGTACAAATTCAAACTCACAATGCGACCACTGATAAAACCTTGGGCCTCTCCTTGAGCTGTAAGCCCCAACATCTTTTTAAAGCACTTTCTCCTTTGATTTTGGGCATACTGTTGTTTTCAATCTTTCTTTTTTGAACAATGAACCAAACAGCATGGAAGCTCTACAACCGAGTAAGTGGTTATATGCTTTCATTTACCGCTTTCATATGTATATAATTGTACTGTGGGGCTGTTTTGTTGTAAGTCTTCTTTCATAAACTCATATCGACTATGTAATAGTAGTATAGATATTTAGAGTTTCCCCGGCAACTACGTCTAGCACTAAGCCCTGTTGATTACTCTTAAAATAGACAAAACTAGATTCCCATAGGATTACCAGATACAGTCTTCCCTCCTCTTGGGGTTAAACAATATGGAGACGTGAAAGGCAGCATTCTCAGTGAACCCTTTCACAGACTGTCACCTTTAGAAATCGTCAAAGAAACTCTATTCCCCAGAGATAATCTTTTCTCCGTGAATGGCATCTCTTGAGTTTCTTCCAAATTCTCGAACTTTCCTGGCTTTATCTATTCTCTGTGAATAGCCTGTCTTGAATTTATTGGGATTTGGGGACCTACAGGCTTCTTAAAAGCATTCTCGCCTCCTCTTGGGCGTTGTACAAGGGCCCGTCGTCTTCTTAGAAGTATTCACAGCCTCCTCTTAGGCTTCGTATAAATGATTTCTTCCTCCGGGAATGATAGCCTCCTCTTGGGCTTCGTACAAATTGTCCCTCGGCTTCTTAAAAGTTTCCAGCCTCCTCTTGGGCTTCGTACAAATTGTCCCGACGACCTCCTAGAGGTATAGGAACAGAAATTAGTCATCTTAATAGAACAATCTTTCAAAAAGTCTAGATCTTGCTACTACCGTTTCTTAAACGTAGTACAAAAGATGAAACTCTAGACTTGGACAGTCTAATTCCCTTGAGTCTCAAAGACATTCTCAAGTTCCTCTCATAACTAGGAGATAAAACTCGTAGACTCGGACAGTCTCAATACCCTTTGGATTTCGCATTTCCTTAAAGAACAGGAAATAACCCTGATCCTCGAATCAGATCCCGGAGTTCAAACAGTACTCATATAAGATCTGATTTTCTCTTTAAATCAGCATACTGGACCTGTCACTCAACTGAAATAGTAACCCTAGCCTCCTCTTGGGCTTTGTACAATGATTCTCCCCAGCAGAGTTAACCTTTTCAGACTCTCTTGTTAAGTCTAAACTTTTAGCCTCTATCTCGGGCTTTGTACGAGACACAAACCACTCTCTCGTTGAGTATAAAAAGATTCTCTTGTTGAGTCGATCACCTTTAGCCTCCATCTCGGGCTTCATTCGAGATACAAATCACTCTCTTGTTGAGTATAAAAGACTCTCTTGTTGAGTCAAACCTTTCAGCCTCCGTCTCGGGCTTTGTACGAGATACAAAATACTCTCTTGTTGAGTATAAAAGACTCTCTTGTTGAGTCACCCCTTTAGCCTCCATCTCGAGCTTCGTACAAGATATAAATCACTCTCTTGTTGAGTATAAAAGATTCTCCTGTAGAGTCAAACCCTTTAGCCTCTATCTTGGGTTTCGTACGAGACACAAAAGAACCCTCTTGTTGGGCCAATAGCCTCCTCTTAGGCTTTGTATATGGAAACCCAGTTGAACCAATCAACCTTTTAGCATCAAAAGTTGTGCCTCGTTCACAGTAAATAAACATCATCAACTCCTTTCCCTTCATCTAATTGCTGTAAGTGGCAAGCCTCTAGATCATCTACATCCATGCCACTGTCCCTCTTTTAGCATGAGAAATTCCTAAGGAAAGATGGCATTTCTCTACACTGAGTTAAAGTCTTCTCCTTCAGGTTAAAACCCCCTATAAAGGAAATTATGGCATTGCTAGGATTCACATATCCCGGTTAAAGTAATCCTCCTTTATAGTCAGTCACCCAACAGTTGTGACAAACAAAGCCCTCTTTAGAGATGACAAATTCTCTCCAAAGACGAAACTTTTAGCTTCACATCCTGGGCTTCGAACAAGATACAAATAAACCCTTCAGCTTCACATCTTGGGCTTTGAACAAGATACAAACCACCTTTAACTTCACGTCTTGAGCTTTGAACAAGACACTAAAACACCATTTCCTCCCATAGAATAGGAGGAACTACGATCGCTCTGATTTCCCTGTTTCGGTAAACGGGAATACGTAGGCATAAGATTGAAAGAAAAATCTTAGCGAGCACACTCAACAAAAACCCAAAATCCCATACCTTCACATATCAATCGAAAAACATCAGTCCTAAACTCCCACCAATCATGAGGGCACTATTTTTACAAAATAACCTAAGAGAGACCCACAATCTTTGTAGCATCTGTAAACCAACAGTCATCTGTTCAAACTCAGTTTGCGAGCAGGGTTAATTGGAGACATCTATTTCCCTTCCTTCATCAGCTTCAATAGGATAAAAAATGAATCGAACTGTAGTACCAAAGCAAAAGTGCTTCGCAACCACGTCCAAAAATTGCTCGCTACAGGACCCAATCATCAAGTCAATTTGGCTTTAGGGGATGCATTCATAAAAAATCAGGAATTAGGGTTTCTTGACCTAATTCACCCCTAAGTTGACTTTTGGGACAAATCATGAACCAAGACCTTAAGAGAGGATTTGAGGGTCTCTAACACACTACATTGATCCATTTGCAACAATGGATTAATCCAGGAAGCTTGAACAACAAGTTTCAACTTCATCTGAACCACAGTTAGGGTTTCGCGGGAAAAGTCAACTGTAGCTTTGACTTTTGACCAGGACATGCTCCCAAACCCTAGGACATGATCCAATACACCCTATAACACCTATGAAATCAATCCATCAAGTTTGATTTAGGTCAAGGACTTGATTTCACAAAGGATCACACAGTTTGGAATTCATCTGACAAAAAGTCAACTGTGCACAAAAGTCAGCTTTGACTTTTTGAGATTTTTCACAATTATGGTTCTTTGACCCTAAAATGATGTTAATGTGTGAATGGAATCATCATTCATCAAGAAAAATCAAGAAAAGTGGGATAACTTGTAAAAGGGGTAACCATAAAAAACTTAGAAATTTTCTAAGTTATGGAATAAAGTGGCAAGGGTACCAACTTTGGAGGATCATAACTCCTAAACCACAAGGTCATTTTCCCCATCCAAAGCTGGATTTGTAGCTATCATTACCCTCTACAAAAGCTTCAACTACACCTCATTCTAATTCATCATGGATTTTGAGTTATAGAATGATCAAAATCACAAGAAGTGAAAATGTCAGAATCAGCCTTCACTTTTTTCCAAATGTAGGGGGATTTTTCCCTTGGATTCAAAAGGTATCAAAAATAACTATGATCAAACAGTTGTTGTATCATATAAGGGCTTCCCAAAATGGCCAACAACTCCATCAAAATCCACTTGAGCCATGAGATATGACAATTGCAATATGCCTTGCTGAAAACTGTCAAGGCAAGGCAGATTTGTGCATTTTGCTCGATTTGCCCAAATTTTGCAAAGAGCAAGCAACTCTATCCATCTGAACACCTCAAGGGGGGACCAAGGAGGAACCAACTCTGATCCCAAGCCTCCCAAGTCTTTGGAACCAAAAATAGCATACTAAACCTAGAAATCCCTAAAGAGGGGACAAGACTCCAATTTTGTTTTGGAGCATTTAATGGATGCACCAAGGTGGCATGGACTGAGCCATTCCCAACTGAATTCAGTCAAGACTTATCCAAGACCAAGGAAACCAGCAGCCTGTGCCCTAACATTGGCCAAACCTATGCAGTAGTTGCCATTCACTATTCCTTGCAAAAACAAACTTTCTCTACTATAAATAGAGCTTATTTGTGATCAGTTTGAGTACACCAAAGCCATCAAACAGATGCTTTCCTCAAAATCTCCTCTTTGACTCCAAATTTGCCTTCCAAAGCAACTCACTATCGGGTTTTGAGTTTGAGAGCTATTCCAACCAAACCAATCACACACACACACACCTCATACACATCATATAGAAGTGATCCAAACACTCACATAACATCTGGAACACCAAAATCACAAAATCACTAGCCAATTGCTCAAGTCTTTGACAGATTTGCATTTGGGGTACCATCTCAAGTTCCAGATCATTTCAATCTATTCCAAACATTCAGACACACTCCATGGCACCTAGGGAAGCTATCCAGATCATTGGAACCTAGTTGTAACACCTCTAACCCAAAACACGATCACCAGCTGCAAGAGGTGAACATGAGCTCTTCTAACTCTATGATGCATGCATTTTTTGCTGCACAATAATTTGGCCATATGTTCATAATCATGCATAAAGTGTTTTCCCTCAATCAATTGCATTGTTTGAATCGTGTGTGGAATTTCTGAACCTTCATGCAGAATTTAGGGTTCTTGAGTTTTCTCTTTGATTTCTTATTCCATGCTTAAAATAATTGAAATTAAAGACCATAGACATGATCGTGAGGTTGAAACGAGTAGATTGATATGTAGATTGCATGATATAATCAAGTATTCAGTGAGATTAGATAGAAAATGCAAATCTGCAGAAACAGAGGAAGGGTGCGTGTTCTTGCCATGTTCTTGGCGCCCTTTTTCAAACATTTGAATATTTAAATTTTGTGATTTTATTTAATTGATTCAAAAATTAATTTCTCTCTGAGTTTTAATGATTTTGAGTTAATTCATTTTTTAATAATTCACAAAAATAATAAAATATTTTATTTTACGAAAAAATCCTAAAAAAATATTATTTATTTCATATAATTGATATTTTTGCAAAGAATTAATGTTTTAATTGTTTTTGACATTTAAAATATTTTTTCCTTCTTGATTTTGCAAATTTTAATGATTTCTAATCATTTTGTAGGTCAAAACTTGATTTTTGAAACATTAATCCAAGATCACAATTTTTTTTCCACATGTTAAACAATTTTGATCATTTTAATTGAATTTTTTATTCAATTAAAATATATTTGGAAAACAAAATAGGGTTTTGATTAATTCAACCCTCATCAAACCTTTTAAAAACACTTTTGGGCCTCTAATAAAGTGTAAGTCCCACCCGTTTTTGTACATAAACCATTTTTGGGCCTCACTTATTGTATAAGTCCCTCTGTACATTTTCATTAAACGGCGTGATTGTCGCCTTTTCAACACAAATCATCTGGGCCTCTCCTTGAGCTGTAAGCCCCACATTTTCTTTTAAAATAATCTTGTTGGGCCTCTAATAGAGTGTAAGACCCAACCTCTTTTGAAAACCAAAATGATTTGGGCCTCAATCATTGTATAAGACCCAATGTGTTTTCAAAAACCTCGGCGCGATCGCAGTTTTCAAACCAAAACTCTTTGGGCCTCTAATAGAGTGTAAGACCCAAACCCCTTTTAACCAAAACCTTATTCGGCCTCAGATATTTTATAAGTCCCTCTGCGTTAAAAGAAAATCTCGGCGCGATCACCAGTTCAAAAAATCAAATTACCTGGGCCTACCCCCGTGTTATAAGCCTGATTTCTTTTCTTTAAAACCTTTGGGCCTCTTGAGAGAGTATAAGACCCATCCCTTTGTATATAAAACCTTTTTGGGCCTCAGTCACTTGTATAAGTCCCTGTACAAATTCAAAAGAACAGTGCAATCACTGATAAACCCTGGGCCTCTCCTTGAGCTGTAAGCCCCAACAAATCTTTTCAAAGCACTTTCCCCTTTGATTTTGAATATAATATTGTTATCAAAGCATTCTTTGTTGAACAACTAACCAAACAACATGGAAGCTCTCCAACCGAGTAAGTGTTTACCCGCTTTCTTTATCCGTTTTCATATATATATATATATATATATATATATATAACTGTATTGTGGGGCTGCTCATTGTAAGTCTTCTTTCACATACTTTAAATACCGTGTAATACTAGTATAGCTATTTAGAGTCTTCCCCGGCAACTACGTCTAGCACTAGGTGAAGCCCCGTTGATAACTCTTAGAAATAGACAAGACTAGATCCCCTATAGGAGCACCAGATACAGTCTTCTCTTCGGTTGTCCTCTTTAGAAATTGTCGAAGAAACTCTAACTCCCCAAAGATGATCTTTTCTCCATGAATGGAATCTCTTGAGTTTCTTCCAAATTCTCGAACTTTCCTGGCTTGATCTATTCTCTGTGAATAGCCTGTCTTGAACTTCTCAGGATTTGGGGACCCACAGGCTTCTTAAAAGCATCCCCGCCTCCTCTTGGCCGTTGTACAAGGACCTGTCGGCTTCTTAGAAGTTTTCACAGCCTCCTCTTAGGCTTTGTATAATGATTCTTCCTCAGCGAAGATAGCCTCCTCTTGGGCTTCGTACAAATTGTCCCTTCGGCTTCTTAAAAGTTTTTCTGCCTTCTCTTGTGCTTTGTACAAATTGTCCCGACGGCCTCTTAAAGGTATAGGAGCAGAAACTAGTCATCTTAATAAAACAGTCTTTCAAAAGAGTCTAGACCTTCATCCCTTAACCTTCTAGCCTTCATTCAGACATCATACAACATGCCTTCGCTATTTGAGAATCTACTTCTCAAACACCAGTAGACTTGAATGGTCTTAATACCCTTTGGATTTCTCATTTCCTTAAAGATCATGAAATATCCCCCGATCTGTTGATCAGTACCAAAGTACAACCCCACCTGGAATCAGTCTCTTTATAAGAACTGATTTTCTCTTTTATAACATACTGGACCTGTCACTCAATCAAAACAGTCACCAACCTTTTTAGCCTCCATCTCGGGCTTTGTACGTGATACAAAAACACTCTCTTGTTGAGTATAAAAGATCCTCTTGTTGGGTCAACACACCTTTTGGCCTCCTCTTGGGCTTTGTACAATGATTCTCCCCACACTCTCTTGTTGAGTATAAAAGACTCTCTTGTTGAGTCAAACCCCACTTTTAGCCTCTGTCTTAGGCTTCGTATAAGACAGATAAAAACCCTCTCTTGTTGAGTATAAAAGACTCTCTTGTTGAGTCAATCACCTGGTCAAGACTCTTTTGTTGAGTCGATCACAAACCTTTTTAGCCTCTATCTCGGGCTTTGTACGAGATCCAAAATCACTCACTTGTTGAGTATAAAAGTCTCTCTTGTTGAGTCAATCTCATTTTAGCCTCCATCTTGGGCTTCGTACGAGATATAAATCACTCTCTGGTTGAGTATAAAAGGCTCTCTTGTTGAGTCAAACCACTTTCAGCCTCCATTTTGGGCTTCGTACGAGATAGAAAACACTCTCTTGTTGGGTATAAAAAGACTCTCTCATTGAGTCAAACAACCTCCAGACTCTCTTGTTGAGTCAATCATCTGTTCAAGACTCTCTTGTTGAGTCAAAACCCTTTAGCCTCTATCTCGGGCTTCGTACGAGACACATAAAAACATCCCCTTGTTGGGTCAATAGCCTCCTCTTAGGCTTTGTATAAAGAAAACCCCGGTTGAGTCAATCAACCTTTTAGCATCAAACCTGTGCCTTGCTCACAGTATACAAACATCAACAACTCCTCTTTAGAGATGACAAATTCTCTCTAGTATCACCAAAATGGAGGCCTCAAGATCGCCAGTATCACCAAACTAGGGTTTGGTCGACCAGGGCCTCCAGATGGAAATTTTCCTCTGCGCATGAGCCAATGCTTCAAAACACAACCTAAAGTGCTCAATGGAACCTCATGGACCCAATCATCAAATCAATTTGGCTTTAGGGGATGCATTCATCAAAAATCAGGAATTAGGGTTTCTTGACCTAATTCACCACTAAGTTGACTTTTGGGACATATCATGAGCCAAGACCTCAAGAGAGGATTTGAGGGTCTCTAACACACTACATTGATCCATTTGCAACAATGGATTGATCCAGGAAGCTTGATCAACTAGTTTCAACTTCATCTGAACCACAATTAGGGTTTCGCGGGAAAAGTCAACTGTAGCTTTGACTTTTGACCAGGACATGCTCCCAAACCCTAGGACATGATCCAATACACCCTATAACACCTATGAAATCAATCCATCAAGATTGATTTAGATCAAGAACTTGATTTCACAGAGGATCGTACAGTTTGGAATTCATCTGACAAAAAGTCAACTGTGTATAAAAGTCAACTTTGAATTTTTGAGATTTTTCACAATTATGGTTCTTTGAACCTAAAATGATGTTAATGTGTGAATGGAATCATCATTCATCAAGCAAAATCAAGAAAAGTGGGATAACTTGTAAAAGGGGTAACCATAAAAAACTTAGAAATTTCCTAAGTTATGGAATAAAGTGGCAAGGGTACCAACTTTGGAGGATCATAACTCCTAAACCACAAGGCCATTTTTCCCCAACCAAAGCTGGATTTGTAGCTCTCATTACCCTCTACAAAAGCTTCAACTACACCTCGTTCTATATCATCATGGATTTTGAGTTATAGAATGATCAAAATCACAAAAAGTGAAAATGTCACTTTTTTCCAACACTTAGTGAAATTTTCACTAAGTCAGAATCCGCCTTCACTTTTTTCCAAATGTAGGGGGATTTTTCACTTGGATTCAAAAGGTATCAAAACCAACTATGATTAAACAGTTGTTGTATCATATAAAGGCTTCCCAAAATGGCCAAGAACTCCATCAAAATCCACTTGAGCCTTGAGATATGACAATGGAAATATGCCTTGCTGAAAACTGTCAAGGCAAGGCAGATTTGTGCATTTCGCTCGATTTGCCCAAATTTTCCAAAGAGCAAGCAACTCTATCCATCTGAACACCTCAAGGGGGGACCAAGGAGGAACCAACTATGATCCCAAGCCTCCCAAGTCTTTGGAACCAAAAATAGCATGCTAAACCTAGAAATCCCTAAAGAGGGGACAAGACTCCAATTTTGTTTTGGAGCATTTAATGGATGCACCAAGGTGGCATGGAGTGAGCCATTCCTAATTGAATTCAGTCAAGACTTATCTAAGACCAAGGGAACCAGCAGCCTGTGCCTTAACCTCTAGTCAATGGCTAGAGGAGACTTGGATTCTCATTGCTCAACATTGGCCAAACCCTATGCAACAATTGCCATTCACTATTCCTTACAAAACAAACTTGCTCGTCTATAAATAGAGCTCATTTGTGATTAGCTTGTGTACACCAAAGCCATTAAACAGATGCTTTCCTCAAAATCTCCTCTTTCACTCCAAATTTGCCTTCCAAAGCAAGTCACTATCGGGTTTTGAGTTTGAGAGCTATTCCAACTAAACCAATCACACACACACCTCATAAACATCATATAGAAGTGATCCAAACACTCACATAACATCTAGAACACCAAAATCACAAAATCACTAGCCAATTGCTCAAGCCTTTGGCAGATTTGCAGTTGGGGTACCATCTCAAGTTCCAGATCATTTCAATCCATTCCAAGCATTTAGACACACTCCATGGCACCTAGGGAAGCTATCTAGATCATTGGAACCTAGTTGTAACACCTCTAACCCAAAACACGATCACCAGCTGCAAGAGGTGAACATGAGCTCTTCTAACTCTATGATGCATGCATTTTTTGCTGCACAATAATTTGGCCATATGTTCATAATCATGCATAAAGTGTTTTCCCTCAATCAATTGCATTGTTTGAATCGTGTGTGGAATTTCTGAACCTTCATGCAGAATTTAGGGTTCTTGAGTTTTCTCTTTGATTTCTTATTCCATGCTTAAAATAATTGAAATTAAAGACCATAGACATGATCGTGAGGTTGAAACGAGTAGATTGATATGTAGATTGCATGATATAATCAAGTATTCAGTGAGATTAGATAGAAAATGCAAATCTGCAGAAACAGAGGAAGGGTGCGTGTTCTTGCCATGTTCTTGGCGCCCTTTTTCAAACATTTGAATATTTAAATTTTGTGATTTTATTTAATTGATTCAAAAATTAATTTCTCTCTGAGTTTTAATGATTTTGAGTTAATTCATTTTTTAATAATTCACAAAAATAATAAAATATTTTATTTTACGAAAAAATCCTAAAAAAATATTATTTATTTCATATAATTGATATTTTTGCAAAGAATTAATGTTTTAATTGTTTTTGACATTTAAAATATTTTTTCCTTCTTGATTTTGCAAATTTTAATGATTTCTAATCATTTTGTAGGTCAAAACATGATTTTTGAAACATTAATCCAAGATCACAATTTGTTTTCCACATGTTAAACAATTTTGATCATTTTAATTGAATTTTTTATTCAATTAAAATACATTTGGAAAACAAATTAGGGTTTTGATTAATTCAACCCTCATCAAACCTTTTAAAAACACTTTTGGGCCTCTTATAGAGTGTAAGTCCCACCTCTTTTTGTACATAAACTATTTGTGGGCCTCACTTATTGTATAAGTCCCTCTGTACATTTTCAATAAACGGCGCGATCATCGCCTTTTCAACACAAATCATCTGGGCCTCTCCTTGAGCTGTAAGCCCCACTTTTTCTTTTAAAATAATCATGTTGGGCCTCTAATAGAGTGTAAGACCCAACCCCTTTTGAAAACCAAAATGATTTAGGCCTCAGTCATTATATAAGACCCACTGTGTTTTCGAAAACCTCGGCACGATCGCCGTTTTCAAACCAAAACCCTTTTGGCCTCTAATAGAGTGTAAGACATAATCCCCTTTTAACCAAAACCTTTTTGGGCCTCATATATTGTATAAGTCCCTCTGCATTAAAAGAAAATCTCGGCGCGATCGCCAGTTCAAAAAAATCAAATTACTCGGGCCTACCCTCGTGTTATAAGCCCCATTTCTTTTCTTTAAATCCTTTGGGCCTCTTGAGAGAATGTACGACCTATCCCTTTGTACATAAAACCTTTTTGGGCCTCAGTCACTTGTATAAGTCCCTGTACAAATTCAAAACAACAGTGCATTCACTAATAAAACCCTGGGCCTCTCCTTGAGCTGTAAGCCCCAAAAAATCTTTTCAAAACACTTTCTCCTTTGATTTTGAATATAATATTGTTATCAAAGCTTTCTTTTTTGAACAACTAACCAAACAGCATGGATGCTCTCTAACCGAGTAAGTGTTTACCCGCTTTCTTTATCCGCTTTCATATATATATATATATATATATATATATATATATATATATATATATATATATATATATATATATAACTGTATTGTGGGGCTGCTCACTGTAAGTCTTCTTTCACATACTTTATATACCGTGTAATACTAGTATAGCTATTTAGAGTCTTCCCCGGCAACTACGTCTAGCACAAGGTGAAGCCCCCTTGATCACTTATAGAAATAGACAAGACTAGATTCCCTATAGGAGCACCAGATTTAGTCTTCTCTTCGGCCGTCCTCTTTAGAAATTGTCAAAGAAACTCTAACTCCCCAGAGATGATCTTTTCTCTGTGAATGGCATCCCTTGAGTTTCTTCCAAATTCTCGAACTTTCCTGGCTTGATCTATTCTCTGTTGTAGCGCGATTTTTGTGGTTTTGAATCACTATCGCTTTGGTACTACAGTTCGATTCATTTTTTATCCTATTGAAGCTGATGAAGGAAGGGAAATAGATGTCTCCAATTAACCCTGCTTGCATACTAAGTTTAAACAGTCAAAACTGTTGGTTTACAGATGCGGCTTTAGTTTGTGGGTCTCTCTCTGCTTATTTTGTTCAGAACGAAATACCGGGACTGTTCATGGGGAATTTGTTGGGATACTGTGCTAGATTGGCTGGAGGTAGGGGACTTTAAGGTTTTTTTATTAGTGTGCTCGCTAAGATTCTTTTTCAATCTTATGCCTACATATTCCCGGAATAGGGAAATCAGAGCGATCGTAGTTCCTCCTATTCTATGGGAGGACATGGTGTTTTGGTGTCTTGTTCAAAGCCCAAGACGTGAAGCTAAAAGTGGTTTGTATCTTGTTCAAATCCCAAGATGTGAAGCTAAAGGGTTTATTTGTATCTTGTTCGAAGCCCAAGATGTGAAGCTAAAAGAGTTTAACTTTAGAGAGAATTTTTCATCTCTAAAGGGGGGTCTGTTTGTCATAATTGTTGGGTGACTGATTATAAAGGAGAATTATTTTAACTGGGATATGTGAATCCAGTAATGCCATAATTTCCTTTATAGGGGATTTTTAACCTGAAGGAGAAGACTTTAACTCAGTTTAGAGCAATGCCATCTTTCCTTAGGAATTTCTCATGCTAAAAGAGGGACAGGGGCATAGATGTAAATAATCCAGAGGCTTGCCGCTTACAACAATTAGATGAAGGAAAAGGAGTTGTTGATGTTTGTATGCTGAGAGCAAATCATGATTTGATGCTAAAAGGTTTATTGAATCAAACGGGGATTTCTTTATACAAAGCCTAAGAGGAGGCTATTGACCCAACAAGAGGTTTCTTTTGTATCTCGTACGAAGCCCGAGATAGAGGCTAAAAGGGTTGACTCAACAAGAGAGTGTTTTTATATGTGTCTTGTACGAAGCCCAAGACGGAGGCTAAAAGGGTTTGACCCAACAAGAGAGTCTTTTATACTCACCAAGAGACTGATTTGTATCTTGTACGAAGCCTGAGATGGAGGCTAAAGGTGATCGACTCAACAAGAGAGTCTTTTTATACTCAACAAGAGGGTGTTTTGTATCTCGTACAAAGCCCGAGATGAATTCTAAAAGAGGATTGACTCAACAAAAGAGTCTTTTATACTCAACAAGAGAGTGATTTGGAATCTCGTACAAAGCCCAAGATGGAGACTGCAAAGGTTTGACTCAACAAGAGAGTCTTTTATACTCAACAAGAGAGTGTTTTTATATCTCGTACAAAGCCCGAGATGAAGGCTTAAAAATGTTTGACTCAACAAGAGAGTCTGAAAAGGTTAACTCTGCTGGGGAGAATCATTGTACAAAGCTCAATAGGAGGCTAGTATGCTGGTAACTGTTTCAGTTGAGTGACAGGTCCAGTAGATTGGTTAAAAAAGAAAATCCGTTCTTATATGGGTAATGTTGTACTCATGGGTTTGATCTAAGAACCGGGATTATTTCCTGTTCTTTAAGGAAACGGAGAATCCGAAGGGTATTGAGACTGCCCACGTCTACAGGTGCTTTCTTCCTATTTTTGAAAGGAACTTGAGAATATCTTCGAGACTCAAGGAGATTAGACTGTCCAATTCTAGAGTTTTATCTTTTGTACTATGCTTAAGAGAGATCAAGAGACAGTACGTTCGCGGTAGAAAGATCTAGACTCTTTGAAAGACTGTTCTATTAAGATGACTAATTTCTGTTCCTATACCTTTAAGAGGTCGTCGGGACAATTTGTACGAAGCCCAAGAGGAGGCAAGAAAAACTTTTAAGAAGCCGAAGGGACAATTTGTACGAAGCCCAAGAGGAGGCTATCTTCCCGGAGGAAGAATCTTTATACGAAGCCTAAGAGGAGGCTGTGAAAACTTCTAAGAAGCCGACGGGTCCTTGTACAACGCCCAAGAGGAGGCGGGGATGCTTTTAGGAAGCCCGTGGGTCCTTGCACTAAGCCCAAGAAGAGGCTGATGAACAGTTCCAGAAGGGGTTTCACTTGGAACATTGGCCTTCTGTATATGAACTGTTCAAGGGGGAGATTTCTTAGATCTATATATCTAAAATTGTTGTAAAAGAAAATTCACATGGTTTAGGTTAAGTTTGAAATATCCGGGAGAACGTCAGATGAGGTTTTGTTCAGTTCTAGACGTAGTTGTCGGGGAAACTCTAAATATATATACTAGTATTACATAGTCGATATGAGTTTATGAAAGAAGACTTACAGTGAAATAGCCCCACAATACAGTTATATATATATATAAAAGCAGTAAAGAAAGCGGGTAAACACTTACTCGGTTGTAGAGCTTCCATGCTGTTTGGTTAGTTTGTTCAACAAAGAAAACTTTGATAACAATATTATATTCAAAATCAAAGGAGAAAGTGCTTTGAAAAGATTTTTGGGGCTTATAGCTCAAGGAGAGGCCCAAGGTTTTATCAGTGACTGCACTGTTGAAGTTGTACAGTGGGACTTATACAAGTGACTGAGGCCCAAAGAGGTTTTCTCTACAAAGGGGATGGGTCTTACACTCTCTCAAGAAGCCCAAAAATGATTGAAATAAAAAGAAATGGGGCTTATAACACGAGGGTAGGCGCAAATGATTTGTTTTTTTTGAACTGGCGATCGCGCCGAGCTTTTCTTTTAACGCAAAGGCACTTATACAAAATATGAGGCCCAAAATTGTTTGGGTTAAAAGGGGATTAGGTCTTACACTCTATTAGAGGCCCAAAATGGTTTTGAATGGGTCTTATAGCTCGAGGAGAGGCCCAGATGGTTTATTTTAAACGCCCGATGATCGCGCCGAAATTTTGGAAAATACAACGGGAGTTATACCACATTTGAGGCCCAAAATAGGTATGTATTTACAAAGGATTGGGTCTTACACTCTATTAGAGGCCCAAATGTGTTTGAAAAAAAGTTTGATGAGGGTTGAATTAATCAAGACCCTAATTTGTTTCCAAAATGTATTTCAATTAAAATGATCAAAATTGTTTAATATGTGGAAAATAAATTGTGATCTTGGATTAATGTTTCAAAAATCATGTTTTGACCTCATGCAGCTGGTGATCGTGTTTTGGGTTAGGTGTGTTACAACTAGGTTCCAATGATCTGGATAGCTTCCCAGGTGCCATGGAGTGTGTCTTGATGCTTCGAGTGGATTGAAATGATCTGGAACTTGAGATGGTACCCCAACTGCAAATCTGTCAAAGGTTTGAGAAATTGGCTGGTGATTTTGTGATTTTGGTGTTCCAGATGTTATGTGAGTGTTTGGATCACTTCCATATCATGTTTATGAGGTATGTGTGTGTGATTTTTTTGATTGGAATAGCTCTCAAACTCAAAACCCGATGGTGACTTGCCTTAGAAGGCAAAATTGGAAGTGAGAAGGTGATTTTGAAGAAATCATCTGTTTGATGGCTTTGGTGTACTCAAATTGATCACAAATGAGCTCTATTTATAGTAGAGCAAGTTTGTTTTGCAAGGAATGGTGATTGGCAACTGCTGCATAGGTTTGGCCAATGTTGAGCAATGAGAATCCAAGTCTCCTCTAGCCATTGACTAGAGGTTAGGGCACAGGCTGCTGGTTCCCTTAGTCTTGGATAAGTCTTGACTGAATTCAGTTGGCAATGGCTCAGTCCATGCCACCTTGGTGTATGCATTGAATTCTCCAATCCAAAATTGGAGTCTTGTCCCTCTTTTAGGCAATTCTAGGTTTAGCATGCTATTTTTGGTTCCAATGACTTGGGAGGCTTGGGATCAGAGTTGGTTCCTCCTTGGTCCCCCCTTGAGGTGTTCAGATGGATAGAGTTGCTTGACCTTTGTAAAATTTGGACAAATCGAGCAAAACTCCAAAATCTTCCTTGCTTTGGCAGTTTTCAGCAAGGCCTATTGCCATTGTCATATCTCATGGCTCAAGTGGAATTTGATGGAGTTCTTGGCCATTTTGGAAAGCCCTCATATGATACAATAACTGTTTGATCATAATTGGTTTTGATACTTTTTGGATCCAAGTGAAAAATGCCCCTACGTTGGGAAAAAAGTGAAGGCAGATTCTGACTTAGTGAAAATTTCACTATGTGTTGGAAAAAGTGGCATTTCGTGTTTTCAGCCACTTTGATCATTCCATAACTCAAAATCCATAATGAATTGGAATGAGGTGTACTTGAAGCTTTTGTAGAGGGCCATGAGGGCTACAAATCCAGCTTTGGATGGGAAAAAATGGCTTTGTGGTTTAGGAGTTATGGTCCTCCAAAGTTGGTACCCTAGCCACTTTGTTCCCAAACTTAGAAAATTTTCTAAGTTTTTATGGTTACCCCTTTTACAAGTTAACCCACTTTTCTTGATTTTTCTTGCTGAATGATGATTCAAATCACACATTAACATCATTTTAGGGTTAAAAAACCATAATTGTGAAAAATCTCAAAAAGTCAAAGTTTGACTTTTGTGCACAGTTGACTTTTTATCAGATGAATTCCAAACTGTGCGACCCTCTATGAAATCAAGTCCTTGACCTAAATCAAACTTGATGGACATGTTCCATAGGGGTTATAGGGTGTATTGAATCATGTCTTAGGGTTTGGGAGCATATCCTGGTAGAAAATCAAAGGCACAGTTGACTTTTCTCACGAAACCCTTATTTTGGTTCTGATGAATTTGAAACTTGTGGATCAAGCTACTTTGATCAATCCATTGCTGCAAACGGGTCAATGTGGTGTATTTGAGACCCTCAAATCCTCTCTTAGGTCTTGGCTCATGTTTTGTCCCAAAAGTTAACTTAGGGGTGAATTAGGTCAAGAAACCCTAATTCCAGATTTTTGGTGAATGCATCCCCTGAGGCTAAATTGACTTGATGATTGAGTTTATGATGTCCCTTGGAGCATAATAGGTTATGTTTTGAAGCATTGGCTCATGCCCAGAAGAAAATTTCCTTCTGGAGGCCCTGGTCGACCAAACCCTAATTTGGTGACATCGGCGATCTTAAGGCTTGATCCACCTAGAAGGGAGAAGCCTTGGGCTTAATCCTTGAAGTGGGAGTCCACTTGATCCTTTGTGGATGTTTGAGAGGCTAGACAAGTTGAAGATCATGTCATTTCTTGATTGATCCTTTGTCTAAGAGCTCTGAGAGGGCCTGAAACCCTAAGTCTGATTGTAGTGGATGCTCACCCATCTTTGGGGAGACTACTGAGGTATGATGGTCCATCCATATTGTGATGATGATTTGCCCAATGATGGGAAATCTTAGTGGTCAAAATTTGGGGTATGATAGATGCCCCTATTTAATCTTCTTGGACCCGAAGGTGCGAATGGCGAAGGTATTCGGGCATTCGCGGTGCAAGAGGATTAAATATCGGAATACCCGAAATTTTAATGGTGGTTATGAATGGGAGTTTGCACATCCTTCCTCTTTTGCTAAGCAATGATGCTTAGAAAAGGTAATCTTCCCCTTGATCCTGGTTTCCTACCAAGGAACTGGTCTCAATTTCTGAAATAAACTTCCCCTTGATCCTAGTTTCCTACCTTGGAACTGGTCTCAGTTTCCAATATAAACCTCCACTCGATTCTGGTTTCCTACCAAGGATCTGGTCTCAATTCATGAAATAAATTTCCCCTCGATACTGGTTTCCTACCAAGGATCTGGTCTTGGTTTCTTTTGTTAATAAACTTTATTGACAAGGGACGCTATTTGTAGCGGTTCTCCTCAAACTTCTCGCCGAATTTTCCTGGGGAGATGCAATTTGATGGAAAATGTTTTGATGTCAGACTTACTGGGGAACCCATCTGTCTGAATTATAGAGGTGTACAAACTTCTCTGTTTGGAGACGCCATTTGTCGACTCTATTGGGGAAAACGAGTCTCTTTGAGAGACTGTTTCTTGCTTGGGGTATTTCATCATACTTTTCTCGGAGATCTTCTCGGAGAAATGCCATATGACGTGATCCAATTTTTAGGTGCTGATGAGCTTTTCATCAGCAGATTTTTGGAGAAAAATGGTTGCATTGTCGAATCTCTGATTAAGAGGCTTTCTCTGAGGATTTTCCTTAATCCGGGAAAGCGAAGATATCATCTTCAATGGCGAAGAGTGATGCTGGCTGAGGGTTTACTGGTTTTTCAGAGGTTCAAGTTATCAAAGTGGTCAAGGGCAGACTTCATCCCAGAAATAAACTAGAGGAGAGAGGTAGTGCAGATGCAACATTTCCTAACGAGGAAAGAACTGACGACTCGATTGAGAGGACTCTTATCACTAGGGAACAAGACCGACTAGAGTGATAGTGATGCAATATGAATATGAATGTAAATCATTAATGCATGATGCATGTATGTATATGCTGACAAAACTGACACAACATACAGACTAGTAGATGAACACGACTGGATACTCGGCCACAGTGGGGGATGAAAAGTATCACTGGTTCATGATAGCAATTCTGCCTTGCTTAGGAGAAGTAGTCCCTGCGGGGAAAACCGTTGGTCGGGCTTAGGAGATGAGAACTCTGGCGGGGGTATCAGATGGGAAAGTCGCACCTGATACAGCTGATCCTTCATTCAGGCGCACTTGCTTAGAAGGAGTACTTTGATTCTGCACTTTGAAGCTCTCTTACTTCTGGAGAAGCGATCGATGTTCTTTCCATGCTCAACCGTCAAAAGAAATTGCCATCTTTATTTTAAGCGGAAAAATTTTACAAGTAAATTCATTTTTGTTTTATTTCAAGAATCGTTGATCATGTTAAAATGTCGTTCTATAAAGCTAAAACAAATAAGAATTGCAAACAAAAGCACAAGGGCTCAAATTTTATTGATAGGATGGAAATAAGCCAAGCGCGTGATTTCATAGAGTATTTACAAAGTTTAGAAAATGGTAATTTAAGGGAAAAGGGCTACATTGAAACGTAACGACCGCTATCCTTCTACCAACTATGAATTTTGGGCATCCTGAGCTTCTGTCGAAGATGAGTTCAACTGGAGTTTTCTGATGGAGGGTGTAACTGCTGCTGAGGGACTTGCCCCTGTTGAACGTAGTTACTTGCCATTATCCCTAATTTTTGCCTGGATTGTACTGTGATGTTTTCCAATCCACCGGGATGATTTTTGATCATGTCTCTAATTTTTGCCTGGACCGCCCTTATGAGTTTTCAATCCACCGAGACGTTTATTTTATTTAGTTAGGCGAAGTATTTCTTGACTACGTCAAAATTTGTGGGGTAGGAAAATTCCTCTCCGTCCGTGGTTTCAAGTCTCAAGGCGCCGCCTGAGAAAGCTTTCTTGACCTCATAGGGGCCGTCATAATTCGGAGTCCACTTGCCCCGAGAATCAGTGAAAAATGATTGTATCTTCTTGAGCACGAGGTCTCCTTTCCTGAAGACGCGAGGTCGGACCTTTTTGTCGAACGCCTTCCTCATTCTTTGCTGATACAACTGACCATGGCATATTGTCATGATTCGCTTTTCTTCGATCAAATTCAGTTCGTCGTGTCGACTTTGACACCACTCATCTTATGTAAGCTTAGTTTCCACCAATACCCGGATTGATGGGATCTCTACTTCTATGGGGAGCACTGCTTCCATGCCATATACTAGGGAGAAAGGGGTTTCCCCTATTGAAGTACGGACAGATGTGCGATAACCGTGAAGAGCAAAGGGTAGCATCTCGTGCCAGTCTTTGTAGGTTACAACCATCTTTTGAAAAATCCTTTTGATGTTCTTGTTAGCTGCTTCTACCACTCCGTTCATCTTGGGTCGGGAGGGAGATGAGTTATGGTGTCCGATTTTGAACTCTGTGCACAACTGTTTCATCATCTTGTTGTTCCATTTAGACCCATTATCTGTAATGATCTAGCTCGGAGCACCATAATGGCAGATGATATTGTTTTTGATAAATCAGACTACCACTTGTCGGGTTACATTGGCGTATGACGCTGCTTCAACCCACTTGGTGAAGTAATCAATGGCTACCAGGATGAACCGATGTTCGTTTGAAGCCTTAGGTTCGATCACGCCAATCATGTCGATTACCCAAATGGAAAAAGGCCATGGGGAAGAAAGAACTTTGAGATGGGTAGGCGGTACATGGATTCTGTCAGAGTATATCTGACATTTGTGACACTTCCTCATGTACCCGTAGCAGTCGGATTCCATGGTCAACCAATAGTACCCTGCTCTTAGAATTTTTCTCGCCATTGTATGTCCGTTGGCATGAGTGCCAAAGGACCCTTCGTGAATTTTTTTTATCAACATGTCTGCTTCTGGTCTGTCTACGCATCAGAGCAAGACCATGTCAAAATTCTGCTTATAGAGTGTATCACCGCTCAGAAAGAAACTGCCAGCCAGCCTTCTGAGGGTTTTCATGTCTTTCCTTAGTGCCCCAGGTGGGTACTCTTGTTTTTGAAGGAAGCATTTGATATCGTGATACCAAGTTTTATCGTCTATGACTGCTTCAATCGTGAAGATGTAAGCGGGACGTTCAAGGCGCATTATGTCAATCTTAGGTAAGTCGTTCCATTGACCTACACTAATTATGGAAGAGAGAGTGGCTAATGCATCAGCCATGTGATTCTCCTCACGAGGGATATGATGAAACTCGATTCAGTTGAAGAAGGGTAATAACCTTCTTGCGTAATCTTTGTAAGGAATCAATCCTGATTGGTATGTGTTCCAATCTCCTTTGATTTAATTGATAGCCAGGGCTGAGTCGCCATATACATCCAAGTTCTTAATCCTTAAGTCGATCGCTTCTTCGAGACCCATGATACAAGCTTCGTATTCGGCCTCATTGTTTGTGCACTTAAATGTAAGTCTGGCAGTGAAAGGAATGTGGGTACCCTGAGGTGTTATGATGATTACCCCAATTCTGTTTCCGTAATGATTGACAGCTCCGTCGAAAATTAGTCCCCATTGGGAATCTGGTTCTGGCCCTTCACTGGGTAGCGGTTCATCGTAGTCTTTCATTTTTAGATACATGACATCTTCGTCTGGGAAGTCAAATCTGACTGATTCCTGATCTTCAATCGGTTGATGAGCCAAATGATCATCTAAAACACTTCCTTTAATGGCTTTCTGAGCGTGGTACTCTATGTCATATTCTGATAACAACATCTGCCAACGGGAAATCCTTCCTGTGAGAGTAGGCTTTTCAAAGACATACTTGATTGGATCCATTTCATAGATTAACCAAGTGGTGTGAGGAATCATGTACTGGCGAAGACGTTTGGCTGCCCAAGCCAGAGCGCAACAAGTTTTCTCAAGCATCGTGTACCGAGTCTCGCAGTCGGTGAATTTCTTGCTCAAATAGTAGATGCCAGACTCCTTCCTTTTGGTTTCGTCTTGTTGGCCAAGCACACAGCCCATGGAGTCTTCCAAGACTGTTAGATAGATGATCAGTGGTCTTCCTTCCACTATGGGTGATAGAATCGGCGGGTTCAACAGGTATTCCTTAATATTATCGAAGGCGGTTTGGCAGTCTTCTGTCCAAACGCAGTCCTGATTCTTTTTAAGTAATTTCAAAATCGGCGCACATGTCGCGGTCATAAGGAATATGAATCTGGAGATGTAGTTCAAACGTCCCAAGAATCCCCTGACTTGTTTTTTAGTCTTTGGAGAAGGCATTTCTTGAATGGCCTTGACCTTGTCAGGATCAACCTCAATTCCTTTCTGGCTGACGATGAATCCTAAGAGTTTCCCTGAACGGACACCGAACGTGCACTTGCTGGGATTTAAGCGGAGTTTGTACTTTCGCAAACGCTCGAATAGTTTTGACAGGTGTGTCACATGATCCTCCTCTGTTTTAGATCTTGCAATCATATCATCGACATACACTTGATTTCTTTATGTATCATGTCATGAAACAGAGTAGTCATGGCCCTCTGATAGGTTGCCCCGGCGTTCTTCAAACCGAACGACATTACCTTGTAACAGAATGTACCCCAGGGGTAATGAAAGAAGTTTTCTTCATGTCTTTCGGCGCCATTTTTATTTGATTATAGCCCGAGAATCAATCCATGAAAGAGAAGACTTTGAACTTTGATGTACTGTCTACCAGCATGTTAATGTGTGGCAAGGGAAAGTCGTCCTTTGGACTAGCCTTGTTTAGATCTCTGTAATCCATACACATTCTGACTTTTCCGTCCTTTTTCGAAACTGGTACGATGTTGGCTAACCATTGAGGATATTCTGACGTAGCGAGGAAACCCGCATCAATCTGTTTCTGTACCTCCTCTTTGATTTTGACAGCCATGTCTGGATGAGTGCGTCTCAACCTTTGTTTTACCGGCGGACATTCTGATCTTAACGGTAGATGATGTTCCACGATGCTGGTATCCAACCCGGCCATGTCCTGATAGGACCAAGCGAATACATCGGGAAACTCTTTGAGAAGCTTTGTCAAACTCTCTTTGACAGTCGGACTGAGTTGTACCTTAATCTTGACTTCTTTTCTCTCTTCTTCTGAACCCAAGTTTACCGTTTCCAACGGCTCGTTGTGAGGTTCAATGGACCTTTCCTCTTGTTTGAGTAGTCGGGAGATCTCCTCTGGAATTTCGTCGTCATTTTCTTCTTTAGCCTCAAATACCGGAAACTCAAAGTTGGGAGAAGGCATCGGATCGTATGTTTCAACGGGGTTTAAAACAAGCAATCTGCATGACGTGATGATTTGTGTTTAGAAGAAATAGAGAGAAAATGCAAAAGCGTGTGCAGTGTATTTCTTTTACTGCTTGTTTTTATTATTGATTTGTTTTTTAGGATTACCATTTTCTGAAAAGCGAAAAGAGAAAACAGCAATTAATGCGGAATTTACAAAACAACGTTATTTTATTAATGAATAAGTCGATTGTTGAAACTACAGCCCTATAAAATGAAACTTTGTCGCTTTGGGCGAAGCGAAGAGGGAAATTTATAGAAAGTGATCCCTATCAAAACATCTGTTTCACCTGGGCAGGGTGAAAGGTTAAAGTAAAGATGGCAATTACTTAGATTTATGAACAATCTTCGGAACATCGAAGCAACCTATTGGCGGCGAACTCCTCGGTGAATCACAAAGTCTGGTACCTTCCTTGATTTGTCTTCAGAAATAACGCTGATTTCTGGCGAAGCATGATCATTGGAATCTGTCTCCCAGGCAGAGTTGTTGTAGGAGGATTCCTCTGTTGTATTTTGCATAGTATTTGTACTCTCAGCTGTATCTCCCCATCCAGTTGGCTGGATGTCTTCGAGCCTGATACGAGACCTTTCAGGAGCAGTGTACTTGACCATATAGTCAAATTTTCCACTTGGTTGTCCCAGGGTGTCCCACATTTCTTTGGAATTGGAGGAGTCATCTCTCTCGATGACGTTGACCTCGGGAAAAGCATAGTTGATGAATTCTAGTCCGGCAAGCTTTGCCAATTCATCATCGTACTGGATAAGTTCGGAATGACCTGAGTGTTGATCCCATGACATGGCGGGGACACAGGTATTTTGTTTAATGATGCTCAGCTGATTTTCATTGTTCGGCTGATTTTCTTTCCCCAAGTCTCCTAGGTACGGCTGCCAGATAGGCAGGTAATCCATTGGGCCATAATAGTCATGGTCAAAGTTGTATTTCATCAGAGTGTCTTCCTCTAATGAATTTGGCGGAGCACGACATCCTTCCGGATCACAATCTCCGTATATCATTTCGACATCTTACCTTGGTATAAATCTTGGACTCTATGCGGGATAGCAAAATCCCATAGGCACCTCTTCCTGAGACATATAACCGTCCTTGTTAATATAGGACTTCCATTCCTCATCTGTATCGGAGGAATCTCCCTCATTTATAGTATGCACTTCTTGAGTCACTGGTTGAAGGAAGCCTCCACTGTGGAAGAAGTTCTGAATGGGATGAAAAATTTTATTGTTCGTAGCCATCGGAGTACAGGTTGAGGAAAAGCCAAGACCTTTCTTTGTTTTATTATCAGTAGGAATGACAAGCTGCCCCCATCCGGTTGTATTGGTATTCTCGACCGCTTTGATAGCATCTTTGTATGAGGAAATTGAGGTTCCTTTCTCTGATTGATTCTCATTGCTCACTGTAAGCGCTTGGAACTGAGTTCCAACAACCTCCTCGGGTTCTACACAAGTAGATAATGACAAGTTGCTCACTAGCAAGGCTTGTTCTCCACAAACTGTGACGAGATGATCGTTCTTGACGAATTTTAGCTTTTGGTGGAGGGTCGAAGTGACCGCCCCAGCCTGATGTATCCAAGGTCTCCCTAATAAACAACTGTATGTCGCCCGGATGTCCATGACCTGGAAAGTGAATTAGAAAGTATGAGGACCAATAGTTATGGGAAGGTCGACTTCACCAATAACTGTTTTTCTGGATCCGTCAAATGCTTTGACAATGACCTCACTGGTTATCATCGGAGGTCCTTTGAATGATAATTGCATCAAAGTGGACTTCAGCATAACATTCAGGGCTGACCCTGTGTCTACGAGTACGCTGGCTAAAGCATCGTCCTAGCAGTTGACCGTAATGTTGAGCGCCATGTTATGACGGCGAACTTCTTCAGGTAATTCCTCATCACTAAATCCCAAGTTATTGCAGGAAGTGATGTTAGAGACAATGCTATCGAACTGTCTGATTGTTACATCTTGTTCTATAAAGGCCTGCTCTAAGACTTTCTGTAGAGCCTTTTTGTGGGCTTCGGAACTAAGTAAAAGTGATAGCACCGAGATCTTTGAAGGAGTTTGTAACAGTTGATCAACAATGTTGTATTCACTCCTTTAGATGAGCTTCAACATCTCATCATTGTTTTTCGAAAGGTCGGATTTACTGGATTGACCGACTGGTGGATCGGGAGCTTCTGTCTGAAGTTCCTTTTCTTTACTGGGTTCTCCAACTCCTCTGTTGAAGATTCTACCACTCTGTGTTACTCGACTGATATCTGTAATATCCACGACGAAGGGTAACGGAATTTCCTTTCCATTCTCAATTGTTGTTGCACCGTATTTGTAAGGAATAGCCTTAGTTGATTCATACGGTAGTGGTCCCGGTAGATAGATGACTATGGGAGCCTTCTTATTTTTCTGACCATCGTAAGTAATTTCGATCCGTTCCCGGTTGGGAACTCTCGATTCGTCAAGTAGAGGGATGATGGCACAAACATCCCTAGCCCTCTGATGATCAGAGATTACGACAACGTCCTCGATTTGATCAGCGAAATAGTTTATTGATCCAGAACTTGACCATGGTTGAATCTCTTTGTGGTCCAACTGACTTTGAAGGGCTGATCGCACGAGGTAGCATCCTTGATTATTCACTGAGCAAACTCCACACCGCTCATAGTTATGTAGTGGCACCTGGCCACCTCCGCTTTGAATACAGTGTAACCTTACTAGATCTGTTTCCATCGACCGAACATCCTGACTTTGATATCTAGTAGGATTCCCGTTAGTGATACTAATTTGCTGGGTGTCTTCATCCATATAGATTGGAAACCACCAGTGGTTCAACAAGTGTTGAAGTGTTTCCTGGACAAGGGCACAGCCCTGATCGTCTTCGCAACCAGCTTTATAGCCCTGATAATCATGTGACACCAGGAACCCGAGCCGGACCTGTTTAGCATGTAACTCCACCAGGCTGGTATTCATCAAGCGAATATCGAAGATTTGAACCATGTTGATCTGATAGGGATTCCTATCATGGTAGTCCTGAATCCATCCAAGATCCATCTGACGTTGGAGGGCCTCTTGTACAAAAGAGCATCCCTGTTTGTTTACCGAGCAAGTCAGACAGGAATTGTAATCATGTCGTGGCAGATTATGATACTGGCTTTGCCTTGAGTGCATTTCAACCAGGTTGACATTCATCGCACGGATATTGTGGTTTTGAATGATGTTGGAATTCATATAAACCATGTTAAATCCACGAACTTCTTGGATCCATCCGAGATCCATCTTTTCCTGTAGAGCTGATTGCACCACAAAACAACCTTGATTGCTTTTAGAGCAGATATCACACTGGTGATAATTATGAGGTGGCACATGGCCATATCCACTCTGTCTACAATGCATCTTGACCAAGTTGGCCCTTAATAAGAGTACATCGTGAATTTGATAGGTGTTGTTAGACTCTCCTTCTATCAAATTAACTGCAACTTTCTCATGTTGAGGCAGCGGGTTAGTGAGAACATTCAGATTTGTATCTTTGAAAGATAAGCCCCCTGCTCCTAACAAGCTTTTGCACGTCAGATTTGAAATTGAGACAGTTCTCTATGTTAAGCCCTGGTCCTCCTTGATGGTAAGGGCAAGTCTGATCCACCTTAAACCAAAAAGGCGGATTTTTCGGTACTGTAAGACGAGACTTAGTCTAGACAAGCCCCTTGGCCAGTAGTAATGGAAATAGTTTTGCGTACAATATGAGTATAGGATCAAATCCTGGTGGCCGCATTGTACGGTTATTGTTGTATTAAGGACGAGCCTGCTGAAGAGGCTGTTGAGTCCTTTGCTGAAATGGCTGTGACTGCGGTTGGCTTTGAACAACCTGAGGTTGATACGTAGAAACAGGCGCAGGGTTGATAGCAGGAGTTACCGCTGCTACTGGTTGATAACATCGCCTTTGCTTTCCGAGAGAGATATTCCCAATATCCTGCCCTTTTTTCTTAGGGAGAGCACTACCATATCGTTTTGTACTACTTGATAATCCAGCGTCTTTAACTAAACGTCCTTCTCGAACGGCTTCCTCGAGACGTACTCACATACCGACCATTTCGGTGAAGTCGCTGGGTGCACTGGCAACCATTTTGTCGTAGTAAAATGAGCTCAAGGTCTTTAAGAATATCTTTGTCATCTTTTTTTCCTCAAGAGGTGGACAAATCTGAGCAGCAATTTCACGCCATCTCTGAGCGTACTCCTTAAAGGTTTCTTTGTCCTTTTGCGACATTGATCTGAGTTGATCTCTGTCTGGTGCCATGTCAAAATTGTACTTATATTATTGGACGAAGGCAGTGCCAAGATCTCTGAAAGTGCTAATCGTAGTGTGGTTTGAACCCATGTACCATTTTAATGTGGCACCGGTTAAACTATCCTGAAAGTAGTGAATTAGTAGATCCTGGTTCTCTGTCTGAGCTGACATTCGCCGAACGTACATCACCAAATGGCTTTGAGGGGTGGTACCGTTACTATGGTAGTGAATCTTGGCGCTTTGAGCGTACATCTACCAGAAGGTATCTGTGGAATCTGTCCTTCCGGGACAGTGTGCACCACAGGGGGTGGTACCGTTACTACGGTAGTGAATTTTGGCGCTTCCCGAAGTTTGTAACCTTCAGGAGTCCTCATTATGCCTCTGGTATCCTCGCTTTCCCGAAGTTTGTAACCTTCAGGCCCAGCGGCTTCTGCTATGATTCCCTGATCTTCAGTGATCGGCAGAACATATCCATCCGGGATATAGTTAACAGGCATGTCCCAGGGACGATCTTTCGGAATTTGATACCTAGGATCATACTTCTCCACTATGGGCGTTGAGGTGATCTCGAGATCACAGTTTTTTGTAGCTGAGCTTCTGCCATGGCTTGCATGTCGTTACGAAGCTTTCTCATATCCTCTCTCAGAGCGTCGATCTCTTCTTTCAACTCTCTGTTCTCTTCATCGAGATCATCCATATTTTTCTGACGATTGGCCCGAGTATTGTACGAATGAGACAGTTTGACTCAAGAACCGAGACATAAACGTGAGATTCGTAGGTAAGAAGAATACGTGACGTGAGAATGATGAATGCAATGATTATATTAATTATTTTTTTTGGTTTAATCAAAATAAACTTCGACAATTAGATTGAAAATATCAAACAGTGGGGAAACCCCAGTTTTATTGAATTCAAAGGATTGCGGAAATGGAAATACAGTAAATTACAAGGTGCGGAAACAGGAACCTAAGCTAATGGGTCCCGAGTCCTCTCTGAGGAGAACTCGGGTGCTGATTCTGGTACTTTCCTTTTCTTGGACCGGGGCTCTTGGGCCGTTGTCGGGTTGTCATTCCTTTTCCAAGTGAAAGGAGCGAGCAAATTCCTTTGGTCATCCTTAGTTTCTACAGCATGTTGCTCCAAAATCTCAATTAGAGCATCCTTATCTTTCAGCAGCTGCTGTATTTTGGTACACTCCACATTGAGAATGCGGTACTTGTTCTTCCAAGACCTCCTCTCCTGTTGAACTTTGTTCTTACATGACAGATTCCTTTGGCGGAAGAACTCTGTGACGAGGATAAGTCATCTTTAGCTTGAGAGCTCTAGTTTGGACCCAGTGGAGATAAGGCTCCACCAAGACACAGTCCGGTTTTCCTAGAGACTCCCGTCCTTTCTTATGAACGTGTTTCCAAGCATGCACTATTTCCATCTTTAGTGCCCTTCCATTTTCTCCTTTCTCGAAGAAAAGACCTTCCAGATGAGCATTATGCGGGACATGCCTCATCGGGTATCCAAATTGATGACGAACTAAAACTGGATGATAATTGATTGCTCCTTTAATTCCTATGAGGGGTAAGTTGGGGAAGTTTCCACAATGGTCAATGATCCTGATCCCGTCATAAATCCTATTGTACCAATCGATGTCAGAGTTGGTAAGAGACATGATTCTCTGCGACCAACGTAAAGTATTCTTTTGATCCCAAAAAGCAGCAAACTTAGGCAAATGGGAGATAAACCATTTATATAGCAGGGGTACACAACACGTTATCATTCCTCCGCTGTATAAATTCCTTAAGTGTACAGAATGATATGCATCTACGAGTAAGGTTGGTACAGGGTTTCCAATGAGAAAAACCTTTATGGCGTTGATATCGACGAAGTTATCAATGTTGGGAAACAGAAATAACCCGTAGGTGAGTAAAACAAAGATGCTTTCAAAAGCGGCCACGTTCCCTATACCTACAAAGTATAGAGCCTTCTTTACCAGAAACTTGGCTGGTAAACCTGGGATTCCTCCCTTGGTGGTCATGTGAGTCTTGGTTTCTGACTCATCCAAATAGATTGCTCTTGCAATGATTTGATCCTTTGGAATTTCTTCCAGTCCAGAAAAGGGAGCTTGATCAGTAATGGGTAGATCAATCAGATGAGAATACTCCTCTATTGTTGGTGCGAGCTGGTAATCCAGGAAGGTGAAACAGTGATAGACCGGATCGTAAAACTGAATGAGTGCCTCCAGGATTCCTTCTATTACATGGACCCTTAACAGAGGTAGCAGACCTCCGTACTTAGTTCTGAAAGCGTCAGGGTTAGTGATCATCCTTGCTAATCCTCTCAAATCCCCTAGTTTTGGAACCTTGAAGGTATACTTGTGAGTTTTTCTTCTATCGAAATCCATTAGCGCAATCCTTTTCTCTCTGACATTTGCAATCATTGTCTTAGGTTAATTTGAAAAAGAGAGACTAGAAGATAAAATTTTTTGCTTGATGTTTTTTAGAATGAATGTATGAATGCAACACACAAAAACATAGAAAAAACATGGGGTCAAAGGGTCGGCGTCATGAAGTCAAGGCTCTACCCATCCCAAAGGTTTATACTATTGACTTTTGTACCTGTCTCTCAAAATCATTGACTATTGTCGAGATAACATCAGCGGGCCGAGAACCGTGCTAGGTGATGTATTTCAAAGAATCTCAGAAGAGGGTAGTATCGCGTGACAACTATTTCCTATAGCTTCCGCACTACTGAAAGAGGTTTTTCCTAGGTGTATACTCAATCTTTCCACATGCGGCATCACACGCATTCCCATTAGCAGAAAAATAAACATAGATATCAATTAGGAAAAGCAGTATATATATTTGTCCTAATGTCCTAGACTTTTTAAGAGCTATGAATCCTATGATCCTAACAGAAAATGGCTCCCCGGCGGAGGCGCCATTCTGTGGTACCTTCCCCACTTAAAGGTTTTGACCTAAGATCCTAGTGAGGGCCGATTCTAGCAATAATGACATTCCCCGATGGAACCGTCATTTGGTGATACCTTGTGAACCCAAGGACTCGTCCTAAGAGAAGGTTTTAACCCGAGAGATAAGAGAGACAAGATTCCTTTGTTTGGCCCCACGGTGGGCGCCACTCTTCCTATGAAATTGTCTGAACTTAAGGTTTCCTCCTAAGAGACGGGAGAAGAACATGTCTCTCCCACTGTGGTCGCCATTTTTCTGTGGAAAATGGGGACGACGATAACTAGATCTTTCTTTGGCTCCCACTATGGTCGCCATTTTTCTGTAGCGCGGTTTTTGTGGTTTCGAATCACTATCGCTTTGGTACTACAGTTCGATTCATTTTTTATCCTATTGAAGCTGATGAAGGAAGGGAAATAGATGTCTCCAATTAACCCTGCTTGCATACTGAGTTTATACAGTCAAAACTGTTGGTTTACAGATGCGACTTTAGTTCGTGGGCCTCTCTCTGCTTATTTTGTTCAGAATGAAATACCGGGACTGTTCATGGGGAATTTGTTGGGATAATGTGCTAGATTGGCTGGAGGTAGGGGACTTTAAGGTTTTTTTATTAGTGTGCTCGCTAAGATTCTTTTTCAATCTTATGCCTACGTATTCCCGGGATAGGGAAATCAGAGCGATCGTAGTTCCTCCTATTCTATGGGAGGACATGGTGTTTTGGTGTCTTGTTCAAAGCCCAAGACGTGAAGCTAAAAGTGGTTTGTATCTTGTTCAAAGCCTAATATGTGAAGCTAAAGGGTTTATTTATATCTTGTTCGAAGCCCAAGATGTGAAGCTAAAAGGGTTTAACTTTAGAGAGAATTTGTCATCTCTAAAGGGGGATCCGTTTGTCACAATTGTTGGGTGACTGATTATAAAGGAGAATTACTTTAACTGGGATATGTAAATCCAGTAATGCCATAATTTCATTTATAGGGTATTTTCAACCTGAAGGGGAAGACTTTAACTCAGTTTAGAGCAATGTCATCTTTCCTTAGGAATTTCTCATGCTAAAAGAGGGACAGGGGCGTGGATGTAAATAATCTAGAGGCTTGCCGCTTACAACAATTAGATGAAGGAAAGGAGTTGTTGACGTTTGTATGTTGAGACCAAAGCATGATTTGATGCTAAAAGGTTAATTGAATCAAACGAGGATTTCTTTATACAAAGCCTAAGAGTAGGCTATTGACCCAACAAGAGGATTCTTTTGTATCTCGTACGAAGCCCGAGATAGAGGCTAAAAGGGTTGACTCAACAAGAGAGTGTTTTTATATGTGTCTTGTACGAAGCTCAAGACGGAGGCTAAAAGGGTTTGACTCAACAAGAGAGTCTTTTATACTCACCAAGAGAGTGATTTGTATCTCGTACGAAGCCCGAGATGGAGGCTAAAGGTGATTGACTCAACAAGAAAGTCTTTTATACTCAACAAGAGAGTGTTTTGTATCTCGTACAAAGCCCGAGATGAAGGCTAAAAGAGGATTGACTCAACAAGAGAGTCTTTTATACTCAACAAGAGAGTGATTTGGTATCTCGTACGAAGCCCGAGATGGAGGCTGCAAAGGTTTGACTCAACAAGAGAGTCTTTTATACTCAACAAGAGAGTGTTTTTGTATCTCGTACAAAGCCCGAGATGAAGGCTAAAAAATGTTTGAATCAACAAGAGAGTCTGAAAAGGTTAACTCCGCTGGGGAGAATCATTGTACAAATCCCAAGAGGAGGCTAGTGTGCTGGTAACTGTTTCAGTTGAGTGACAGGTCTAGTATATTGGTTAAAAGAGAAAATCAGTTCTTATATGGGTAATGTTGTACTCATGGGTTTGATCTAAGAACCGGGATTATTTCCTGTTCATTAAGGAAACGGGGAATCCGAAGGGTATTGAGACTGCCCAAGTCTACGGGTGCTTTCTTCCAATTTTTGAAAGGAACTTGAGAATATCTTCGAGACTCAAGGAGATTAGACTGTCCAAGTCTAGAGTTTTATCTTTTGTACTATGCTTAAGAGAGATCAAGAGACAGTATGTTCGCGGTAGAAAGATCTAGACTCTTTGAAAGACTGTTCTATTAAGATGACTAATTTCTGTTCCTATACCTTTAAGAGGTCGTTGGGACAATTTGTACGAAGCCCAAGAGGAGGCGAGAAAAAATTTTAAGAAGCCGAAGGGACAATTTGTACGAAGCCCAAGAGGAGGCTATCTTCCCGGAGGAAGAATCTTTATACGAAGCCTAAGAGGAGGCTGTGAAAACTTCTAAGAAGCCGATGGGTCCTTGTAAAACGCCCAAGAGGAGGCGGGGATGCTTTTAGGAAGCATGTAGGTCCTTGCACTAAGCCCAAGAGGAGGCTGATAAACAGTTCCAGAAGGGGTTTCACTTGGAACACTGGCCTTCTGTATATGAACTGTTTAAGGGGGAGATTTCTCAGATCTAGTTATCTAAAATTGTTGTAAAATAAAATTCACATGGTTTAGGTTATGTTTGAAATATCCGGGAGTACGTCGGATGAGGTTTTGTTCAGTTCTAGACGTAGTTGCCGGGAAACTCTAAATATCTATACTAGTATTACACAGTCGATATAAGTTTATGAAAGAAGACTTACAGTGAAACAGCCCCACAATACAGTTATATATATGAAAGCAGTAAAGAAAGCGGGTAAACACTTACTCGGTTGTAGAGCTTCCATGCTGTTTGGTTAGTTTGTTCAACAAAGAAAACTTTGATAACAATATTATATTTAAAATCAAAGGAGAAAGTGCTTTGAAAAGATTGTTGGGGTTTATAGCTCAAGGAGAGGCCTAAGGTTTTATCAGTGACTGCACTGTTGAAGTTGTACAGTGGGGCTTATACAAGTGACTGAGGCCCAAAGAGGTTTTTTGTACAAAGGGGATGGGTCTTACACTCTCTCAAGAGGCCCAAAAATGATTGAAATAAAAAGAAACGGGGCTTATAACATGAGGGTAGGCCCAGATGATTTGTTTTTTTGACTGGCGATCGCGCCGAGCTTTTCTTTTAACGCAGAGGGACTTATACAATATCCGAGGCCCAAAATTGTTTTGGTTAAAATGGGACTGAGTCTTACACTCTATTAGAGGCCCAAAATGGTTTTGAATGGGTCTTATAGCTCGAGGAGAGGCCCACATGGTTTGTTTTAAATGGGCGATGATCGCGCCGAACTTTTGGAAATACAACGGGACTTATACAACATTTGAGGCCCAAAATAGGTTTGTATTTACAAAGGCTTTGGTCTTACACTCTATTAGAGGCCCAAATATGTTTGAAAAAAATTTTGATGAGGGTTGAATTAATCAAAACCCTAATTTGTTTCCAAAATGTATTTTAATTGAATAAAAAATTCAATTAAAATGATCAAAATTGTTTAATATGTGGAAAACAAATTGTGATCTTAGATTAATGTTTCAAAAATCATGTTTTGACCTCTTGCAGCTGGTGATCGTGTTTTGGGTTAGGGGTGTTACAGCTAGGTTCCAATGATCTGGATAGCTTCCCTAGGTGCCATGGAGTGTGTGTGGATGCTTGGAGTGGATTGAAATGATCTGGAACTTGAGATGGTACCCCAACTGCAAATCTGTCAAAGGTTTGAGCAATTGGCTGGTGATTTTGTGATTTTGGTGTTCCAGATGTTATGTGAGTGTTTGGATCACTTCCATATGATGTTTATGAGGTGGGTGTGTGATTGGTTTGATTGGAATAGCTCTCAAACTCAAAACCCGGTGGTGACTTGCCTTAGAAGGCAAAATTGGAAGTGAGAAGGTGATTTTGAGGAAAGCATCTGTTTGAAGGATTTGGTGTACTCAAACTGATCACAAATGAGCTCTATTTATAGTAGATCAAGTTTGTTTTGCAAGGAATAGTGATTGGCAACTGCTGCATAGGTTTGGCCAATGTTGAGCAATGAGAATCCAAGTCTCCTCTAGCCATTGACTAGAGGTTAGGACACAGGCTGCTGGTTCCCTTGGTCTTGGATAAGTCTTGACTGAATTCAGTTGGTAATGGCTCATTCCATGCCACCATGGTGTATGCATTAAATGCTCCAATCCAAAATTGGAGTCTTGTCCCTCTTTTAGGCAATTCTTGGTTTAGCATGCTATTTTTGGTTCCAAAGACTTGGGAGGCTTGGGATCATAGTTGGTTCCTCCTTGGTCCCCCCTTGAGGTGTTCAGATGGATAGAGTTGCTTTCCCTTTGCAAAATTTGGGTAAATAGAGCAAAACTCTAAAATCTGCCTTGCTTTGGCAGTTTTCAGCAAGGCCTATTGCCATTGTCATATCTCATGGCTCAAGTGGAATTTGATGGAGTTCTTGGCCATTTTGGAAAGCCCTCATATGATAAAATAACTGTTTGATCATAATTGGTTTTGATACTTTTTGGATCCAAGTGAAAAATGGCCCTACATTTGGAAAAAAGTGAAGGCAGATTCTAACTTAGTGAAAATTTCACTAAGTGTTGGAAAAAGTGGCATTTCATGTTTTCAGCCACTTTGATCATTCCATAACTCAAAATCCATAATGAATTGGAATGAGGTGTAGTAGAAGCTTTTGTAGAGGGCCATGAGGGCTACAAATCCAGCTTTGGATGGAAAAAATGGCCTTGTGGTTTAGGAGTTATGGTCCTCCAAAGTTGGTACCCTAGCCACTTTGTTCCATAACTTAGAAAATTTTCTAAGTTTTTATGCTTACCCCTTTTACAAGTTATCCCACTTTTCTTGATTTTTCTTGATGAATGATGATTCAAATCACACATTAACATCATTTTAGGGTTAAAAAACCATAATTGTGAAAAATCTCAAAAAGTCAAACTTTGACTTTTGTGCACAGATGACTTTTTATCAGATGAATTCCAAACTGTGCGACCCTCTATGAAATCAAGTCCTTGACCTAAATCAAAATTGATGGACATATTCCATAGGGGTTATAGAGTGTATTGAATCATGTCTTAGGGTTTGGGAGCATATCCTGGTGAAAAGTCAAAGGCACAGTTGACTTTTCTCGCGAAACCCTAATTTTGGTTCTGATGAATTTGAAACTTGTGGATCAAGCTTCTTGGATTAATCCACTGTTGAAAATGGATCAATGTGGTGTATTTGAGACCCTCAAATCCTCTCTTGAGGTCTTGGCTCATGTTTTGTCCCAAAAGTAAACTTAGGGGTGAATTAGGTCAAGAAACCCTAATTCCTGATTTTTGGTGAATGCATCCCCTGAGGCTAAATTGACTTGATGATTGAGTTTATGATGTCCCTTGGAGCATCATAGGTTGTGTTTTGAAGCATTGGCTCATGCCCAGAGGAAAATTTCCATCTGGAGGCCCTGGTCGACCAAACCCTAATTTGGTGACATGGGTGATCTTAAGGCTTGATCCACCTAGAAGGGAGAAGCCTTGGGCTTAATCCTTGAAGTGGGAGTCCTCTTGATCCTTTGTGGATGTTTGATAGGCTAGACAAGTTGAAGATCATGTCATTTCTTGATTGATCCTTTGTCTGAGAGCTCTGAGAGGGCCTGAAACCCTAAGTCTGATTGTAGTGGATGCTCACCCATCTTTGGGGAGACTACTGAGGTATGATGGTCCATCCATATTGTGATGATGATTTGCCCAATGATGGGAAATCTTAGTGGTCAAAATTTGGGGTATGACATCTGTGAATATCCTGTCTTGAACTTCTCAGGATTTGGGGACCCACAGGCTTCTTAAAAGCATCCCCGCCTCCTCTTGGGCGTTGTACAAGGACCCGTCAGCTTCTTAGAAGTTTTCACAGCCTCCTCTTAGGCTTTGTATAATTATTCTTCCTCAACGAAGATAGCCTCCTCTTGGGCTTCATTCAAATTGTCCCTTCGGCTTCTTAAATGTTTTTCTGCCTTCTCTTGGGCTTTGTACAAATTGTCCCGACGGCCTCTTAAAGGTATAGGAACCGAAACTAGTCATCTTAATAGAACAGTCTTTCAAAAGAGTCTAGACCTTCATCCCTTAACCTTCCAGCCTTCATTCAGGCATCATACAACATGCCTTCGCTATCTGAGAATCTACTTCTCAAACACCAGTAGACTTGAATGGTCTCAATACCCTTCGGATTTCTCATTTCCTTAAAGAACAGGAAATAACCCTGATCTGTTGATCAATACCAAAGTACAACCCCACCTAGAATCAGTCTCTTTATAAGAACTGATTTTCTCTTTTATAACATACTGGACCTGTCACTCAACCGAAACAGTCACCAACCTCTTTAGCCTACATCTCGGGCTTTGTACGAGATACAAAAACACTCTCTTGTTGAGTATAAAAGATCCTCTTGTAGGGTCAACACACCTTTTGGCCTCCTCTTGGGATTTGTACAATGATTCTCCCCACACACTCTTGTTGAGTATAAAAGACTCTCTTGTTGAGTCAAACCCCTCTTTTAGCCTCCGTCTTAGGCTTCGTATAAGACAAATAAAAACATTCTATTGTTGAGTATAAAAGACTCTTTTGTTGAGTCAATCACCTGGTCAAGACTCTCTTATTGAGTCGATCACAAACCTCTTTAGCCTCTATCTCGGGCTTTGTACGAGATCCAAAATCACTCTCTTGTTGAGTATAAAAGACTCTCTTGTTGAGTCAATCTCATTTTAGCCTCCATCTTGGCCTTCGTACGAGATATAAACCACTCTCTGGTTAAGTATAAAAGGCTCTCTTGTTGAGTCAAACCACTTTCAGCCTCCATCTCGGGCTTCGTACGAGATAGAAAACACTCTCTTGTTGAGTATAAAAAGACTCTCTCATTGAGTCAAACAACCTCCAGACTCTCTTGTTGAGTCAATCATCTGTTCAAGACTCTTTTGTTGAGTCAAAACCTTTAGCCTCTATCTCGGGCTTCGTACGAGACACATAAAAACACCCCCTTGTTGGGTCAATAGCCTCCTCTTAGGATTTGTATAAAGAAAACCCCGGTTTAGTCAATCAACCTTTTAGCATCAAACCTGTGCCTTGCTCATAGTATACAAACTTCAACAACTCCTCTATAGAGATGACAAATTCTCTCTAAAGAACCCTTTTGCTTCACATCTTGGACTTTGAACAAGATACGAATGGACCCTTCAGCTTCACATCTTGGGCTTTGATCAAGATACAAACCACTTTTAGCTTCGCGTCTTGGGCTTTGAACAAGACACCAAAACAACCTTTTTCCTCCCATAGAATAGGAGGAACTACGATCGCTTTGATTTCCCTGTTTCGTTAAACAGGAATACGTAGGCATAAGATTGAAAAATCTTAGCGAGCACACTAATCAAAAACCTAAAATCCCATACCTTCACACATCAATCGAAAAGCATCAATCCTAATATCCTCACAAATGATCCAGACATTCTGATTTTTAAACAAAATAAACCGAAGAAGGACCCACGTCTTAACCGCATCTGTAACCTAATAGACCGCTGTTCAAACTCAGTATGCAAGCAGGGTTAATTGGAGACATCTATTTCCCTTCCTTAGCCAGCTTCAATAGGATAAAAAATGAATTGACCTGTAGTACCCCAGAGGACAGTGCTTAAGAACCACGTCCAAAAATCGCTCGCTATAGGATGTCCATGACCTGGAAAGTGACTTGGAAAGTGTGAGGACCGATGGTTATGGGAAGATCGACTTCGCCTATAACTTTTTTTCTAGATCCGTCAAAGGCTTTGACGATGATCTCACTGCCTCTCATCGGAGCTCCTTGAAATGATAGTCGTACCAGAGTTGATTTTGGCATAACATTCAAAGATGATCCTGTGTCCACCAGTACGTTGGCTAAAGCATCGTCTTGGCAGTTGACTGTAATGTTAAGCTCCATATTATGATTCTTGCCTTCTTCTGGCAGTTCTTCATCACTGAATCCTAAGTTGTTGCAGGAAGTGATGTTGGTTATGATGCTATCAAACTGTCCTACAGTCACAACTTATTCCACAAAGGCTTGTTCTAAAACCTTCTGTAAAGCTTCCCTGTGAGCTTCTGAACTAAGCAGAAGAGAAAGTACAGAGATTCGAGAAGGAGTTTGCAACAATTAGTCCACAATGTTGTACTCGCTTTTTTGGATGAGCTTTAGCCTCTCATCGTTGTTCTTTAAAAGTTTTGAATCATTGGATTGATTGAATTGTTGGTTAGGAACTTCTGTTTGAGGTTCCTTTTCTTTAGTAGGTTCTCTAACTCCTCTGTTGAAGATCCGACCGCTTCGTGTGACTCGACTGATGTCAGCAATGTTTACAACGGAGGGTAATGGAGTTTCATTTCCATTTTCGATGGTCGTTGCACCGTACTTGTAAGGGATAGCCTTTTTTGATTTGTACGGTATTGGTCCTGGCAGGTAGATAACCACAGGAGATTTTTTATTTCTTTGACCATCGTAAGCAGCCTCAACTAGTTCGAGGTTAAGGATTCTTCTACTGTCAAGAGAGACTTTTGACTCGTCGAGCAGAGGGATTATGGCGCAAACGTCTTTGGTTATTCCATGATTGGAGATTACGACAGCGATTTGGCTTTGACAAGGGAAGTAATCTTGTATCATGTTGATCGACCCCGAACTTGAACATGGTTGAATCTCCTTTTGGTCCAATTTATTTTGGTGGGCTGCTCGCACGAGATAACATCCTTGGTTGTTTTTTGAGCATACTCTACAGCGCTCATAATTGTGAGGTGATACCTGACCATATCCGCTTTGTACGCAGTGCATCTTTACTAGATCTGTTTCTGTTAAGCGGATATCACAACTTTGATGTCTATCAGGATTCCCATTAGTCATGCTAATTCGTTGTGTAACTTCATCCAAGTAAATCAGAAGCCACCAGTGGTCCAACAGATGTTGAAGGGTTCTTTGCACAAGCGCACACCCGCGGTTATGTTTGCAACATTGTTTACAGTCTAGGTAATCATGTGAAGCCAGAAAACCGAGCCTGATTTGTTCAGCATCCAATTCTACTAAACTGGTATTCATCAAGTGTATGTCAAAGATCTGAACCATATTGACTTGATGGTCATTTCTTTCACGGTAGTCTTGGATCCAACCGAGATACATCTGACGTTGGAGGGCCTCTTATACAAAAGAGCATCCCTGATTGTCTGTTGAGCAGACTAGACAAGCATTGTAATCGTGCCGTGGCAGATTATAATACTGACTTTCTCTCAAATGCATCGCCACTAAATTGACATTCATCGCAAGAATGTCGTGGTTCTGAACAATGTTGGGATGTGCATGGGCCATGTTTACTTCACGAATCCGGTAATCCTGAATCCAGCCCTGATCCATTTGTTCTTGCAGGGCTGCTTGTACTATGGCACACCCTTGATTGTCTTTAGAGCAGATATCACTTGATGATAATTGTGAGAGGGTATGTGGCCATACCCGCTTTTTCTACAATGCATTTTCACCAGATTGGTTCCCAACAGGAGTACATCGTGAATTTGATATCTACGGCTAGATTCTCCCTCTATTAAATTCACTGCAGTCTTCTCATGTTGTGGTAATGGGTTTGTATGAACATTCAGATTAGTATCTTTGAAAGATAAGATCCTTTTCCAGACAAGCTTTTGTACATCAGACTTGAAGCTGAGACAATTCTCAATGTTGTGTCCCGTTCCTCCTTGATGGTAAGAGCAGGTTTGATCGGCTTTGAACCAAAAAGGTGGATTTTATGGTACTGTAAGAGGAGTCCTAGTTTGGACGTTCCCTTTTTCCAGTAGAAGTGGAAATAGTTCTGCGCACAACATCGGTATAGGGTCGTGTCGTACGATTATTGTTGTTGTAATGTGGACGACCCTGCTGAAAAGGCTGTTGCATCCTTTGTAAATATTGTTGTTGAATTGTTTGGCTCTGAGCAACCTGAGATTGATAGGTCGGAGCTGGCACTGGGTTGATAGCGGGAGTTACTGCCGCTACTAGTTGATACCTTTGCCTTTGCTTTCCCAGAGAGATATTACTGATTTCTTGCTCTTTCTTCTTTTGGAAAGCACTACCGTATCTCTTGGTACTTCCAGATGGCTCTGCATCTTTGACCAATCGTCCTTTTTGGACCGCTTCTTTAAGGCGTACTCCCATGTTCACCATTTCAGTGAAGTCACTGGGCGCACTGGCGACCATTCGGTCGTAATAGAACGAGGTTAAGGTTTTCTAGAAAATCTTGGTCATTTCCTTTTCCTCGAGAGGGGGACAGATCTGAGCGGCAATTTCACGCCATCTCTGAGCATATTCTTTGAAAGTTTCTTTGTCCTTTGGTGACATTGCTCTGAGTTGATCTCTATCTGGTGCCATGTCCAAGTTGTATATATACTGCTGAACGAAGGCTGCCCCAAGATCTCTGAAAGTACTGAACTTGGTACGGTTTAAACCTATGTACCATTTGAGTGTGGCACCAGTTAAACTGTCTTGGAAGTAATGGATCAGTAGTTGTTGATTTTCTATCTGAGTAGACGTTTTTCGAGGGTACATCACCAAATGACTTTGAGGGCAAGAGTTGCCTTTGTATTTTTCAAAGTCAGGCACCTTGAATTTGTGCGCAAATGGCATGCAGTTCCTTCTGCATTTCTAGGAATTACTCCTAGAACTCACTCATCCTTTCGTACATGTCTTTGTTTCCACCAGAAATTGTTTGCGGAATCTGTCCTTCCGGGACAGTGTGTACCACTGGTTGTGGTATAGACATTATAGTGGTGACTCTTGGCGCTTCCATACCCTAAAGTTTGTAACCTTCAGGAGTTACTGTTGTAACCCTAGCATCTTCATTTTCCCGAAGATTGTAACCTTCAGGTCTGGCGGTTCCTGCTACGGCTTCGGAGTCTTCAGTGACCAGCGGGATATACCCTTCAGGTATAAAGTTGAGAGGTATGCCCCAGGGGTGCCCTTTAGGCATGTTGTACCGAGGATGATTATGATGTGTCTCCATTATGGGTGTGGATGTAATCTCTGAGATCACAGTCCTTTGATGTCGCTGCTGCCAGGGATTACATGTCACTGTGAAGTTTTTCCAAAATTTCCTTCAGAGCGTCGATTTCTTCTCTCAGCTCTTTGTTCTCTTCCTCGAGAACGTCCATTTTCTTTTGTCGATTGGGTCGAGTATTGTATGAGTTAGACAGTTTGACTCTAGAATTGAAGCACATATGTGAGACTCAAAGATAAGAAAGAATGCGTTATGTAAGAATGGTGAATGATATGCAAAGACATATATATATATATATATATATATATATATATATATATATATATATATATTTAATCAAAAAGAAACTTCAGCAATTAGATTGCAAATATCACACAGTGGGGGGGGGGGGGGGTGGACCCCTTTTATTGAATTCGAAAGATTACAGTATTTTACAAGGAAAAGTACAGAATTTTACAAAGTGCTGTAAGGAAAATGTCTAAGCTCATGGATCCTGAGTCCTCTCTGAAGAGAGCTCAGATGCCGGTTACTGTATTTTCCATTTCTTTGATCGGGACTCTTCAGCCGTTGTTAGGTTGTCAGTCCTTTGCCAAGTGAAAGGAGCGAGTAAATTTCTTCGGTCTTCTTGACCCTCTATAGCATGTTGTTCTAATATCTCAATCAGGGTATCCTTCTCCTTTAACAGTTCCTGAATCTTGGTACACTCTAAATTGAGGATTTGGTATTTGTTTTTCTAAGAGCTCTTTTCACGTTGAAATTTGTTGAGAGCGACCTGGAGTTCTTCCGCATCAGACATTAAATAAAGGACATATTCCTTTATGGGAAAAACTTCTTGGCAAGGGTAAGGCATCCTCAGCTTGAGGGCTCTAGTTTGTACCCAGTGGAGATAAGGTTCCATGGAGGTACAGTTTGGTCTTCCCAAAGACTCTCTTCCTTTCCTGTGAAGATGTTTCCAGGAATGCACTATTTATTTCTTTAGTGCCCTGTCATTTTCTCTTTCCTTGAAGAAAAGACCTTCCAGATGAACATTATGTGGGATATTCTTCATCGGGTATCCGAGTTGACAGCGAGCTAAAATTAGATGATAGTTGATTCCTCCTTTATTTCCAATGAGTGGTACGTTAGGGAAATTTCCACACCTGTCTATGATCCCTATCCCTTCGTAAATCCTATTGTGCCAATCTATGTCAGAATTTGTAAGACACATAATTCTTTGTGACCAATGTAGAGTACTCTTGTGATCCCAAAAAGCAGCAGACTTGGGCAAATGGGAAATGAACCATTTGTAGAGTAATTGGATGATAGTTGATTCCTCCTTTAATAGTTTTGTGAGTCCTAACTTCTGACTCATCCAAAGAGATTGCTTTTGCAATGGCCTGATTCTTTGGAATTTCTTCCAGTCCAGAAAATGGAGCTTGATCAGTGATAGATAAATCAATCAGGTGGGAGTACTCTTCCAGTGTTGGTGCAAGTTGGTAATCCGGGAAAATGAAGCAGTGGTAATCCGGATCGTAGAACTGTACCAGTGTAGACATGATTCCTTCAACAACGTTGACCCTTAACAGAGACAACAATCCTCTGTGCTTAGCTCTGAAAGCCTCGGGATTGGTAATCATCCTTCCTAATTTCCTTAAGTCTTCTAGTTTCGGAGCCTTGAAGGTGTACTTGTGTGTTTTTCTTCTACCAAAATCCATAACGCAACCTCTGATTTTTGCAATTATTGTTTTAGTTTTTTTTTTAAAGATTTTTTCTTATTTGAAAGAGTTTTTTTAATGAATGCATGAATGCAGCACACAAAAACATTTGAAAACATGGGTTCAAGGGTTCAACGTCGCGAGCATGGAGTCATGGCTCTACCCATCCCCAAAGGTTGTACTATTTTGGTCAATTTTTGTACCTGTAGAACGGGTTTTAAAAGGTTCCCAAAATCATTGACCCCCACTATGGATATAAACGGCAAGCTGATTCACTCGAGCGAGCTGTAATATCCTAGGAAGAATCTCATTTTAGTGTAGTATCACGTATCAACTATTCCCGATAGTTACCGCACTACCAAATGGCCATATGGTTAATGTCAACTAAATCCTCAGGGTCATGGGTACCGCACTAGGAAAGACAATGCTTTCACAACAATCGGTCGTTCAACATTGATACTTCTGCACGAGTACCTCGACAGATTCGGTGGACTACCAAGTTAGCTTGGTCGGGATACACTCCCTATAAGCGTTTCCCGGATATGCCACCACTTATCTTGATGTTCTCTCAAACTTTCCACATGCGTATTAATCGCATTCCCATTTGACAAAAAATTAAACACGGATATCAAGTAGTATAGCAGTAAATGATATATACATATATATATATATATATATATATATATATATATATATATATTATAGTAGGAAGTATAGAAGATTACAAACAAAACCTAGACCTTTTAGAAACTCTAATCCTAGGACTCCCCAGCAGAGTCGCCATTTTTTTGTAGCGTCGAAATAACTGTCTCCAACAAACATTTCTTCAAAAGTTGACACGTTTCACCCTGCATGCCTTCATTTTTCCATAATCCTCCACGCGTCTCTCCTGAGAAACGAATAAGGACAAAAGACAATCATCTATCCGTATTTTGAAATTCAAACTTTTGTCGAAGGAAGGCCTCATAGCATCCTGTAGCGTGTGATTTTTGTCGGTGACGCGACCACCTTACCGCAATGGTTGGAATTGGGTGCTACTTTCTGATTTCTTATTTATCCTATGAAGCTGGAAAGGAAAGGGAAGCTATCTAAAACTAACCTTGCACGTAAATGTTTTCTTTAACAAATGCTAAGAGATTGGGGGGTCCGGGGTCGGGTTATACAAAGGGAAGTTGTCAATTACCCAGTGTTTATATGGTTATCCATAGACTTTTTTTGGCAGGTTTAAATAATTTTTGGTGTTTACTGTTATAGGTTGGGAAAGTTTCTCCTTTGGGAGTGTTAAGAGAGTGTTTTTGTTGTTTTTGGTTTTTCCGATGTTTTTGGTGAAGGTACTGGACCTAAAGTTTTTGATTTGTATGCTCGCTAAGATTTCGCAATCTTATGCCTACGTACTCCCGTAATGATAACTGGGAAATCGGAGCAATCGTAGTTCCTCTTATTCTTTGGGAGGAAAGATGTTTGGTGTCTTGTTTAAAGCTCAAGATTGAAGCTAGATGAGTATTTGTGTCTTGTTCAAAGCCCAAGATTGAAGCTAAAGGGTGACTGAGAGAGAACTTGTCATCTCTAAAGGGAGATATTTAACCTGTTTATCACATTTGTTGGTTATAAAGGAGAATTACTTTAATTGGAATGTATGGAATCCAGCAATGCCATAATTTCCTTTGTAAGGGAATTGTCCTGAAGGAAGAAACTTTAACTCAGTGTTAAGCAATGCCATTTTTCTTTAGGAGTCTTTCATGCTAAGAGAGGGACATCGGCTTGGATGTAAATAATCCAGAGGCTTCCCACTTATAACTGTTAGATTAAAGAGGAAGTTTACCAGAATAAAAGAGGGACACAACTTGGATTTTTGAATCAACAAGTGTGCCACTTACAGCAGTTATCTGGGATTAGGTTTTTTGATTGTCTGTTTTGATGTGTGGTGTATAGTGAAATGTCTTCCTACAGAGTGAACTCTTGATTTCCTCTAAGGTGATTTTTTATGTGTGCCTTGATCAAAGCCCAAGGTTGAAGCTAAAAGGTTGACTCTTCTTAGGGAGTATTGTTTTTGTCTTGTACAAAGCCCAAGATTGAGGCTGAAAGAATTGACTCTTCCGGGGAAAGTTATGTCTGTCTTGTACAAAGCCCAAGATTAAGGCTAAAAAAGTATTGACTCCATTGGGGAGAGGTTTTATCTGTCTTGTACAAATCCCAAGATTGAGGCTAAAAGGTTGATCGACTCAGCTGGAGAATATGATCTGTAAAGGCCAAAATCGGGGCTAACTCTGCTGAGGAAAAATCATTATACAAAGCCTAAGAGGAGGCTGGTTTGGGAATTTCTTATTTGAAGCCTAAGAGGAGGCCAGCTTCTGCTGAGGATTATTGAGATCCAGAGACAGGTCCAAATTGGGGAATCAACTCTTACTGAGGAGTGAAGAAGAGTTGAAATATCAGATTCCTTGAGGTTCTGATTGAGGGTTTATTGGTAGATATTTGACCCTAATTGGGGGATTTAGAATGAGGGTTTAAATATTGAGTTTTTAAAACCTATGGAGGTTTTAACTCTTTTGGAGATTGATGAAGTGATCAGGGTTTTTCCTGTGCTTTTGGGAAACATGAGGGTTTCTTTGAGATCCAAGAGGAGATGAGACTTTCCAAGTCTACTGGTATGAAAAGGTTTATCTTTTTATGATGCCCAAGAGGAGGTTGATTTTTTAATGGATGAGAATCAACCCTAAAATGGTCTGATGTTTTGGAATTCTGACTCTCTGGAGGATTGAACTATTAGAGATGAATAATTTATGTCTTATACCTGTAGGAGGTCTTCAGGTCCTTGTACTAATCCCAAGAGGAGGCTGAGAACTTCTAAGAAGTCTGTGGGTCCTTGTACAAAGCCCAAGAGGAGGCTGGGGATGCTTTTAGGAAGCCTGTGGGTCCAAACCTGAGAAAAGTTCAAGAAAGGTTTCACCGGGAATAATCCTTTCTTTAGTGAACAGTTCTAGGGCTTGAATAAATTCAAAAGAGGTTTCACCGGGAATAATCCTCACTAGGGAAATGAATTTCTTGTACACACATTTCTAAGTTGTGACAGTCTTGAGAAAAGTTTCACCTGGAATAATGCCATTCTGTGTTCCATATTGTATAAGCCCAAGAAGAGGCAAGACTGGGTCTGGAATTTCCTATGGGGAACTAGTTTTGACTGTGTTGAAAGAGTAACCACTGGTTTAATCTAAAGCTAGACCTAATTGCTGGGGAAAACTCTAAGCAAGTATATACAGGCATACAGATGAAATATATAAGCAAGTATGTATAGAAGCAATAGTAGAACTTACAGGTGTGCAAGCTCCAGCATTTGTAACCATAGTTGTATAATTAGTTATTCAAGAAATTGAAGAAAGTTTTGATAAACTTTTGAAGTTGAATCTAAATCAAAAAAGAAAGTTGTTTCAAAATAAGTTTGGGGCTTATAGTCAAAGAGAGGCCCAAATGAACTCTTTCGAAAAGGCGACGATCGCGTCGTAGTTCTGAAAATTACAAGGGGACTTATACAATGACCGATTCCCAAATTATTGTATTTACAAAGAAGATGGGTCTTACGCTCTATTAGAGGCCCAAAAGTGATTCAAAAGAAGAAAGATGGGGCTTACAACACAAGGGAAGGCCCATATGAAAATTGTTTTGAAAACAGTGATCGCGCCGAGATTTTTAACATCGTATCGGGACTTATACAATGACTGAGGCCCAAAATGGTTTATTTACAAAGGGATGGGACTTACACTCTATCAAGAGTCCCAAAAGTACTTTAAAACGAAAAGAGAATGGGACTTATAACTCAGGGAGAGGCCCATATGAAAGACAGTGATCGCACCGTCGTTTTGAAAATCCCATCGGGTCTTAAACAGTGATTGAGGCCCAAAAAGTTTGTGTGTAACAAGGGATGGGTCTTACACTCTATTAGAGGTCCAAAAATGTTTTGAAAAATGTTTGCAAGGGTGAAAGTAATCAAAACCCTAATTTGATTGTAAAATACATTTTTATTTGAATAAAAATCATTTAAAATTATCAAAATTATCAAACATGTGTGAAAAACAAGTTGTGATCTTGGATAAATGTTTGAAAAATCATGTTATATCCATAGAATGATTTGTAAATCATTTGAATTTGACAAATCAAGAGAAAGAAATATTTTTAAAATTTTTGAAAACATATAAAAAGGAATTCTTTTCAAAAAATTCAAAATATCTTAATTAATAATATCTTTTTTTGATTGTGGAATAAATTACTTTAACATATTTGTGAATTTTGAAAAAAAGAATCATTCAAAAATGATTGAAATTGAAAGAGAAATTAATTTTTGAAGTTATTAAGAAATTGTGAAGAAAAATGTGAAAAATAAGTGGTAAAAAAATGGGATGGTCCTCCCAAGGTTTGAACCCACGCTCTTGGGGTGAAGAGTTTTAAACTTTACCATCTGACCTATGTGTGTTGGTTGATAGAGAATGGAAAGAGTAAATAATATAGGAAACCTTCTTTTGAAAATGGTTCAAAAGAAAATACCAAAAGGTCTAGGGCTTGGGGGATTCGAGCCCTAGACCTCTCGCTCTCTACACACACACAAATACTAGTGTTTCCACTAGGGCACAATGCCAATTCAAATATATATTGGCAAGGAAATAATATATAGTAAAACTATATTTGATTCTGAAGAATGGCGCCATGGCCATCACCTTCAGCTTCATCATCTTCATCAGATTTTTGAAATCGTATCTCCATTAATACGCAACCATTTTGGATGATGTAAAAACAAAACATGTATATTTTTGAACGAGGAATTGAATGGTATTACTCAATTTTATTAAAATACAAAGAATTGAAAGAAAATGGTTTGAAATCGTATGAACCCTAAAAAGAGAATTTAAAATCAAATTTCATACGTACAAGATATGAAGCAATTGATTGAGGGAAAATGATCTATAAACTATCAGAAATGCATTGGTAACTGGAAAGGATGTTTACGATGCATGAATTAATGAGTTCAGTTTTGATGAAGCTAACCTTGCAAGTGAGAATCGAATTCTCTATTAAAGATGTTACAGATGTGTTCTGATGATCTGGATAGCTTCCTTGACCCTCAAGGATGGTGTTCCAATGTTGAGTCTGGATTGAAACCTTCTGAATCACTTGACACGACTCAATCTACAGCTTTGAGGCACAATTGAGCAAGAGGATGGTGACTTGAAGATTTTGATCTTACAAATGGAATTTAAGTGTTTAGATCACTTCTATATGTTGTATATGAGGTGTGTGAACCATTGGTTTGAGTTGCATTGGTCTCTAACTCAAAACCCGATAGTGCCTTCACAAGAAAATGGAATTTTTGTACTTAAGAAGGAAACGAGAGAAGGCTATGTTGTAAGTTGCTTTAGTGTGTTTGTAAACATCAGAAGTAAGCTCTATTTATAGGTGAATAGATTTGTAAAGCATAAACAGTTGGAACTTGAAGGATAAGAACTGAATTCAATGGTCTTGGCTTGGCATAATTGCTTCCTACACAAGGTATAATAGAAGTCCCAAATAGCTCAGCTATATATTGACTCAATCCATATTCTGCAGTCCTATTAAATGTTGTTTATTAAAGCATCTTGATTACAAGGAGTGTGAATCTTGACTATGCACTATTTCGCATTATTACTCTTTGAATTCAAGGCATATATGCCAAAACTCATCAATTCAAAATGAGAAATTTCTTGGTATCTCAGCCTAATTTTGCAGGTTTGATCTGAGTTGTGATGATCATATTGAATGTATTTGGATCTTCTGATCATTGCCCCTTGACTCAAAATCGTGTATGGTAAGTTAATTCCCAAACAGTTATGAAAACAGATGCAACAATGCCTCTTGTGGAAGCCATAACTCTTGGCTCAAGTTAAGTTGTTTCATGCCAATGAACTCTTTGGATTGTTGGCAACATGTATAACAACTTTGATGTTTCATCCCAAGTTTTGGTGTTTTACCTAAAATCTATCTTGGACAGAATTTTGTCTAAGTGTTAGAAAAAGAAGCATTTTCATGTTTTAGTGATTTCGATTCAACCATAACTCAGAATCCATGATGATTTGGAATTAGGTGTAGTTGACATATTTGAAGTATGTAAGATAAGCTTTGGATGGAAGAAAAAGGCCTTAGGGTTTGGGAGTTATGACCTTGCAAAGTTGGTACCAAATCACTTTTCTTCCATAACTTAGAAAATTTTAAGTTTTCTATAGTTGCCCCTTTTGAAAGAAACCTCACTTTTCTTGATTTTTCTTGATGAATGATGATCAAAACCATACATTAACATTGTTTTTGACTTAGGGGAGCCATATTTGTGAAAATTTCCAAAAAGTCAAACTTGATTTTAGGCATAGTTGAATTTTTGTCAAATGAATTTCAAACTGTGTGATCCTCTATGCAATCAAGTTCTTGACCTAATTCAAACCTAATGGATGGATTCCATAGGTGTTTTATAGTGTCTTGAATCATGTCCCAAGTTTTAGGAACATGTCTTGGTCAAAAGTCAAAGATACAGTTGACTTTTTCTTCAAAACCCTAATTGTGGTCCAGATGAAATTGAAACTTGTGAGTCATGCTTCTGGGATCAATCCATTGTTGCAAATGGATTAATGTGGTGTATTTTTGGCCCTCAAATAATGTCTTGAGGTCTTGGTTCATGTCTTGTCTCAAAAGTCAACTTAGGGGTGAATTAGGTCAAGAAACCCTAATTCCTGATTTTTGATGAATGCTCCCCCTGATGTTGTTTTAACTTGGTGATTGGATCCATGAGGTCCCTTTGAGTTTCTTGGATCATGTTTTAAGGTATTGGCTCATTCCCAGATGAAAATTTTCATCTGGAGGCCTTGGTCGACCAAAACCCTAATTTGGTGACACTGTCGATTTTGAGGCTTAATCAGCTTGAGAAGTTGCACTCTTGTGCTTGATTCTTGATATGGGAGACCTCTTGATCCTTTATGGGTGTTTGAAAGGCTAGAAAAGTTGAAGATCATGTCAATTCTTGATTGATTCTTTGTCTGAGTACTCTGGGAGGGCTCAAAACCCTAATTCTTGGTTGTAGTGAATGCTCAACAATCCTTGAGAAGATTGCTGAGGAATGATGGTACACCCATATTGTGGTAATGACTTGCACAATGATGGGAAATTTTGGTGGTCAAAATTTGGGGTATGACACATCCCTTCGTCGAAGTGACTTTGTATACTTAGAAAATATTTCTAAGTATTTGCTCAAGCAAGTCTCTTCCTGAAAACCATTTCGACAGAACTTTACACCAACCCTTGTCGAAATCAGCCAAATTTAAGAAAATTTCATTTTTGCTTAGTTTCTCAAATGGGAACCTGACATCGAAATTCCCAGCCAACAGTTGGGTAAGTTGGTCCATTCATCATATCAAAAAAATTCATCCATACTTGAAACTCAAAATACCCTTTTAATGGATAGCCAATTGCATCAAAGCTATCAAAATACACCACTTGCTCAATATGAAGCTTTAATTCATCTTTGTCGAGTGGAACAGTCTTCGATTTGATCTTAAGTGTTTGCATGGAATTCATTTTTAAAGGTTTGTATGATGAGGATGCCATTGAGGATGTTTTATGGATTTTCTAGGGTTTAGAGTTAAAGCACGAAAACAACAACAATAAAGGTTGTGTGCATTGAGAATGTGTTGAGAGAAATAAACGACATTAAAGAGATTTTAAACATAAAAGTATTTAAAACAAATTCTTTCCCCTTCAAATTCAAACCATAAATAATTTCAAACGTGCTAAAGACATTTCAGATAGGTGTAAAAAGTGGTACATGTGTCAAAGGAATTTCAACTCTTGTGCATGTAAGAATCAAACATTTCTTTATGCAAGTTTCTGAATTAGAGATTTTTTAGAGATTATCTTATATCAAAAGTTTGTTCTCCAAACTTTAATTGAGACAAAATACTGACAAATATCTTTCAGATTCTTCATTAAGAATAAAGCATAAATTACTATGTTCAAAGTTCATTTTTAACTGAATAACTCTTGGAAGAATTATGAATTGTATCTCAACTGTTAGTTCAGTAAAGGACATAACATATATTGGTTTCTTCTGAACAGTAGCAAGAAGGCTTTCATCAAAAATATTTAAAGAGAACTCTTTATTCCAACATGACACTGATATTATCTTAAACGGTGATAATACTCGATTTACCAGTTTGAAAGTTCTTAAGCTAATTTCTTCAAAGATATCTTAGTGTAAAGATTACACACGTCGAAATACCTTGTACAAAAAATTACGCTTGAAATAGAACATAACTAACAAAACTTATTTGGATAGAATTTCTAATTCTGAATCTCCAGTATGTTTTGATGAAGTTTTTCTGTCTTGTTCTGAAGCCACCATAATGAACTATCTTCTCAAAAGGATAACATCATTGAGAAGGATACTACATTTTGATAGATTTCTTCATCTCTTTGCCACCCTTCTTTTCATACGAAGATGAAAACATACTTCCCCATAAGATCTTTGTCTGCACCACTGTTAAGTGTTACGCACAGACCAGACTCTGATGCCAATTAAAGGTGAGGAAAAGTACACAAGAAAGAGGGTTTAATTTTGTTCTTTAAAAACTAATTCTACTTCTAAACAAAGTTCAGATTCTAAACATAAGTTTAGAACCTGACAACTAGCGCATCGGAAAACATAGACGAAGTAAAGTTATTATACCCCAAATTTTGACCACAAGATTTCCCATCATTGTGCAAATCATTACCACAATATGGATGTACCTTCATGCCTCATTAGTCTCCTCAAGGATTGTTGAGCACTCACCTCACCCAAGAATTAGGGTTTTGAGCTCTCTCAGAGTACTCAGACAAAGGATCAATCAAGAATGGGCATAATCCTCAACTTGTCTAGCCTCTCAAACACCCAAAAAGGATCAAGAGGTCTCCCACATCAAGGATCAGGCACAAGGTTGCAACATTCCAAGTGGTTCAAGCCTCAAGATTGACAGTGTCACCAAATTAGGGTTTTGGTCGACCAAGGCCTCCAGATGAAAATTTTCATCTGGGCATGAGCCAATGCTTCAAAGCATGACCCAAGATACTCAAAGGGACCTCATGGACCCAATCATCAAGTCAAAACAACCTCAGGGGAAGCATTCATCAAAAATCATGAATTAGGGTTTCTTGACCTAATTCACCCCTAAGTTGACTTTTGAGGCAAGACATGATTTGAAGGCCTCAAATACACCATATTGATCCATTTACAACAATGGATTTACCCAAGAAGCTTGATTCACAAGTTTCAATTTCATCAGGACTACAATTAAGGTTTTGAAGAAAAAGTCAACTGTATCTTTGCCTTTTGACCAAGACATGTTCTCAAACCTTGGGACATGGTTCAAGACACCCTAAAACACCTTTGGAATCCAAGCATTAGGTTTGAATTAGGTCAAGAACTGGATTGTACAAAGGATCACACAGTTTGGAATTCATCTGACAAAAAGTCAACTGTGCCCAAAATCCAGTTTGACTTTTTAGAATTTTTCACAAATATGGCTCCCCTAAGTCAAAAACAATGTTAATGTATGGTTTTGATCATCATTCATTAATAAAAATCAAGAAAAGTGAGGTTTCTTGCCAAAGGGGCAACCATAGAAAACTTAAAATTTTCGAAGTTATGGAACAAAAATGATTTGGTACCAACTTTTCAAGGTCATTACTCCCAAACCACAAAGCCATTTGCTTCCATCCAAAGCACAAATGAAATCTCTCATGACATACTTCAATTATGTCAACTACATCTTATTCCAAATCATCATGGATTCTGAGTTATGGTTGAATCAAAATCCCTAAAACATGAAAATGGTTCTTTTTTCAACACTTAGGGAAAATTCTGTCCAAGACAGATTTTAGGTAAAACACCAAAACTTGGGAGATGTTTACACCTAGTTACAAGAAGAATCAATCTCAATTGTAAGCATCAAAGTTGTTATACATGTTGCCAACAATCCAAAGAGATCATTGTAGTCAAGATGCTCTAATAAACATCATTTAAAAGGACTGCGGAATGTGGATTGAGTCAATACATAGCTGAGCTATTTGGGATTGCTATTGTACCTTGTGTAAGAAGCAATTATGCCAAGCCAAGACCACTAAATTCAGTTCTTATCCTTCAAGTTCCAACTGTTCATGCTTGACAAATCTATTCACCTATAAATAGGGCTCTCTTCTGATGTTTACAAACACACCAAAGTAACTTACAACACAGCTTTCTCTCATTTCCTTCTTAAACATAAAAACTCCATTCTCTTGAGAAGGCACTATCGGGTTTTGAGTTGGAGACAAATGCAACTCAAACCAATGGTTCGCACACCTTATATACAACATATAGGAATGATCTAAACACTTACATTCAATGTGTAACATCAAAATCTTTAAGTCACCATCCTTTTGCTTAACTTTGCCTCAAAGCTGCAGATTGAGTCGTGTCAAGTGATTCAGAAGGTTTCATTCCAGTCTTAACATTGGAACACCATCCTTAAGGGTCAAGGAAGTTATCCAGATCATCAAAACACATCTGTAACATCTCCAACAAAGAATTCAATTCTCACTTGCAAGGTTAGCTTCCTCAAAACTAAACTCATTAATTCTTGCATCATAAACATCCTTTCAAGTTACCAATGCGTTTTTGATAGTTTATAGATCATTTTCCCTCAATCAATTGCTTCATTTCTTGTACATATGAAATTTCATTTTAAATTCTATTTTTAGGGTTCATACGATTTCAAACCATTTTCTTTCAATTCTTTGAATTTTAATAAAATTGAGTAATACCATTTAATTCCTCGTTCAAAAATAGACATGTTTTGTTTTTACATCATCCAAAATGGTTGCGTATTAATGGAGATACGATTTCAAAAATTTGAGGAAGATGATGAAGAAGAAGGTGGTGGCCATGGCGCCATTCTTCAGAATCAAACTTAGTTTTACTATATATTTTTCCCTTGCCAATATATGTTTGAATTGGCATTGCGCTCTAGTGGAAATGTAACGCCCCAATTTGTTTAATTGTATTTATTTATTCCATTTATGTGAATATTGTGAAATGTGTGAATTTATTGTATTTTACCTGCTAATTGAATTAATTGGTTAGTTTCTATGATAGATAAAATATTTGCATTAAATTATAATATCTTTTCAACTTTTATTTCCTGAAATATATTTCATCATTGCTGTTATGCTTTATCGCATTTTGAGAGCGTTTGCGAGATATTTGAGCTGAGGGGTATTTTGGTCTTTTGCTAGGATATATTTTTCATAAAACAGAATTTTGAGAGAAAAAGAGAGAAAATATAAAGGAAAGAAGGAATATAAGAGGAAAGAAAAGGAGAAAGGGGAAAGAGAGGAAAATCGAAGATTCGTCCGTTTCAAGCGCGATTAATCGGGTAAGGGTGAGAAGTTTCAATTATATCTTGCTTGTATATGTATATGTGTTGTTTGTGTATATGTTTTGGTTGTTTTTACAATGTTTTCCTTATTGATAAATTGATGAATAATTAGTAGAAATCGATATAAATCGCGTTGTATGATTACACTGTGTTTAGGAACAATTGCTGGTACTTGTTTTGCTGTTAAAAATGGAATTGGGGATCAAAAATGGGATTTTTGGGGGAAAATTCGCAGAAAAAGTTATGCAGGAAAAATTCTGGTTTTCCACTGCCCATACGCGTATCACTCAGGGCAATACGCGTATTGGTCAAGGCAATACGCGTATGGCAATGAACGAATAAGGGCAATATGCATATTGGTCAAGGCAATACGCGTATAGCATGGAAGGAATGTGTGGAATACGCGTATGGGAGTGGGCAGTACGCGTATGGAGTGAGGCAATACGCGTATTGGAATTTTAGTGGACTTTTCGGGGAAAAATAAGTCTCTGCCCATACGCGTATCACCTTGGGCAATACGCGTATGGAATGTGCGAGGAATCAGGGAAATACGCGTATGGCTCAAGGCAATACGCTTATGTCCAGGAGAATTGCAAAATGGGGTTTTTCGCGATGTCTTTTCTTATTTAGTCCGTAACTTGTGTTCTGTTTATCCGTTTTTAACATTCTTGGTATCGTTGAGTAGCTATTGAACCGTACTTTCTTATTATAATAATTTTGAGATTGTTAGTCGATTTAATTATGTCGGGAATTTGGAATCGTGTCGTTTTGTCGACTTTTGTTGTTATAATCGTGTGTAATTGCGGTGTATCATGCAATGTTCTGTTGATATGGATATGGTATGACTTGCGTGTTGTTGTATGGTATAAATGCATTGTTTTGGGCGTGAATTGCAAAGCATGATTTATATTAAGTGAGATGGTTGCATATATGTGTGCATTTGAATGTCATGAGTCATTGTATGCTGAGCATCATGATATGCATTCTTGTGACGTCCTGAGTGACGGATTGATTCCAGAGGGAATCCGCTATAACATCGTGAGCCTTAAAAATAAGAGGACTGAAAGCGATCTAATTGGATTGTGCGCCTTAAAAATAAGAGGACTGAAAGCGATGATTATAGATGATCGTGTGCCCATGTGGGGTGTGAGCGATCGGATCGTGAGCCTTATACAAAGAGGACCGAAAGCGATCCATAAACGTCGTGAGCCTTATACAAAGAGGACCGAAAGCGACGGGGAACATCGTATGCCCGACGGGGAGTTACACTAAGTAACGAGCGATGGTTCCAATAGTTCCTGAGTGGACTGGTAATGATGGAGTCGGTACCGCATATGCATTGCATAGAGTCGTTGTGTCTGTCTCTGTGCATTTGTATAAACCATGGATGATTTGATTATGTGTGAGAATTGTGAATGGATGCATTTTGTGTGGAAAATCATAAATGGATTGATTATGTGTGGAAATTGTGAATTAATTGATTATGTGTCGAGATTTATGTGTGAATTGGTGAATTGATGTGCATGTGCGATAAATGCATTGGTTGTGGATAATATGTCTTATGTGTAGGCATGTGCTATGTGATGTGGTGGTGTGTTTCTATATGTTATGACTATGGTGTGCCTTATGTGTGAATATGTGATTATGTTAGTATAATTGGTTTATGTTATGTATATGTGGCATGATATATGTGTTAATATGCGATGATGTGGTGAGAATAACTATGCATGTGAATTTTTATGTGTTTGCATATTATTATGCAATCTTGATTTAGTTGTTATTTCTCACCCTTCTGCTGTGGTTTATTGCTCTATGAGGCAATTGCAGATTAGTGTCTTGGAGGCTTTTGTGGAGATTAGTCCCCCGTCCTTTGTCGTCTGTCTGCTCTGATACGTAGCACGGGAGTCGGGGAACGATTATGTTATATATGTATATAATTGTTGAATATATTTTGTATTACTTTTGTATGTGCACTTTGACATTGTAAAACAATTTATTTTGTAAAACAAGTCGGTTATGGATCTTCCGCTTTATTCCATAATTGACCTTTCCTTTTATATGGAAAAAGTTTCCCCTTGAGGGTATTCAATTGTCTGTGTTATGTATCAAAAAAATTATGAGCAGGGATTGTATTTTCTTTCTTTAAGTGTGACATCCCTGTTTTCTGTCGGAAAAATAAAATTTTAATTACTATGATTTATATTTGTATTATTTATTCGCGAAGGGAATTGGGGTGTTACATTAGTGGTATCAGAGCAGGTCGGTCCGTCCGGCCAAGTTGTTGAGTCTGTTGGTGTGACAGTTGAATACTGTTGGTGTTGTTTGTTTCTTAGTACGTGATATGTGTGTGGAACACTGTCAGTACTTTTTGGTTTTTCTAGTCCTTTGTCTGCAGGATTTAGATTTAGATAAGTGGGGGAGAAGCTGGTACTTCTCCATGTTGCTTCAGGTGTGGAGCGTTTGCTCAGTGGGTTGTGAATTGCAAGATTCTAAGTGTTATTTGGACAGTGTGGTTCCCGGTTCCAGAAGGAATGCGGAGGTAAGGTTATGTCAACTAAGGATTTGTACCTTAAGTAGTTTTGTGCACAAGATGTAAGGAATACTATTATAGTTTGGTAAAGACGGTTTATGCCCCATCATGATTGTCGACTGTCAATTGATAAATTGAGGAACTGATCACCCTTAATCTCTTGTTGATAGCAGAAGGGAATTGTGTTGGATGGAATAGACGTGTCTTTCCGGCTTTGATAGTGTGTCAAATGAACTGTTTGGAATTAAGAAAATGATTACGGATTGTTTTGATGAGTCGATGAAGATTCGTATATCGAAAGATGAGACGGATTAGAGGTTTGTGTATGTGGGTTAAGTTGGAATGTCTCTGAGGGAGAATGATTGGGTATTACTAAGGGTTGTTCTCAGAGAGTAGAGTGTGAACTTAAATTGGATGAAGGTGAATAGTCGAGGTTATATCTGCTAAGTGAGTAGGACACTCTTTGGAGTTGAGACTAAGGTGTTTGTTATATATGTGAGGCTATTCTGGAAATTGGCAGGAAAGTCACAGTGTTAGGCCGTCAGTTGTGCATGGTTTTCAGATGTATTTTGGATGGAACATTAAGGTGTTGTCTTAGAGAGCTTCAGTATTGTTAATAACAAAAAGGAAGGATGATTGAATGGAATAACAAGTATGAGAGGTATGACGGTATTGAGACTAAGGGAAGCAAAACTTAGAGTTCTGGTGAGGTTCGGAGTCTTTGGAATTTTAGAGCATTAATGGAAATCTTGAGAAGACCTTAGGTGTGGATGTAATATTTGAGAGTTCTTTTTGGTTGGTGGTTAATATAGGTTGGGATTTATGGAATCTGGACTGTCACGAGAAGGAATGGTGTATGGATTACTGACGGTTGAATAAGGTAACGATTGAGAATAAGTGTCCACTTTCGGGAATAGATGATTGGAATGGTTTGGTTGAGTTTGATTGAAATTACAATTGTTTGGAACGTTTAGTAAGGATAGTGAATTTTGTGAGTTGAGGCTTTAATCTATTTAATGGGACTGGTTAGGTTTGTTATCATTGGATTAGGCTATTATTTACTCGGTTAAGCCTGTATGTGAGTAACCAGTTCCCCGGTGGAGAGTTTTGCAAAAGCTTAAAGAGTTTGTATCTTTTGGAATTTGGTTGGGCAGTGATGTTATTTGGTTTTAGTAATGCGTCAGGAATGTTTGTGGAGTATATGAAACGTATCTTCTATATTTAATTGGATAAGTTCATAATGGTTTTGATTGAGGATATTCGGATCTGTTATAAACTCAGAGGAAGAACAAGTAAAGTGTTTGAGATTTGAATTACAAGTGTTGAAAAGAGACGAAGTTTTAAGCTAAGTTATTCGAGTGAGAATTTTGGTTGAAAAGGGGTATTTTTTTTTTGGATATGTTATTCCAGATGAGAGTATTGTTATGGATCCATCGGAAGTAGATGTAGTTCTATATGGGAGGTTCCGAAGTTGGTTAAGGAGATTAGAAACTTTTGGGCTCAGTTGGTTGTTACTGCAGGCTATGGAAGACTTTGCTAAGTTCGTACTTCTGTTATCTCAGTTGACTTGCAAAGGGTGAGTCGTTTATTTTGGATGTTCGTTGTGAGTAAGTTTTGGTGAGTTAAAGTAGAAGTTGTCTATGGCTTCAGTTTTGATACTGCGTGATCCCGATAAACCGTTTGTGAGGTATTAGGATGTGTCCTTGACAAGTTTAGTCATTGTGTTAATGTAAGAGGGTAAAGTCGTGGCTTATGCTTTACGACAATCGAGGATTTATGAAAGGATCTATACTATTCTGGATTTGGAATTGGTTGCGGTTGTATTGTGTTGGAAAATTTGGAGGTATTATCTTTAAGGTTCTAGGTTCGAAGTGTTTGGTAATCACAAGAGTTTAGAGTGCTTGTTTGGTATGAAGGAATAGAGTATGAGACAACGAGGAAGGTTGGGATTCGTGACGAGTTATGAATTTGGCTTGGATTACCCTTCGGTAAAAGCTAAGGTTGTGCCTGAAAAGTTAAGTCGAAAGTTGTTATGCATGTCTATTTTGATGGTCAGAGAATTGAAATGATTGGAGCAGTTCTGAGACTTGTGTCTGGTGTGTGAGGTAACACAGTAGGGTGTGAGGTGGGATATATTAATAGTGAACAGTGATTTTTGGCGAATATGAGAAAGAGTTAGACTTTGGACGTGAGATTGGTAGACTTGATGGTTTCGAGTAATCAGAGTGCGCAGCGGAAGCGTGAAGTGGCACATTTTGTATTTGCGTGGAACTTGTAGGAGTTTATAGGTTGGACATTGGAAACCGATTGGAATGATGAGACCATTGGATGTTTCAGAATGCAAGTGTTAAGTGAAAGGTTTAAATAGTATTCATGGGCTACTAGGTAGATGGATTTTCTGGTTGTATGTTCGATTAGGGAATCGTAACATTATGGTAATATTGTTGTGTGACAAGGACGTTGGTATTGCGGTTATGAAGAGGTTGTTGGGAGGTTGTTAAGTCGTGGGAATTAGGTTCTTGCCTTTGTTGTTGTCTCGTTTCCATGGTGATGGTGACGCTCTTGTTGTGTTTCGGTTCCTGAGTGAACCTGTGTGTTCATAACTTGTGTATTCTTTGAGTTGTGATTGTTGCCGGTGTCGTGTCGTTGTTGTTGTTGCTGTTAGCAAGGTGGTTTATCAGTTTGTACTATTCGTGGTGTGCCTTTTGTTGGCATGTTAGTTTGTTGGTCGGATGCGAGAGTCGTATCCGGAGTGGTTCGTCTCAGTTATATTTTCGAGGACGAAAATGTCTAAGTGGGGGAGAGTTGTAACGCCCCGATTTGTTTAATTGTATTTATTTATTCTATTTCTGTGAATATTGTGAAATGTGTGAATTTATTGTATTTTACCTGCTAATTGAATTAATTGGTTAGTTTCTCTGATAGATAAAATATTTGCATTAAATTATAATTTCTTTTCAACTTTTATTTCCTGAAATATATTTCATTATTGTTGTTATGTTTTTTCGCATTTTGAGAGCGTTTGCGAGATATTTGAGCTGAGGGGTATTTTGGTCTTTTGCTTGGATATATTTTTCATAAAATAGAATTTTGAGAGAAAAAGAGAGAAAAGAGAAAGGAAAGAAGGAAAAGAAGAGGAAAGAAAGGGAGAAGAGGGAAAGAGAGGAAAATCGAAGATTCGTCTGTTTCAAGCGCGATTAATCGGGTAAGGGTGAGAAGTTTCAATTATATCTTGCTTGTATATGTATATGTGTTGTTTGTGTATATGTTTTGGTTGTTTTTACAATGTTTTCCTTATTGATAAATTGATGAATAATTAGTAGAAATCAATATAAATCGCGTTGTATGATTACACTGTGTTTAGGAACAATTGCTGGTACTTGTTTTGCTGTTAAAAATGGAATTGGGGATCAAAAATGGGATTTTTGGGGGAAAATTCGCAGAAAAAGTTATGCAGGAAAAATTATGGTTTTCCACTGCCCATACGCGTATCACTCAGGGCAATACGCGTATTGGTCAAGGCAATACGCGTATGGCAATGAAGGAATAAGGGCAATACGCGTATTGGTCAAGGCAATACGCGTATGGCAAGGAAGGAATGTGTGGAATACGCGTATGGGAGTGGGCAGTACGCGTATGGAGTTAGGCAATACGCGCATTGGATTTTTAGTGGACTTTTTGGGGAAAAATAAGTCTCTGCCGATACGCGTATCACCATGGGCAATACGCGTATGGAATGAGCGAGGAATCAGGGCAATACGCGTATGGCTCAGTGTAATACGCGTATGGCCAGGAAATTGCAAAATGGGGTTTTTCGCGATGTCTTTTCTTGTTTAGTCCGTAACTTGTGTTCCATTTATCCGTTTTTAACATTCTTGGTATCGTTGAGTAGCTATTGAACCGTACTTTCTTATTATAATAATTTTGAGATTTTTAGCCGATTTAATTATATCGGGAATTTGGAATCGTGTCGTTTTGTCGACTTTTGTTGTTATAATTGTGTGTAATTGCGGTGTATCATGCAATGTGTTGTTGATATGGATATGGTATGACTTGCGTGATGTTGTATGGTATAAATGCATTGTTTTGGGCTTGAATTGCAAAGCATGATTTATATTAAGTGAGATGGTTGCATATATGTGTGCATTTGAATGTCATGAGTCATTGTATGCTGAGCATCATGATATGCATTCTTGTGACGTCCTGAGTGACAGATTGATTCTAGAGGGAATCCGCTATAACATCGTGAGCCTTAAAAATAAGAGGACTGAAAGCGATCTGATTGGATCGTGCGCCTTAAAAATAAGAGGACCGAAAGCGATGATTATAGACGATCGTGTGCCCATGTGGGGTGTGAGCGATCGGATCGTGAGCCTTATACAAAGAGGATCGAAAGCGATCCATAAACGTCGTGAGCCTTATACAAAGAGGATCGAAAGCGACGGGGAACATCGTATGCCCGATGGGGAATTACACTAAGTAACGAGCAATGGTTCCAATAGTTCCTGAGTGGACTGGTAATGATGGAGTCGGTACCGCATATGCATTGCATAGAGTCGTTGTGTCGGTCTCTGTGCATTTGCATAAATCATGGATGATTTGATTATGTGTGAGAATTGTGAATGGATGCATTTTGTGTGGAAAATCATAAATGGATTGATTATGTGTGGAAATTGTGAATTAATTGATTATGTGTCGAGATTTATGTGTGAATTGGTGAATTGATGTGCATGTGTGATAAATGCATTGGTTGTGGATAATATGTCTTATGTGTAGGCATGTGCTATGTGATGTGGTGGTGTGTTTCTATATGTTATGACTATGGTGTGCCTTATGTGTGAATATGTGATTATGTTAGTATAATTGGTTTATGTTATGTATATGTGGCATGATATATGTGTTAATATGCGATGATGTGGTGAGAATAACTATGCATGTGAATTTTTATGTATTTGCATATTATTATGCAATCTTGATTTAATTGTAATTTCTCACCCTTCTGCTGTGGTTTATTGATCTATGAGGCAATTGCAGATTAGTGTCTTGGAGGCTTTTGTGGAGATTAGTCCCCCGTCCTTTGTCGTCTGTCTGCTCTGATACGTAGCATGGGAGTCGGGGAACGATTATGTTATATATGTATATAATTGTTGAATATATTCTGTATTACTTTTGTATGTGTACTTTGACGTTGTAAAACAATTTATTTTGTAAAACAAGTCGGTTATGGATCTTCCGCTTTATTCCATAATTGACCTTTCCTTTTATATGGAAAAAGTTTCCCCTTGAGGGTATTCAATTGTCTGTGTTATAGATAAAAAAAATTATGAGCAGGGATTGTATTTTCTTTCTTTAAGTGTGACATCCTTGTTTTCTGTCGGAAAAATAAATTTTTAATTACTCTGATTTATATTTGTATTATTTATTCGCGAAGGGAATTGGGGTGTTACAGGAAACACTAGTATTTGTGTGTGTGTGTGTGTGTGTAGCGAGCGAGAGGTCTGGGGTTCGAATCTCCTTCGCCCCAGACCTTTTGGGTTTTTTTTTAACCATTTTCAAAAGAAGGTTTCCTATATTATTCGCTCTTCCCATTCTCTATCAACCAACGCACCTGGCTCAGTTGGTAAAGTTTTAAACCCTCTACCCCAAGGGCATGGGTTCAAACCTTGGGAGGACCATCCCATATTTTTACCACTTATTCTTTTCACATTTTTTCACAATTTCTTAATAACTTCAAAAATTAATTTCTCTTTCAATTTCAATCATGTTTTAATGATTCTTTTTTTCAACATTCACAAATATGTTAGAATATTTTATTCCACAAAAAATAAAAAATAAATGTTATTTATTTAATATATTTTTAGTTTCTTGAAAAGAATTCCTTTTAATTGTTTTTAAACATTTTTAAGTAAATTCTTTCTCTAGATCTTTCAAATTCAATTGATTTTCAAATCATTCTATGAATGAAATATGTTTTTACAAACATTTATCCAAGATCACAACTTGTTTTTCACACGTGTTGGATAAATTTGATCATTTTAATTATTTTTGTTCAAAATTAAAATGTACTTTTCAATCAAATTAGGGTTTTGATCATTTTCACCCTCACAAACATTTTTCAAAACACTTTTTTGGGCCTCTAATAGAGTGTAAGACCCATCCCTTGGTACACACAAATAATTTGGGCCTCAGTCATTGTATAAGTCCCTACGCGATTTTCAAAAACAACTGTGTGATCACTGTTTTTAATCTGGGCCTCCCCTTAAGTAATAAGACCCAAACTCCTTTTTACAACTAACTTTCCTTTTGACTTAGATTCAAATTCAAAGTGTTGTCAAAACTTTCTTCAATTTTCTTGAATAACTAACCATACAGTTGTGGTTACAATGTTGGAGCTCGCACACCTGTAAGTTCTACCTTTTTCTTCTATACATACTTTCTTATATATTTCATCTGTATATGTAGGCTTGTATATACTTGCTTAGAGTTTTCCCCAGCAATTAGGTATAGGTTTTAGATCAAACCAGAGGTTACTCTTTTACCAAAGTCAAAACTAGTTCCCCATGGGAAATTACAGAGTCTTGCCTCCTCTTAGGGTTATACAATATGGAACAGAGAAAGGCATTATTCCCGGTGAAACTTTTCTCAAGACTGTCACAAATTAGAAATAATTGTACAAGAAATTCACTTCCCCAAAGAGGATTAATTCCGGGTGAAACCTCTTTTGAATTTCTTCAAACCCTAAAACTGTTCACTAAAGAAAGGATTATTCTCGGTGAAACCTTTCTTAAACTTTTCTTAGGCTTAGACCCACAGGCTTCCTAAAAGCATCCCCAGCCTCCTCTTGAGCTTTGTACAAGGACCCTCAGGCTTCTTAGAAGTTCTCAGCCTCCTCTTGGGCTTAGTAGAAGGACCTGAAGACCTCTTACAGGTAGAGGATAGAACTTAGTCATCTCTACTAGTTCAATCCTCCAAAGAGTAAGAATTCCAAAACATCAGACCTGTTTAGGGTTGATTCTCATCCCTTAAAACATCAGCCTCCTCTTGGGCTTCATACAAAGATAAACTTCTTCATACCAGTAGACTTGGAAAGTCTCATCTCCTCTTGGATCTCAAAGAAACCCTCAAGTTTCCTAAAAGTACAGGAAAAAACCCTGATCACTTCATCAATTTCTAGCAGAGTTAAAACCTCCATAGGTTTTCAAACTCAATCTTCAAACTGTCAATCTAAATTCCCCAACTAGGGTAAAATTACAACCAATAAACCCTCATAAAAATCAGAACATTAGGGCATCTGATATCCTCAACAAGAGTTGATTCCCCAATTTGGACCTGTATCTGGATCTCAATAATCCTCAGCAAAAGTCAGCCTCCTCTCCAGCTTCATATAAGAAATTCTCCAACCAGTATCCTCTTAGGCTTTGTATAATGATTTTCCCTCAGCAAAGTTAGCCTCAATCTTGGGCTTTACAAATCATATTCTCCAGCTGAGTCAATCAATTCTTTCAGTCTCATTCTTGGGCTTTGTACAAAACAGATAAAACCTCTCCCTAATAGAGTCAATTATTTTAGCCTCAATCTTGGGCTTTGTACAAGACAGACCAAACTTTCCCCGAAAGAGTCAATTCTTTTCAGCCTAAATCTTGGGCTTTGTACAAGACAGAAACAAAACTCCTTTGTAGAGTCAACCCTTTAGCTTCAATGTTGGGCTTTGAACAAGAAACCAAACATCTTTCCCCCCATAAAATAGGAGGAACTACGATTGCTCTGATTTCCCTATTATCTTTATGGGAATACGTAGGCATAAGATTGCGAAATCTTAGCGAGCACACATATCAAAAACTTTATGTCCAGTACCTTACAAAAAACATCGAAAAAACCCGAAAACAACAAAAATACTCTCTCAACACTCCCAAAGGAGAAACTTTCCCAATTCATAACAGATAAACACCAGTAAGTAGATAATAGAGAAACATGCCAGAAACAAGATCTATGGATAACCATATATATACTGGGTAATTAACAACTTCCCTTTGTATAACCTGACCTCGGACCCCCCAATCTCTTAGCTTTTGTTAAAGAAAATAGTTGCGAGCAAGGTTAGTTTTAGATATTTTCCCTTTCCTTTCCAGCTTCATAGGATAATAAGAAATCAGAAAGTAGCAACCAATTCAAACCATTGCGGTAAGGTGGTTGCGTCACCGACAAAAATCGCACGCTACAGAAAAATGGAGACTTTGCTGGGGAAAAATCATTAGGATTAGAGTTCCTAAGAGGTTTAGACTTTGTTAGCATTCTCTATTCTATACTATATATATATATGATATATATATCATTATTACTACTTGATACCCGTGTTTAATTTTCTATCAAATGGGAATGCGATTAATACGCATGTGGAAAGTTTGAGAGAACATTAAGATAGGGGTGGCATATCTAAGAAACACTTATAAGGAGTGAATCCGGCCACGCTAACTTGGCAGTCAACCGAATCAGTCGAGGTACCCGTGCGGAAGTATCGATGTTGAACGACCGATTGTCGTGAAAGCATTGTCTTTCCCAGTGCGGTACCCATGACCTTAAGGATTTAGTAGACATTAACCATATAACCATTTGGTAGTGCGGCGACTATCGGGAATAGTTGATACACGATCCTACACTCAAATGAGATTCATCCTAGGATATTACAGCTCGCTCGAGTGAATCAGCTTGTTGTTTATATCCCTAGGAGGGGTCAATGATTTTGGGAACCTTGGAACCCATTCTACAGGTACAAAAATTGATCAAAATAGTACAACCTTTGGGGATGGGTAGAGCCATGACTCCATGCTCGTGATGTTGAACCTTTGAACCCATGTTTTCAAATGTTTTTGTGTGCTGCATTCATGCATTCATCTAAAAAACTCTTTTCAAACGAGAAAAAAAAACCTTTTTTCAAAAGAACTAAAACAATAATTGCAAATATCAGAGGTTGCGTTATGGATTTCGGTAGAAGAAAGACGCAAAAGTACACCTTCAAGGCACCAAAATTAGAAGACTTAAGGAAATTGGCAAGGATGATTACCAATCCCGAGGCTTTCAGAGCTAAGCACAGAGGACTGTTGTCTCTGTTAAGGGTTAACGTAGTTGAAGGGATCCTGTCTACGCTGATTCAATTCTACGATCCGGTTTACCACTGCTTCACATTTCCAGATTACCAACTGGCACCAACATTGGAAGGGTACTCCCACCTGATTGATTTACCTATCACTGATCAAGCTCCATTTTCTGGACTGGAAGAAATTCCAAAGGATCAGGTCATTGCAAGAGCAATCTCTTTGGACGAGTCAGAAGTTAGGACTCACATGACCACTAAAGGCGGAATCCAAGGTTTACCAGCTAAATTCTTGATTGAGAAAGCTCCGTACTTTGCTAGTATAGGAAACATAACTGCCTTCGAAGACGTCTTTGTTCTACTCACATATGGGTTATTCCTCTTTCCCAACATTGACAACTCCATCGATGCCATTGCTGTTAAGATATTCTTGATAGGAAACCCCGTGCCAACCTTGCTCGCAGATGCTTATCATTCTGTACACTTAAGGAATTTGTACAGCGGAGGAATGATCACATGTTGTGTACCCTTACTCTACAAATCGTTGATTTCCCATTTGCCCAAGTCTGTAGCTTTTTGGGATCACAAGAGTACTCTACGTTGGTCACAAAGGATTATGTCTCTTACCAACTCTGACATAAATTGGTACAATAGGATTTACGAAGGAATAGAGATCATAAACAAATGCGGAAATTTCCCTAACGTACCCCTCATTGGAACTAAAGTAGGAATCAACTATCATCCAATTTTAGCTCGCCATCAACTCGGATACCCGATGAAGAATATCCCACATAACGTTCATCTGGAAGGTCTTTTCTTCAAGGAAGGAGAAAATGACAGGGAACTGAAGAAAGAAATAGTGCATGCCTGGCAACATATTCACAGGAAAGGCAGAGAGTCTCTGGGAAGACCAAACTATACCTCCATGGAACCTTACCTCCACTGGGTGCAAACTAGAGACCTCAAGCTGAGGATACCTTACCCTCGTCAAAAAGTTTTTCCCTTAAAGGAATTTGTCCTTTATTTCATGTCTGATGCGAAAAAACTCCAGGTCGCTCTCAACAAAGTTCAACGTGAGAAGAACTCTTGGAAGAACAAATACCAAATCCTTAATTTGGGATGTACCAAGATTCAGGAATTGTTAAAGGAGAAGGATGCTCTGATTGAGATATTAGAACAACATGCTGTAGAAAGTCAGGAAGACAGAAGAAATTTGCTCGCTCCTTTCACTTGGCAAAGGACTGACAACCCGACAACAGCTGAAGAGCCCCGATCAAAGAAAAGGAAAATATAGGAACCAGTATGTGAGCTCTCTTCAAAGAGGACTCAAGATCCATGAGCTTAGACGTCTTCCTTACAACACTTTGTAAAATATTGTACTTTTCCTTGTAAAATACTGCAATCTTTCGAATTCAATAAAAGGGGTGTCCCCCCTATCACTGTATGATATTTGCAATCTATTTGTTGAAGTTTATTTTTGAATAAAACAAAAACTAAAAAATATGTCTTTGCATATCATTCATCATTCTCACATAACGCATTTTTCTTATCTTTGACTCTCACGTATGTGTCACAATTCTAGAGTCAAACTGTCTCACTCATACAATACTCGGGCCAATCGAAAAGAGAAAATGGACGATCTCGAGGAAGAGAACAGAGAGCTGAGAGAAGAAATTGGCGCTCTGAAGGAAAGTTTCGAAAAACTTCACAGTGACATGCAATCCCTGGAAGCAGCTCAGGAGCAGCGACATCAAAAGACTGTAATCTCAGAGATTACATCTACGCCTATAATGGAGACACATGAGAATCATCCTCAGTACAACATGCCTAAAGGTCGCCCCTAGGGCATGCCTCTTAACTTTATTGCTGAAGGATATATACCACCTGTCACTGAAGACCCAAAAACCGTAGTAGGAACCGCTAGACCTGAAGGTTACATACTTCGGGAAAATGAAGATGCAAGGGTTACAATAGCAACTCCTAAAGGTTACAAACTTCAGGGCAGGGAAGCGCCAAGAATCACCGATGTAATGTCTATGCCATAACCAGTGGTACACACTGTCCCGGAAGGACAAATTCCACAAGCAATTTCTGGTGGAAATGAAGACATGTACGAAAGAATGAATGAGATCCAGGAACAATTCTTGGAAATGCAGAAGGCTCTGCATGCCATTCGCGGTCAAGACTTATTCGGAAAAGACGCCGCAGACTTTTGTTTAGCCCCTAATGTAAAGATACCGCACAAATTCAAGGTGACTGACTTTGAAAAATAAAAAGGCAACTATTGCCCTCAAATTCATCTGGTGATGTACGCTCGAAAAATGTCAACTCAGACATAAAATCAATAGCTAGTGATCCATTACTTCCAAGACAGTTTAACCGGTGTCGCACTCAAATGGTACATGGGTTTAAAACGCACCAAGATCAGTACTTTTAGAGATCTCGGCGTTGCCTTTGTTCAGCAGTATAAATACAATTTAGACATGGCACAAGATAGGGATCAACTCAGGTCAATGTCGCAAAAGGACAAAGAAACTTTTAAAGAATATGCCCAGAGATGGCGTGAAACTGCCGCTCAGATCTATTCCCCTCTTGAGGAAAAGGAAATGACCAAGATTTTCTTGAAAACCTTAAGCTCGTTCTATTACGACCGAATGGTCGCCAGTGCACCCAGTGACTTCACTGAAATGGTGAACATGGGTGTACGCCTTGAAGAAACGGTCCGAGAAGGACGATTGGTCAAAGATACAGAACCATCTAGCAGTACCAAAAGATACGGTAGTGCTCTCCAAAAGAAGAAAGAACAGGAGATCAGTAATATCTCTCTAGGAAAGCAAAGGCGAAGGTATCAACCAGTAGCGGCGGTAACTCCCGCTATCAACCCAGCTCCAGCTCCAACTTATCAACCTCAGGTTGCTCAGAGCCAACCAAATCAACAACAGTATCAGCAAAGGATGCAACAACCTCTTCAGCAGGCTCGTCCACAATACAACAACAACAATCGTACGACACGACCATCAGGGTTCGACCCTATACCGATGTTATACGCAGAACTATTTCCACTTCTACTGGCCAAGGTGCACGTCCAGACCGGAACTCCTCTCACAGTACCGGAAATTCTGCCTTTTTGGTTCAAAGCGGATCAAACTTGCCCTTACCATCTAGGAGGAACGGAGCACAACATTGAGAATTATCTCAGCTTCAAGTCTAATGTACAGAAGCTTGTCAGGAACGGGGTCCTATCTTTCAAAGATACTAATCCAAATGTTCACACGAACCCATTCCAGTAACATGAGAAGACTACAGTGAATTTGATAGAATGAGAACCTGTCAACAGTTATCAAATTCACAATGTGCTCATATTAGGAACCAATCTGGTGAAGATGCATTGCAGACAGAGCGGGTGAGACCATGTGCCATCTCACAACTATCATCAGTGTGATATCTACTCAAAGAACAATCAAAGGTGTTCCGTAGTGCAAGCGGCTCTACAAGAACAAATGGATCTGGGTTGGATTCAGGATCACAGGATTCGTGAAGTAAACATGGCCCATGCACATCCCAACATTGTTCAAAACCACAACATTCTTGCGATGAACGTCAATTTAGTGGCGATGCATTCGAGGCAAAGTCAGTATTATAATCTGCCACGACAAAATTACAGCACATGTGCAGTCTGCTCAACAAATAATCAGGGATGCTGATTTATACAAGAGGCCCTCCAGCGTCAGATGGATCTCGGATGGATCCAAGACTACCGTGAAGGAAATGACCATCAAGTCAATCTGGTTCAAATCTTTGACATATGCTTGATGAATACCAGTCTAGTAGAATTACATGATAAGGAAGTCAGGCTCGGTTTTCTGGCTTCACATGATTATCTAGACAGTAAAGAATGCTACGAAGACGACCAAGGGTGTGAACTTGTACAAAGAACCCTTCAACATTTGTTGGACCACTGGTGGCTTTCGATCTACCTGGAGGAAGTCACACAACGGAGTAGCATGACTGATGGGAATCTAGATAGACATCGAAGTCGTGATATCCGCTCAACAGAAATAGATCTAGTAAAGATGCACTGCATACAAAGCAGATTTGGTCGGGTACCACCGCACAATTATGAGCATTGTAGAGTATGTTCGAAAAATAACCAAGGATGTTATCTTGTACGAGCAGCTTTCCAAAATCAGTTAGAGCGAAAAAATATTTGACCATGTTCAAGTTCTGGGTCGATCAACGTGATACAAGATCACCTCCCTGGTCAAAGCAAAAACGTTGTCGTAACCTCCGATCATGGAATGACCAAAGACGTTTACACCATAATCCCTTTACTCAATGAATTAAGAATCCCTCTTGATGGTAGAAAAGTTCCCAACCAGGAACTGATTGAGGTCGCCTATAACGTTCAGAGAAATAAAAAAGCTCCTGTGGTTATCTACCTTCCAGGACCAATACCGTACAAATTAAAAAATGCTATCCCTTACAAGTACGGTGCAACGAGCATCAAAAATGGAAAGGAAACTCCATTACCCTCTGTCGTAAACATTGCCGACATCAGTCGAGTTACCCGGAGCGGTCAAATCTTCAACAGAGGAGATGGATAACCTACCAAAGAAAAGGAACCTCAAACGGAAGTTCCAAATCAACAAGTCAGTCAATCCGGTAATCCAGAACTTATAAATAAGAACGATGAGATGCTGAAGCTCTTCTAGAAAAGTGAGTACAACATTGTGGATCAGTTGTTGCTCACAGGGAAGCTCTACAGAAAGTCTTAGAGCAAGCCTTTGTGGAACAAGATGTGACAGTAGGACAATTTGGCAACATCATCTCCAATATCACTGCCTGTAACAATTTAGGATTCAGTGATGAAGAACTGCCGGAAGAAGGCAAAAATCATAATATGGCGCTTAACATTACGGTCAACTGCCAAGACGATGCTTTAGCCAGCATACTGGTGGACACAGGATCATCTTTGAATGTTATGCCAAAATCAACTCTGATACGACTATCATTTCAAGGAGCCCCGATGAGAGGCGGTGAGATCATCGTCAAAGCCTTTGGCGGATCTAGAAAAATAGTTATCGGCGAAGTCGATCTTCCCATAACCATCGGTCCTCACACTTTCCAAGTCACTTTCTAGGTCATGCACATCCGGGCAGCATACAACTGTTTATTAGGAAGACCTTGGATACAGGAACCTAGGGCACTCACTTCGACACTTCACCAGAAGTTGAAGTTCTTCAAGAATGACAAGTTAGTCACAGTTTGTGGAGAGCAAGCCTTAATCATGAGCAACTTATCATCTTTCTCCTGTGTAGAACTGGAAGAGGTTGTTGGAACTCAGTTCCAAGCACTCTCGGTGAGCAATGAGAATCGACCAGAAAGAGGGACGTTGATTTCCTCATAAAAGAACGCTCTCGAAGTAATCAAGAGTAAGGACATAAAAGGATGGGGACAGATTGTAACTCCTACGGATAACAAGACAAGAAAAGGTCCTGGTTTCTCTCCAACTTGTACCCAACTACTATAAAAGATGAAACTTATCGTCCTATTCAGGATTTCTTCCGTTGCGGAGATTTCCTCCACCCAGTGTCTCAAGAAGTACACACCATCAATGAGAGCGACTCCTCCAAAATGGATGAAGAGTGGAAATCTTACCTTAACCATGATGGTTATATGTCTCGGGGAGAAGCGCACATGCGATTCTATTTTCCCAAGCAGAGCCCAAGATATATACTGAGGTCAGACGTCATAATGATCTATGGAGATTGTGATCCTGAGGGATGTTGTGCTCTACCCAATTCATTAGAGGGTCTAATGAAAGAAAACCAATATTATTATGTTCGACACCATGGTGGTGAATCTGCAAAGATTGCAGGACAAGAGTTCATCAACTATGCTTTTCCTAAGGCCAACGTCATTCAGGAGGATGACTCCTCTATTCCCATAGAAATATGGGACACTTTAGGGTAGCCTAGTGGCAAGTATGACTTTTTAGTAAAGTACACTTCTCCCGAAAGTTCTCGCATCAGATACGAGGACATCCAGCCAACTGGATGGGGAGATCCTATTGAGAGTAAAAACACTAGGAAATATACAATAGAAGAGTTCTCCTATGAAAAATATGCCTGGGAGGAAGACTTCAACGATCCTACTCCACCCAAAATCAGCGTTGTTTCTGAAGACAAACCAAGAAGGAAAGTACCAGACTTTGTGATTCACAAAGGAGTTCTCCGCCATTAGGTTGCTGTCAATGTCCCGAAAGTAGTCCATAAGTCTAACTAATTGCCATCTTTGTTTTAACCTTTCACCCTGCCCAGGTGAAACAGATGTTTTTTAGGGCCCACTTTTCTGTAAATGTCCTTCTTCGCTTCGCCCAAAGCGATAGAGTTTTGTTTTATATGGCTGTATTTCAAGAATCGACAAACCATAAATAAATAATGTCATTCTGAATTCCCGCAATTATTGTTGTTTTCACTTTTCATTTTTCGGAAAATGGTAATCCTAAATCAACCCAAAATAAAAACAAGCATTTTTTAGAAGGTACACTGCACACACTCTTGCATTCTCTCTGTCTTTTCTAAAAAACGAATCATCATGTCATGCAGATTGCTTGTTTTAAACCCCATTGAAACGTACGATCCAATGCCTTCTCCCAACTTTGAATTCCCGGTATTTGAAGCTGAAGAAGAAGAGGACGAAGAAATTCAAGAAGAGATCTCCCGACTTCTCAGACAAGAGGAAAGGTCTATTGTGCCTCACAAAGAGCCGTTGGAAACGGTCAATTTGGGTTCAGAAGAAGAGAGGAAAGAAGTTAAGATTGGGGCACTGCTCAGTCCGACTGTCAAAGAAAGTTTGATAAAACTTCTCAAAGAGTTTCCAGATGTATTTGGTTGGTCCTATCAGGACATGCCAAGGTTGGATACCGGCATCGTGGAACATCATCTACCGCTAAAAACGGAATGTCTGCCAGTAAAACAAAGACTGAGAAGGACTCATCCAGATATGGCTAACAAAATTAAGGAGGAAGTGCAGAAGCAGATCGACGCAAGTTTCCTCGCCACCTCAGAATATCCTCAATGTCTAGCAAACATAGTGCCAGTTCCGAAAAAGGATGGAAAAGTCAGAATGTGTGTAAACTACAGGGATCTGAACAAAGCAGGTCCGAAGGATGACTTCCCCTTACCACACATTGACAAGCTAGTAGACAGCACAACAAAATTCAAAGTATTCTCCTTCATGGATGGATTCTCGGGCTCTAATCAAATTAAAATGGCACCGGAAGATATGGAGAAAATTTCATTCATCACCCCATGGGGAACCTTTTGTTACAAGGTAATGTCGTTCGGTCTAAAAAACGCGGGGGAAACTTATCAAAGGGCCATGACAACTTTGTTTCACGACACAATGCACTGAGAGATTGAAGTGTACGTCGATGACATGATTGCCAAATATAAAGCAGAAGAAGAGCATGTAGAACACCTCTCAAAGTTATTCAAGCGTCTGAGGAAATACAAACTCCGCTTGAATCCCAATAAGTGCACGTTTGGTGTTCTCTTAGGAAAACTATTAGGATTCATCGTCAGCCAAAAAGGAATCGAGGTTGACCCTGACAAGGTCAAGGCCATTCAAGAAATGCCTTCACCAAAGACTAAAAAATAGGTCAGAGGATTTTTAGGACGTCTGAATTACATCTCAAGATTCATATCCCTCATGACTGCGACATGCGCGCCGATCTTCAAACTACTCAGATCAAATCAAAGTTGTGTATGAACAGAAGATTACCAAAAAGCTTTCAACAATATCAAGGAATATCTGTTGAATCCACCTATTCTGTCTCCTCCATTAGAGGGAAGACCACTGATCATATACCTAACAGTCTTGGAAGACTCCATGGGTTATGTACTTGGCCAACAAGACAAAACCAAAAGAAAAGAGTCTGCCATCTACTATTTGAGCAAGAAATTCACAGACTATGAGACTCGGTACAATATGCTCGAGAAAACTTGTTGCGCTCTGGCTTGGGCAGCCAAACGTCTTCGCCAATACATGATTTGTCACACTACTTGGTTAATCTCCGAAATGGATCCGATCAAGTATGTCTTTGAAAAGCCTGCCTTAACAGGAAGGATTGCCCGTTGGCAGATGTTGTTATCAGAATACGACATTGAGTACCATACTCAAAAACCCGTCAAAGGGAGTATTTTAGCCGATCATTTGGCTCATCAACCGATTGACGATCAGGAATCAGTCGGATTTGACTTCCCATACGAAGACGTCAAGTACTTGAAAATGAAAGATTGCAATGAACCGCTATCTAGTGAAGGGCCAGAACCAGGTTCCCAATGGGGACTAATATTCGTCGGAGCTGTCAACACTTATGGAATCAGAATTAGGGAAATCATGGTAACACCTTAGGGTACCCATATTCCTTTCACTGCCCGATTAACTTTCAAATGAACAAACAACGAGGCCGAATACGAAGCTTGTATCATGGGTCTCGAAGAAGCTATCGACTTAAGAATTAAGAACTAGGATGTGTATGGAGACTCAACCCTGGTTATCAATCAGATCAAAGGAGAGTGGAATACATACCAATCGGGACTGATTCCTTATAAAGATTACGCGATAAGGTTGTTACCATTCTTCAACAGAATCAAGTTTCATCATATCCCTCATGAAGAAAATCACATGGCTCATGCACTAGCCACTTTATCCTCCATGATTAGTGTAGGTCAATGGAACGACGTACCTAAGATTGACATAATGCGCCTTGAGAGGCCTGCTTACATTTTCACAATTGAAGTAGTCATAAATGACAAACCCTGGTATCACGATATCAAATGCTTCCTTCAAAAACAAGAATACCTGCCTGGGGCATCCAGAAAAGACAGGAAGACTCTTAGAAGACTAGCTGGCAACTTCTTCCTGAACGGTGATACACTCTATAAGAGAAACTTCGACATGGTTTTGCTCAGATGCGTAGATAGACAAGAAGCAAACATGTTGATGAAAAAGATTCACGAAGGATCCTTAGGCACTCATGCCAATGGACATACAATGGCAAGGAAAATTTTGAGAGCAGGATATTACTGGCTGGCAATAGAATTTGATTGCTACAAGTACATGAGGAAGTGTCATAAATGTCAGACATACGCAGACAAAATCCATGTACCTCCAACGCATCTCAAATTTCTTTCTTCTCCATGGCCTTTTTATATATGGGGAATCGACATGATTGGCATGATTGAACCCAAAGCTTCAAACAGACATCGGTTCATCCTGGTAGCCATCGACTACTTCACCAAGTGGGTTAAAGTAGCGTCATTTGCCAATGTAACCCGACAAGTGGTGGTCCGATTTATCAAGATGAACGGGGCGGTAGAAGCGGCTAACAAGAACATCAAGAAGATCGTTTAAAATATGGTTGTAACTTACAAAGACTGGCACTAGATCCTACCCTTTGCTCTTAACGATTATCGCACATCTATCCGCACTTCAACAGGGACAACCCCTTTCTCTCTAATATTTGGCATGGAAGCAGTACTTCCCATAGAAGTAGAGATCCCATCAATCGGGGTATTGATGGAAGTTAAGCTAACAGAAGTCGAATGGTGTCAAAGTCGACACGATGAACTGAATCTGATCGAAGAAAAGAAAATAACGGTTCTATGCCATGGTCAATTGTATCAGCAAAGAATGAAGAAAGCGTTCGACAAAAAGGTTCGACCCCGTGTCTTCAAAAAAGGAGACCTGGTGCTCAAGAAGATACAATCATTTCTCATTGATTCCCGGGGCAAATGGACTCTGAATTATGACGGCCCCTATGTGGTCAAGAAAGCCTTCTCAGGCGGTGCCTTGAGACTCGTAACCATGGATGGAAAGGAGTTTACATACACCACGAATGTTGATGTAGTCAAGAAATACTTCGCCTAAATAAAAAATAAATTAAAAAAACGTCTCGGAGGATTGAAAACCCGAAAGGACGGCCTAGACAAAAATTAGAGACATAAGCAAAAATCATCCTGATGGATTGGAAACCTCAAAAGACAATCCAGCCAAAAGTTAGGGATTCATGGCAAGTAACTACATCCGACAAGGTTAAATACCCAGCGGTAACAATATCCGTCGAAAGACTTCGGTCAAGGTCATCTTCGACAGAAGCTCAGGATGCCCAGAATTTAAAGTTGGTAGAGGGATAACGGTCGTTATGTTTCAATGTAGCCCCTTTTCCCATAAATTACCATTTTCTAAACTTTGTAAATGCTCTATGGGATCGCGCACTTGGCTGATTTCCATTCTATCAATAAAATTTGAGCCCCAGCTCTTTTATTCGCAATTCTCATTTATTTTTGCTTTACAGAATGACATTTTTTAACATGATCGACGATTCTTGAAACAAAAAAAAATTAACTTACTTGTTAAATTTTCTTCCGCTTTTAAAATAAAGATGGAAATTCTTTTTTACTAATGAACACAAAAGGAACATCGATGGCTTCTCCGGAAGTGATTAAACCTCAAAATGAAGAATCAAAGTGCTCATTCTAAACCAATACGCCTGAATGAAGGATCAACTGTTTCAGATGTAATTCCCCGTCTGATATCCCCGACAGAGTTTTTACCTATAAAGACCAATTGATGGTTCTTTCACCCCCAGAAGGGTCTACCCCTCCTATGCAAGAAAGGATCACTATCTTGAATCAATGATACTTCTTATTCCCCACAGTGGCCGATTATCTCTTCACCAGTTCGTATGTCGCGTCTGTTTTGTCAGCATAAACATACATACATCATGCATAATTGATTCATATTCATACATATGTTGCAGTAATATCACTCTGGTCAATCTCATCCCCAAGTGATAACGTCCTCCCGCCAATAAAGTTGTCAATTTATCCCCAGTTTATTTCTAGATTGGAGCCTGTCCTCGACCACTTTGATAACTTGAACCTCTGAAAGGCAAGAAGACATTCGACAGATACCTCTGGAACGTCACTCTTCACCATTGAAGATGATATTTTCGCTTTTCCGGATTAAGGAAAGTCCCCAGAGAAAACCTCTTAACCAAAGACTCTCAGTGATACATCGGTTTTTTTCCCAAGAAATTCGATGTTAATGAAGTCATAAGCGCCTTAAAATTGGATTACATCACATGGCATTTCTCCGAGAAAGGTCTCAAAGGAAAGTATGATGTAACCTCACCAAGAAAAAAGCGGTCTCTCAAGAGACTCGTTTTCCCTAGTAGGGTCGACAAATGGCATCTCCCACAGAGAAGTTTGCACACATGCACAATTCAGACAAATGGGTTTCCCCAGCAAAGAATGAAGAAAGCGTTCGACAAAAAGGTCCGACCCCGTGTCTTCAAAAAAGGAGACCTGGTGCTCAAGAAGATACAATCATTTCTCATTGATTCCCCGGGCAAATGGACTCTGAATTATGACGGCCCCTATGTGGTCAAGAAAGCCTTCTCAGGCGGTGCCTTGAGACTCGTAACCATGGATGGAAAGGAGTTTACATACACCACGAATGTTGATGTAGTCAAGAAATACTTCGCCTAAATAAAAAATAAATTAAAAAAACGTCTCGGAGGATTGAAAACCCGAAAGGACGGCCTAGACAAAAATTAGAGACATAAGCAAAAATCATCCTGATGGATTGGAAACCTCAAAAGACAATCCAGCCAAAAGTTAGGGATTCATGGCAAGTAACTACATCCGACAAGGTTAAATACCCAGCGGTAACAATATCCGTCGAAAGACTTCGGTCAAGGTCATCTTCGACAGAAGCTCAGGATGCCCAGAATTTAAAGTTGGTAGAGGGATAACGGTCGTTATGTTTCAATGTAGCCCCTTTTCCCATAAATTACCATTTTCTAAACTTTGTAAATGCTCTATGGGATCGCGCACTTGGCTGATTTCCATTCTATCAATAAAATTTGAGCCCCAGCTCTTTTATTCGCAATTCTCATTTATTTTTGCTTTACAGAATGACATTTTTTAACATGATCGACGATTCTTGAAACAAAAAAAAATTAACTTACTTGTTAAATTTTCTTCCGCTTTTAAAATAAAGATGGAAATTCTTTTTTACTAATGAACACAAAAGGAACATCGATGGCTTCTCCGGAAGTGATTAAACCTCAAAATGAAGAATCAAAGTGCTCATTCTAAACCAATACGCCTGAATGAAGGATCAACTCTTTCAGATGTAATTCCCCGTCTGATATCCCCGACAGAGTTTTTACCTATAAAGACCAATTGATGGTTCTTTCACCCCCAGAAGGGTCTACCCCTCCTATGCAAGAAAGGATCACTATCTTGAATCAATGATACTTCTTATTCCCCACAGTGGCCGATTATCTCTTCACCAGTTCGTATGTCGCGTCTGTTTTGTCAGCATAAACATACATACATCATGCATAATTGATTCATATTCATACATATGTTGCAGTAATATCACTCTGGTCAATCTCATCCCCAAGTGATAACGTCCTCCCGCCAATAAAGTTGTCAATTTATCCCCAGTTTATTTCTAGATTGGAGCCTGTCCTCGACCACTTTGATAACTTGAACCTCTGAAAGGCAAGAAGACATTCGACAGATACCTCTGGAACGTCACTCTTCACCATTGAAGATGATATTTTCGCTTTTCCGGATTAAGGAAAGTCCCCAGAGAAAACCTCTTAACCAAAGACTCTCAGTGATACATCGGTTTTTTTCCCAAGAAATTCGATGTTAATGAAGTCATAAGCGTCTTAAAATTGGATTACATCACATGGCATTTCTCCGAGAAAGGTCTCAAAGGAAAGTATGATGTAACCTCACCAAGAAAAAAGCGGTCTCTCAAGAGACTCGTTTTCCCTAGTAGGGTCGACAAATGGCATCTCCCACAGAGAAGTTTGCACACATGCACAATTCAGACAAATGGGTTTCCCCAGCAAAGAATGAAGAAAGCGTTCGACAAAAAGGTCCGACCCCGTGTCTTCAAAAAAGGAGACCTGGTGCTCAAGAAGATACAATCATTTCTCATTGATTCCCGGGGCAAATGGACTCTGAATTATGACGGCCCCTATGTGGTCAAGAAAGCCTTCTCAGGCGGCGCCTTGAGACTCGTAACCATGGATGGAAAGGAGTTTACATACACCACGAATGTTAATGTAGTCAAGAAATACTTCGCCTAAATAAAAAATAAATTAAAAAAACGTCTCGGAGGATTGAAAACCCGAAAGGACGTTCTAGACAAAAATTAGAGACATAAGCAAAAATCATCCTGATGGATTGGAAACCTCAAAAGACAATCCAGCCAAAAGTTAGGGATTCATGGCAAGTAACTACATCCGACAAGGTTAAATACCCAGCGGTAACAATATCCGTCGAAAGACTTCGGTCAAGGTCATCTTCGACAGAAGCTCAGGATGTCCAGAATTCAAAGTCGGTAGAGGGATAACGGTCGTTATGTTTCAATGTTGCCCCTTTTCCCATAAATTACCATTTTCTAAACTTTGTAAATGCTCTATGGGATCGCGCACTTGGCTAATTTCCATTCTATCAATAAAATTTGAGCCCCAGCGCTTTTATTCGCAATTCTCATTTATTTTTGCTTTACAGAATGACATTTTTTAACATGATCGACGATTCTTGAAACAAAAAAAAATTAATTTACTTGTTAAATTTTCTTCCGCTTTTAAAATAAAGATGGAAATTCTCTTTTACTAATGAACACAAAAGGAACATCGATGGCTTCTCCGGAAGTGATTAAACCTCAAAATGAAGAATCAAAGTGCTCATTCTAAACCAATACACCTGAATGAAGGATCAACTGTTTTAGATGTAATTCCCCGTCTGATATCCCCGGCAGAGTTTTTACCTATAAAGACCAATTGATGGTTCTTTCACCCCCCAGAAGGGTCTACCCCTCCTAAGCAAGAAAGGATCACTATCTTGAACCAATGATACTTCTTATTCCCCACAGTGGCCGATTATCTCTTCACCAGTTCGTATGTCGCGTCTGTTTTGTCAGCATAAACATACATACATCATGCATAATTGATTCATATTCATACATATGTTGCAGTAATATCACTCTGGTCAATCTCATCCCCAAGTGATAACGTCCTCCCGCTAATAAGGTTGTCAATTTATCCCCAGTTTATTTCTAGATTGGAGCCTGTCCTCGACCACTTTGATAACTTGAACCTCTGAAAGGCAAGAAGACATTCGACAGATACCTCTGGAACGTCACTCTTCACCATTGAAGATGATATTTTCGCTTTTCCGGATTAAGGAAAGTCCCCAGAGAAAACCTCTTAACCAAAGACTCTCAGTGATACATCGGTTTTTTTCCCAAGAAATTCGATGTTAATGAAGTCATAAGCGCCATAAAATTGGATTACATCACATGGCATTTCTCCGAGAAAGGTCTCAAAGGAAAGTATGATGTAACCTCACCAAGCAAAAAGCGGTCTCTCAAGAGACTCGTTTTCCCCAGTAGGGTCGACAAATGGCATCTCCCACAGAGAAGTTTGCACACATGTACAGTTCAGACAAATGGGTTTCCCCAACAAGCTTGAAATCAAATATTTTTCCATTAAATGGCGTCTCTCCAGTAAAACTCGGCGAGAAGTTTGATGAAGACCGCTACAACGGATAACATTCCTTGTCAAGAAAAGAACTCGATAAGAAGAAACTAATACCTGTTCCGTGGCTGAAGACCAGTATCGATTGGAAGTTTATTTCAAAGGAAAATGAGACCAGTTTTGTGGCTGAAGACCAGGATCGAGGGGAAGTTTATTTCAAAGAAGAAACTGAGACCAGTTCCGTGGCTGAAGACCAGGATCGAGGGGAAGTTTATTTCAAAGGAAACTGAGACCATTCCATGGCAGAAGGTCAGGATCGAGGGGAAGTTTTATTTCAAAGGAAAACTAAGACCAGTTCTGTGGCTAAAGACCAGGATCGAGGGGAAGTTTTACCCTTTTCTAAGTAACATTGCTTAGCCTAAGAAGATGGATGAGCAAACTAATATTCATAACCATAGTCAAAATTTCGGGTATTCCGATATTTAATCCTCTTGCACCCTGAATGTCTGAATATCTTCGCCATTCACACCTTCGGGTCCAAGAAGATTAAATAGGGGCATCTGTCATACCCCAAATTTTGACCACAAGATTTCCCATCATTTTTCAAATCATTACCACAATATGGATGTACCTTCATGCCTCATCAGTCTCCTCAAGGATTGTTGAGCACTCACCTCAACCAAGAATTAAGGTTTTGAGCTCTCTCAGAGTACTCAGACAAAGGATCAATCAATAATGGACATGATCCTCAACTTTTCTAGCCTCTCAAACACCCATAAAGGATCAAGAGGTCCCCCACATCAAGGATCAAGCACAAGGTTGCAACATTCCAAGTGGATCAAGCCTCAAGATCGACAATGTCACCAAATTAGGGTTTTGGTCGACCAAGGCCTCCAGATGAAACTTTTCATCTGGGCATGAGCCAATGCTTCAAAGCATGACCCAAGATACTCAAAGGAACTCATGGACCGAATCATCAAGTCAAAACAACCTCAGGGGAAGCATTCATCGAAAATCAGGAATTAGGGTTTCTTGACCGAATTCACCCCTAAGTTGACTTTTGAGGCAAGACATGAACCAAGACCTCAAGACATGATTTGAAGGCCTCAAATACACCATATTGATCCATTTACAACAATGGATTGGCCCAAGAAGCTTGATTCACAAGTTTCAATTTCACCAGGACCACAATTAGGGTTTTGAAGAAAAAGTCAACTGTATCTTTGACTTTTGACCAAGACATGTTCTCAAACCTTGGGATATGGTTCAAGGAACCCTAAAACACCTATGGAATCCATGCATTAGGTTTGAATTAGGTCAAGAACTTGACTGTACAAAGGATCACACAGTTTGGAATTCATCTGACAAAAAGTCAATTGTGCCCAAAATCAAGTTTGACTTTTTGGAATTTTTCACAAATATGGCTCCCTACGTAAAAAACAATGTTAATGTATGGTTTTGAACATCATTCATCAAGAAAAATCAAGAAAACTGAGGTTTCTTGCCAAAGGGGCAACCATAGAAAACTTAAAATTTTCTAAGTTATGGAACAAAAGTGATTTGGTACTAACTTTGCAAGGTCGTAACTCCTAAACCACCAAGCCATTTGCTTCCATCCAACGCTCAAATGAAATTTCTCATGACATACTTCAAATATGTCAACTACATCTCATTCCAAATCATCATGGATTCTGAATTATGGTTGAATCAAAATCACTAAAACATGAAAATGCTTCTTTTTCCAACACTTAGAGAAAATTCTGTCCAAGACATATTTTAGGTAAAACACCAAAACTTGGGAGATGTTTACACCTAGTTACAAGAAGAATCATTCTCAATTGTAAACATCAAATTTGTTATACATGTTGCCAACAATCCAAAGAGATCATTGGCATGAAACAACTTAACTTGAGCCAAGAGTTATGGCTGCCACAACAGGCATTGTTGCAACTGTTTTCATGACATTTTGGATGTTTTCTTGTAAGCCACGATTTTTGAGTCAAAGTCAATGATCACTGTGCCAAACCAATTCAATGTGATCAGAGTGACTCCTCATAAACCTGTAGGATCATGCCAAAGAGCCAAGGAAAAATCTCATGAGAATGATGAAGTTTTGTCATGGAAGCCTTAAAATTCAAGGGCAATTATGAGAAAATAGTGCATATTCAAGATTCCTATCCCTTGTAGTCAAAATTCTCTAATAAACAACATTTAAAAGGATTGCATAATGTGGATTAAGTCAATACATAGCTGAGCTATTTGGGACTACTATTGTACCTTGTGTAAGAAGCAATTATGCCAAGCCAAGACCATTAAATTCAGTTCTTATCCTTCAAGTTCCAACTGTTCATGCTTGAAAAATCTATTCACCTATAAATAGAGCTCTCTTATGATGTTTACAAACACACCAAAGCAACTTACAACATAGCTTTCTCTCATTTCCTTCTTAAACACAAAATCTTCATTCACTTGTGAAGGCACAATCGGGTTTTGAGTTGGAGACCAATGCAACTCAAACCAATGGTTCACATACCTCATATACAACATATAGGAGTGATCTAAACACTTACATTCAATCTGTAACATCAAAATCTTCAAGTCACCATCCTTTTGCTCAACTTTGCCTCAAAGCTGTAGATTAAGTCGTGTCAAGTGACTCAGAAGGTTTCAATCCAGTCTCAACATTGGAACACCATCCTTAAGGGTCAAGAAAGCTATCCAGATCATCAGAACACATCTGTAACATCTCCAACTGAGAATTCAATTCTCACTTGCAAGGTTAGCTTCCTCAAAACTAAACTCATTAATTCATGAATCATAAACATCCTTTCAAGTTACCAATGCGTTTCTGATAGTTTATAGATCATTTTCCCTCAATCAATTGCTTCATATCTTGTACATATGAAATTTCATTTTAAATTCTATTTTTAGGGTTCATATGATTTCAAACCTTTTTCTTTCAATTCTTTGAATTTAAATCAAATTGAGTAATGTTGTTCAATTCCTCGTTCAAAATGGTTGCGTATTGATGGAGATACGATATCAAAAATTTGAGGAAGATGATGAAGATGAAGGTGGTGGCCATGGCGCCATTCTTCAGAATCAAACTTAGTTTTACTATATATTTTTCCCTTGCCAATATATGTTTGAATTGGCATTGCGCCCTAGTGAAAACACTAGTATTTGTGCGTGTGTAGCGAGCGAGAGGTATGGGGTTCGAATCCCCCTCGCCTCAGACCTTTTGGTTTTTTTTGAACCATTTTCAAAAGAAGGTTTCCTATATTATTCACTCTTCCCATTCTCTATCAGCCAGCGCACCTGGCTCAGTTGGTAAAGTTTTAAACCCTCCACCCCAAGGGTGTGGGTTCAAACCTTGGGAGGACCATCCCATTTTTTTACCACTTAATAACTTCAAAAATTAATTTCTCTTTCAACTTCATTCATTTTTTAATGATTCTTTTTTTCAAAATTCACAAACATGTTAGAATATTTTATTCCACAAAAAATCAAAAAAAGATGTTATTTATTTAATATATTTTGAATTTTTTGAAAAGAATTCCTTTTAATTGTTTTTAAACATTTTTAAATAAATTCATTCTCTGGATCTTTCAAATTCAATTGATTTTCAAATCATTCTATGAATGAAATATGTTTTTTCAAACATTTATCCAAGATCACAACTTGTTTTTCACACATGTTGGATAAATTTGATCTTTTTAATTGATTTTTGTTCAAAATTAAAATGTACTTTTCAATCAAATTAGGGTTTTGATCATTTTCACCCTCACAAACATTTTTCAAAACACTTTTGGGCCTCTAATAGAGTGTAAGACCCATCCCTTGTCACACACAAATAATTTAGGCCCCAATCATTGTATAAGTCCCTACGTGATTTTCAAAAACAACGGTGCGATCACTGTTTTTAATCTAGGCCTCCCGTTGAGTAATAAGCCCCAAACTCCCTTTTACAACTAACTTTCCTTTTGACTTAGATTCAAATTCAAAGTGGTATCAAAACTTTCTTCAATTTTCTTGAATAACTAACCATACAGCTGTGGTTACAATGCTGGAGCTTGCACACCTGTAAGTTCTACCTTTTTCTTCTATACATACTTGCGTATATATTTCATCTGTATATGTATGCCTGTATATACCTGCTTAGAGTTTTCCCCAACAATTAGGTCTAGGTTTTAGATTAAACCAGTGGTTACTCTTTTGACAAAGTCAAAACTAGTTCCCCATAGGAAATTCCAGATACAGTCTTGCCTCCTCTTGGGGTTATACAATATGGAACAGAGAAATGCATTATTCCCGGTGAAATTTTTCTCAAGACTGTCACAACTTAGAAATATTTGTACAAGAAATTCACTTCCCCAAAGAGGATTAATTCATGGTGAAACCTCTTTTGAATATATTCAAACCTAGAACTATTCATTAAAGAAAGGATTATTCCTGGTGAAACCTTTCTTGAACTTTTCTTAGGCTTGGATGCACAGGCTTCCTAAAAGAATCCCCAGCCTCCTCTTGGGATTTGTACAAGGACCATCAGGCTTCGTAGAAGTTCTCAGCCTTTCTTGGGCTTAGTACAAGGACCTGAAGACCTCCTACAAGTATAGGACAAAACTTAGTCATCACTACTAGTTCAATCCTCCAGAGAGTCAGAATTCCAAAACATCATACCAGTTTAGGGTTGATTCTCATCCATTAAAACATCAGCCTCCTCTTGGGCATCATACAAAGATAAACTTCTTTATACCAGTAGACTTGGAAAGTCTCATCTCCTCTTGGATCTCAAAGAAACCCTCAAGTTTTCTAAAAGTGCAGGAAAAAACCCTGATTACTTCATCAATTTCTAGCAGAGTTAAAACCTCCATTGGTTTTCAAACTCAATCTTCAAACTGTCAATCTAAATTTCCCAGCTAGGGTAAAATTACAACCAATTAACCCTCAGAAAAATCAGAACCTCAAGGCATCTGATATCCATAGCAAAAGTTGATTCCCCAATTTGGACCTGTCTCTGGATCTCAATAATCGTCAGCAGAAGTCAGCCTCCTCTTAGGCTTCATATAAGAAATTCCCAAACCAGCCTCCTCTTAGGCTTTGTATAATGATTTTGCCTCAGCAAAGTTAGCCTCAATCTTGGGCTTTACAGATCATATTCTCCAGCTGAGTCAATTAATTCCTTTAGCCTCAATCTTGGGCTTTGTACAAGACAGATAAAACCTCTCCCCAATGGAGTCAATTCTTTTAGCCTCAATCTTGGGCTTTGTACAAGACATACCAAACTTTCCCCGGAAGAGTCAATTCTTTTCAGCCTCAATCTTGGGCTTTGTACAAGACAGAAACAAAACTCCCTAGTAGAGTCAACCCATTAGCTTCAATCTTGGGCTTTGAACAAGAAACCAAACATCTTTCCTCCCATAGAATAGGAGGAACTACGATTGCTCTGATTTCCCTATTATCTTTACGGGAATACGTAGGCATAAGATTGTGAAATCTTAGCGAGCACACATATCAAAATCTTTATGTCCAGTACCTTACCAAAAACATCGAAAAAACCCTAAAACAACAGAAATACTCTCTCAACACTCCCAAAGGAGAAACTTTCCCCATTAATAACAGATAAACATCAGTAAGTAGATAATTGAGAAACATGCCAGAAACAAGATCTATGGATAACCATATATACACTGGGTAATTAACAACTTCCCTTTGTATAACCTGACACTGGACCACCCAATCTCTTAGAATTTGTTAAAGAAAACATTTGCGTGCAAGGTTAGTTTTAGATATCTTCCCTTTCCTTTCCAGCTTCATAGGATAAATAAGAAATCAGAAAGTAGCAACCAATTCCAACCATTGCGGTAAGGTGGTCGCGTCACCGAAAAAAATCGCACGCTACAAAAGTAAATAGAACAATGAACACAATAGAATTATCCTGGTTCCTCCCGACCCGAGAGTAGTCTAGTCCCCTTTCTGCGCAAGAGATTTTCCACCATAATAAATTCATGATTACAACTACTTATGCATTCAAGCACAAGACTTTCTTGCTCAATCAACACCTGATCCAGACTTCTTCTTAGATCCTCAGATCCTAAGACTTTCCTTGCTTAAACCCACCTGGTTCAAGACTTCCGATCTTAGACACTCTGCCTAAGACTTCTATGCTCAGACCCCTGGTCCAAGATTTCCTACTCAAATTCCTCGAATCCAAGACTTCACTACTCAGACGCACAGTCCAAGACTTCTTTGTTCAGACCCTAAGTCAAGGACTTCTTTGCTCAGATTCCTCGAATCCATGACTTCACTGTTTAATCATAACTGATCAAGACTTTCAATGCTCTAGCACATAGCAAGAGACTTACTTGGCTCAAGCTTCTCAGCAAGAGACTTTGATGTTCAAGCACAAAGCAAGAGACTTTATATTAACTAGTGAACAACATGTTCAGCAGAATAGAGAACAAGGTGTACATGATATAATATCTGAAGTACAGGGTAATAACCTTTCAAAGACCCTAAGAACTTAAGATTTCTAATATAATCATTGTTTGAGAAATCTTAAGGCTTTTTACAATTTACAACAAATGATATAAAACTCTTGCATACTCGTTTGTGTTACTCATTGTTGATCTTGTTATTTCATTATTCAGATAGAGGTACAAAATACTTCTTTCCTTCTTGAAAGTCTTTTTTCTTTTTATTCCTTATTTTAGATTTAGTTTGAACCTCCAGCTACTTATATACCAGTTGCAGAAGACTAGTCGTTGGAAGAGATAACTTGATTAAGTGTCTTTGCTTTCTCCATAGTACAAAAGACGTTGAAGATAAATACACCAAAAGATCTTGATCCATTATGTAACATGTTTAACCATTGCATCTTCCATGATATCTTGTACTATAGAGCCTTTGAGAGTAGATATATGTAAAGCATGTCAACTCTTCTTGAGCCTTGTGATCTTAGACTTTAGCCGACAAACTGGTTTGACAATGCAGCTTGCTTTCTGTAGTACGGATAGCTTTAGCTTTATCACTAACTTTTAATGATCACCAGAAGCCAATTACATTCACCAAGTTTAGAGACAATATGTTGCTTCTTCTTATGTTGGGACCTTCAGTTTCAGAGTCTATGCCAGACATCACTTAGAGAGTGTTCTTCAAATTCTGCACCACCAAAAGCTATTAATTTAGCTCCTCTCAAGTGCTTCCTTATATCGTATTTTGAATGTATATCTTTAAGCATTAGAACCTATATACTTGAAAAACACGTCAAATAATACCATTGTTCTTTTAATACTTTTGTTATCATCAAAACCCAAAGATTATATGTTATGAACAAATCTTGTTCTAACATATTTTTACTCTTATTACTTTTTCTAATAAAACATACTAAAGCAACATGACCATTTTTATTATAATAGTTACATTTAAGAATGATGCATTTAGAGGTCCTATTGCATTTAAAGCAACAAATTTTACAAAAACCCTTAGAATTTTTTTTAGGTTCATAACTCATACCATCTTTATTATAGGAGGCTCTTTGATTACGTTGAATGAGATCACGCAATGTCTTCCTTTTGTGAACTTATCAAGTGCATTATGCAGATCGTCAAATTTATTTCCTAAAAGACTGCATTTTTCATACTTGATATGTTCAACAAGGTTCTCATAAGAAGGAGAAGAAGTGGAACAATAATTTTGAATTAATAAATAGTTTTATCTCTAAGACATTCTATTTCTTCTAATGAGATTTTATTCTCAAAGACAATTCGCGTCATTATTGTCTAATGCAATGTAAGTTCTCTTAGAAAGAAAAAGAGAGAAATTTGATGGAAATGAGAAGAATTTGTTGGAAATTTTAAGTGAAAATAATGTGAAATGGATGAGCATAAAAGATGTAATGAAGATTTTATGACTTTCAATGTGTAGGAAGAAGTTTATGAGATTGAGAGATTTGTTTCATGCAAGAGAGTGAAGAGAATGAACACAAATGACACACTTATGCACTTATGAGTCGACCTGAGTACGCATGTGTCGACCTATCAAGGTCTCAGGTCGGCACATATTGAAGTAAGTAATTGGAAATTCAAAAATTAATACATAGGCAGACAATTTCTCAGCATGTGTCGACACATAATGTAGGAATTTTAATAAATTCAAAATTTCATTTTATGTGTCGACCTATATGAGTTTTGTGACGAAACAGAGCATCCAAAAACTAAAATATTTGAAACTTGTGAACTTGTAATGACTTTTAAGGACACGCCTTTGACTCATGGATGATTTGTTGATGTGAGACACATGCATATGACATTATTTCATGGTTTGTTTGCTAATATCATGCAAACATGAACCTGTACACATGCAATGGTACATGATATAGATCCAATATGAAGATATTTAGAATATAGTCACTATAAACATATAAAATGCAACACACAATGGCCACATTTTAAAATTTTGGAAGTGAACACATATCACAAAGATCGTACTCATAATGCATCACATACCTTCAAGAAATAAACAGGTAAAAGAAATACTTAATTACAAAATAAGAAAAGGATTTAAACGATATTAGCTCATCGTATGAAAGACGGGTGGTGCACTTGCATTCTACGAGGAACTCTCGAACGAAAGTTGAAATGAATTCAAAACGTGCCACAAAACACAAACGAAACCAAAACGATCTTACCACTTTTCTCCTTGTACAAGTATTTCAAAGTGAGACTAATAATGTATCCAAGAGACAATTGACTTGATTATCATCCTTGTTGTTTGATTTTCATTCTTGTTTAATCAAGATGATTATCTTGCTCCTCCTCAAGTTTCGTCATCTTAGGTTGATCAATCCTAATTTGATGTACTTGAGTATGCATTATTGAAGATAGATCTACCTCAAAAAGTAATACCTTTCTGAAACTTCTCAGATAGAATGATTAGTAATCATCAACACACTTTTACCAATTAAAGAAACACTAAATGTTCACATTATTGGAAACACAATCCACCTTTCTTGCCACTTAGTCAACGCAATGAGGACATGTCACCTTATTATGCCTTGATCTTCCATAAACGAGATCCCATACTCTTTTCAAAGAGCCTAGACATTTGTCCTGCATTATTAACAAGTAGTGCTAGGTACCCAATATTCTTTGGGTCCTTGGGGATTAAGAAACCTTGGTTGCAAAAGGCGCCTTTAGGAACAAAGAGTTTCCTAAACTTGTACTTAGCAATAGTGTGACCCTTTTTGCAACAATAATGACAATACAAGTTAAGAGAAGATAAGTTTTTGCCATTTGGTTCCTTTTTAACATAACTATACCTTCTATAAGCATTATGAGAAGGCATGTCATACTTAGAAGTATCTATAGCAAAAGTAACCTTGGGTTGCAAAGCCTTATCCAACTTGGCTTTAAGAGTTCTTGACTCTTTTTGCCAAATGTGACAAGTTTCACAACTAAACCATGAATGTTTGTCATCCTTATTTTATCTTTTAGAATATCTAACATCGACATCCTTAGAGCTTCGATATTCTTTTCATTTTCCAAAATTTTATCTTCTAAGGGAGAAATAATTATTTTGTTTGAAACTAATCATTTGAAAGTATTTATGGTTTGTCTTTGTAGATTTTCAAAAGATTATTGTAATTGAGAAAAATTTAAGTCATGCGAAGTTTGAAGTTTAGTGACGTACAACATTTTTCTTTCCTTTGTTTTCCATATAGAAAAGCTTGGATGATTCTACACCTGAAGTGGAGCTATCATCACTTGAAGAATCACTTTCTCTCTTCCAAGTGGCATAAGCTCTTCTAGACTTGCTAGATCTTTTATCATGGCTTTTTGCTTTGTCTTTCTTGATTGTAGGACATACCTACTTATAGTGTTCCGATTTTCCACAATTATAGCATGTACTTCTAAACTTACCCTTTTTGTTCTCTTCTTCATTGGAGGAATAAGATATCCTTCTAGATTTATCATGGTTCTTGTTGGAGTGTTTATTTCCATATTTCCTCATGTATCTATGATACCTTTTTACAAATAGACCCATATCTTCTTCATCGGAATCGTCATCATTTTTAGTTTCATAATCACTTTGCTCGTTATAGGAGGACCTTGAGCTTGAAGTAATTAGAGCAATGGATTTCTTCTCTACTTCCTTGTCTTTACCTTTCTCCCTATTCACCTTCTTTTCATACTATTTTTCATGTTTTTCCAAGCAAGAGAGTTCTTGCACATACTCTTCCAATTTGCTGAACAAAGTCGTGAGATCAAGTACATTAAGATCAATCGCCTCTTTGATTGCGATGATCTTGGGTTGCCATTCCCTACTTAAACATATCAACACTTTGTAAGTAGCAATTTCATTGGAAATAGGCTTACCTAGGGCATTTACTCGATTGATAATATGTGTGAACCATTTTCGCATGTCCGCAATGGTTTCACCATGCTCCATACGAAATAGTTCAAACTCTTGATTTAATGTGTTAACCCTAGCTTGTTTGACAGCATTAATACCCTCGTGGGAAACTTCTAAAGCCTCCCACATAGCCTTGGAGGTCTCACAATGAGAAACACGATAATACTCATCAACACCTAAAGCGGATGTGAGAATATTTTTCGCTTTCCAATAATGTGACCACAATTTCCAATCATTTTCGTTCCATTGTGTTTCTGGTCTAGGTAATGTAACACCCTCAACATTGGTCACGCTAATTTCATTCGGACCATTTTTTATGGTGTCCCATATACCTTTGTCAACGAAGTTGACATGAATATGCATACAAGCTTTCCCAGAGCCATAATTTTAGGCGGTGAAAATTGGTGCTCTATTGTACGCTCCCTTAGGTTCAGTAGACATTCTTCTAAAAAGTAAATCTTATGCACATAATTAAGCATAGCTCTTAATACCACTTGTTAGACAATATCCTTCAATCTAGAGGGGGTGAATAGATCACAAATTTAAAATCAAACTTTATGCAAAAAATGGTTTTCAAAAGTTTTATGGCATAGAGGAAACAACCTAAATCAAATTGTCTAACCGAACCTCTATCGAAAATCTCAGATATGCGTAAAGATACACAATTGAATGATAATGAACACAAATTTTTCAACAACAATTAATCACAAGACAATAAAATTCTAAGCTAGATGTAGATATTATTTACAATGACAAAAAACCACACAAAAAACCAAAATGAAATTTACCGAACATTTTGTGTGCGATTGATATCGTTTGAAATTTTCTTTGTTTTGTTGATCTTAAAACAAATCACAATCAGCTGGATTATGAATCTATCAACAAAATCTGATTCAAAACTATGATAAAAAAATAATTTCTAATCCAATTGATCAAACAACCAGTGAATTCAATATTTTACTTAGAACAAAATTAAAAAAGATAGATAGATAGATAGATAGATATACAAAGATTAGTTTAGGCAGTTCTCCAATCGGCCTTGCTATGTGTACATCTGCCCTCAATTCAAAATCGAATTGAGATACTTACAATTAACATTACTTTGCAAAAAGTGTATATACAAGAGATGAAGAACTCTAACCGTACAAAACCTATGGTTTGTTGTTGATTCTACCGCCTCCAAAACCCTTAATCAAAGATTGATCAAGTCACCAACAATGTCGCTTCAATTCACCAATTCTTGCTACTTCCTTACAAGGAACCACCTTGTCCCAAGGTTTTCGTACTGTCAAATTAATTCCATGTGCACACTTATTGAACCTAATATTTACCAACAGGAATAACCGGCTGACGCTACTCCCTTGCAAGGAACCACCTTGTCCCAAGGCTTTCACTCGATCGGATCCGAATTGCGTAATATTGTCCAAAACCTTCAAATCCTCAATAATCTTGAAGGAAAACCTCAGTTGGGTTTTCTTATTTGAAACCCTCAAAGAACTTAACCAAATATTCTCGGTACACCAACCTAATTGGATGTTTTTAACCCTAATCTAGATGGTCACCCAATCAAAAAATGATTATGTGTAGTTTGATTATGTGTATGCATAGAAGAAAGGTTGAAGATGATGAGTAAGATTTAAAATCCCGATTTCATATAAGTTTTACACTAGAACCTTTCTGAAAAATATGCATCTATCAGTATATATATATATATATATATATATATATATATATATATATATATATATATATATATATATATATGCAAGATACGAATTAAAGGGCATGCATGAGAAATTGATAGGAAAGCAAAGTTTCAAAATTTTGAGTCTATAGGCCGACCTCTGAAAGCAGATGTGTCGACCTATAAAGGTCTCTTGTCGACCTATTTGTGGCGACATATAGGCAGTGGCTACATGCTTTATCATTGAGCCATGGCTGTCGACTTAAGTGAGTTATGTGTCGACCTATGCAGAAGTAAAACTTCTATAGGTCGACCTAAACACGTATGTGTCGACCTATGCAGTAGTTTTCACACTAGAAGCTCAATTTTGGATGCATGGGCCTTGCCTAAGTCAATTCCAATCATTTCCAAACATATTTATATGCCCCACAATGCTAAGATGAACAATGCACATCTAGAATTTTGTTGATATCGTCCAATGTACAAAAATACTAAAGTTTCTCCTAGTTTTTAAATCATTCAAAACATAACTAAACGGAAAGATGAACTTATAGATCATGGGTTTGCACTATTGAACTAACTCCTCAACTTCTATCAACTGTCCCACTTCCTGATAAATGAAACATTTTGTCCCTTACCAACAAATGAAAAGAAGTATATTATTAATGTTAAATATTGATAAATTTAACATTTTATTCTGGAAATTAGTTAAATATCAACACTTGAAATTTCAAATTTATTTTCAAAAATCGTTAACATTTTAAAATTTTAATACTTAATTATGATCTTTATGGGTATCCCACAAAAGAGATATTTTTAATAATACTTACATAAATTAGGAGATATTAAGAGAAAATATATATCTACGGGAAAACTGAATTACTAAAACGGGGAAAATGAAGTCATTGATAATATAATAAAGTGATCTTGACGGCTGATCTGAACCTGAAGTGGGCCCAATATGACGTCTGCGATGCTGGGTGCGAAAGATGAGGAGGGGGTGTACCTGCAAGACACTCCGATGCTAAAGTAAGGATCAGGAGAGAGAGAGAGCAAGTACAAAGAATGTGTTTCATAGTATGATTAGAATACCTGACCCACTCAAACAAGAGGGTTTTTATAGTGCCCCCAGCGCTTGGCCATTGGTCCCTACTTTCGGGGCGAGATAATCGTTCCCCAAAGAATAGGTAACTGCCAGAAACTAACCGTTGCCACGGGCAAAGGCGCAGTTGCAGGCATGGGTGTCATGACTGTTTCTAGATGGTGGAACCGTGCATGACGTGCAGGAACTACCGAGGAAGAGCAGATGACCTTTGGGGTCATCCGACCATATTTGCCCGGTAGAGGGGCTGAAAGGTAAATTCTGCCCCAAATTGGATGGACTTAGGTAATTGGGTCGTTCTGGGAGCAGAAGTGGATTGGGCCATGCCTAATCATTGGGCCAGTTCGGAACAGGAGCCCCCCAAGTCGTTGCTCCCGAGCACGGGAGTGATGACTTAAGGCAGTTCGTAGTCCCGGGGAGGTCCAGAAATAGTCGTTGCTTGTCGACAAGATGAGGCTGTTCTACGATGCCCGAGGGAGTTAGTGCCCGTGGGATACATAACGTTGTCTGGTGTGCCCAGCGTACGGGGAGCCCAACGGTTGATGTGATCTAAAAAGGTGAAGTGCCATGTGTGCCTTGAGCCCTGTGTTGCATTAAATGTGTCATGATGGCTAGGCTAGTGTCATGATGATGCCCCTAGCCGCGCGTGCTCGTGCACGTGCCCACAGGTTGCCTATAAATAGTGGGAGAAGTGGCTCATTTGCACTTTTCACTTCTCTCTCTTCTTTCACTCTTCTGCCTTGTGCTCTACCGTATGCTGTCGCCTAGCCACCGTCCAACCACCTTCCAGCCGTCGTACAAGTACTGGTCAGACTCTTCGACCCTCTAATTTCTTCTCCGACCAAGTAAGTTACTTGACTTGATCCTTGTTTTAGGCTTTTTAGCTTTCTGTTCTTCTTAGAATGCATGTTGTTAGGGTGAAACTTAGGTAGTGCAGTAGAAGTTTTTGGTGGTTGTTAGTGGTAGGCGGTGGCTTGACCAACCTTAGCCACTGCCGTAGTCACCGGAACTTTAGGAACTTAGGACTTTAGGTTAATTCTGATGTTGTTGCGATGAAGAGTGCGTTTGTCGCCGGCAGAGCTCATGAATTTTTCGGTGTGCTCATGAGTTTTCCAATTGATTCATGAGTTTTCTGGTAGATCTTGAAATGGTAATCTAGGTACCAAACCGGGGAGGATCTCTCCTCGTGCGTTGGAGGAGTTGCCCCAGGCACCTCCTCGCGCTATTAGTTGTGCCATTTGAGTAGGGCTTAGGTCGGGGACGTCATCCTCGGGCCTTTGCGCGCCCTTTCACTTGACTAGCGGTGGAAGGGTGGATTTGATTTTTTCATCGAATTCACTTTTGTCCTCTGCTTTTTAGGTAAAGGAAATTGCCCGTGAAACTTAAGACGAAATTCTTAGAGACTTGTCCGATGAGAGCTACTCGGAAGATAGTGATGCCAAGGACACCGCTACTCCTTGCGATACCGACGAGACCCCTCCCTTGAGGACTTCCGCGGAGGAGTGGTCGGTTGAGGTGCTTGGGGAGCATGCCTCTGTTTTTGCCTCATATACTGGAAATGATTTCACGACCGTGGAGGCTGAAGGGGAATAAAAGGTTCATTTCCCCGGAGAAGACGACTGCATCTGCAAGGACTACGGAGAGAGGCTCTCGAGGTATGAGTATGTTTTTAAGGAGATTGGGCTGAGGTTTCCCTTTACTGATTTCCAGAGGTCGGTCTTCATTCATCTGGCTCTGGCTCTTTCGCAGCTGTATCCAAACTCGATTGCCTTCATACGGGCATTCGAGCTGAAATGCGATTAATTGAAGATAAGAGCTACCCTCCCTCTTTTCTTTACAGTCTTCCATCTCCAGCGCCAGGTTTCGGGGAGGAGATTTGGCTGGGTATCCCTAAAGAAGGGGAGGAAGCTATTTAAACCCTTCTCTGAGGATGTACTATGTCATTGAGCCTGTGTCGGCGAGATCCACTGATTCAACGTTCATCTGGTAGGTCTCGCTGGACGAAAATGGGGAGGACCTCGTCGACGAAGATGGCAAGATAGTGGGGCAGAGACTGCTGAAGTTCCATTTTGGCTGGAGCGGGGACCATTTCACCATGGGAACTGATGGTTACACCGCCACCCCCAAGATGCTGGACGATGATGACAAGGTCGGCTATGCGAAGCTGGTGAGCTTTGTCAACAATTTTACCCCCGCCCAGTGCGTGACTAAGAGTCGGGAACGAATTTATGAGGAAGATGGGGGGCTCAAGGTGGAGAGCAGTTTTATCAACACAAAGGAGCTCCTCGAGTACTGGACTCGGGATGACACCATAGCCTTGCTCAGTAGCTTTTATTTCCTAGACTGCTTAGACCATTATTCTTCCTTTGTGCTAATGTTCCCGTTATGTTTTTGCAAGTAAAATAACTTCTGCACATGAGCGGATGGTGAAGAATGCTCAGGCGAAGGGCAAGGGTTGAATAGCAATCGGAAAGAGCCAGCTCTACCAACGGGGGCCACCTGCGCAAATGGGGCCGGGGACATCCTCGTCAACTCCCCCACCCGTCCATACTTCCTCGGTGCCCGTAAACTAGAGGTTCAAGTGCACACGGCAGACCGAGCTAGTGGACCTTACCAAGGCGGATGACAAGAGCAAGTTCGAGCTGCCTCCGTGCCTCCATAATAGAAAGTTCTTGGAAGGTTCCTCCTTTGTGATTCCTCAGGCAGAGTCCCTGAAACTCGAGGAGATGGATCGCCCAATAAAAAGGGGAATGTTGGCCCAGGATGCATCTTCCCTGATTAGGGTTCTTGAAATGGCGGTGGTCTACACCGAGGAGGGCTCACGCCAAGACTTTGAGCTAAAGAAGGCTGAGGCCACTTAGGCGGACCTAGAGGAGAAATTGAAGATGTCCTGGAAGGAACAGCCAAGGGCCGTTGAAGAGGCAATGAAGAAGTCCCAAGATGCAATGTCCAAACTTAGTGGAGAGAAAGATATCCTTTCCGCGGAGAAGAATGTCGCGGAAGATCTGGTCGAGCAACTGAGGAGTGTTGCTGCCCCTGCTGAAGATGAGCACGAGGAGTTGAAGGGGTTGAAGACTCGGGCTGAGTTGGTCGCACTTATCAACCAGGCGGAGGATGACGTGAAAGGTATCATCGAGGATTCCTTCAATAACGCCGTGGCGCAACTGAGGATCCTGAATCCCGGGGTTGAGTTGACCACCGAGGGGTCTGGGTTCCTCTACAGCGTCAAGGACAGCAAAATCGTTATTCCCGAGTTCCTTCAGATTGACGAGTAGCATGCGCAAACCCTCCACGACGAGCCTCAGCACATGGAGGAGTGATTTCTTTATTTTTTGTATTTTCGGCCTGCGTGCCATATTTATGTGACTCTATTTTTTGTACGAGGCATGGCCCCTTGTTGATGTAACTGGTACATTTATGGTCTTCGTGGCCACTTTATTGTAATATTTATCCCCGACGTGGTCGGTTTTGTATGATTTATTTTGCACACGCTTTACTTTTCTTTATTTTTACTAACTGTTAAGATTTTGCTCGATACACGTGTGTGCCCGTAATAAGGGTAACTTGGAATGATTTGTTGTTTCAGGGTTTCCTCGACTTAGATGTGTTCAGTAGTGAGGGGCGTTTTAGGCCTGAGTTTCCGGCATGAACTTCCCATCGCGAGCTGTGTGTTCTGTCGGTCATGGTACTTGGATGACGGCGGGCTCGGTCGAGGAACCGCTGTTGGGCATTGAAATTCTGGCATAGATATCAGATGTCCTACACAGATGTTGAGACACCGATATCCAACACAATGAACAAGTTAACAATAATAATAACAGTGCAGAAAGTAAAGAACACAGTGATATGTTTACCCTGTTCGGATCAACAATCCTACTCTGGGGGCTACCAAGCCAGGGACGAACTTAATATACGATAGTATCAATTCACAGATCATATAGCAACCACACCCGGTTATAATCCGCTCACTTAATCACTACCCTTCCTATGACTTCTACCTAAGACTCACCTAGGTATGAGGCCCTCCTCAAATCCCTCTTCAATCACAAATCGTGACTGGTTCCTTTCAACACAAGTAACAAAACGAAAGCCACACTTTCAAAACACACAATTCTCAATACTTCAAAGCTTATGAGAATTGACACACAAGAAACTCAATGCTTAAAAGCTTATGAGTAACTGACAGAACTTACAACACAAAACCAGTCCTTGTACTGTTATCAGAATGATACCAGTTAGGCTCACAAATAACACTAAAAAACCCTAACAAAACACACGTAAGTTCCACACCTAAACTAGGTTTACACCAGTCAATACATAGCATTAAATCTGGACTGGATTGGGCTTCAAAACGCAGCAAAGAGACTGCACACAATTCTGCAATAAAAACTCCAAGAAAATAGGTCTTCAATCTAAAGTTTCCTAATATGTCTCCATATTTAGAAAATGTTGAAAATCCGAAAACCAACACACAAAAACTCAAGCCAAAAATACTTTGGATGCCACATAGGATAACTGAACATTCACAGAATATTCAGTAATAAATACCAACAACAGAATCTTCTTTTTAAAACAAAATCAGACGCGATGTCCTATGATCCAGGATGGGACATCTTTATCCGACATGTTTAATGCAGAATATTAGAACATCTTGTTTCAACATCTTGCTGCTAGAATAGTTTTAGCGAAATAAATGCCAACCACAAAATCAAAGAAATAACAATCTCCCCCTTTGGCTTATTTTGGCTAAAACTACACACCAAACAATCTTGCAAAGATACCTCAAGCAAAACAACAATATCAGAGACAGCAGCGAAAAACACACCATAACACCAACACAAAACACAGCATAGCAGCAAAAATTCACACCAAAAAAAAACTCCCCCTCAACTGCAGCACCAGCACAAGCTCACCACAAAGCACAAGCACATCACAAGCACACTACTCCCCCTTTTTAGCCATAAATATGACAAAGGCAAGTAGAGCAGTTCAAAACAAAAACATAATATAGCAAAAGATAATGTTCAGAAGGAGAGACAGAGATATAGTTATCCTAGGTGTTAAGTCAAAACAGTACCAACAACAACAAAACAAGCAAAAAAACATCATCTTCTGCAGTTATTCTGCAGCACCATCATCTTCTTCATCTGACCCAGATTCTGCAATTTCTTCACCCTCTCCATCAGTCTCAGCATCAATATCACCACTCCCAGATACAGAGTCATCTGAACCCTGTGCACTCTCTCTATCAGATCCACCAGAGGCATCACCTTCAGCAGTTTCCTTGTTATCTTGGTCATTACCAACTGTTCCTGCAGAAACATTCTTTTTCTCCATGAAAGTTTTAATTAACTGTTCAAGTTTGGACTTCCTAGCAGTGTCTTTTCTGATGGAATCTTCCAGTTCCTTGCACGTCTCTTGCAGCTGTGCAATGACTTCATCATCAAAGGTAGCATGACTGGAAGTTTGAGAAGATGTCCCAACAATATCTTAAACATGTGCCCCACCAAGTAACTTGTAGTGTAGGGACATATGAGGTTTTCTTTTGAGAGCACTGTCACTCCCTAACAAAAGGTTAGGAAACTGATCTTAAATAACACCACAAATCAGGGATGGAAAGCAAATAGGCATCTTGACAGTAGTTGAACTTGCTTGTTTCAGGATTTATTCAAAGATGTATGTCCCAAAATCAAAAGAAACCTTTTTCCCAATAGCATAAATGAACCTACCAAGTATGGAGGAAATAGTAGATGTATGATTGGTAGGTACCCAATTCACAACAGCAATCCTGTGGAGAATAACATATTTAACACAGTTTTCCAGAGGACAACTTTTCTTCATTTGGCCAGTGTTTAATACAACCACCTGTAATCTCCTTACACACTTCATTGTCTGTTACCTCTAACTCAGGATGAGGTTCTTCACACCTGCCCAGAAAGTTATTGATTACTTCAGGAGAAAAAGTGATGACTTTTCCTCTCACACACACTTTTCTGAAGTTGTTACTCCTGTTATCATCACAATCTTCAGGAATATTCACAACAAATTCCTTGACTAATTTCTCATAGCAGGGTCCTATCTTGGACACAGTTCTAATCAACCCAGCAGCTGCAATAAGATCCATGATTTCTTTGTCTTTATTGAAATCCTTACCCAGCTCTCTCTCCAAGGTAATCCTCCTTTGATCCACAACTCTCCATCTGTCTGCATTCCTCATAAAACAATCAGCATAGGTCTTTTTGCATGTAGAGTTTTTCACACTAATGATGTCTTGAACATCTGTTGCAGCCTCATATTCAGACTCACTGTGAGCAGTGACTTTTCTCTTCTTAGTTGGAACAACAACCTTACTCCATTGTTTAGGAGGCCCAGCTCGAACTTTTCCCTTGGTACTATCCACACCTCCAGACTTTCTGTGCAATTTTGCAGACTTTGAACCTTCAATCATAACAGTTTTCTCTCTTCTTCTCTTAATGCTCCTTAACATCCCAGCAATGGGTTCCTCATCAGAAGTGAGATCATCAACATTAATAACTACATCGGCTTTCTTTTTACTTCTTCTTTCGTGACCCACATGAATGGGGACACCATCATCAGTCCTATTTGTAGGGCTGCCATTTGAATTGGCATTTCCTGTCAAGGATGTTGGAACATCAGACCCAACATCTGTATCAACTCCACTCAAAACCATGGCAACAAACTTCCTAAGTTCCTTATCTTTTCTGACTACATCAGCATCAGTAGGATTCTTGTTTATACCACATGATTTAGTAGCATTCTTCTTTTCAATCAAACCAGACTTAGACCCTTTTTCAGACAAGTTTTTTCTAGGGCTTATTTGGTCTACATATAAAGTAGTCATCGAGTGAACTTTCTTCCTAGAGGAAAAAGGTTTAGACTTCTTACCAGGAATATTGACATCCATTGAATGAGAAACTTGTCGTTTTCCTTTAGGATCAGCAGGTGCTATATTCAAGGGACCAATATCAAGCACAAGATCTGAGAGGTTGATCATTCGAAGTGGTTCATCATCTCCAGCATTGGTCCGAGGAGACCCTGAGTTATCAGAAGAGCCATGCATGGATTCTGATGCATGATGTTGAGAGATTTTCGATTGATCACAAGGCACAATATTGAGGATGTTAAGAGAAAACCCTAAAGTCCGTGAACTTTGGAGAGAAAGGGTAGGAGAAATTTTTGTAAAATATGTTTGATGTAGGTAGAGTGTGTTTGCCCGCCTATTTATATTTTTGAGAAGTGGGCCCAGAGAAGCGCGGCAGTTGCAAACTTTGAACACCCGATTCGCCTCAAATGTGCATCCATCAAACTTTCCTTTTAAGTTTTCCATGCTGACATACTTACTAAGTTTAATCTTATTATCACAGTTCACCATGCTAACATTTTGAGTTGCTTTAAAATTGATCAACACCTATTTTAACTCAGTATTCTTTCCAATAGCTTTCTTAGATTCCAAGCATATTGCAGTGCTCTCAGACCTCCACAAATAACAATTATCTAATGTCCTACACAGATGTTGAGACACCGATATCCAACACAATGAACAAGTTAACAATAATAATAACAGTGCAGAAAGTAAAGAACACAGTGATATGTTTACCCAGTTCGGATTAACAATCCTACTCTGGGGGCTACCAAGCCAGGGACAAACTCAATATACGATAGTATCAATTCACAGATCATACAACAACCACACCCGGTTACAATCCGCTCACTTAATCACTACCCTTCCTATGACTTCTACCTAAGACTCACCTAGGTATGACGCCCTCCTTAAATCCGTCTTCAATCGCAAACCGTGACTGGTTCCTTTCAACACAAGTAACAAAATGAAAGCCACACTTTCAAAACACACAATTCTCAATACTTCAAAGCTTATGAGAATTGACACACAAGAAACTCAATGCTTAAAAGCTTATGAGTAACTGACAGAACTTACAACACAAAACCAGTCCTTGTACTGTTATCAGAATGATACCAGTTAGGATCACAAATAACACTCAAAAACCCTAACAAAACACACGTAAGTTCCACACCTAAACTAGGTTTACACCAGTCAATATATAGCATTAAATCTGGACTGAATTGGGCTTCAAAACACAGCAAAGAGACTGCACACAATTCTGCAATAAAAACTCCAAGAAAATAGGTCTTCGATCTAAAGTTTCCTAATATGTCTCCATATTTAGAAAATGTTGAAAATCCGAAAACCAACACATAAAAACTCAACCCAAAAATCCTTTGGATGCCACATAGGATAACTGAACATTCACAGAATATTCAGTAACAAATACCAACAATAGAATCTGCCTTTTAAAACAAAATCAGACGCGATGTCCAATGACCCAGGATGGGACATCTTTATCCGACATGTTTAATGCAGAATATTAGAACATCTTGTTTCAACATCTTGCTGCTAGAATAGTTTTAGCGAAATAAATGCCAACCACAAAATCAAAGAAATAACAGGCATGGGTTTTGCTTGTTCTTGAGCGAAAGTATGCCTTGATTTGTTTTGTAGTGCAGCGCTTGTACCTGGGCGCGCACCTTTTTGGTCGGTGCATTCTGCTCATCGGTTCGACGGAGCATGCCGATAGTTGGGCCTTAGCTGTAATATTGTTTTAGCTTTTCGGCTTTCCATGGTCGAGCAAGTTCTTCCCCATTAAGTTGTTTTAGGTAGTAGGCCCCATTCTCTGTTTTCGCCCGAACACGATAGGGTCCCTCCCAGTTTGCGGCGAGTTTGCCTTCTCGGGAATCTTTGTGATTCCTCCTTAAGACGAAACTGCCTACTTGGAAATCTCACCGTATAACTTTGGCATTATTCCTAATTGCAATTTTTTGTTTTAGTGAGGCTTCACGGAGAGTTTCCCCTGACCGGACCTCTTTGACAAGATCGAGCTCCTCCCTTAACGCCTCATTATTTGTCTCCTCGTCCAAGGGGGATTCAGTCCTCCTAGTGGGCACTTGTATCTCAATGGGGATCGCCGCCTTAGTTCCGTAGGCTAGACAGAAAGAGGTTTCCCCGGTTGAAGAGTGGGACGTAGTGTGGTAGGCCCCGAGTACGCTGTGCAACTCCTCGACCCATTGTTTCTTCGTTTCGTCCAGCCTTCGTTTTAGGCCTCATAGGATTATCATGTTCGCTGCCCCCGCTTGCCCGTTAGTCTAGGGGTGTTCGACGGACGCAATGTGTTGCTTTGTGCCCAGTTGGGCTGCGAACTCCTGAAACTTTCTGTCCGTGAATTGTGTCCCGTTGTCGGTAACGATTGCTTGGGGGATGCCTAAGCGAGCAAAGATGTTCCGCTTGTAGAAGCTGAGTATACTATGGGCAGTTATTTTGGCCAGAGCCTCTACTTCTATCCACTTGGTAAAGTAGTCAACGCCTATTATCAAGTACTTATTCTAGTTTGACCCCACGACGAATGGTCCCAGGATATCCAGGCCCCACCATGCGAAGGGCCACGGGGAGGACATTGCTTTGAGTTCATTGGGCGGTGCCAAATGCATGTCCCCTTGTCGTTGGCATTTATCGCATTTCTTCACGTGCTCTTTTGCATCATGTTGCACGGTCGGCCAGTAGTATCATGCTCATAGAGCTTTCTTGGTGAGGGATCTCCCCCCGAGGTGTTGGGCGTTGATCCCTTCGTGGATCTCGCGCAGGAAGTGGGTGACCATCTCTTCCTCGACGCATTTGAGTAAAGGGATGGAGAACCCTCGCCTGTAGAGCTTATTTTCGACCAGGACGTAGGAGCAGGCTCTGCGCCTGACTACGCTAGCCTCCTTGGGGTCGGATGGTAGTTCGTCCTTGGAGAGGTAGTTGTAGATCGGGGTCATCCAGCAGTTGTTGTCTCTGATGACTTGCACGTCGAGGATCACAGAAGCCTTCTCGATGCTGGGCCGAGGAAGTACTTCCTGGATGACAAATTTGTTTCCACCCTTTTTTTCGTGCTCGCCAGCTTTGACACAACATCTGCTCTGACATTATGTTCGCGGGGAATGTGCTTTACTTCTACCGACGCGAATTTCTTCATTTTCTCCTTCAACAGGGTCAAGTATTCAGACAAGTTTTTGTTGTTGGCCTGGTATTCTCCTCAAACTTGGAGGGACACGAGTTGGGAATCGGTGTAGATGATGACTTCCTCGGCTCCTGGTTCTTTGGCTAGGCGTAGACCAGTGAGGAAGGCTTCGTATTCAGCCTGATTGTTGGAAGTGGGGAAAGATAAGGTAAGTGAGACTTCGACGATAATTCCTTCCTTATTGTCCTAGTTGATACTTGCCCCGCTTCCCGCCGAGTTGGATGCCCCGTCGACGAGGATTGTCTATTTGCGCGCCCCGCAGGTGGGGTAATCGGTGAATGTCATTTCTGCGACAAAGTCGGACAATGCCTTGAGGGCTTTTCTGCTCTCATATTGGATGTCGAATTCAGACAGTTCCAGTGACCACTTGAGCATTCTGTCGGCCATGCCTGGTCGGCCTAACAATTGCTTCACGGGCTGATCTGTTCGAACCACGATTATGTGGGCTAAAAAGTTATACCTTAGTCTCCTGGCAGCGTTGATGAGGGCCAGGGCTACTTTCTCTATCTGTTGATACCTCAGCTCCGGTCCCTCCAGCTTTTGCTCATGAAGTATATGGGCTTCTGCTCATCGGGCATTTCACGAATAAGGGCGGCAATGACAGCCTCGGTTGCCATGGCGAGGTAGAGATACAGGGTTTCGCCGTTGTCTAGCCATGAGAGGACAGGCGGTTCTGACAGTGCTTGCTTTAGGTAGAGGAGAGACAGGTTGCATTCTTCCGTCCATTCGAAAGCTGCCTCCTTGTAGAGGAGTTTGAAAAAGGGCAGTGCGTGTTGAGCAGACTTCACTACAAAACGGGATAACGAGGCGAGCATCCCGCTGAGGTATTGGATGGACTTCTTTGAGTTTGGCGTGGGGAACTCGGAGAAGGCCCTGCACTTGTCGGGGTTAGCTTCGATTCCTCATTTTGTCAGATAGAAGCTGAGGAACTTGCCCGCTTGTACCCCGAACGTGCACTTCTCCGGGTTGAAATGCATTGAGTACTTCCTGTCCTGCTCGAAGGATTTCCTTAAATGGGTCGTGTCATGTCATTCATATAGACTTTGAGCATGTCCCTGATTTCTCCCCGGAAGACCTTGTTCATCATCCTTTGGTAGGTAGCGCCAATGTTTTTCAAACCGAAGGGCATAACGTTGTAGTAGTAATTGTCTGATTCGGTCATGAAAGTTGTGTACCTTTTGTCTCTTTTCGCCATGGGTATTTGATTATAGCCAGAATATGTGTCCATGAATGATAACAATTTAAAACCGGCAGAATTATCAACTAGTTTATCTATATTGGGGAGGGGATATGCATCTTTAGAGTAGGCCCCATTGAGATGGTTATAATCAACACATATACGCCATTTTCCATTAGACTTTTTAACGAGTACAACATTTGAAAGCCAAGTAGTGTACTTGGCCTCCGAAATAAGGTTTGCCTCGAGGAGGTCTTTTACAGCTTGTTCGACAGCCTCCGTTTTCTCCAGAGACTGCTTTCGCCTATGTTGTGCTATAGCCCTAGCGGCAGGCTCGATTATGAGCTGATGGCAGGCGACGGCAGGATCTAGGCCGGGCATTTCCATGGCGCTCCAAGAGAACAAATCCGCATTCTCCCAGAGGCAAGCTTTGAACTATTTCCTTGCTAAGTCGGGGAGTCCAGTCCCGATCTTCACTCCTCACTAGGGTCTTCGCCGAGTAGGACATGTTCGAACTCTTCATCCGGAATTGGGTGCATCGGATGGGAGCTTTCGCCGGTACTGGTTGAGGCTGAAGGGCTTCTCGAACAAGTATGGATCTTCTTCCCTTTAATCTTCTTCTTCTGAAGTGGTAAAGCGGAAAGTAAAAAAAGTTTTTGAAATTATTTTTCCTGGAATTTATCGTGTCCACAGAGATCGGTGTTATTGAACAGTCGCTCGACAGTTTCCGCAATTCTGAGTTTATTTTAAAATGTTTCAAACATAGAAACAGAAAAGTAAATATGAACACAAAATTAATTCATTCTTCAGAGAGAAGAAACTTATCCGGTATGAATATAATCCACTCCTCAAAAACTTAAACTTACTGACCAGTTATACCCAACCTACAATACTCCTCAATATCATCCAGCATCGCTCACAACAGTGTCCATCTCTGACACACTGAGCTGAGAGAACAATCGTATTACTCTCGTCGATGATCTCGCACCCGACTCAAACAACACATAGGCATTAAGCTCCGATACCCATAAATATTGTTACCTCTAAATCTATCTCTAGCATCCAGAAACTAACAGATAATCATTCTTAATCAAGGTTTGTGATGTTTATCTCTAACACAACCCAAACCCCGAGCATAAAGAAAAAAATCAAGGAGAATCATCGATAAAGATTTGTAAAGCAGATTTTATACAACGCCATGGGTGATAAATATACATAAGATCAAAGTAAATACATATACAAAACCCAACAAATGAAGAATACACAAAGAAGAAGAGAAATGAACCAAAAATCTCCCGGTTTGTCAGCGCCGATCGATGATCAATCCACCCCAGATCATCCTTGTGCAAGCTACATAGTTGTTTTCTAAGCTTCTCTCATAAAAAAATATGAAGAAAAGAAGTTTTATGGAGTGGGAGCAAAAAATACCCAAACCATAACCTAAAAAAATCTGAAAATTTGACTTTATAGGCAAAAATGGGTTCCCAGGTTCGCACTGCAAACTCTCGTTCGCCCAACGAACATATGCCGCCTTAGCTACTTCAAAAACAGTGTTTTCCACACTTATGGACAATTTTTATTCTCTCAAAGTTCGCGGTACGAACTCTTGGCGAATTCGCTCTCCACCAGCTCGCACAGCGAACATGACAACAAACCAGCACTTGTTTCGAACCGTAACTCCGTTTGAGGCCCGGTCGGAAGCGTTGGAAAGCTTATTCAATGCTCTATCTAAGAATGATTAAATATAAACCAAATTAATGAAATTTATCATCATTGTTTTGAGCCTTATTCTTTGATGAGCTGCTAAAAATTGCATTCTTGAAGCTTAGCCTTTGGCCTTTATTACTCAATGCTCCAACAATGCTCAAATACCTACAAAATGAATGGAAAGCAATAAAACGATACAATATATACACAAAAATAATAGTATACACTAAATATACACTTTTACAAACAAAGTGAGGTTTTATTAACAAAAGAACTGATAAGTGCCACAAAACTATTACTCAAAATATCGACAATTTAACACTTATCAAACTCTCCCCAACTCACATAATTATTTGTCCTCAAACAAAGCCAAACAAACTTAAAAACACAAAAGTAATTACCAAAGAATCTTGAATCAACAAGCAATGTATGTTTCAAGAAGTAACACAACACATGCAAAATAAAGCTTACCACTACACTACAACGATAACTTAAAAACAAAACAAATCCTAAGTACAAAAATCATGCCAAACATTCCAAAATAACACAAGTTCAATCATGAATCACACCTATCAAAAATTCATCAGTGGATGAAAAACACACAAAATGACGAATTTGACACTCACAAAACAATCTTGAAAATAAAAGACTAAATTATGCATTCATCCAAAAATTCACATTGAACATACAAAGGCAAGAATCACGAGGGCTTTTCAAGGTTGTAGTGTGGTCGGGCTAACAAACAAGGGGCAATTTCTAAAGGTAATTGAAACAAAAACTTGTCTAATCCTAAGGGAGTGATCAATTCACAAATCCTCAAGCACCAAAATTTCAATCAAACTTCTTCTTTCATCCCAAGTGTTACACCAAACACACACAACTTATTTAGCATAATTATTGTTACTTTTTTTTTCTTTCATTTCTCAAGGATTTTCTTTTTCTTTATTTTTTTTTCTTTCTTTTTCTTTCAACCTCATTGCAATCAATAAATGAACAAGTAAACATTTTTCTCTCCAACTTTAATTCAACCAACCATCATAGTGTGAATACTCCCTACTTTCTAAGGCAAAGTAAAAATTCAAACTATAAGCCATGGTTGAGGGTTCAAGAAAAAATCAAAATTCATTCAAAAATAAGTGAGCTAAATACTCATAGATAAGCATTAAGTTCAAATAAAACATGGATAAAAAACCTCAAAGGGGTTACCGAATGCTCACACACTCACAGGGTAAATTGACTATTTGGCCAAGGTGGTTGTTCTCAAAATGAAACAAATGCCTTGATCCTTTTCATGCATTCATATAAGCAACACAAATAAAAGATTAAACATAATAAAATCTAGCTAAAACAAGAATGTTGGTACTATGCGTATATATGAACAATTGAAATCTTCCTCACAATTGGGGTAAAAAGGAACTAAAGTGATTCAATTCATGAACAAGTAATGCAAAAAGAATAAATAGCATGGTAGTAGCACAAATGACTAGTTTCCTAATCATGTTATGCTATAGAAAGCAGTAAACGAGCACCTTGCATGAAACCAACGTCAAACACTATCATTACTATACATCCGCAAGTTGAAACAATCATACTTGGAAAATCACCAAGCATCCTCAAATTAGCCGACCAAAATTTGCGTCCAAACAACAAACAAAAACATTAGAAACTAAAAACAATAAAACATGCTTGTTTTACGTCGTAAGCTCGACGCCTGTTATTTAAGAACGTTCCTCCAAGTTGCTTTCACCCGGTTATTCCTAACCAACACGCAAGCAAACGTGAAAAGAAACAAACAATGATATAACGAATTCACAAGTATAAGTATCAATATAAACAAGTGAAAATATACAATATGTACGATATCTACAAACCTCAAAAACAAAGGAACTATCGCAATGCAATCCAATAAAAACACCAATCCCCAGCAACGGCGCCATTTTGCTGAAGCAGTAAAGCGGCAAGCAACAAAAGTTTTTGGAAGTATTTTTCCGGGAATTTATCGTTCGACATTTTCCACAATTCTGAGTTTGTTTTAAAATGTTTCAAACATAGAAACAGAAAAGTAAATATGAACACAAAAAGAATTCACTCTTCAGAGAGAAGAAACTTATCCGGTATGCATATAATCCACTCCTCACAAACATAAACTTACGACCAGTTATACTCAACCTACAATACTCCTCAATATCATCCAGCATCGCTCACAACAGTGTCTATCTCTGACACACTGAGCTGAGAGAACAATCGTATTACTCTCGTCGATGATCTCGCACCCGACTCAAAAAACACGAAGGCATTAAGCTCCGATACCCATAAAGATTGTTAGCTCTAAATCTATCTCTAGCATAGAGAAACTAACAGATAATCATCCATAATCAAGGTTTTTGATGTTTATCTCTAACACAACCCAACCCCCGAGCATAAAGCCAAAAATCAAGGAGAATCACCGATAAAGATTTGTAAAGCAGATTTTATACAATGCCATGGGCGATAAATATACATAAGATCAAAGTAAATACATATACAAAACCCAAAAAATGAATAATACACAAAGAAGAAGAGAAATGAACAAAAAATCTCCCGATTTGTCAGCGTCGATCGATGATCAATCCACCCCGGATCATCCTTATGCAAGCTCTATAGTTGTTTTCTAAGATTCTCTCATCAAAAAATATGAAGAAATGAAGTTTGATGGAGTGGGAGTAAAAAATACCCCAACTATAACCTAAAAAAAACTTAAAATTTGACTTTATAGGCAAAATGGGTTCCTAGGTTCGCACTACGAACTCCCGTTCGCCCGGCGAACATATGCCGCCTTAGTGTCATACCCCAAATTTTGACCACCATGATTTCCCATCATTGTGCAAATCATCATCACATTGAGCATTCACCACAATCAAGAACTAGGGTTTTTTCGCCCTCTCAGAGCACTAAGACAAAGGATCAATCAAGGAATGACATGATCTTCAACTTGTATAACTTCTCAAACTCCTATAAAGGATCAAGAGAACTCCCACATCAAGAATCAAGCACAAGGTTGCAACATTCCAAGTGGATTAAGCCTCAAGATTGCCAGTGTCAAAAAATTAGGGTTTTGGTCGACCAAGGCCTCCAGATGGAATTTTTCCTCTGGGCATGAGCCAATGCTTCAAAGCATAACCCAAGATGCTCTAAGGGACCTCATGGACCCAATCATCAAGTCAATTTAACCTCAGGGGATGCATTTACCAAAAATCAGGAATTAGGGTTTCTTGACCTAATTCACCACTAAGTTGACTTTTGGGACAAAGCCATAGCCAAGACCTCAAGACATGACTTGAAGGCCTCCAATACACCACATTGATCTATTTACAACAATGGATTGGCCCAAGAAGCTTGGCTCACAAGTTTCAATTTCACCATCACCACAATTAGGGTTTTGAGGAAAAAGTCAACTGTGCCTTGGACTTTTGACCAAGACATGCTCCCAAACCTTGGGACATGATTCAATACACCCTATAACACCTATGGAATCCATTCATTAGGTTTTATTTAGGTCAAGGACTTGATTTCACAAAGGATCGCACAGTTTGGATTTCATCCGATAAAAAGTCAACTATGCACAAAATCAAGTTTGACTTTTTGGAATTTTTCACAAATATGGTTCCCCTAAGTCAAAAATAATGTTAATGTATGGTATTGATCATCATTCATTAATAAAAATCAAGAAAAGTGAGGTTTCTTGCAAAAGGGGAAACCATAAGAAAAGAAAAGTTTTCTAAGTTATGGAACCAAAGTGATTTTGGTACCAACTTCCAAGGTCCATAACTTCTGATCCAAGCAACCATTTTGGGTGATCGAAAGCTGGATTTGTAGGTCTTGCTACACTCTACAAAAGCTTCAACTACTTCTGACTCCAATTCTTCATGGATTTTGAGTTATGGATTGATCAAAATCACAAAAACATGAAAATGACACTTTTTCCAACACTTAGTGAAAATCTGCCTAAGTTACCAGCCTTGAACATCAATGTTCATGGGGTTTTTTCAGTTGGATCCAAATAGTTTCAAAACAAACTATGATCACACTTGTTTTGTATCATATGAGGGCTTTCTAAAAAGCACAAGAGCCTCCCATAACTCACCCTGAGCAGGGAGATATGATCCCCTCAAAATCACCATTTCCAACTGCCTTGTATAAGGCAGATTTTGGCATTTTGCTCGATTTGCCAAAATTGGACAACTCCAAGCCTTGTCATCCACTTGGACACATCAGAGGATAAAAAAAAGGAGAATGATCTAATCCTTAAGCCTTCAAAGTCCAAAAATCTAGACATAGCCATAACAAACCTAAAAAGGCTAAAAAGGTGCCAAGACTCCAATTTTGTTTCCAAGCATTCAACGGATGCACTAAGGTGGCATGGAGTGACACATTCCTAACTAAATGAGTCAAGAATCTGCACTAAATAAAAGAACCATAGCCATGTGCCCTAACCTCAAGTCAATGGCTATAGGAGACTAAAGATTCCCTTGGATCAACATTAGCCAAAGGCCTGTACCAGCTGCCATTCACTATTGCTTGCAAAAAAAACTTGCTCTACTATAAATAGAGCTCATTTGTGCTTAATTTGAGTACACCAAAGCACTACAACCGATGTTTTCCTCAAAATCTCTCTCTTTAGGCCAAAATGCCTTCTTTCACAAGTCATCTCTAAGTTTTTGAGTTAGAGAGCAATTCCACCACAGCTCATGATCCAAACACATCCAATATGTCATATCTAAGCTGTCCAAACACTCACTTGTGACCTGAAACACCAAAATCAGAAAATCCACCTCCAAAACGTCAAAATTGGACTTTTCTGCATTTTCCAAGCCATGCCTTGATTCAGTCACTTCCAAAACCAAACAAGGCATCAAACACACTCCAAAAATCATCCTTAAACTGTACCAATTGGTTCCCCTCATCTGGAACACCATTTGAGAGAGTTGCCATATTGGTCACTTTTGCCCCTTTTGCAAGAAAGAGCTAAAACTTGTTCCTGAGGATTCCAGCTGGTTTTGATCATCCTAAAAGCTTCTAAGGGATCAATCAAGAGTGTCCAAAGCATTGAATTACTTCTGGCACAAGGATCTTGACAGTTAGCATAAGAAGCTCTAAGAGGTAAGTGCATGACAACTTGAACTCTTTGAATTATGCATTTCTTTGAAGTCCATTGATCATAAACATCTCATGCATATTGTATATGTTGTATTTGAACCAATTTGCCCTGCTATTGTTGACTGAGTAGTGAGATAGCACAGAACATGCAAATCAAGGCCTATTTTGAAACCACTATCGGGTTTTAAAATAGGGACACTTTCTGAAAATTCCAAAAGAACCATTGGATTCCTCATGAAATTCTAGGCCAGATGCACCTAAATTTTGTCCAAATCCATGGAGAAATGAGAAAGTTAGAGGCTTCACGTAAATTGCCAAAACTTGCCTTGCCTTTGCCTTGGCCTTGGCCAGGCCTGAAAATAAGCCACCCCATATATACACATGGGGTGGTTTTGAGACACGGATGTATCACCACCCCAGTGGTAGTGCGCATGTGTGTTTGTGTATGAGGTCGTGGGTTCAAACCCCACCCAGACATTTTTTGCTACCTTTCCACATTTTTGCTATTTTCAATATTTTTATGGTTTTTGATAATTAATCCAAAAATTAATTTCTCTCTCAATTTTAATTCCATGAAAATTTCACAAAAATACTATTTATTTCCTATATTTGATATTTTTGTAAAGAATTATATTTTTATTTGTTTTTAGACATTAAAAATATTTCTTTCTCTTGGTTTTGCAAAATTCAAATGATTTTTAAATCATCCCATGAAAGAAACATGATTTTCCAAATATAAATCCAAGATCATAAACTTTTTTTCACATGTTTGATTATTTTATTTGAATTAAAATACATTTTAAATCAAGAAAATTAGGGTTTTGATCATTATCACCCTAACAAATCTTTTCAAACATTTTTGGGCCTCTATTAGAGTGTAAGACCCAATCCCTTTTTAACCAAAACCTTTTTGGGCCTCAGTCATTGTATAAGACCCACTGTGTTTTCAAAAACCTCGGTGCGATCGTTGCCTTTTCTACAAAATAACTTGGGCCTCTCCTTGAGTTGTAAGCCCCATCTCTTGTACAAAAATAAACTTTGGGCCTCTCCTTGAATTGTAAAACCCAAACCTCTTTGTAAATACAATAATTTGGGCCTCAGTCATTGTATAAGTCCTGATACAATTTTCAAAACAACGGTACAATTACTGTTTTTTCATCTGGGCCTCTCCTTGAGTATAAGCCCCAAAAATCTTTTCAAAACAACTTCCCTTTTGATTTAGGTTCAAATTTATAATTGTTATCAAAACTTTCTTTAATTTCTTGAACAACTAACCATACAGCTGTTACAATGGAAGCTTGCCCGCCTGTAAGTTTTTACCGGCTTTCTTTACATACTTTCATATACATATATATATATATATATATATATATATATATATATATATATATATCTTTCTATTGTTGGAAGCTTGCTCACCTGTAAGTCCTTCTTTCATATCCTTTTAAATACTTGTCATATATCAACCGTATATATACTTGTATATCTGCTTAGAGTTTTCCCCGACAACTAAGTCAAGAATTAGGTAAAGCCAGTTGGTCACTCTTAAATATAGCCAAAACTAGTTCCCCATAGGAATTTCCAGATACAGTCTTTGTAACACCCTTCTACCCCACAAACAATTTTAGGGAAAACACGTAATATTATCAGAGTAAAATTGGCAAGAAAGGTGCCACATATATTCAAAAACATAATTTAATAATCATTGTCCTGTCCCGTAACACGGGTTATTCATTCATCAATAGCATAAATTTATAACTATGTCGCGGAAATCAACTTTTAATTTTTCAAGGCTACATCCTCCATCATCACGAATCTACTCTTGGTTATCTGCAAGTTACCCACATAAGAGGCAACATTTCCAAGCAGGCAGGGTGAGAATCACAATTCATTATAGTAATATAAGTACATGGAAAGTGAACAGGACGGCAACAACAACATCATAGTATAATCAACATCAATCTCATAGCATAGTCAACAATAACATCATAGTATAATCAACGTCAATCTCATAGCATAGTTAACAACAACATCATAGTATAATCAACATCAATCTCATAGCATAGTTAACAACAACATCATGACATAATCAACAACAACATCTTAATACAATCAACATCACCATCATAGTATAATCAACGACAACATCATGATGTAATCAACAACAACATCTTAATACAATCAACATCACCATCATAGTATAATCAACGACAACATCATGATGTAATCAACAACAACATCATGATATCCACAATAAAACATACATATTATTCGACAATCAATTCATACACATGCAATGCCACTTAGAATGAAATGCAACTTCATCGGAAACATGCATGTGGTACCAGTTCAACCTGGATGGACACTTGGCCATCAACCCTCCAAAAGGAGCACAACGTAATCAACGTATCACTTCAATCCGCACAATGGGATTGAAGCTACCAATAGGCCGAAGCCCCAACATAAAAATGCTATGAAATGCAATGATGCTAATTCTCCTCAATTCATCAAAAATCAACGTGTGCATCATTCATTTCATATTCAACAAGGATTTAGCATACAATCATGTTTTATCATCTTACATCAACAACAACTTGACAACAAAAGATCAGCAAGAGAAAACGTCGAGAAACCTCAAGAAAACAACAAAAAAACAGCAAAACAGCATGTCTGACACGGTCGCCCGTGTCCTGTGACACGGCCGTGTCAGGAAGTCTGTAGCACAATTTTGACAAAGGCAAAAATCCAGCAAGAATAGTGGTCTGACACGGCCGCCCGTGTCCTGTGACACGGCCGTGTCAGGAAGTCTACACCCATAATTTTTCAAAAGATTTTTCTGCTGCGTTTTGGCCTCAAATATCCCAAAATTCAGTTTTTTTCCAATACGAAAATTTGACCAAAAGACTCACACAATACACATACATCAACACGTAACATTCTATCTCATTATATTTCATCGAATCATTCATCCCTAATTCATTCTACATCACCAAACACCATAACTTCCCAAAAATTCATTTTCTACGTTTTCGACTCGAAATACCCTAAAAACTCAATTTTTCCCAAAAAGAAAATTGACCAAAAATGCTTACACGATACACTTACATCAACGTATATATCAATACATGCCAAACAATTCATCATATTTCACATCACATCATATATTTCACATTAAAATCATCAAAACCAAACAACATTCATACAAAACCTAATCTATTCATCTCCAACCTCATAAACTATAAGGAATTAGGAATTCTCCCCATACCTTAGAGTAATATGAAGCCTTTCCTTTCTTTCTTCAAGATTCCTCTAGAAATCCTCAAGCCCTAGCCTTCTTCTCTTCTCCTCTTCAGAGTTCTTCACAAAAATACGATAATGAGAAAATGTGATCGTGTTTCTCCTTTCTGTTGGATAACTAATCCCAACTTATGAACTTCCCATCCTATCCTTACTCATTTTCACATAAGACCACCTTGCCCTTTTCTCATTTTAATTTTCAATAATAATAATAACATAAATAATATTTGATTATTTACTTTATTAAAATTATTCAAAATTGCGTCTTTTAATCCATAATTCTCCAAAAATTGTCACAAACCTCAATAATTCATCTAAATTAATTAAATAACTCATTAAATAAATAATTTAGATTTTCGGGTCGTTACAACTCTCCCCTACTTTAAGAATTTTCGTCCTCGAAAATTACCTGAAGTGGACAGAGTCGGATACGACTCCTTCATCTGGTCCTCATACTCCCAAGTCCAACTCTCACCAGCTGGTCCGCCCTACAACACCTTCACTAGAGCAATCTCTTTCACTCTTAGGTCGGAACACAACCATGTCGGTACCATTGCCATCAACACCGTCATAAGAACATCAACATAACCTATAACACCGATAATTTTGTCTTACCACATTAATCCCATAATATTGTGATTCTTTTAACGAACATATACCTCAACACTTCTACCGACATGGCAGTAACTCGAAAACTTTTCTCATATCACTTTCATTCTAGAATATCCAATAGTGTGCATAATTCTTGCAAGCTTCTGATGCCTGATCCTTACCTCCAATAAGTCGTAGTCACATGATACACACCACGCTTCAGCTGCATACTCTGATTACTTGCAAAGTATCAAGACTACTCAGTTTAACTCTAACTTCTAATCACCAATCTGACATAACAACGACTTTCGACTTAATTCTTCAGAATTTCATTCCAACAGGTATTCTACACTCTCGTAGTTACCGAATACTTCAACTTAGATCCGTAGGATAACACCTATGACATTCAACACCATTACAACGACGACTACTTCCAGATCTTGGATCATATATATATGTGCTTCCACGAATTTCCCGATTATCATCAAACGTAAACTACAACTTTACCATCTCCTATTTACACGTTCCTCGAAAATCATCTTAAACATGTAACATCATTACAACAACATAGGGTACCTGTGTACAATTAACTTCAACCAGATAAATCATCTTTTCCTTTCCAACTAATCCGACAAACCAAATCATCAACTTTTACTCATACTGACACAATTCTTCATAAATTCTCATCCGAATTAACACAACCAATTAACTCATCTTTACCAACCAAAAGTTCCACTTTTACAATTCAACTTATAATTTCACTTCTTTTAATACTTGCAACTCAACCCTCTAATACTCTATCCGACATTCTTGTCTAATCATGGTCTTACATTTCTATCTACTTTCCCTTCGAATCATCTCAAGAAAGCTTCAAGTCTCAAGTCACTTGACTCATCACAAAACAACACCAAGTTATCCAGAACTCGATGATGAGTTCCCATACTACTCATCAATCCAATCGCACTTCATGCTACGTCTGCAAACCCAACCAATTTCCTTATATATGTACCTGCATCGACAAAACAACCCACAAGCACTGGGCTCAACTTCAACCAATTCAACATACATACTATACTAGCTGGCATGACATATATGTCCATCAATTATGATTCCGTCTACTATCAACAAGAGATTAAGGGTGATCAGTTCCTCAATTTGTCAATAGACAGCCGGCAACCATAACAGTGGCATAAATCATCATTACCCAACAACAATAGCGTACTTTACCTTGTGACCAAAGTCCGTAAGCATAATGCTCCTCCAACTTCCCAAGTCTTACCAACAACTTCTTAGTTTTCTTAACTCCGACCTCGTCAATTATACCAAAACGTCCAAAATCCAATACATAATCTCTTATACATGCTTGTAGCACAACAAAATTATTAAATATCTTTCCAACACCGGAATCGCAACTACTTTAAGTACTATCCAACTCGGTTCGCTCCAATTACAATTTTCATCCAAGTTAAAATTTTTAGCAACACTAATCAAACATTCGCCTTTCTCTCAACATTACCATCACATAACATCGTCACTTTAACCATTCTCATTCGACGTAAATCGCATCTCTATGCATTCTCCGATACCGTCGCATTCTTTCTAATACCAACATTTTATTCATCATCGATATTTCACACTCGTCTTCATCTTTCCAAATTTTTTTTTCAGCAATAGTCGCTCAACATCGGACACATTTATCTCTTCCAAAACAGACCTCCCAAATATAAAATTATATTCCAGAATGAAGAGAATTTCGTGAAGATTCCAGAACTTCAAGAATCGCTTGAATCCGAGTTACAAGTAAAAAAAATCATAACCCTTACACCGGAACTGGTTCAGAATTTCTGTATGCAGAATTTTCCAAAAATCAGCATCAGACCCAAATATTAAAACGCGTTTTTCTCTCTCTTCAAAAACATGCCGAAAACAAATTTTATATGCAAACTGAAGGGAATTTCGTAAGCTTTCCAAAAATTCCAGAATCGGTTCCATCGAACTTACAAGCGAAAAGTTATACCCCTTTTTCTGAAGGCTGTTCCATAAATGCGAAAATAGAACCCGAGATTGATAAACATGAGTTCTACCTCTCTCTCTTGCTTCTAGATCCTCCAACTATTCTTGCTTTTCATCCAAATCCGAAAATAATCCGACATCAATCCAATTATATGGAAAACATACTAGCCTATCAGTTGATCCATCAAATCGTCAATCTTTTCGGAGTAGACCCTTATTTTCAATCATCTCCTTAACCCGCCGTCATTAATCTCCTCACATCTTATAAAACCGTCATCATATACATACACTCATATAACCTTCACTCTCTAAGAGTCATCTTCTTCGTTTATCCGGTAAAACACTATTTCTTCATTGTCTCCAATTCTAATCTACACTCCAGAGGCGAATCATAATTATACTTCGCTTGCATATCAACATTCGTCACATTACTCTCTATCCTCCGAGAAGTAACATCAACTATACCGGCTTTTTCTATCTCCAGGAATCTCAAACTTGACTGGCAACTAAGAATTTGTGAATCTGTACTCTCGGTGGTTCGCGACATTACAACTTCAACAACACTTGTACTCCTACCCTTAATATCACCTTGAATCAACTCCTCACACCCGAAACATCTCCGGAAAGCAAACTTCTCCCCTATTTGTTTCAACCAACACCGGATGCCAACGGTTAAAAAAAAACAAACAAGTACCGACAGTGTTCACACACATGTCGCGTACTAAGGAATAAACAACATAGACAACTTGGCCGGATAGACCGACCTGCTCTGATACCACTAATGTAACACCCTTCTACCCCACAAACAATTTTAGGGAAAACATGTAATATTATCAGAGTAAAATTGGCAAGAAAGGTGCCACATATATTCAAAAACATAATTTAGTAATCATTGTCCTGTCCCGTAACACGGGTTATTCATTCATCAATAACATAAATTTATAACTATGCAGCGGAAATCAACTTTTAATTTTTGATCAACAAAATACTCCATGGATAAAGTATCCAATTCAACATATCCTTAACAATATAAAGATTTGCAACATAAAATCAAAAGAAGACATGAGGTTCACAAATAATCCCAACCCGATGTTACATGACACAGAGCAGGACACCTCTAAACTAATAGCGAAAACGACACACTTCAAGGCTACATCCTCCATCATCACGAATCTACTCTTGGTTATCTACAAGTTACCCATATAAGAGGCAACATTTCCAAGCAGGCAGGGTGAGAATCACAATTCATTATAGTAATATAAGTACATGGAAAGTGAACAGGACGGCAACAACAACATCATAGTATAATCAACATCAATCTCATAGCATAGTAAACAACAACATCATAGTATAATCAACATCAATCTCATAACATAGTTAACAATAACATCATAGTATAATCAACATCAATCTCATAGCATAGTTAACAACAACATCATGACATAATCAACAACAACATCTTAATACAATCAACATCACCATCATAGTATAATCAACGACAACATCATGATGTAATCAACAACAACATCTTAATACAATCAACATCACCATCATAGTATAATCAACGACAACATCATGATGTAATCAACAACAACATCATGATATCCACAATAAAACATACATATTATTCGACAATCAATTCATACACATGCAATGCCACTTAGAACGAAATGCAACTTCATCGGAAACATGCATGTGGTACCAGTTCAACGTGGATGGACACTTGGCCATCAACCCTCCAAAAGGAGCACAACGTAATCAACATATCACTTCAATCCGCACAACGGGATTGAAGCTACCAATAGGCCGAAGCCCCAACATAAAAATGCTATGAAATGCAATGATGCTAATTCTCCTCAATTCATCAAAAATCAACGTGTGCATCATTCATTTCATATTCAACAAGGATTTATCATACAATCATGTTTTATCATCTTACATCAACAACAACTTGGCAACAAAATATCAGCAAGAGAAAACGTCGAGAAACCTCAAGAAAACAACAAAAAAACAGCAAAACAGCATGTCTGACACGGCCGCCCGTGTTCTGTGACACGGCCGTGTCAGGAAGTCTGTAGCACAATTTTGACAAAGGCAAAAATTCAGCAAGAATAGGGGTCTGACACGGCCGCCCGTGTCCTGTGACACGGCCGTGTCAGGAAGTCTGCACCCATAATTTTTCAAAAGATTTTTCTGCTGCGTTTTGGCCTCAAATATCCCAAAATTCAGTTTTTTTCCAATACGAAAATTTGACCAAAAGACTCACACAATACACATACATCAACACGTAACATTCTATCTCATTATATTTCATCGAATCAATCTTCCCTAATTCATTCTACATCACCAAACACCATAACTTCCCAAAAATTCATTTTCTACGTTTTCGACTCGAAATACCCTAAAAACTCAATTTTCCCAAAACGAAAATTGACCAAAAATGCTTACACGATACACTTACATCAACATATATATCAATACATGCCAAACAATTCATCATATTTCACATCACATCATATATTTCACATTAAAATCATCAAAACCAAACAACATTCATACAAAACCTAATCTATTCATCTCCAACCTCATAAACTATAAGGAATTAGGAATTCTCCCCATACCTTAGAGTAATCTGAAGCCTTTCCTTTCTTTCTTCAAGATTCCTCTAGAAATCCTCAAGCCCTAGCCTTCTTCTCTTCTCCTCTTCAGAGTTCTTCACAAAAATACGATAATTTTCACATAAGACCACCTTGCCCTTTTCTCATTTTAATTTTCAATAATAATAATAACATAAATAATATTTGATTATTTACTTTATTAAAATTATTCAAAATTGCGTCTTTTAATCCATAATTCTCCAAAAATTGTCACAAACCTCAATAATTCATCTAAATTAATTAAATAACTCATTAAATAAATAATTTAGATTTTCGGGTCGTTACAGTCTTGCCTTCTCTTGGGCTTAAACATTATGGAACAAAGAGAAAGGCATTATTCCCTGTGAAACTTTTCTCAGACTGTCACTATTAGAAATTGTCAAAGAAGTTCATTTCCCCAGAGAGAATTAATTCCCGGTGAAACCTCTCTTGAATTTCTTCAAACCCTAGAACTGTTCACTAAAGAAAAGATTATTCCTGGTGAAACTTTTCTTGAACTCTTCTTATGTTTGGACCCACAGGCTTCCTAAAAGCATCCCATCCTCCTCTTGGGCTTTATACAAGGACCGTCCGGCTTCTTAGAAGTTCTCATGCCTTCTCTTGGGCTTAATACAAGGACCCTGAAGACCTCCTAAAAGTATAAGAAAGAACTTAGTCATCCTTTGTTAGAGCAGTTTTTCCAGAGTCAAAACCTCAGACCAATTTAGGGTTGATTCTCATCCCTTAAAGCACCAGCCTCCTCTTGGGCATCATACGAAGATAAACTCTTCCATAACAGTAGACTTGGATAGTCTAATCTCCTCTTGGATCTCAAAGACATTCTCAAGTTCCCTACAAACCCAGGAAAAAACTCTGGTCACTTAAACCAATCTCCAGTAGTGTTAAAATCCTCACAGGATCTAAAACTCAGTTTTTTATCCTAAAATTTCCCCAGCAAGGGTCATAACACTATCCCAAATCAGAATCTCAAGGCATATGATACCTCAACTCTTCTGTAAACCTCAGCAAGAGTTGATTCCCCATCTTGGACCTGCCTCTGGATCTCAATAATCCTCAGCAAAATCCAGCCTCCTCTTAGGCTTTGTATAATGACTTTCCTCAGCAGAGTTAACCTAAAAAACACTCTATTGTTGGGATCATCACTTTTTCAACACTCTCTTGTTGAGTTAACCCTTTTTAGCCTCAATCTTGGGCTTTGTACAAGACAAACAAAGTACTCTCTTATTGAGTCAATCACCTTTTCACACTCTCTTGTTGAGTCAGTAGTACGAAACATAAACACTCTCTTGTTGAGTCATACCTTTCGCCTCACTCTTGGGCTTTGTACAAGACATATATAAACTTTCTCCAACAAAGTCAAAATCTTCATAACCTTCTCTTAAGCTCTGGATAAATATCTTCCTCAGCACAGTCAATTCCTCGCAGCCTTCTTTTGGGCTTTGAGAAATAATATCCCTAAGCATAATCAATCTTCTTTTCAGCCTCCCCTTAGGCTTTGTATAATGATTTTCCCCAATAAGGTCAGCCTCAATCTTGGGCTTTGTACAAGACACCTAAAATATCCTCAACAGAGTCAGTCTCTTTTCAGCCTCAATCTTGGGCTTTGTACAAGGAAAATCATACTCTCCAATAGAGTTGGTTTCCCCTTTTCAGCCTCAATCTTAGGCTTTGTACAAGACACCGTATAAATCTCTCCAGTGGAGTCAATCTTCATTTAGCCTTAATCTTGGGTTTTGTACAAGGCAGACAAAATATTCCCCCAGAAAAGTACACTTTTAGCCTCCTCTTAGGCTTTGTATAATTATATCCCCCAAAGAGTCAAACTCTTTTTAGCCTCAATCTTGGGCTTTGTACAAGACAGATAAACACTCTCTTGTTGAGTCAGTCTTTTCCAGCCTCCTCTTAGGCTTTGTATAAGGACTTCCCCAGTGGAGTCAATCAATCTCTTAGCTTCAACCTTGGGCTTTGATCAAGGCACACAAAAATCAACATCCCCCTCAGAGGAAATCAAAATCACTCTGCAGGAAGGCATTTCTCTGTGATATCACACATTAAAACAGGCATTCAAAACAAACCCTAATCCCAGATAACTGTTGTAAGTGGCACACTTGTTGATTCAAATATCCAAGCTGTCGTCCATCTCTTATCCTGGAAAACTTCCTCTTTCATCTAATTTTTGTAAGTGGCAAGCCTCTGGATTACTTACATCCACGCCACTGTCCCTCTCTTAGCATGAAAGACTCCTAAGGAAAAATGGCATTGATCAACACTGAGTTAAAGTTTTCTCCTTCAGGACAAATCCCCTATAAAGGAAATTATGGCATTGCTAGATTCTCATATCCCAGTTAAAGGAACCCTCCTTTATAAATAGTCACCCAACAGTTGTGATAAACAGACGAGATTTCTCCCTTTAGAGATGACTAGTTCTCTCTCAGTCAAACCTTTTAGCTTCAATCTTGGGCTTTGAACAAGACACAAACAAACCTTTTAGCTTCAATCTTGGGCTTTGAACAAGACACAAGTGAACCTTTTAGCTTCAATCTTGGGCTTTGAACAAGACACCAAAACATCATCTTTTCCTCCCATAGAATAGGAGGAACTACGATTGCTCTGATTTCCCTGTTTCTTTAAACGGGAATACGTAGGCATAAGATTGCGAAATCTTAGCGAGCATACCAATAAAAAACTCTAGGTCCAATACCTTTGCATACTAATCAAACACTCTAGGTCCAGTACCTTCACACCGATCAAAACTGAGGTCCAGTACCTCACCAAAATTATCAAAAACTCTCTCTCTCATATCTCCCAAAGAAGAAACTTTCCCAACCCATCAACAGATAAACACCATCAAGTACAAAGCAGAACCTATTGCTAACAACCTGTGGATAACCATATATTGGATGGGCAATTGACAACTCCCCACTGTATAACCTGACCCCGAACTCCCCGAATCTCTTTAAGCGTTTGTTCAGTTAAACACTCGCGTGCAAGGTTAGTTTTAGATAGCTTCCCTTTCCCTTCCAGATTCACGGGATAAATAAGAAATCCAAAAGTTGCACCCCACTCCTACCATTGCGGTGAGGAGAAACCCAATTTGCGATAAGGTAGTCGCATCACCGACAAAAATCGCACGCTACAGTGAAATGGCGACTCTGCTGGGGAGTGCCATTAGGATCTGTCTTACCTTAGTCATCATTCGTCACCATTTTCCAACAGTGAAATGGAGACTCTACTGGGGAGTCTTTTTGTCTGTATAGGACTAGGATTATAGTTCCTAAGAGGTCTAGGATGTTAGTTTTAGGAATCATACTATATATATATACAACTTTTCCTACTTGATATCCGTGTTTATTTTTCTGCTAATGGGAATGCGAGTGATGTCGCATGTGGAAAGTATGAGAGAACCCTAAGATAGGTGATGGCATAGACGGGTGGTCTTAAAAGGAGTGAATCCTGAATAAGCTATCCTGGTAAACCATCAAATCAATGGAGATACCCTTTGCGGATTCAATGCTTAACGACTCCGTTGTGAAGGCAGATTGTCCCAATGTAGTATCCGTTAAACTGAGGATTTAGTAGACAGTAACAATGTGGCCATTTGGTAGTGCAGTAGCTATCAGAAATAGTTGACACGCGATACTACACTCAATTGAGATTACCCTAAGATGCTACAGCTCCCTCGGGTGAACCAACTTGTTGTTGTTATCCCTAGGGGGTCAATGATTTTGGGAGCTTTTAACCCATTCTACAGGTACAAAAATTCACCAGAATATAACCTTTGGGGATGGGTAGAGCCATGACTCCATGCTCGTGACGTTGAACCCTTGAACCCATGTTTTTTCAATATTTTTGTGTGTTGCATTCATGCATTCATCTAAAAAACTCTTAAACACAGAAAAAAATGTCTTTTCTCTTCTCTCCTCTTTAAACACAGAGTTTGTCCTTTTTAAACATAACTGCCAGTATAGGAAACATGACTCCATACAAGTTGTTCCTCGTATAAAAAACCAGTATAGGAAACTCTTATAACTGCCAGTATAAAAAACTCTTAAACCCTTCTTGACGAGGGTAAGGCATCCTCAGCTTCGAGGATGCTTATCTTCTAAAAGGAATAACTCGTATGGAGTCATGTTTCTTAAACTCTAAAAAGCCCTATACAAATCAGAGCCCTCAAGTTGAGGATCCCTTACCCTCGACAAGAAGTTCTTCCGCTAAAAGAATTTGTCCTTTATTTTATGTCTGATGTGGAAAAACTCCAAGTAACTCTCAACAAAGTTCGACGGGAAAAGAAATCTTGGAAGAACAAGTATCGTATTATCAATGTGGAGTGTACCAAAATTCAGCAACTGTTAAAAGAAAAGAACGCTCTGATTAAGATATTAGAGCAACATGTTGTAGGAAATCAAGAAGACCGAAGAAATTTGCTCGCTCCTTTCACTTGGCAAAGGACCGACAACCCGACAACGGCTTAAGAGCCCCGGTCAAAGAAAAGGAAAATACCAGAAATAGCATCTGAGTTCTCTTTAGAGTGGATTCAGGATCCATAAGTTTAGACATTTCGTTTTACATCACTTTGTAAAATACTGTATTTTCCCTTTCTGCAATCTTTCGAATTCAATAAAACAGGGTCTCCACCCTTTGCTCTATGATATTTGCAATCTATTTGTTGAAGTTTCTTTTTTATTAAAGAAAAAAACTAAAAATATATATCATTGCATATCATTCATCATTCTCACATAACGCTTTCTTTCTCATCTTTAAGTCTCACGTATGTATCAGGATTCTAGAGCCAAACTGTCTCACTCGTACAATACTCAAACCAATCGACAAAAGAAAATGGACGATCTCGAGGAAAAGAACAGAGAGTTGAGAGAAGAAATCGACGCTCTGAAGGAAGATTTGAGAAAACTTCACAGTGACATGCAATCTTTGGCAGCAGCTCAGAGGCAATAACAAAGGACTGTGATCTCGGAGATCACATCTACGCCCATAGTGGAGACGTATGATCCTCGGTACAACATGCCTAAAGATCGTTCCTAGGGCATGCCTATCAACTTTATCCCTGAAGGATACATCCCACCGGTCACTGAAGACCCAGAAACTGCAGCAGAAGCCGCTGGGCCTGAAGGTTACAAACATCGGGAAAGCGAGGATGCAAGAGTCATGACAGCAAATCCTGAAGGTTACTGTTGCGGTGAGAATCAAATAACAAGCTATTTAATTAACTTGCATCATAAAACTTTGAAATTCACCACCGAGCTTTGGTTTATCCAAAGGAAAGGGTAAAGATCGAAAGAAAACCCTTTTGCGCCATGTGAAGACACAGCTAAGAGATCGGGGATCAGGGGTTGGTTATACTTAGGGAAGGTATTAGCACCCTAAGTATCTGTAGTACTCTACACGAGCCTCTTGTTTGTAAGTGTGTTATGCTATGTTTGCTTGCTAAGGAAAATCTACTAAGGGTAAGGTAAAGACCTAAAAATGCTAAAGGTAAGGACCTTGGGGGGGTATACTAAGTATGCTCGCCAAGACATCGCATCTTGTGCCTACGTATCCTGACTAAAGAATTAGAGCAACCGTAGTTCACCTAACTAAGGGTGAAGGAGGAACCATTAACTATGGCCAAAGTTCCAAGGGGAATGAGTATGATACTCATATAGAGTTAAAGAACTCTATAAGTCTAAGTTATAAGGGTAAGTGAATACTCATGAGGATGAGAATCACATAGAGTTGAGGAACTCTAACCTAACTCTAAGTTTGATGGTAAATGACTCTAAGGAGGCCAAAGGGGAAGGAACATCAAGATGATGATGCTCACATAGAGTTGAGGAACTCTGGGTGAAACTTAAGTCATGAGGTAAGTGGCTTTAAGGAGGCCAAGAGAAAAGTGAGCAACTATGAGGATAGTGCTCACTAGAGGGGAACCTAATGAGGTTAAATGGAGAAGAGGCTCTTAATAAGGGCAGGGTGAGTCCTTATGAGGATAAGGAGTGGCTCTAAAGGGGCCAAGGTGGTATATGAGCTATCTATGACTTAGAAGTCAATAGAGAGTCTTTCCTTTGGAAGGAGAGGAATGATGAGGGTTAAGGAGTGGAAGCTAAAGAGCTTGCCTCTCTTGGGGAGACTTAATAAAGTTATAAGATAACAAACATCTAAAACAAGATGAAAATAAGAGCATGGTAGAGACCAAGACACTTCATGGGGATAACATGTGAAAATGTCTTAGCAAACATAAGTGATATAGGTCGACCAAAGAATATGACAATATCTTTAAAGTTCATGTAAACAGAAATGACAATCCAAAGCATACAAGCACTTTAAAGATGGTTCCAAACATGGCATTCAAGTTTCAAGACATAAACATGTCACCTACTTGATCAAACAAATTCATGTTACAAGTCAAATGATCTAAAGAGATCTCATGGTATTTCAAAGGATATTTTCATGTAAAACACAAAAAACATCAAGGAATCAAGGTGAAACACAAACATACAAAGTCATAACATCATACATGGTTTGGAAAACATGCATTAGGTCTCATTTCATGAATATGAACAAGGAAACATGGCAAGGAAATCAAGAGAAAATCAAAATGTTCTTTATGAAAACCCTAAAAATTATTTCTCTTTCAACATTAACAAATGTTTCAAAAATAGTTATTTTCACCAATTTCTTTTTACAATCAGAAAATAGACATGTTAAGGAACATTTTGCAAAAAGAATGGATCAAAAAGGGTGAAAAATGAGCAAGTTATAAAGGTTTAAAATCAAGGTATAAACCATAAAAAATAAGAATAAGTGATAAAAAGAAATGGAAATGTCCCTACATGGGACTTGAACCCACGCCATAGGGCTTCAGAGCACAAAACCTTACCAACTGGGCTGCGCGCGCAGTGTGAACATAGTGTACAAACATTCAATAAAATAACATAACAAGTGATTCAGGTAGAAAAAAATAAAAAGGAAAAGGTCTGGGGCGAGGGGGATTCGAACCCCAAACCCTTCGCTTGCCAATGCCTATAACCTCCTCCATGGACCAGTGGTGCTACGCTCTCATCCAAACATATAATGATTCAAATCATTTTTATTTTAAATCAACCCTTAAAGAGCCACCTCAGCGCCACATGGGACAGACTATGAGCCACCACTTCTTCTTCCTCATTCTCATTCTCCTCTCTCTCGAACCCTAAACATGCAACCATGGCCAAAATTTCCAGCCCACGGATCTCTCTCATTTCTCCATCAAATCAAGTGAAACAAAAATCAAAGTTGGAGTAAAAACTCCCAGGATTCTAAATATGTTCTTAGTTTTCATTAACAACCATCGTATGATTCAGAAATCAACACATAACAGTGCAACATCATAAGATTTCAACAAGTTATATCATGCAATATATCAACCAAACATGGAAAACTTTTATTCAGAATAGCAAAGTCATAAACACACTACATTTTAACGTTGAAACAACAATGATATCATGCATGAATATGTGAGTTTCAGAGATGGAAACCCTACCTCTTGGAGAAAGTCCAAGGCCTCTTCTATAGCACTTGTAAATAAGAAACACCACCTTCTAGGAACTGGTTGGACCTTCGAGAAAAGCTGCAGATGCTTTGAAGCTTTGGAAAATGGTTGGAATGTGGAACCCGATCCTTTATGCAAATTTAAGTTAAAAAATGGCAGGTGATGATGGAGGTGTTGCAGTTAGGGTTTGAGTGTTTGGAGCTTCTCTATATGGTGTTTAGAGAAGGTTTGTGGAGTTAGAGAGAAAGTGCACGAGCAAAACTTGTGTTTGGGGAGTTCTTGTAGATTTGCAAGAACTTGTGAATTGGAGGATAGAGTGAGCAATCAGCCTCTTCGTGGGGTGATTCTGGTGTGTTTTTGAGAGTAGATTGAGCATCTATTTATAGGAAAGGCTAAGGGTTTGAGGTAAGGTCAGAAATGGAAACTTTCCACATTTGTTCTTTTGAAAGTTTTCCCTCGCAAGTGAGCTTCCTTTGCTGATTCAAGGGTTTTCAAAGCCCTAGCCCTAGGCACTGTTGTAATGTGGACTGATTGGATTGGTTCAGAGTCCATGTTTCAAGGAGTAAAGAAGTTGCCATGTTGTTATGTAAAGTTTCTCTTTCATGGATGTCCACTTGCACATCTACTTGCCTACCTTGCTTAAACCATCATATTTTAATGCTCCAACTTGTCAAAATCGTGGCAGAGGTCCTAAACCAAGCTAATCTGGTCTCTAAACATCAGAAGAGTGAAATTCTTTGGTGATTAGAAGTGTAATGCATCATTATGCATAAGTTGGTTACTTAAAATTCAAGAAATTGACCTTTCAATAGAATCTCTCAACTCACTCAATGGATTGAGGAGTTCTTGTACTTTTTGGAAAGCCCCAAATGTCCTCTAAAACTTTCATGTTCAATCCAAATTCTGAATCACAAGGGATCTTGGTGAAAAATGGAGTTGAAGTCAGCTTGTTTTTAAGGCAAAAAGTAGTGAAATTTCACTAAGTCCTTAAGTGTTTTGAACTTCTAAGACTTGTAACTTACAAAACAAGCCTTAACTTAAAAAGGGTCCTCTAATATGTTTTGAAGTTTATGATGAGAGCTTCAATTTGAGCTTTGGATCACAAAATTTGGATGTGTGGTTTGGAAGTTATGACTTTCCCAATTTTGCTCAAGAAGTGAATTCTTCCTTAGAAAATTTTAAGAACAAAACTTTGTCCTTCTTGCAAGATACCTTTCAAATGGTGGTCTCTCATGCTCTAATTCATGGATTGAACATGTTGAGATGGAGTGTGACTTGAATACCTCATTTTGGGTCAATATCAATAAAATCAGAGGCTTGACTTTGTCCATCAAAACCCTAATTTTCTCAAGAGTTCCATAGGATGATCTTTGAGGATCTTGCTTCTTCAATCTATTCCAAGGTTCAAAGATGACCTCTAAGGATGCTTATGAACATATGGAACCATGTCCCAAGGCTTGGAAACATGTCTTGATCAAAATCAAAGGCAATGGTTGACTGGTGCTGATAAAGCCCTAACTTGAGTCATGGTGAATCTTGTGGCTCAAGGCACTTGTAATAGTAACCAAACACACTTGATTTCTTGTGGAGTAGGATATCTTGAATGTAGGTAAGTTCCATTAATTGATGAACCAATTAAACCTTGACTGATCATGACAAACTTCTTCAGTGATTCTTCAGGTCAAAACCCTAATTCCTCAACTTTGGTATGATAATCTCTTGTTGACCTGATTTGATCCAGAGTCTTGAGATCCCAAACTGGTGAACCCTTGTGATTATGTATGGAGCCAGAGGCTGTCTTAGGGGACCTTGATTCATGTGAGAGTCTGGCTCGAGAGACTTTGCCCTCTTCCTGGTGTAAACGCTAGTTTTCAAACAAAAGAAACAAACTTGCAAGGTGAAGTGGTTAGTCAACACTGCATAGATGATTAATCCCTAAATGTAAGTGCAAGATGTTATGACATTTAAGGGGTAAAATTTAGGGTATAACAGTTACAAACTTCGGGATAGGGAAGCACCGAGAGTCACCACCGTAATGACTATACTGCAGACCTTTGTTTGGTCCCCAATGTGAAAATCCCGCACAAATTCAAGGTGCTTGAATTTGAAAAATACAAGGGAAACTCTTGCCCTCAAAGTCATTTGGTGATGTACGCTCAAAAGATGTCAACTCAGACTGAGAATCAACAGCTACTGATCCATTATTTCCAAGATAGTTTAACCGGTGCCACACTCAAATGGTACATGGGTTTTAACCGCACCAAGATTGTCACTATCAGAGATCTTGGCGCTGCCTTCGTTCAGCAGTATAAGTATAACCTGGACATGGCACCAGACAGAGATCTACTTAGAGAAATGTCGCAGAAGGACAAGGAAACTTTTAAGGAATATGCTTAGAGATTGCATGAAATTGCCGCCCAGATTTGTCCCTCTCTTGAGGAAAAAGAGATGATGTAGCGCGAGTTTTATGTGTGGTTGCGAATCACTATCGCTTTGGGGTACTATAGCTCGATTCATTTTTTATCCTATTGAAGCTGATGAAGGAAGGGAAATAGATGTCTCCAATTAACCCTGCTTGCATACTGAGTTTAAACAGATAACTGTTGGTTTACAGATGCTACAAAGATTGTGGGTCTCTCTTAGGTTATTTTGTTAAAATAGTGCTTGGGCGATTGGTGGGAGGTTTAAGACAGATGATTTTCGATTAATTGATGGAGATACTGGACTTTGGGTTTTTTTGATTAGTGTGCTCGCTAAGATTTTTTTCAATCTTATGCCTACGTATTCCTGTTTGATGAAACAGGGAAATCAGAGCGATCGTAGTTCCTCCTATTCTATGGGAGGAAAAAGGTGTTTTGGTGTCTTGTTCAAAGCCCAAGACGTGAAGCTAAAAGTGATTTGTATCTTGTTCAAAGCCCAAGATGTGAAGCTGAAGGGTCTATTTGTATCTTGTTCAAAGCCCAAGATATGAAGCTAAAGGGTCTTGGATTTAGAGAGAATTTGTCCTCTCTAAAGAGGATTTGTTTGTCACAACTGTTGGGGGACTGATTATAAAGGAGAATTACTTTAACTGGGATATGTTAATCCAGCAATGTCATAATTTCCTTTATAGGGGATTTTCAACCTGAAGGAGAAGACTTTAACTCAGTGTATAACAATGCTATCTTTCCTTAGGAATTTCTCATGCTAAAAGAGGGACAGTGGCGTGGATGTAAATAATCCAGAGGCTTGCCGCTTACAGCCATTAGATTGGAAAAAGGAGTTGTTGATGTTTGTATGTTATGAACAAGGCACAAATTTGATGGTAAAAGATTGATTGACTCAACTGGGGGTTTCCTTATACAAAGCCTAAGAGGAGGCTATTGACCCGACAAGAGGGTGTGCTTTATCTGTCTCGTACGAAGCCCGATATAGAGGCTGAAAAGTTGATGGACTTAACAAGAGAGTCTTTTATACTCAACAAGAAAGTGTTTTGCTATCTCGTACGAAGCCCGATATGGAGGCTAAAAGGGAAGTGACCCAACAAGAGGGTCTTTTATACTCAACAAGAGAGTGATTTTCTATCACGTACGAAGCCCGAGATGGAGGCTAAAAGTGTTTGACTCAACAAGAGAGTCTTTTATACTCAACAAGAGAGTGATTTGTATCTCGTACGAAGCCCGAGATGGAGGCTGAAAGTGTTTGACTCAACAAGAGAGTGATTTGTATCTCGTACGAAGCCCGAGATGGAGGCTGAAAGGGATTTGACTCAACAAGAGATTCTTTTAAGGTTAGCTCCACTGGGGGGAATTATTTGTACAAAGCCCAAGAAGAGGCTGACTTCATTGAGGAAGGATCATTATACAAAGCCTAAGAGGAGGCTAATGTGCTGGTGACTGTTTCAGTTTAGTGACAGGTCTAGTATAAAGAGAAAATCAGTTCTTATATGGGTAATGTTGCGCTTAGGGATTGCTCAGAGGATCAGGGTTATTTCCTGTTCTTTAAGGAAATGGGAAATCCAAAGGGTATCGAGAGTGTCCAAGTCTATAGGTGTTTTGAGAAATCGATTCTCAGGTAGTGAATGATCTTTGTATAATACCCAAGAGAAGGCTGGCATGTTAAGGGATGAAGGTTAACCCATTAACTGGTCTGACACTTGACTCAGAAAGAGAGCTCTAGCAAATTGATGACTAGGTTTTGTCCTATACCTGTAGAGGTCTCTAGGTCCTTGTACTAAGCCCAAGAGAAGGCATGAGAGCTTTTAAGAAGCCGAAGGGTCCTTCTACAACGCCCAAGAGGAGGCGGGGATGCTTTTAAGAAGCCTGTGGGTCCTGAAACCCCGAGAAGTTCAAGATATGCCATTCACCGAGAATAGATCAAGCCAGGAAAGTCTGGGAATTAGGAAGAAACTTAAGAGATGCCACTCACATAGAAAAGATCATCTCTGGGGAGTTAGAGTTTCTTTGACAATTTCTAAGAGTGACAGTCTGAGAAAGGGTTCACAGAGAATGCTGCCTTTCACATCTCCATATTGTTTAACCCCAAGAGGAGGGAAGACTGTATCTGGTAATCCTATGGGGATCTAGTTTTGTTTGTATTTAAGAGTGACCAATGGGGATTTACCTAGTGCTAGACGTAGTTGCCGGGGGGAAACTCTAATTAACTATACTAGTATTACACAGTTGATATGTGATAAGTATATAAAAGTTTGTGAAAGAACACTTACAGTGAGAAGCCCCACAATACAGTTATATATATGAAAGCGGATAAAGAAAGCGGGTAAACACTTACTCGGTTGTAGAGCTTCCATGCTGTTTTGTTAGTTTGTTCAACAAAGAAATCTTTGATAACAATATTATATTCAAAATCAAAGGAGAAAGTGCTTTGAAAAGATTGTTGGGGCTTATAGCTCAAGGAGAGGCCCAAGGTTTTATCAGTGATTGCACAGTTGTTTTAAATTTGTACAGGGACTTATACAAGTGACTGAGGCCCAAAAAAAGGTTTTCTGTACAAAGGGATGGGTCTTACACTCTCTCAAGAGGCCCAAAGGTTTATTTTTATACAAGTGGTGGGGCTTACAGCTCAAGGAGATGCCCAAGGTTTATTTTTGAAATGGCAATCGCGCTGAGATTTTCTTTTAACGCAGAGGGACTTATACAACATCTGAGGCCCAAAATTGTTTTTTGGTTAAAAGGGGATTGGGTCTTACACTCTATTAGAGGCCCAAAGAGTTTAATTTTTTTGTACAAGTGGTGGGGCTTATAGCTCAAGGAGAGGCCCAAGGTTTTATTTTGAACTGGCGACAATCGCGCCGAACTTTTGAAATACAACGGGACTTATACAACATTTGAGGCCCAAAAAGGTTTGTATTTACAAAGGATTGGGTCTTACACTCTATTAGAGGCCCAAAGAGTTTGAAAAAGTTTGATGAGGGTTGAATTAATCAAAAACCCTAATTTATTTTCAAAATGTATTTTAATTGAATAAAAAATTCAATTAAAATGACCAAAATTGTTTAACATGTGGAAAACAAATTGTGATCTTAGATTAATGTTTCAAAAATCATTTTTTGATCCACAAAATGATTGGAAATCACTAAAAATTGAAAAATCCAGAGGGAGAAAATATTTTAAATGTCAAAAACAATTAAAATATTAATTCTTTACAAAAATATCAAGTACATGAAATTAATAATATTTTTGGGATTTTTTTCGGAAAATAAAATATTTTAACATTTTTGTGAATTATTAAAAAAGGAATCAACTCAAAATCATTAAAACTCAGAGAGAAATTAATTTTTGAATCAATTTAATAAAATCACAAAATTCAAATATTTGAATTTTCAAAAAGGGCGCCAAGAACAAGGGCAAGGACACGCGCCACCCTCTGTTTCTGCAGATTTTCATTTTCTATCCAATCTCATTGAATACTTTATTATATCATGCAATCTACATATCAATCTACTCGTTTCAACCTCACGATCATGTCTATGGTCTTTAATTTCATTTATTTTAATTATGGAATAAGAAATCAAAGAGAAACCTCAAGAACCCTAAAACTTGCATGAAGGTTCAGAAATTCCACACACGATTCAAACAAAGCAATTGATTGAGGGAAAACACTCTATGCATGATTATGAACATATGGCCAAATTATTATGCAGCAAAAAATGCATGGATCATAGAGTTAAAAGAGCTCACGCTTACCACTTGTAGCTGGTGATCGTGTTTTGTGTTAGAGGTGTTACAGCTTGGTTCCAAGGATATGGACAGCTTCCCTAGGTGCTATGGAGTGTGTCTGGGTTCTTGGAGTGGTTTGAAACAAGCTGGAACTGAAGATGGTATTCCAACTGCAACATGGTTAAAACCTTGAGCAGTTGGCTGGTGATTCTGAGAAATCAGTGTTCCAGATGTTGTTTAAGTGTTTGGATCACTTCTATATTATGTTTATGAGGTGTGTGTGTGTGATTGGTTTGATTGGACTTGCTCTCAAACTCAAAACCCTATAGTGACTTGCTTTGGAAGGCAAATTTGGAAGTGAGAAGGAGATTTTGAGGAAAGCATCTGTTTGATGGCTTTGGTGTACTCAAACTGATAAAAAATGAGCTCTATTTATAGTAGAGCAAGTTTGTTTTGCAAGGAATAGTGAATGGCAACTGCTGCATAGGTTTGGCCAATGTTGTGCAATGAGAATCCAAGTCTCCTCTAGACATTGACTGGAGGTTAGGGCACAGGCTGCTGGTTCCCTTGGTCTTGGATAAGTCTTGACTGAATTCAGTTGGAAATGGCTCAGTCCATGCTACCTTGGTGCATCCATTAAATGCTCCAATCCAAAATTGGAGTCTTGTCCCTCTTTTAAGCATTTCTGGGTTTGGCATGTTATTTTTGGTTCCAAAGACTTGGGAGGCTTGGGATCAGAGTTGGTTCCTCCTTGGTCCCCCCTTGAGGTGTTCAGATGGATAGAGTTGCTTGCCCTTTGCAAAATTTAAGCAAATCGAGCAAAAATCCCAAATCTGCCTTGCCATGACAGTTTTCAGCAAGGCATATTTCCATTGTCACATCTCATGGCTCAAGTGGAATTTGATGGAGTTCTTGGCCATTTTGGAAAGCCCTCATATGATACAACAACTGTTTGATCATAGTTGGTTTTGATACCTTTTGGATCCAAGTGAAAAATGCCCTTACATTTGGAAAAAGTGAAGGCAGATTCTGACTTAGTGAAAATTTCACTAAGTGTTGGAAAAAAGTGACATTTTCACTTTTTGTGATTTTGATCATTCCATAACTTAAAATCCATGAGGAATTGGAATGAGTTCTGTTTGAAGCTTTTGTAGAGGGCCATGAGAGCTACAAATCCAGCTTTGAATGGGAAACAATTGCCTTGTGGTTTAGGAGATATGATCCTCCAAAGTCGGTACCCTAGCCACTTTGTTCCATAACTTAGAAAATTTCTAAGTTTTTTTTATGGTTACCCCTTTTACAAGTTATCCAACTTTTCTTGATTTTTCTTGATGAATGATGATTCCAATCACACATTAACATCATTTTAGGGTTAAAGAACTATAATTGTGAAAAATCTCAAAAAGTCAAAATTGACTTTTGTGCACAGTTGACTTTTTGTCAAATGAATTCCGAACTGTGCGATCCTTTATGAAATCAAGTCCTTGACCTAAATCAAACTTGATGGATTGATTTCATAGGTGTTATAGGGTGTATTGAATCTCGTCCCAAGGTTTGGGAGCAAGCCTGGGTCAAAAGTTAAAGGCACAGCTGACTTTTTCCCGCGAAACCCTAACTGTGGTACTGATGAACTTGAAACTTGGGAATCAAGCTTCTTGGATCAATCCATTGTTGTAAATGGATCAATATGGTGTATTTGGGACCCTCAAATCCTCTCTTGAGGTCTTGGCTCGTGATTTGTCCCAAAAGTCAACTTAGGGGTGAATTAGGTCAAGAAACCCTAATTCCTGATTTTTGATGAATGCATCCCCTGAGGCTAAATTGAATTGATGATTGGGTCCATGATGTTCCATGGAGTAATTCAAGTTATGCTTTGAAGCATTGGCTTAAGCCCAGAAGAAAATTTCCACCTAGAGGCCCTAGTCGACCAAAACCCTAATTTGGTGACACTGGCGATCTTGAGGCTTGATCCACCCTAGAAGGGAGCAGCCTTGTGCTTAATCCTTGAAGTGGGAGTCCTCTTGATCCTTTGTGGATGTTTGAGAGGTTAGACAAGTTTGAAGATCATGTCATTCCTTGATTGATCCTTTGTCTAAGAGCTCTGAGAGGGCTAGAAACCCTAAGTTTGATTGTAGTGGATGCTCACCCATCTTTGGGGAGACTAATAAGGTATGATGGTTCACCCATTTTGTGATGATGATTTGAACAATGATGGGGAATCTTAGTGGTCAAAATTTGGGGTATGACAGATGCCCCTATTTAATCTTCTTGGACACGAAGGTGTGAATGGCGAAGGTATTCGGGCATTCGGGGTGCAAGAGGATTAAATATCGGAATACCCGAAATTTTGATGGTGGTTAAGAATGGTAGTTCACGCATCCTCTTCTTTTGCTAAGCAATGATGCTTAGAAAAGGTAAAAACTTCCCCTCGATCCTGGACTTCAGCCAAGGAATTAGTCTCAGTTTCTGATATAAACTTCCCCTCGATCCTGGTTTCCTACCAAGGAACTGGTCTTAGTTTCTGATTCAAACTTCCCCTCGATCCTAGTTTCCTACCAAGGAACTGGTCTTAGTTTCTTTTGTCAATACACTTTCTTGACAAGGGACGCTGTTCGTAGCGATTTTCCTCAAACTTCTCGCCGAATTTTCCTGAGGAGATGCCATTTGATGGAAAAATTTTGATGTCATACTTGCTGGTGAACCCAGTCGTCTGAGTTGTAGAGGTGCACAAACTTCTCCGCTGGAGACGCCATTTGTTGATTCTACTGGGGAAAACGAGTCTCTTGAGAGACTGTTTCTTGCTTGGGGATATTACATTATACTTTTCTCGGGATCTTCCTGGAGAAATGCCATATGATGTGATCCAATTTGAGGTGCTGATGACCTTTCCGTCAGCGAAATTTTTGTCGGAGAAAAACGGTTGCATTTCCGACTCTCTGATTAAGAGGCTTTCTCTGGGGATTTTCCTTAATCCGGGAAAGCAAAGATATCATCTTCAATGGCGAAGAGTGACGTTGGCTGAAAGTTCTCTGGTTTTTCAGAGGTTCAAGTTATCAAAGTGGTCAGGGGCCGATTCTAATCCAGAAATAAACTGGAGGAGAGATCGTTTAGACGCAACATTTCCTGACGAGGAAATAACTGACGACTCGATTGAGAGGACGATTATCACTAGGGGATAAGACCGACTAGAATGATAGTGATGCAATATGAATGCAAATAAATCAATAATGCATGATGTATGTATGTATATGCTGACAAAACTGACGCGACATACAGTTAAAAGAAATTTCCATATTTATTTTAGAAGCAGAAAAATTTTACAGGTAAATTCATTTTTGTTTTATTTCAAGAATCGTTGATCATGTTAAAATGTCATTCTGTAAAGCTAAAACAAATAAGAATTGCAAACAAAAGCACAAGGGCTCAAATTTTATTGATAGGATGGAAATCAGCCAAACGCGTGATCCCATAGAGTATTTACAAAGTTTAGAAAATGTTAATTTAAGGGAAAAGGGCAACATTGAAACATAACGACCACTATCCTTCTACCAACTTTAACTTCTGGGCATCCTGAGCTTTCGTCGAAGATGACCTTGATCGAGATTTCTTTCGATGTATGATGTAACTGCTGCTAAGGGACTTGCCCCTGTTGGACATAGTTACTTGCCATTATCCCTAACTTTTGCCTGGATTGTACTTTGAGATTTCTAATCCATCGGGATGATTTTTGATTATGTCTCTAATTTTTGCCTGGACCGCCCTTTCGGGTATTCAATCCAACGAGAAGTTTTTTTTAGTTTAGGCGAAGTATTTCTTGACTACGTCAACATTCGTGGGGTAGGCAAATTCTTCTCAATCCATCGTTGCAAGTCTCAAGGAGCCGCCTGAGAAAGCTTTCTTAACCACATAGGGGCCGTCATAATTAGGAGTCCACATGCCCCGAGAATCAGTGAGAAATGATTGTATCTTCTTGAGCACTAGGTCTCCTTTTCTGAAGACGTGGGGTCGGACCTTTTTGTCAAACGCCTTCTTCATCATTTTCTGATACAACTGACCATGGCATAGTGCCGTTATTCGCTTTTCTTTGATCAGGTTTAGTTTGTCGTGTCGACTCTGACATCATTCAGCCTTTGTAAGCTTAGCTTCCATCAATACCCGGATTAATGGGATCTCTACTTCCATGGGGAGCACTGCCTCCATGCCATATACTAGAGAGAAAGGGGTAGCCCCTGTTGAACTGCGGACAGATGTTCGATAACCGTGAAGAGCAAAGGGTAGCATCTCGTGCCAGTCTTTATAGGTTACAACCATCTTTTGAACGATCTTCTTGATGTTCTTGTTAGCCGCTTCTACCGCTCCGTTCATCTTAGGTCGGTAGGGAGATGAGTTATGGTGTTCGATCTTGAACTCTGCGCACAACTCTTTCATCATCTTATTGTTCAAGTTAGATCCATTATCCGTAATGATCTGGCTCGGAACACCATAACGGCAGATGATATTGTTTTTGATAAATCGGACCACGACTTGTCGGGTTACATTGGCGTATGATGCTGCTTCGACCCACTTGGTGAAGTAGTCAATGGCTACCAGGATGAACCGATGTCTGTTCAAAGCCTTAGGTTCAATCATGCCAATCATGTCGATTCCCCATATGGAAAAAGGCCACGGGGAAGAAAGAACTTTGAGATGCGTTGGCGGTACATGGATTTTGTCGGAGTATATCTGACACTTATGACACTTCCTCATGTACTTGTAGTAGTCGGATTCCATGGTCAACTAGTAGTACCCTGCTCTTAGAATTTTTCTCGCCATTGTGTGTCCATTGGCATGAGTGCCAAAGGATCCTTCGTGAATTTCTTTTAACAGCATGTCTGCTTCTAGTCTGTCTACACATCAGAGCAAGACCATGTCAAAGTTTCACCGCTCAGAAAGAAACTGCCTGCCAGCCTTCTGAGGGTTTTTCTGTCTTTCCTGGGTGCCCCAGGTAGGTACTCTTGTTTCTGAAGGAAGCATTTGATATTGTGATACCAAGGTTTGTCGTCTATGGCTGCTTCAATCGTGAAGATGTAAGCGGGCCTTTCAAGGCGCATTATGTCGATCTTAGGTAGGTCGTTCCATTGACCTACACTAATCATGGAAGAGAGAGTGGCTAAGGCATCAGCCATGTGATTCTAATCACAAGGGATGTGATGAAACTCGATTCTGTTGAAGAAGGGTAGCAACCTTCATGAGTAATCTTTGTAAGGAATCAGTCCTGATTGGTATGTGTTCCAATCTCCTTTGATCTGATTGATAACCAGGGATGAGTTGCCATATACGTCCAAGTTTTTGATTCTCAAATCGATTGCTTCCTCGAGACCCATAATACAAGCTTCGTATTCGGCCTCGTTGTTTGTGCACTTGAACGTAAGTCTGGCGGTGAAAGGAATGTGGGTACCCTGAGGGGTAACAATGATTGCCCCAATTCTGTTTCCGTAATGATTGATAGCTCCGTCAAAGATAAGTCCCCATTGGGAACCTGGTTCTGGCCCTTCACTGGGTAGCGGTTCATCGCAATTTTTCATTTTCAAATACATGACATCTTCGTCAGAGAAGTCAAACCCGATTGATTCCTGATCGTCAATCGGTTGATGAGCCAAATGATCGGCTAAAATACTCCCTTTAACGGCTTTTTGAGCATGGTATTCGATGTTGTATTCTGATAACAACATCTACCAACGGGCGATCCTTCCGGTGAGAGCAGGTTTTCCGAAGACGTACTTGATCGGATCCATTTCGGAGATCAACCAAGTAGTGTGACGAATCATGTACTGGCGAAGACGTTTGGCTGCCCAAGCCAAAGCGCAGCAAGTTTTCTCAAGCATAGTGATTCCTCGTCCGTATCGGAGGGATCCTCCTCGTTGATAGTATGGACTGTTTAAGGCACTGGGTGAAGGAAACCTCCACTATGGAAGAAGTTCTGAATGGGATGAAGACTTTCATCGTTAGCAGCTGTCTGGGTGCAGGTCGTAGAAAAACCAAGACCCTTCTTTGTTTTATTATCAGTAGGAATGACAAGTTGTCCCCATCCTTTCGTATTGTTATTTTCAATTGCCTCGAGCATATATTTGTATGAGAAAAGAGAGGTTCCTTTCTCTGATTGATTCTCATTGCTCACCGACAGTGCTTGGAAATGAGTTCCAACAACCTCCTTGGGTTCTACACAAGTCGATAATGACAGGTTACTCATGAGCAAGGCTTGCTCCCCACAAACTGTGACGAGTTGATCTTTCTTGACGAACTTCAGTTTCTGGTGCAGTGTCAAAGTGACTGCCCCAGCCTGGTGTATCCAAGGTCTTCCTAATAAACAACTGTATGCTGCCTGGACGTCCATGACCTAGAAAGTGATTAGGAAAGTGTGAGGACCGATAGTTATGGGTAGGTCGACTTCGCCGATAACTGCTTTCTGAGATCTGTCAAAGGCTTTGACGATGACCTCACTGCCCCTCATCCGGGATCCTTTGAATGATAGTCGCATTAAAGTGGACTTTGGCATAACGTTGATGGTCGATCCCGTGTCTACCAGTACGCTGGCTAAAGCATCGTCCTGACAGTTATCTGTGATATTGAGCGCCATGTTGTGGCATTTGCCCTCCTCTGGCAAATCCTCATCACTGAATCCTAAGTTGTTGCAGGAAGTGATGTTAGAGATGATGCTATCGAACTGTCGTATTGACACATCCTGTTCCAAAAAGGTCTGCTCTATGACTTTCTGTAGAGACTCTCTGTGGGCTTCGAAACTGAGTAAAAGTGATAGCACTGAGTTCTTTGAAGGAGTTTGTAACAACTGATCAACAATGTTGTATTCACTCCTTTGGATGAGCTTCAGCATCTCATCGTCATTTTTCGAAAGGTCGAGATTAATGGATTGTCCGACTGGTGGATCAGAACCTTCTGTTGGAAATTCCTTTTCTTTGTTAGGTTCTCCAACACCTCGGTTGAAGATTCGACCGCTCCGTGTTACTCGACTGATGTCTGCGATATTCACGACAGAGGGTAATGGCATTTCCTTTTCATTCTCAATTATTCTTGCACCGTATTTGTAAGGGATCGTCTTAGCTGATTCATATGGTAATGGTCCCGGTAGATAGATAACTATAGAAGCCTTCTGATTTTTCTGACTGTCGTAGGTAACTGCAATCAGTTCCTGGTTAGGAACCTTTGATTTGTCCAATAGAGGGATGATGGTACAAACATCCTTGTTCTGTTGATGATCAAAGATTATGACAACGTCTCTGATTTAATCAGCGAAATAGTCCGGCGTCCAGTCGATTGGATCGAAACCCGGACATGGGCGAATCTCTCTATGATCCACTTGACCTTGAAGAGTTGCCCGCACAAGGTAGCATCCTTGGTTATTCTCCGAGCAGACCCTACAGCGTTCGTAATTATGCGGTGGCACCTGGCCACGCCCGCTTTGGATGCAGTGTAACCTCACTAGGTCAGTTCCCATAGATCGGACATCCTGACTTTGACGCCGAGTAGGGTTTCCATTAAGCACACTGATTTATTGCGTGTCTTTCTTCAGATAGATTGGAAGCCACCAGTGGTTTAACAAGTGTTGTAAAGTTCTTTGAACAAGAGCGCACCCTTAGTTACTCTCACTGCATACTTTACAGTTCGGATAATCGTGAGAAGTGAGAAAACTGAGTTGGACTTGCTTGGCGTGTAACTCCACCAAGCTGGTATTCATCAAATGAATATCGAAGATTTGGATCATGTTGATCTGATAAGAATTTCTATCATGGTAGTCCTGGACCCACCCAAGATCCATCTGACGCTGGAGGGCCTCTTGTATGAAAGAGCATCCCTGTTTGTTTACCGAGCAAGTCAGACAAGAATTGTAATCATGTCGCGGAAAATTATGGTACTGGCTTTGCCTTGAGTGCATCACCACCAGGTTGACATTCATTGCACGGATGTCGTGGTTCTGAATGATACTGGACTTCGTATAGGCCATGTTAACCCCACGAATTTGGTGTTGTTGGATCCATCCGAGATCCAACTATTCCTGTAGAGCAGATTGCACCACATAACATCCTTGATTGTTTTTAGAGCAGATATCACACTGGTGATAATTATGAGGTGGCACATGGCCATATCCACTCTGTCTACAATGCATCTTGACCAAATTGGCCCTTAATAAGAGTACATTGTGAATTTAATAGATGTCGTTAGACTCTCCTTCTATCAAATTGACTGCAGCTTTCTCGTGTTGAGGCAGCGGGTTCGTGAGAACATTCGGATTCGTATCTTTTAAAGACAAGACTCTGCTCCTAACTGTCATACCCCAAATTTTGACCACTAAGATTTCCCATCATTGTGCAAATCATCATCACAATATGGAGGAACCATCATACTTCATCAGTCTCCCCAAAGATGGGTGAGCATCCACTACAATCAAAACTAGGGTTTCAAGCCCTCTCTGAGTGCTTAGACAAAGGATCAATCAAGGAATGACATGATCTTCAACTTTTATAACCTCTCAAGCATCCACAAAGGATCAAAAGGACTCCCACTCCAAGGATTAAACACAAGGATGCTCCCTTCTAGGTGGATCAAGTCTCAAGATCGACAGTGTCACCAAATTAGGGTTTTGGTCGACCAGGGCCTCCAGATGGAAATTTTTCATCTGGGCATAAGCCAATGATCAAAAACACAACCTAATGTACTCCATGGAACCTCATGGACCCATTAGTCAAGTCAATTTTGCCTCAGGGGTTGCACTCATAAAAAATCAGGAATTAGGGTTTCTTGACCTAATACACCCCTAAGTTGACTTTTGGGACAAATCATGAACCAAGACCTCAAGAGAGTGTTTAAGGGTCTCTAATGAACTATATTGATCCATTTGGAACAATGGATTAATCCAAGAAGCTTGAGCAACAAGTCTCAATTTCATCTGCACAACAATTAGGGTTTTAAGGAAAAAGTCAACTGTAACTTTGACTTTTGACCAGGACATGCTCCCAAGCCCTAAGACATGATTCAATATGCCCTATGACACCCATGGAACATGTCCACCAAGTTTGATTTAGGTCAAGGACATGATTTCCTGAAGAATTGCACAGTTTGGAATTCATCTGATAAAAAGTCAACTGTGCACAAAAGTCAACTTTGACTTTTTGAGATTTTTCACCAAAATGGATTTTTAACCCTAAAATGATGTTAATGTATGATTTGAATCATCATTCATCAAGAAAAATCAAGAAAAGTTGGATAACTTGTAAAAGGGGTAACCATAAAAACTTAGAAAATTTTCTAAGTTAAAAATAAAGTGACAAGGGCACCAACTTTGAAGGATCATAACTCCTAAACCACAAAGCCATTTTTTTTCATCCAAAGATGGATTTGTAGCGCTCATTACCCTCTACAAAAAATTCAACTAGACCTAAGTCCAATTCATTAAGGATTTGGAGTTATGGGATGATCAAAATGGCTGAAAAGTGAAAATGTCACTTTTTCCAACACTTAGTGAAATTTTCACTAAGTCAGAATCTGCCTTCACTCTTTGCCAAATGTAGGGGGATTTTTCACTTGGGTTCAAAAGAGATCAAAACCAAACATGTTCAAACAGTTGTTGTATCATGTAAGGGCTTTCCAAAATGGTCAAGAACATTACCAAATTCAACTTACACCATGAGATATGACATTGGCAAGTTGCCTTGCTGAAATCTGTCAAAGGCAAGGCAGAATTTGCAACTTTGCTCGATTTGCCAAAATCAACCAAATTCAAATGCTCCTATCCACTTGGACACCTCAGAGGATTGAATCTAAAGGGGACAATCACTGAGCCAAGCCTCCAAAGTCCATGGAACAAGAAATAACATATTGAACCTAGAATGGCTAAAATAGGGACAAGACTCCAAATTTGGATTGAAGCATTCAATGGAAGCATCAAGGTGGCATGGACTGAGCCATTCTCATCTGAAATCAGTCAAGACTTATCCAAGACCAAGGGAACCAAAGCTCTGTGCCCTAACCTCTAGTCAATGGCTAGAGGAGACTTGGATTTTCATTTGCCAACATTGGCCAAACCTACTTACCAGTTGCCATTCACTATTCCTTGCAAAACAAACTTGCTCTACTATAAATAGAGCTCAATTGTGATCAGTTTGAGTACACCAAAGCCATCTAACAGATGCTTTCCTCAAAATCTCTTTCTCTTGGCAAAAATGCCTTTCTTAGCAAGGTAGCTATCAGGTTTTGAGTTTGAGAGCTTTTCCAATCAAATCAATCACTCACACACCTCACATACATCATATAGAAGTGATCCAAACACTCACATAACATCTGGAACACAGATTTCACAAAATCACCAGCTGGTTGCTCAAACTTTCAATCAAGTTGCAGCTGAGGTATCACAAATCGTTCCAGCCATTTTCAATCAAGTCCAAGCATTCAAACACACTCCATAGGGTGTAGGGAAGCTGTTCAGATCATCACCACTCATCTGTAACACCTCCAAATCAAAATTCACATTGCACTTGCTGTCACGGCTTAGAGGTAAGCATACACTTGGTCATCTCTCAATCTATGCATATTTCCTCGCACAATAATTTGGCCATATGTTCATAATCATGTATGGAGTGTTTTCCCTCAATTAATTGCATTGTTTGAATCGTGTATCAAAAATCCTAGCCTTCATGCAGAAATTAGGGTTCTTGAGGTTTCTTCGTGATTTCATGTTTTATGTTTAATTTAAATGAAATTAAGTGTTATAAACATGATCGTGAGGTTGAGACGAGCATAATGATATGTGGATTACATAATATGATTAAGTATTTAGTGAGATTGGATAGAAAATGCAAATCAGCCAAACCCAGAACACGCGCGTGTTCTTCAGCTGTTCTTGGCGCCTTTTTTGAATTTTCAAATATTTGAATTTTGTGATTTTTGTTTAATTGATTCAAAAATTAATTTCTCTCTGAGTTTTAATGATTTTGAGTTGATTCTTTTTTTAATAATTCACAAAAATGTTAAAATATTTTATTTTCCCAAAAAATCCCAAATATATTATTTATTTCATATAATTGATATTTTTGCAAAGAATTAATATTTTAATTGTTTTTGACATTTTAAATATTTTTTCCACCTTGATTTTGCAATTTTTAATGCTTTCTAATTATTTTGTAGGTTAATAATTAAATTTTGAAGCATTAATCCAAGATCACAATTTGTTTTTCACATGTTAAACAATTTTGATCATTTTAATTGAATTTTTATTCAATTAAATACAATTTTGAAAACAAATTAGGGTTTTTGGATTAATTCAACCCTCATAAATCATTTTCAAAACACTTTGGGCCTCTAATAGAGTGTAAGACCCAATCCTTTTTTGACCAAATCATTTTTGGGCCTCAGTGTATTGTATAAGTCCCGATACCGTAAAAAACAAACGGCGCGATCGTCGCCTTTTGAAAAATAACCTTTTGGGCCTCTCCTCGAGCTATAAGACGCATTCAAAACTTTTGAGCCTCTAATAGAGTGTAAGACCCAACCCCTTTCAACCAAACATTTTGGGCCTCACTTATTGTATAAGTCCCTCTGCGTTAAAAGAAAACCTCGGCGCGATCGCCATTTCAAACGGAAAAATCATTTGGGCCTACCCTCGTGTTATAAGCCCCACTCTTTTTTCTATAAACTTTTGGGCCTCTTGAAAGAGTGTAAGACCCATCCCTTTGTACAGAAAAACATTTTGGGCCTCAGTCACTTGTATAAGTCCCTCGGTACCAAATTCAAACAGTGCGCTCACTGATAAAACCCTGGGCCTCTCCTTGAGCTGTAAGCCCCAAATCTTTCTTTTTCAAAGCACTTTCTCCTTTGATTTTGAATATACTGTTATTTTCAATCTTTCTTTGTTGAACAACTAACCAAACAGCATGGAAGCTCTACAACCGAGTAAGTGGTTATTGCTTTCATTTACCGCTTTCATATACATATAACTGTATTGTGGGGCTGTTTCACTGTAAGTCTTCTTTCATAAACTCATATCAACTGTGTAATAATAGTATAGATATGTCGAGTTTCCCCGGCAACTACGTCTAGAACTAGGTGACGCCTTTTCGTTTATTCGTAGAAATAGACAACTAGATCCCCAATAGGATCACCAGATACAGTCTTCTCTTCGGCTGTCCTCATTAGGAATTGTCAAGAAACTTTATTCCCAGAGATGAATGTATTCTCCGTGAATGACATCTTTGAGTTTCTTCCAAATTCTCGAACTTTCCTGACTTGATCTATTCCTTGTGAATAGCTTGCCTTGAATTTCTCGGGGTTTGGGGACCCACGGGCTTCTTAAAAGCATCGGCCTCCTCTTGGGCATCGTACAAGGACCCACAGGCTTCCTAAAAAGCAACCCCGCCTCCTCTTGGGCTTAGTACAAGGACCCTACGGCTTCTTAGAAGTATTCACAGCCTCCTCTTAGGCTTCGTATAATGATCTCTTCCTCCGGGAATGATAGCCTTCTCTTGGGCATAGTACAAGGACCGATCGACTTCTTAAAAGTTTCCAGCCTCCTCTTGGGCTTTGTACAAATTGTCCCGGCGACCTCCTAGAGGTATAGGAACAGAACTTAGTCACCTTCATAGAAAAGTCCTTTCATAGAGTCTACTACTGTTTCTCAAAGCATAGTACAAAAGATGACACTCTAGACTTGGACAGTCTAATTTCCTTGAGTCTCAAAGACATTCTCAAGTGAACCCTTCGTTAAATAGGAAGTAAACCCGTAGACTCGGACAGTCTCAATACCCTTCGGATTTCTTGATTCCTTAAATAACAGGAATAACCCGGATCCTTGGATCAAATCATTGAGTACAGTGTTACTCATATAAGAACTGATTTTCTCTTTAAAATCAGTATACTGGACCTGTCACTCAACTGAAACAGTAACCATAGCCTCTCTCCCGGGCTTTGTACGAGACACATAAGAGACTCCCTCGTTGAGTCAATCACCCTTTAGCCTCCATCTCGGGCTTTATACGAGATACGAAAGGGTTCTTACTGAGCCAAACGAATTTCCGCCTTCTTCTCGGGCTTTATACAAGATACCAAAAGACTCCATCGTCGGGTCGAAATCTTTTAGCCTCTCTCTCGGGCTTTGTACGAGACACATATTAGCCTCCTCTTAGGCTTTATATAAGAAAACCATTGGTTAATCCAATTAACCTTTTAGCATCAAAACTGTGCCTCGCTCACAGTACACAAATATCAACAACTCCTTCCCTTTCATCTAATTGGTGTAAGCGGCAAGCCTCTGGATCATCTACATCCATGCCACTGTCCCTCTTTTAGCATGAGAAATTCCTAAGGAAAGATAGCATTGATCTACACTGAGTTGAAGTCTTCTCCTTCAGGTTAAAATCCCTATAAAGGAAATTATGGCATTGTCGGATTCACAAATCCCGGTTAAAGTAATTCTCCTTTATAACCAGTCACCCAATAGTTGTGACAGACAAACCCTTCTTTAGAGATGACAAATTCTCTCTAAAGTTGAGACCTTTTAGCTTCATATCTTGGGCTTTGAACAAGATACAAATCCCCTTTTGCTTCACGTCTTGGGCTTTGAACAAGACACCAAAAACACCCATTTCCTCCCATAGAATAGGAGGAACTACGAACGCTCTAATTTCCCTGTTTCGGTAAACGGGAATACGTAGGCATAAGATTGAAAGAAAAATCTTAGCGAGCACACTAAACAAAAAACCCAAATCACATACTCTCACATCAAAAAGCATCAGTCCTAACATCCTAATCCTTGTTCCCCACCAGAAACCTTCTGTCTAGATAAAAAGAAAGAAACTGTATTGGCGAAAATACAAATAACCAGTACAAAGGCCCCCCCACATTGATAGCATCCGTAACCTGACAGACCGCTGTTTAAACTCAGTATGCAAAGCAGGGTTAATTGGAGACATCTATTTCCCTTCCTTCATCAGCTCACAATAGGATAAAAAATGAATCGACCTGTAGTTTACGCTCAACCGCAGAGAGCAACCAGCGCTTAAGAACCGCGTCCAAAATCGCTCGCTACAGTAACAAGATTTTGTACGTCAGATTTAAAACTGAGACAGTTCTCTATGTTATGCCCTAGTCCCCCTTGATGGTAAGGACACGTCTGATCCGTTTTGAACCAGAAAGGCGGATTTTCCGGTACTGTAAGAGGAGACTTGGTTTGGACGTGCCTCTTGACCAGTAATAATGGAAACAACTCTGCATACAACACAGGTATAGGGTCAAACCCTGGAGGCCGCGTCGAACAGTTGTTGTTATATGGAGGACGAGCCTGCTGAAGAGGCTGTTGTGTCCTTTGCTGACATTGATGTTGATTAGGTTGGCTCTGCGCAACCTTGGGGTTGATATATAGAAACAGGCACAAGGTTGATAGCAGGAGTTACAACTGCTACTGGTTGATAACGTCGCCTTTGCTTTCTGAGAGAGATATTCCCAATATCCTGCTCTTTTTTCTTAGGGAGAGCACTACCGTATCGTTTTGTAATACTTGATGATCCAGCATCTTTCACTAAACGTCCTTCTCAGACGGCTTCCTCAAGACGAACTCCCATGCCCACCATCTCGGTGAAGTCACTGGGCGCACTGGCAACCATTCTATCGTAGTAAAATGAGCTCAGGGTTTTTAAGAAGATCTTTGTCATCTCTTTTTCCTCCAGAGGTGGAGAAATCTGAGCAGCAATTTCACGCCATCTCTGAGCGTATTCCTTAAAGGTTTCCTTGTCCGTTTGTGACATTGATCTGAGTTGATCTTTGTCCGGTGCCATGTCTAAATTGTATTTATATTGTTGAACGAAGGCAGCGCCAAGATCTCTGAACGTGCCGATCGCAGCGCGGTTTAAACCCATGTACCATTTTAATGCGGCATCGGCTAAACTATCTTGAAAGTAGTGAATGAGCATATCGTGATTCTTTGTCTGAGCTGACATTTGCCGAGCGTACATCACTAAATGGCTCTGAGGGCAAGAGTTACCCTTGTACTTTTCAAAGTCGGGTACCTGGAACTTGTGTGGAACTTTCACATTGGGGACCAAGCAGAGGTCTGTGGCGTCTTTTCCAAATAAATCCTGACCGCGAATGGCATGCAGTTCTTTCTGCATTTCCAGGAACTGTTCCTGGAATTCATTCATTCTGTTAAACATGCTGTCATTTCCACCAGACGATATCTATGGAATCTGTCCATCCGGGACAGTGTGTACTATGGACGGTGGTATAGTCATCATGGCGGAGACTCTTGGTGCCTCCCAAAGTTTGTAACCTTCAGGAGTTGCTGTCATGCCCCTGGCATCTTCGCTTTCCCGAAGTTTGTAACCTTCAGGCCCAGCGGCTCCTGCTGAAGTTTCCGGATCTTCAGTGATCGGCGGAACATATCCTTCTGGGATATAGTTAAGTGGCGTGCCCCAGGGATGATCTTTCGGCATTTTATACCTAGGATCATACCTTTCCACTATGGGCGTTGATGTGATCTCTAAGATCACAGTCCTTTGTTGTTCAATCTGAGCTTCTGTTAGAGCTTGCATGTCGTTATGAAGCTTTCTCAGATCCTCTTTCAGAGTGTCGATCTCTTCCCTCAACTCTCTGTTCTCTTCCTCGATATCATCCATCTTTTTCTGACAATTGGCCCGAGTATTGTACGAATGAGACAGTTTGACTCTAGAATCGAGACACAAACGTGAGATTCGTAGGTAAGAAGAATGTGTTTACGCGAGATTGATGAATGATATGCAATGGTTATTAATTATTTTTTGTTTATTCAAAGTAAACTTCGACAATTGGATTGCAAATATCAAACAGTGGGGAAACCCCGTTTTATTGAATTCAAAGGTTTGCGAAAACGGAAATACAGTAGATTACTAAGTGCTGAAAAAGGAAATCTAAACTAATGGATCCTGAGTCCTCTCTGAGGGGAGCTCAAGTGCTGGTTCTGGTACTTTCCTTTTCTTTGACCGGGGCTCTTGAGTCGTTGTCGGGTTGTCATTCCTTTGCCAAGTGAAAGGAGCGAACAAATTCCTTTGGTCAACCTGATTTTCCACAGCATGTTGCTGTAAAATTTTAATCAGAGCATCCTTTTCTCTTAATAGCTGCTGTATTTTCTTGCACTCTACATTGAGAATACGGTACTTGTTCCTCCAAGACCTCTTCTCCTGCTGAACTTTGCTGAGAGTAACCTGAAGTTTTTCCGTCTCAGACATAAAATAAAGGGCAGAGTCCCTTAATGGAAGAACTTCCTGGCGAGGGTAAGGCATCCTCAACTTGAGAGCTCTAGTTTGTACCTAGTGGAGATAAGGCTCCACCGAGACACAATCTGGTTTTCCTAGAGACTCTCTTCCTTTCCTATGAACGTGTTTCCAAGCATGCACTATTTCTGTCTTTAATGCCCTGTCATTTTCTCCTTCCTTGATGAAAAGACCTTCCAGATGAGCACTCCGCGGGACATGCCTCATTGGGTATCCAAATTGACGATGGACTAACACCGGATGATAGTTGATTCCTCTCTTAGTTCCTATAAGGGGTACATTTGGGAAATTTCCACAATGGTTAATGATTCTGATCCCGTCATATATTCGATTGTACCAATTGATGTCAGAGTTGGTAAGAGACATGATTCTCTGCGACCAACGTAAAGTATTCTTTTGATCCCAAAATGCAGCAGACTTGGGCAAATGGGAAGTGAACCATTTGTAAAGCAGGGGTACACAGCATGTGATCATTCCTCTGCGGTATAGATTCCTTAAGTGTACCGAATCATACGCATCTGCGAGCAAGGTTGGTACGGGGTTTCCAATCAAAAAAATCTTAATGGCGTTGATATCCACGAAGTTATCAATGTTGGGAAACAAAAATAACCCGTAGGTGAGCAAAACAAAGATGCTCTCGAAAGCAGCCACGTTCCCTATACTAGCAAAGTAAAGAGCTTTCTTTATCAAGAATTGGGCTGGCAAACCCTGGATGCCACCCTTAGTGGTCATGTGAGTCCTGACTTCTGACTCATCCAAATAAATTGCCCTTGCAATGGTCTGATCCTTTGGAATTTCTTCCAGTCCAGAAAAGGGAGTTTAATCAATGATATGTAAATCAGTCAGGTGAGAGTATTCCTCCAACGTTGGTGCTAGCTGATAATCCGGGAATGTGAAACAGTGATAAATCGGATCGTAGAACTGGATTAATGTGGACATGATTCCTTTAATTACGTGGACCCTTAACAAGGACAACAATCCTCCATACTTGGCTCTGAAAGCCTCGTGGTTGGTGATCATTCTCGCCAAACCTCTTAAATCCTCTAACTTTGGAACCTTGAAGGTGTACTTATGAGTTTTCCTTTTACCGAAATCCATTAGCGCAATCTCCTTACTCTGATATTTGTAATCATTGTCTTAATTTAATTTGAAAAAGAGAGACTAGAAGAGAAGATTTTTTTCTATTTTAATGTTTTTTAATGAATGTATGAATGCAGCGTACAAAAACATAGAAAAAACATGGGGTCAAAGGGTCGGTGTCATGAAGTCAAGGCTCTACCCCCCCCCCCCCCCCAAAGGTTTATACTAGTGATTTTTTGTACCTGTCAGCAAAATCATTGACCCCTCTTGGGATGACAACAGCAAGCGGATCGCCAGTGAGCTGATGTATCCTAGAGTGATCTCAGATAAGGGTAGTATCGCGCGACAACTATTTCCGATAGCTTCCGCACTACAAAATGGCTTAAGTCTGCTAAAAACCTTAGCTTCTCAGATAACCCAGTCAACCACACTACTTTCAACAACCGAAGTCGTATAGGCAATGTATCTGCAAAGGGAGTCTCCACTGAGTTTGACGGTCGATCGGGGGTTCTTAACTGGAATTCACTCCCAGCAAGATTACCCGCATTGCCATCACCTATCTTAGGTGTATACTCAATCTTTCCACATGCGGCATTACAGGCATTCCCATTAGCAGAAAAATAAACACAGATATCAATTAGGAAAAGCAGTATATATATTTGTCTTAATCATCCTAGACCTCTAGTCTTATGATCCTATGCAGACAATGACCCCCTCAGCAGAGCTGTCATTTCTGTGACATGAATTTAGGGTTTCGTCCCTTGGGAAAGCAAGAAAGAATGCTTCCCACTGTGGTCACCAATCTGCTGAGGTACTATCTAAGGTTTCGACCTAAGAAATGAACAGGATCATAATGAAATAATCCCCAGCAGAGTCGCCATTCTTCTGTAGCGCGAGTTTTATGTGTGGTTGCGAATCACTCACTTTGGGGTACTACAGCTCGATTCATTTTTTATCCTATTGAAGATGATGAATGAAGGGAAATAGATGTCTCCAATTAACCCTGCTTGCATACTGAGTTTAAACAGATAATTGTTGGTTTACATATGCTACAAAGATTGTGGGTCTCTCTTAGGTTATTTTGTTAAAATAGTGCCTGGGCGATTGGTGGGAGGTTTAAGACTGATGCTTTTCGATTGATTGATGGAGATACTGGACTTTGGATTTTTTTGATTAGTGTGCTCGCTAAGATTTTTTTCAATCTTATGCCTACGTATTCCCGTTTGATGAAACAGGGAAATCAGAGCGATCATAGTTCCTCCTATTCTATGGGAGGAAAAAGGTGTTTTGGTGTCTTGTTCAAAGCCCAAGACGTGAAGCTAAAAGTGATTTGTATCTTGTTCAAAGCCCAAGATGTGAAGCTGAAGGGTCTATTTGTATCTTGTTCGAAGCCCAAGATATGAAGCTAAAGGGTCTTGGGTTTAGAGAGAATTTGTCATCTCTAAAGAGGATCTGTTTGTCACAACTGTTGGGGGACTGATTATAAAGGAGAATTACTTTAACTCTGATATGTGAATCCAGCAATGCTATAATTTCCTTTATAGGGGATTTTCAACCTGAAGGAGAAGACTTTAACTCAGTGTAGAGCAATGTTATATTTCCTTAGGAATTTCTCATGCTAAAAGAGGGACAGTGGCGTGGATGTAAATAATCCAGAGGTTTGCCGCTTACAGCCATTAGATGGGAAAAAGGAGTTGTTGATGTTTGTATGTTATGAACAAGGCACAACTTTGATGCTAAAAGATTGATTGACTCAATTGGGGGTTTCCTTATACAAAGCCTAAGAGGAGACTATTGACCCGACAAGAGGGTGTTTTTTATCTGTCTCGTACGAAGCCCGAGATAGAGGCTGAAAAGTTGATGGACTTAACATGAGAGTCTTTTATACTCAACAAGAGAGTGTTTTGCTATCTCGTACGAAGCCCGAGATGGAAGCTAAAAGGGATGTGACCCAACAAGAGGGTCTTTTATACTCAATAAGAAAGTGATTTTCTATCTCGTACGAAGCCCGAGATGGAGGATAAAAGTGTTTGGATCAACAAGAGAGTCTTTTATACTCAACAAGAGAGTGATTTGTATCTCGTACGAAGCCCGAGATGGAGGCTGAAAGTGTTTGACTCAACAAGAGAGTCTTTTATACTCAACAAGAGAGTGATTTGTATCTCGTACGAAGCCCGAGATGGAGGCTGAAAGGGATTTGACTCACTAAGAGAGTCTTTTAAGGTTAGCTCCGCTGGGGAGAATTATTTTTACAAAACCCAAGAGGAGTCTGACTTCACTAAGGAAGGATCATTATACAAAGCCTAAGAGGAGGCTAATGTGCTGGCAACTATTTCAGTTTAGTGACAGGTCCAGTATAAAGAGAAAATCAGTTCTTATATGGGTAATGTTGCGCTTAGGGATTGCTCAGAGGATCAGGGTTATTTCCTGTTCTTTAAGGAAATAGGAAATCCAAAGGGTATCGAGACTGTCCAAGTCTATAGGTGTTTTGAAAAATCGATTCTCAGGTAGTGAATGATCTTTGTATAATGCCCAAGAGAAGGCTGGCATGTTAAGGGATGAAGGTCAACCCATTAACTGGTCTGACACTTGACTCAGAAAGACAGCTCTAGCAAATTGATGACTAGGTTCTGTTCCTATACCTGTAGAGGTCTCTAGGTCCTTGTACTAAGCCCAAGAGAAGGCATGAGAGCTTTTAAGAAGCCGAAGGGTCCTTGTACAATGCCCAAGGGGAGGCGGGGATGCTTTTAAGAAGCCTGTGGGTCCCCAAACCCCGAGAAGTTCAAGACATGCCATTCACTGAGAATAGATCAAGCCAGGAAAGTATGAAAATTTGGAAGAAACTCAAGTGTCGCTCCCGGGATTTTCATCCTAGTACAAACGCGAAAGTGGCACGAAACAGAGTCGCCAGCAATGTGTATTTATCCCAAGAGAGGGAAAGGAAACACTGCATAAACCTGAGAGGAAGGAAAAGCATGGTCTTGCGACCAAGAGAACTGGGTTCGGGAGTCGGTTACACGAAGGGAAGTTATTAGCACCCCCACGCGTCCATCGTACTCGATGGGATCCACGCTTACTGCTTCAATCAAAGGGTGTAAGGAAAGGATACTGGAAAAGGAACTACTAGCTGGAGAACCAGAAAAGGAAAAGAGAAAGAAAGAGAAACAAATGTAGGGAAAATAAAAGAAGTGCTCGAATAGGCCCTACCCCACTGCCTACGTATCTCATCGGGAATATGAGAATCAGAGCGACGTAGTTCCCCTCACTAGGGATGGATTGTTTGTGTTTTTTAGGGAACGACTAACATTCTAGCTCAGGTGTTGCGGGCTCGCTGGTCCGAGTGCGTTACCATCTTGCAAGAGAATGAGAAGAAGCACGTTCGTACATTTAGAATGAATGAGATGAGGAAAGAATTCCCGTAGGAAAGATGTTATTGTTTGTTTTTGTCTTTTAAGAAAGAAGAGTTTTTTTTTATTATATGTGTTTTGTAACACATATTGTATTTAAGTCCCTCATGTAGGATCGAATGCCTCGCATACCGACCCAAGACGGGACGTACGCTAAACATTCCAAGAAAGTGAGAGAAGACCCCACACCTCCTTGTTTCCATATTAAAGGCCTAAATACAATGGGTGTTATGCCTTTATTAAGTGTTTTTTACTTTTGTTTGAAGATGAGAGAAGAAAGACTCAAAAGAGGATCAAAGGTGAAAATCTAATGAGGGAGACTAAGACTCAACCCTAATGTTATCATACATGGTGATCCTATGGTCAATGAGGTTTAACAAACTTACTTCTAAAAGAAAGAAGAAGAAGAGCAAAAGAAACAACTTACTTCCAACATGGAAGTTAAGTTGATCTTAAGGAGGGATGAAAGAAAAGTTATTCAAGGAAAGCATGCAAATGCTTATCAAACACACATAGAAAGTTTAAAAGAAATAAGAGAATATAAGAGAAAGAAATGTATGTGGAACTAAGTCCACACACTTACTTATCCTTAGCACCTACATGAAAGTTTTAGTTCAAAACAATTATTTACAAGTAGGAAATAATGGGAGACACAACAAGTAATGATCAAATCAATTAAGGACCAAGATCTTAAGAGATACAAATTAATCAAAGTTAGAATCTAAACAATAAGGGTGACCTCTAATGTTAAAACACCAAACACAAATGAATTATGCACAAGCAAAGCACTAATCATCAAAGAAGAGAATCATGGAAGAAATAGAGGAAGAATGAGTGAACATGTAAAGTGATCATGTAATTATGCTTCAAATAATATCAAATTCAGAATGTGGATGACCTAAACATGTGCCTAAACATGATATACAAATGTCATATGAGGCATACAAACAAGCATCCAACCATTAAGAGTGATAAGGAGAAGAAGTGAGAAGATGTGAATCATGAATTTGACATGAAAATAATTTACCAAAAAAACAAGATGAAACTCAAATGACCAAGGTCATAAGTGGTATGACATTTTGAAGATGCACAAATGATCATGGTATAAGCACATATCAATCAAGTTTATACAAATTAGCAAACATGCAAGAAGAAGTCACATAAATGAATGAATGCTTCATACTTGTAAAGAAATGCAAAAGATGCAAAATGGCATACAAATATGAATGATTATGGATAGGTCAGTAGCAAATCATGGATTAAAATTCAAATGAGATAATAACATGATCATATTAGAAACACGCAACCAAACATTACAAACATAAGATGAAGACATAATTGAAATTAGGTAAAAAAGTCCCATAAGATGCATCATATAAAACAAAGGATCAACACATGCCAAATGGACTTAACAATGATCAAACACAACTTCTAAAAGTCTAAACATGTTACCTAAACCCAAACAAAAGACCTCAAATAAAGGCAGAAAGGCCTCATGCAATGAAGGTTAAGGAAAGGCACATAAAGTTCAAGTAAAACTTCCTTCAAACACAAGCACACCACCATATGTCAAAGTGCATTCAAAAATTATGAAATTAGAATTTAAATGACCTCAACTAGTGACCAATCAAACATCAAAATACCAAACAAAAATTCAGAGAGAAAGGGCCTCAAACAATCAAGCAATAGTCACTTATGAATCATGAACCAAAGTGCAAAGATGGAGGACCTAAATGCTATAAAAGAAAATCTTAAAAATGAAACAAAAATATTTTTATGAATTTTTGGATGTTACTGAAAGGATGCAAAAAGAATGGTGCAAAAATGTTTAAGGAGCTAAGAGAAATAAATCTTTGAAATGAAGATGTGAAAATAGAAACAAACTTCAAAAGAAATAAAAGAAAATTATGGAAAGATATGCAAATAGTCACAAAATAAAAATTCAAAATAATAGAAAATTAGTTAGACATGTTAAGAAATTACATGAATTTTTTAGAATTTTCCATAATGTTTTAGTATTTTTAAAAATCAATTATGAAACATGTATACAAAGAAATTAAAAGAAAAAAAGAAAGAGCAAGAAGGGGGTGCATAGAAGTAAAAAAAACACGTTCAAAAATGGGCTGGTCCAAAGCTGGGGGTTAGAAAAGCAAAAAAGTCCAAAGCGCTTCTTATAAAGGCTCAGAGTCAACAAGGTTGACTCAATCATCGGCCTTGGATGAATCCAACATGCCACAATCAGTCAACACAAACAAAAGTAAACATGATGAGAGGCAAGGATCAAACGTACATGGTAGCCAAGCATACTACGCGCACACACAACCATTCAGAAATAAAAAAAACTACACGTGGGAAGCACATGACAATTTTAATGCGTTGTCACACACACAACCATCAGATCAAATCAATGCACCAGATCAAGTCAACTAATCACCAAACATGCAATATCAAAAGTCCAGATTAGATGCACACAATATGAAACGTGGAATGGAGAACACACAATCAGTAAGATAAAAACAAAATTTAAAAAACGTGGCAACATGTTAACCACACGATGCACAAATCAAACGGCCAGGATTCAAACTCACAAAACCCTAGAATTTAAACTCACCGGCCGGAGAAGGACCTCCGGTCATCTTCTCCGGCGAGCAACCACCACCTGTAAATCTCAAAATCTTTAGAAATGCACAAACGTGATATCAAAATGAAGCTAACACTACGTACATCAAGAATCCACCATCACTTTTCACATACCAAGCACATACATAGAGAACAGAAGAGATTAAAATATGCCCTAGGTTTTAAAACTATGCCTCTAAGAGGCCTATCAACTAGCCGGAGTTAACAGAGCTCCTAATGAGCTAAAAACAAGCTTCAAAACAAGCTAAAAAAGTAGAATAAGGTGAAGAAAATTTGAACCTGAAACTTGTAGATCTTGGAACAGTTGAGAAAACCAGAGATATCCAATTGATCTTCACCTTTGGAACTTCAATCTAAGCAAAATAAATGTTGTAGAATCTTGGAATGGAAAACAGAGAGAAAATCAAAATTTTGATGAAACTTCACTTGGAGAATGATATTGATTCAATGTATCCTTGCTTCAATGCCAAGCAGTGATGATGATGAGTGATGGTGAATTCGTGTAAACTCAGAGAGAATAGAGAGAAACTGAGAGAGAAAGCTTGAAGTGTTTGAGAGGGAGAGTGAAAAAAATGAGAGTCTAAAAATGAATTTGTGAGTGAAGTTTAGATTTATATGTTGAGTTTAGTGACTTAACTCATGGTTAATTGAGTCACTGAGTAGAGTTAACTGAGCTGCCTCTAACTAACTGAGTCAAGTTAGTTAGGGCGAGCTAGCTTGGCTGTGATATGGTGATGGTGGCTTATGATGTGTTATGGTGGAGCTGGACATGAATAGTGGTGATGAATTCGTGCAAGATCAATGGTGCAGCAGAAAACTTGTTTCACAAGCTTGGTTCTTTTCCATTTCCATGTATGTCAAGGCAAGCATGTATGTATGTAAGGGAATGGTTTGACTAAATGAAGAAACAAATATACACAAGTGTTTGTTGTAAGCTTAAGCCAAAATCGTGCACAAGTTGTCAATGATCAGTGTCAAGCATGGTAATTTGCAAGTGGAAATCTATTAATTCAATGAATGGTTTGATGAGCTTCTGAGGTCAATGGAAAGAGGAGGTGTAATACTACAAGTTTGGTATGCAACATGGTTGGAAACAAAGCTTCTAACATGCTAAAAAGTGACCTGAAACATTGGAAATCCAACTGGTGTGTGGCATGTTACTTGGCCTGTGGGCGAGGCATAATGACTTAGGAACTTTTCAGTGTGAAGCAACCAACTTTGGACCAATATATCTCCACCATAACTTGGTCAAATCAAAATTTGTCCAACATCAACATTGAAGAGGGCATGGCATGGAACAACTTTGATGTTGAAAAGTTTTTCATTTGGAGATTTTATCATTGAGAAAAATGGGTGGACATTTGGCACACCAAGTGCTTGTCAAAATTATGGCGCGTGGACCTGGGCATGCTTGGTCATGACTTGATTTTGGACCTAGTTTCATCAAACTTTGATCAACCATAACTCACTCAATTTTTATCCAATGGAGATGTTCTTTGTATGGATTTGAAGCTTAGAACATGAACTTTAATTGGCTCAACTTGGGCCTGAGGTTTGAAGCTTTTATGTTGGAGAAAGAGAGCCTCAAAGTAGGGTGCAAAATGGTCCAAACTTACTATTTTTGGCAACCCTAAAGATTCTATTTTTGGCAGTTTTGTGATTTCTTGATTTTTCATTATTCCTCCATCATTTCTTGATCAAATTTTGTCCATTGAACATATATAACATAAATTTCATGAATTTGACCTTAAAAAGTCAAGAGTTGACTTTTTTCACTGCACAGTTGACTTTTTCCCCAATTTCTTGATTATCAAGCAACTGATCAATTGAAACCCTTCTGAAACCAATTGATGAGCAATTTTCCATCCATATACACTTAAGGACACAAGGACTACCATGAGATCAAGTCTTTCCCAAAAAATCAGAGTTAAACTGATTTTAGGTCAAACCCTAATTTTGGCACCCTCTAGTTAGGAGGAAATAACACATCCTCCAAATCCAAATTCCTCTGAATATGATGTGTATCCTCTCAAACAATGATGAGATATGCCATTTGGAGATGATAAAAACTCAAAGAGCTTGCCCATTTGGGGGTTAGATCCCAATTTTTTACTGCCTTGTGTATGAGATTATGCACTGCCCAATCTTCTTGATGAATTCTCCTCTTCCCATGCCTTGTGGATCAAAGTGATATTATACATGGCTTAAAGGACCCTTGAGACTTGTGAGAAACACTTGGCTCTTATTCTTTAGCTTTGGATGATCAACACCTCTGAGAAACAACTGATCTCATGCCCTTATGCAAGATGCAATGCTAAATGCTTGATGTTTTGTTTTATCTATGCTTGAATGCAATGCAATGAAATGAAAGCTCATGCTAAATGATATGAAGAAATGTGAGAGAAAATTTATTGGTATTACAGCTGCCCCTATTCAATCACTGTAGACCTGAATGAATGATAGCGATTGCTGTCAGACCTTCAAGGTTTGGAGGGATTGAATACCAAAATAACCAGAAAATTTGCACTCGATGGAGAAGAAGAAAAGGGATATAAACCCAACCAAATGAACTCTGCTTGAAGAAAACTCTGATGGAAAGAATACCACTGAAGAGATGTCTTTTTGAACAACGCCAGACGACTACTGACTTGCCACACTGCGGGTGGACTTTTGCAATGTCTTTTGTACAACGCCAGACGACTACTGGATTGCCACACTGCGGGTGGACTTTCACAATGTCTTTTGTACAACGCCAGACGACTACTGGCTTGCCACACTACGGGTGGACTTTTGCCAATCTACGGTTGGACTTTGCAGCTGAATTACCACACTACGGGGGACTATTGCCAATCTACGGTTGGACTTACTGATGATTTGCCACCCTTGGATAGACTTTTGCCAATCTACGGTTGGACTTAGCTGCGGTCTTTTAAAGGGAGTCAGATGACTACTGACTTGCCACACTACGGGTGGACTTTTGCCAATCTACGGTTGGACTTTAAAAATTTCCCACCCTTGGATGGACCTTTTGCCAATCTACGGTTGGACTTTAAGAATTTGCCACCCTTGGATAGACCTTTTGCCAATCTACGGTTGGACTTTAAGAATTTGCCACCCTTGGATGAACCTTTTGCCAATCTACGGTTGGACTTTAAAAATTTTCCACCCTTGGATGGACCTTTTGCCAATCTACGGTTGGACTTTGAGAATTTGCCACCCTTGGATGGACCTTTTGCCAATCTACGGTTGGACTTTGGTAAAAGCATTCAACATTGGATTACACTCTGCATCCATATCAGACATCTCTGCTGACTCTGCTGAGGAACAATAATCAATGATTTGATCTTAGAGACTCCTGAAAGGATAATATCTCTGCTGGAGAATGAATGAACAATCCGTCTGCTTCGAACTGTCAGGCTTGCCAAAAATAAATTGGACTTTGGGATATGAGGGGAGTGATGATTCTGCCAGGAGTCACTTCATCTGCTTGGAGATGAATTCTGGTCACAGTAACTCCGTTGGGGATGAGAATTTTCTGAATGACATTCCGCTGGGGAAGAAACGTCGTTAAAACTCTGCTTTAGGATCTATCAAACCCGAGATCCCTTGCGGGGAGAATCAACCTTCTACTCGGCTGGGGAAGAGACTATGTTGATTAATAAGCCTCAGGCGGGGAGAAAAACAATAACTCAGCTGGGGAATATTGTTGACAAGATTCGATGATGAACTCTGTGGGGAGTACAATTATCAGAGATATGATCTTGCTGGGAATCAGGGCCACTCTGTCGGGGATATGCAGATCCTAGTTGGAAGACCTTACGTTGCAACTTGCTGAGAAAGAGTCCCTAGAGGTCTGCTGGGGAATAAAACTGTCGAGCTTAGGATAAGTGCCACAATGCCCCACGTTAGCCGAACTTTCCGTTTGACGATCCGCTGGGGATGATGAGTTTACAACAAACTCTGCTGGGAAACCCAAAGCAAATGCACTATGATCTGTTGAGGAACGAAACTGTCAAGCTTAGAATAAGAACCGCAATGTTCCGTGCTAGGCAAATCTTCAACTTGACGACTCCCCTGAGGATAATGAGTTGACGATAAACTCTGCTGGAGAGAGCCGCTTCAACGTGTCTCATGCCGGGGAACGTCTCTTGAGAAGATTTTATAGAAGACCAAGCGTCTTCCTACTCTACTAGGAATAATAGATCGGGAATATCTCCTGCTTGGGAAATTCAAAATGCCCCATGCTCGGGAGGGTCAACAACTTGCTCTTTGCTCCATGATACAAGACTGATCTGAAGAAAACGTCCTAAGAGGATTTTACAGAAGATTAAGCATCTTCAAACTCCTGGCGACTTCACTGGGGATTGACTATTAACTTCGGTGTCTGCGACGCAACTCTACTGGGGAATTTGCAACCGCTATCGACACAGAAAAGCTTGTAGCTGTTGGAAGTACTGAATGAGAGAATCGACTTAATAAACTACCACACCATCCCATTGAACTCCATTTACCGATATCGAAACATCATGACCGACCGCCGACCAGATGATGGACTCAATTAGTAAACGTTGTGACAAAAAGGGTGACCAGTGAACCCTTCCTTGAACATGATTGCCCCAGTCTTCTGCATGGGAATAAGTGATTACTCGTCTAGAAGAGATGCCTCTTATGATTGAAGTCATCTGGACCTGTTACCTGCAACAAAAGCATACACACACATGCCTTGGAATATTGCGTGGTTTGAATCCACCATCCAGGATTGTTCAACATTCAATGTAATTTTAAATGTTTTTCTGCGCATGTTATTGTAAAGCCACCATGTTTTCAAATGCAATGTTTTATCAAATATTCGGACGTTTTTGCAAACAAAGCAGTAAAACAAAATAAGAAGCTTTTTACTGAAATTCAATTTATTGAAGAAAAGCCCAGAATAGGCAATTACATCAGGAAGCAATCCCTGGAAAGAGGTGATCGCTGAAAATTGAGAAAAGAAACTATCCTAATGGCAATGTGAAAACGGCATTCCACTGAGTTTCAATTCTGCTATGGCCAGTATGTCTTCAAGACTCCCCGACCTTGCCTTCTGAGGAATGATCAGACTGATTCCTACCCTTTGGAATGTCAAATGTTGAAACGGTGATGGAGTACAGATAACTCAGACCGTAGTCGTTCGCTTGAATCCCTCTTTTGCGTGGACTGCCCTTTCAGGTTTTCAATCCACCAGGATACCCTTTTTTGCCTGAGTTTTCCTTGCGGATTTTCAACTCACCAGGTGTACAATTTTATTTATTTATTATCCCTAATTTTTGCCCGAACCTTTTTTATTCTGTTTTTGTGGTTCGCCGGGATGCCCTTTTTTGCCTGGACTTTTCTTTTTTTATCTAGCGGGTCTATTCATGCGAAGTATTTTTTGACTACGTCTGAGTTGACAGGGGATGAAAAGTCTTCGCCGTCCATGGTTGTAAGTAACAAGGCTCCGCCCGAGAAGACCTTCTTAACCACGAATGGACCTTCATAGTTAGGAGTCCATTTACCCCTATGATCTGTACTAGGAGGAAGGATCCTTTTGAGTACCACATCTCCCACTTTGTAAACCCGAGGATGCACCTTTTGGTCAAATGCTTGCTTCATCCTCCGTTGGTATAACTGCCCATGAAACACCGCTGCCAGTCGTTTCTCCTCAATAAGGCTCAACTGATTAAACCTGGCTTGAACCCACTCAGTTTCGTCTAACTTGACATCCATCATGACTCTGAGGGATGGAATTTCAACTTCAACCGGTAGTACTGCCTCCATACCGTATACAAGCGAGAATGGGGTTGCCCCAGTGGACGTGCGTACTGACGTTCGGTACCCATGCAAAGCAAATGGTAACATCTCATGCCAATCTTTATATGTGACAACCATTTTCTGCATAATCTTCTTAATATTCTTGTTGGTCGCTTCCACAGCGCCATTCATCTTCGGGCGATACGGAGAAGAATTGTGATGTTCGATTTTGAAGTCCCGACACAACTCAGCCATCATTTTGTTATTCATATTAAAACCATTATCAATAATGATTCTCTTCGGGCACTCCATAGCGACAAATGATATCCCGTTTCAGGAAACGAGCTACCACCTGTTTAGTGACATTGGCATAAGATGCTGCTTCAACCCATTTAGTGAAATAATCAATGGCGACCAAGATGAACCGATGGCCGTTTGAAGCAGTAGGCTCGATCTTTCCGATCATGTCAATGCCCCACATGGCAAAGGGCCAGGGAGAGGACATGACACTCAACGAATTTGGAGAAACGTGCACTTTGTCTGCATAGATCTGCCATTTGTGACACTTGCGGGCATACTTGCAACAATCCACTTCCATTGTCAACCAATAATACCCCAACCTAAATAGTTTCTTAGCCATTGCGTGTCCTACGGCATGGGTACCGAAAGAGCCTTCATGCACTTCCTGCATTAACAGGTCTGCTTCGTGCCTATCCATGCAACTGAGCAGAACCATGTCAAAATTCCGTTTGTACATCACATCATCCTGATTCAAAAAGAAGCTACCAGATAACCTTCTCAACGTCTTCTTATCTTTAGTAGATTCCCCTGGCGGATACTCTTGACTTTTCAAGAAACACTTGATGTCATGAAACCATGGCTTGTCATCAGATGTTGCATCAACAGCAAACACAAATGCATGTCTGTCAAGATGAGACACTTCAATCTTAGGTACATGGTTCCATCTTTGCACTTTGATCATGGAAGATAACGTGGCCAATGCATTAGCAAACTTATTCTCATCTCGGGGAATATAGTACAGCTTCACTGTTGTGAAAAATGTCAGCAATCTCCTCGTATAATCTCTATACGGAACTAGATTTGCTTGGTGCGTGTACCAACTCCCTTTCACTTGATTGATTACCAAAGCCGAATCACCGAAAATATCAAGGGTCATAATTCACAAATTAATCGCCTCCTTAATTCCCATTATACAAGCTTCATACTCTGCTTCATTGTTGGTGCATCCGAAAGTTATTCGGGCAGTGAAAGGCATATGAACACCTTCCGGCGTGATAAGAACTGCTCCAACTCCGCACCCATTCATGTTGACAGCCCCATCAAACATCAGACTCCATTTGGATTCAGGGTCTGGCCCCTCCTCCGGGAGTGGTTCCTCGCAGTCTTTAGCTTTGAGAAACATGATGTCCTCATCAGGGAAATCAAATTTCATGGGTTGGTAATCATCTATTGGTTGTTGCGCAAGATAGTCTGACAAGATACTTCCTTTGATGGCCTTCTGAGAAGTGTACTGGATATCATATTCTGTCAAAACCATTTGCCAACGTGCAACTCTGCCGGTTAGTGCTGGTTTCTCGAAAATGTATTTGATAGGATCCATTTTGGAAATTAACAAAGTTGTGTGCCTGATCATGTACTGCCTCAATCGCTTAGCAGCCCATGCGAGTGCACAGCATGTCTTTTAAAGCATTGAGTATCGGGACTCGCAGTCATTGAACTTTTTGCTCAGGTAGTAAATAACATGCTCCTTCCTACCTGTCTCATCGTGTTGACCAAGAACACAACCTATAGAACCTTCAAGCACTGTCAAATACATTATCAAAGGCCTTCCTGACACTGGAGGCATGAGGATTGGAGGTTCCTGCAAGTATTCTTTTATTTTATCGAATGCCAATTGGCAATCGTCATTCCACCTGACCGTTTGATCTTTTCTTAGCAGCTTGAATATTGGTTCGCACGTGGCTGTTAGGTGAGATATGAACCTTGTAATGTAGTTCAATCTACCCAGAAAACCACGAACCTCTTTTTCCATTCTTGGTTCAGGCATATCTTGTATTTCTTTCACTTTGGCAGGATCAACCTCAATCCCCTTTTCACTCACAATGAAACCCATCAGCTTTCTAGAATGCACCCCAAAAGTGCACTTGTTTGGATTTAATCTCAAGCGGAACTTTCGCAACCTTTCAAACAGCTTTTTCAAGTTAATCAGATGTTCTTCTTCTGTTCTCGACTTGGTAATCATATCATCTACATAACATTCAATCTCTTTATGGATCAAGTCGTGAAACAATGTTACCATTGCCCGCTGGTATGTTGCCCCTGCGTTTTTCAACCCAAAAGGCATCACTTTATAACAATACGTACCCCATGGAGTAATGAACGTGGTTTTCTCCATATCCTCAAGCGCCATCTTAATCTGGTTATACCCGGAGAAACCATCCATAAACGAGAACGCTGAAAACTGAGTTGTATTGTCAACCAGTACATCGATGTGGGGCAGTGGAAAATCATCTTTCGGGCTAGCTTTGTTAAGATCTCGATAATCCACACACATTCTCACCTTTCCGTCTTTCTTTGGTACTGGCACGATGTTAGCAACCCAGGGAGGATAATTGGTCACAGCAAGAAACCCAGCGTCCCACTGCTTCTGAACTTCTTCTTTGATCTTTATAGCCATATCGGGATGAGTCCGACGAAGTTTCTGCTTGACTGGCGGGCATTCTTCTCGTAATGGCAGCCTGTTCACAACAATATCAGTATCCAACCCTGGCATGTCTTGATATGACCAGGCGAAGATATCAACATATTCACACAACATCTCAGTCAACGCCTTCTTCACATATGCTTTCAAGCTGGCACTAATCTTGATTTCTTTCTTAGCATCCTCGGTACCAATATTGATGATCTCTATGGTCTCTTGATGAGGCTGGATGACCCTTTCCTCTTGTTTTACCAATCTGGCCAGTTCCTCAGGGAGTTCACAGCCCTTCTCATCCCCTTCTTCGGCTTGATAAATCGGTTTGTCAAAGTCATTCATAGCCATAGCAGAACCGTTATCAATGAAATCCGGAGGATCAAGTCTGCACGAACGGGTTCATGCTTTATTTTAGAATTTATTTTAAACGAAAATAAATGAAACATTGCCATTTTATAATTTTTGTGCAAAAATAAAAAAGAAAGACAAGGAACAAAAATTTGAGTGCAAAACGTCCTTTATTGGTGATTAAAATTGCAAATGCAAACAGGGTGGCCCTACAAATGAATCTATAAGCCTTGGGCAGAGCGCAAGATTTTAACATGCATTATGGTTAAAAAAACAAAGAAAATTACTCTGTTTGAAGAGTAACTCGGATGACTTCTTCAACAGACCAATTCTGCAATGGTTGTCCCGGAGTGCGTGGACGTACCCAGTTGTCCAAGTCACAGTCACTGTCAACGCCATCTTCTGTAGCTGCACAAGACTGATCTGAGTAAATGATTCCCCCACTACTGAAAGTGATGGGTCCACTGTTTTCTGCAACTGAAGTCATAGAGGGACGATAGCCAATACTAAATTTGTCCTCCTTCATTGGTGTCTCTATCAGCTTGCCCCAGCCCTGGGCGTTGCCTGCTCTAACCACCTCGACAGCTTACTTATAAGATGAAATGGAAGTACCAGCTCTATCTGGTGTAAGGGAAGATTCAGGCACATTGTCAATATTTACCGCTTCAAACGATTGGCAAAGCATCTCGTGAATTTCTCCATCAATTTTAATATACTTGAACGTGGACAAGTGTCTAACAAAGATGTCTTCTTCACCGCACACAGTAACAACTTGTCCCTCGAACTCGTACTTTAGCTTTTGGTGTAAGGTGGACGTAACAGCCCCGGCCGCATGAATCCAAGGGCGACCTAATAAGCAGCTATACGCCGGCTGTATATCCATCACATGGAATGTATATTTGAACACCTGCGGTCCAATTTGCACGGGCAATTCCACTTCACCAAACACAGATCTTTTCGTTCCATCGAACGCTCGGACAACCAACTCACTTGGCCTTAATATCAAACCATCAACTTCCAGCTTCATTAGCGCCTTCTTAGGCAAGACATTGAGCGAGGAACCAGTGTCTACCAACACGTGAGATAGCACTGCACCTCTGCACTCCATTGTAATGTGCAAAGCTTTATTGTGGTTTCTCCCTTCAGACGTCAAATCTCTGCTTGTGAAACCCAATTCGTGGCTGACATCGACGTTGGAAATTACACCCTCAAGTTGATTCACAATGATTTCCTGTGGAACATATGCTCTCTTCAACACTTTCAATAAAGCCTCCCGGTGCGCGTCAGAACACATCAACAATGACAAAATTGAAATTTTCGAGGGCGTCTGGTTCAGTTGATCGACAATCTTATAATCACTTTTCTTTATTATCCTCATGAACTCTTCCACCTCGTTGTCAAAGGCAATCTTTGTCTCTGTTTCGGGCACAGGCACACTCTCGGCCACCTGTTTTCCTTTAGCTTTTGCCGCAGCCCCCACTTCTTTATCACTGCGCAAAGTTTGGGGAGTAAACAACCTTCCGCTCCGAGTAAAGCCACCTACACCACCCTCATTATCAATATTTGAACTGACTGATGTCCCGACTTCCTGCTTTTTCCTTTCGTAATATACATCTGCCCCGTAGTGCCGTGGGATTGCCTTCATAGATGTAAACAGAACAGGTCCTGGCACTATGATGGTAACAGGACTGGTTCTTTCTTGCACAACACTTGCTACAGGAGCTGTACTGGCAGGCACCTGAATCTCAACAGGAGTATAATAAATGGTCACAGTTGACACCTCATCAGTTTCTTTCATAGCCCGGTCAAACTGTAGACGTCCCTCGTCAATCAGACTCTGCAAACCAATTCTCAACTTATCACATCCATTCTTCTGACTCATACATTCAGAAAAATATTGATCACAACCCGGGAACACCTGTCCCTTCAACAAACGATCCTTCACCACTAGAAATGGAGTCTTCACCTGACTGATATCCGTTACCAAATTTAACCTCTTTCCGTCTTCAATAGCACGCACGTCTGCCACACCATGATCAGGCATGGGGTTCTGGAGAATATTAGGAGGCAACGAGAAATTGATTGCTTTAGCATCAATCAAATCTTGCACCTTATGATGAAACGCCTAACATTTTTCAATGGAGTGCCCTTGAGCACCTGAGTGGAACTCGCAGCGAGCGTTAACATCAAAATTAGGTGGCAAGTTGCCAGTGGCAGGAGGTCTCATAGTACGAAGCTCAACCAACTTTAACTCGAGTAACTGTGGTAACAACGCAAAATAAGTCATAGGGAGAGGGTCAATCTTACGATCCCTCTGCATAGACCTCTGCTGGAGAGGAGGTTGCTGCTGCTGCTGCTGAGCTTGCTGTTATGGTTGTTGTTGTTGAACAGATGGTGCTGGGATTGTTACTGCACCTACTTGATGGTAACCCTGAGAACGTCCTCTGCCTCGTCCTCTATATACAGCATTTGTATCACCTTCTCTTCTTTTCTGACCACTAGCAAATGGTTTCTTCGTCCCAGAAGAGCCAGCCCCACTTACATCTTGGATCTTTCTAAGTTTCAACAGACTCTCTATTCTTTCTCCAGCGATCACGATATCAGCAAACCCGGTTGATGGACAAGCAGCCAACCTTTCAAGAAATTCCCCTTGCACGGTGCCCATAAACATGTCTGCCATTTCTCTATCCAGCAAAGGAGGTTGAACCTGTGCAGTCATCTCTCTCCACCTTTGAGCGTATTCCTTGAAACTTTCCTTAGCATTCTGTGACAACCCCTGCAATTGAGTGCGGTTGGGCGCCATGTCAATATTGTACTTGTACTGCTTTAGGAATGCTTCTGCCAGATCCTTCCAACTTCTCACAGCATCTCTGTTCAATTTCATATACCAGGTCAAGGAAGCCCCCGCCAGACTGTCTTGAAAGTAATGCATCCATAACTTCTCATTATCTGTATGGGCTGAAATTCTCCCAAAATAAGCTTGGATATGTGTCTGGGGACACGTATTTCCCTGATATTTATCAAAAGTGGGTGGCTTGAATTTGTGAGGAATTCTGACTCCAGGTACCAGACCCAGATTGGTGACATCAATGCCCATAGCATTCTTGCATTCCATAGCCCGTATCTTCTCAGCCAACTCATCGTACCTTTTGTCATTAGGATTACCCATCTCAGCATCCACTAGGGTGAACTGGTCTTCCTGAGCATCTTCCTGAACAACACCAGCATTTCTGACATTTCCATTACCCAGATTGCCCATAGGAGGAGGATTGCCATGAGTCTGTGAATTGTCATTCTGATTACCTCCTGGCGTAGTCTCTGGACGCTCGACCAGAAGCCTCAATCTCTCTTGAGTTTGTGCCATACCAGTCATGAGAGTCATGAACTGGTCCATGCGTGCCCTCATTTCAGCCAAATCATTCTGCATTTGATCCATAATCCTTGCTTGATTTCTTCGAGTTGAGTATCGTTGAATATGATTCTCAGCTATAATGCCTGAAACCAAATAAAGGTTAGAGACCCCTGAAACAAGTACCTGCAAAGCAAACAACAACATGCAAAATGATATGCAATGCAATGCAAATGTCATGTTTATCATTTTCGAGGTGCCTTACACCCTGATTCCAATCTTAACCACAGAAATCTGAAGATCAGAAATCGTGATATAAAGAGACGTGCTGTGGTCATGTGCTTGTGTACAGATATCTGACAAGGACTAATTCTGAATAAAACTGCTCATTCCCATTCAACAAAGTATTCAAGTACATTCAAAAGAGGTTCATCAACAACTGAAATACAAGGGAAAGATGGATCCATCAACAAGCCTGATGGTAACCATTAACAACAAATTACAAGAAAAAGAGCGTCAGTCTGATAATTCTACGTCCTTCAGCTTATCACTTGTGTATTTGATCTCCTCAAAGAGTATGCGAGTACGCTGGTGGTTCGGATTTTCAATCATCTCTTTGATCAAAACATCCTTTTTCTCAAGAGCCTCAGTTAAGGAACCCATATACAGCATCAAAGCTTTGTCATCGCACATTCCTTTGTGTCTCTTTATGCCAGCTTGCGTCTTGAGTATCTCCCTTTCTATCATGACTTCTTCCAGCTCTTTCTTGGTATTCTTTAGCTCTCTTCTAGCTTCTTCTAACTATTCTTGACTTTTACCGAGGCTTTCCTGATACCTTCTCCTCTGCTCATGTGCTTTCTTGAGCTCTTCGTCTTTAATCTTCAACTGTTCCTGTAACTCAGCATTTTCAATTCTGACATCATCCCATGCTCGCTGGAATTTGGCCAATGTCTCTTTGGTCTGAGCTAACTCCTGTTTAGTTGTCTTGTGAGCCTGAGTGGCAGCATCGGCACCTTTACTGATCTTCTGGAAGTGTTGTGCTCTTTCATAAAAATCTTTCTCTTTGGCTGCTAAGATCTTTTCTGCCTTCTGAGCTCTTCCTTCTAAATCTTTATTGTCATGCAGGGCTTTTTGGAGACAACTACTCATACCAGCATTCTCTACTTGAAGCTCTTTTACTATCTTCTGCCACTTTTCACACTCTTCAACAGCCACCATGGTTGGCTGTTCTGGCTGTACTGAACATAAAAGAGGTTCCCTTGAAAAGGGTAAAAGCAGTTCTTTTACTTTCATCTCGATCCATCTTTCATATTCAGGGTAAGACCAACAATCTCCTTTCCCATGAACCACTTTTCCAATTTTATGCTTATATTTCCAAGCATTCACTACTTCTGTCACCTTCTCATCTTTAGTTCCTGTAAAGAACAAAGATTCTTCCACGTCTTGCTCCGTAGGAGGATTCCTAGAAGCATACCCGAACTGTCGGATGGCCAAAACTGGATTATAATTGATCCCTCCTTTTCTGCCAATCAGAGGTACATTTGGAAAATTTCCGCATCTTGTGATAAGCTCTATTCTCAATAACCGATGATCAAACTATATAATATTATCAGCGGTTAAACCTATCATTCGCTTGGACCATTTCGCAACATCTATGGTTTCCACAAAGGCGCCTGTTTGAGGCAAATGCTTGAAAAACCAATGGCACAGCAGTGGAGTAGAACAACTAACAGGTCCTCCCCTTCTTTTCTCGTTCTTGTAATGCACAGAATGATAAAAATCCCCTAACAAAGTAGGGACTGGATTTTTAAGAACGAAAACTCTCCTCGCCTGCATATCCACAAAGTCTTGCTGATTGGGAAAAAGAACTAGGCCATATATGCAGAGAGCCAGAATGGAATTGTAAATCGTCCAATTTTTAGCATTAGCAGCCTCTTGAGCTTGATCAGAGAGGAATTCCAGATGAAATCCGTTAACTCCATTTTTGCTACTCACACCAGTCTTTATCACTGACTGATCTATTTGCATTGCAGCAGCAAATTCTTTTGTACTAGGAGAACTACCAAAAAAGAACGATATTGCCGACGTGATTGGAATCCCCAAAATAAATGAGAATTATTCCAGTGTTGGCATCAAGATGTAATCTGGAAAGAGGAAACATCTCAGCGAAGACTCGTAGAATTGCAGCAGAGTGTGCAAAGCATCATGTTCATACTTTGTGATAGTACGGACCATCTTAACCAAATTCCCGTACTTCTTTTGAAACCTATCAAGAACACCCGGGCCGGCCATATCTATAACTTTGAGCAGTGAATCCAAGGTAGGGTCTGGAAACTTGTAAGAAACATTGTTCTTCCTTCTCTCGTCATTCTTTGTCGAACCCATGGATTGGAAGCAGAAGTGTATTATACACCTGTAAATGACAAACACAACTGTTATGATATGATAATGCAATGCAAAAGGGCAATGTGATCAGGTCATCAGGTGTCTGTGTTGGACTGTGTGCATTGTGTCTGTATACATATGATAACATTTCTGTAGGCGAGCACCAAACCACTGTAATAGGATACACCATCTGTATAATAGTACCAACAAGACAGGGTGTGTAGGAAGCTTAGTTACCTGCAAACCTGCAAACATCCCGCCCCTCTCACATGTGGGTACTAAGATCCTCAGTATCCCAGGCTCTCAGGTCGAGAAACGATGATACGTTCACCATTTTTGGTTTGGCATCATCATCAATCGAGGAGGCCTCAACTGATTCACAAAAACGAATGATCCTCAGCTTCAGGCACTGAGGTCGAGAAGCAATAGTACATTCATCCCTCGGGGTACAGTACTATCACCAATCGAGGAGTGCCTCCACTGATTCCCTTTCAAAAAGGACATCCTATAGCAAGTTCCCAGTATTGGGTCCTCGGATCGAGAGTGTGCAATGGGTTTGCCACAGAATATGGTCTGCCACTGTCACATCTCGAGAGGAGTGCCGCAACTGAGTCCTCGAGAATGGTCACCAGAGTCGACAGCTTTCTAGATCGACATCCTGAAATGCGCAAGATACGCACGTCAGAACATGTCCCAAGATAGCCTCGTCCGGCTGTGAATTTCGTGAATACCCAACGCACTCTAGACGGCACGTAGGTCCCACTACTCTCCACTCTAATTCTAAGTGTATACTCAAGCCTGTGTAATGGGCTTATCTCTCAGAAATCCCATCCCGCCAAACAAACAACAACACAGTCCAGTATAGCATAATATAGCATATGAAATGAAAATGCTAAAATGCAGTAAATACAGTAATGTATTGTAAAGCAATAAATAACCATACAATAAAACGGTAAATACAGCACAATAGTAAATACCCAATGAAAGAAAAATAGACAAGCACTAGGATTGACTCGCTAAGGAAACCAGAGATTCTGGGTTCGGTCCCCAGCAGAGTCGCCAGCTGTCGCTCCGGGGATTTTCATCCTAGTACAAACGCGAAAGTGGCACGAAACAGAGTCGCCAACAATGTGTATTTATCCTAAGAGAGGGAAACGAAACACTGCATAAACTTAAGAGGAAGGAAAAGCATGGTCTTGCGACTAAGAGAACTGGCTTCGGGAGTCGGTTACACAAAGGGAAGGTATTAGCACCCCAACGCGTCCATCGTACCCGATGGGATCCACGCTTGCTGCTTCAATCAAAGGGTGTAAGGAAAGGATACTGGAAAAGGAACTGCTAGCTGGAGAACCGAAAAAGGAAAGGAGAAAGAAAGAGAAACAAATGAAGGGAAAATAAAAGAAGTGCTTGAATGGGCCCTACCCCACTGCCTACGTATCTCATCGGGAACATGAGAATCAGAGCGACGTAGTTCCCCTCACTAGGAATGGATTGTTTGTTTTTTTTAGGGAACGACTAACGTTCTAGCTCAGGTGTTGCGGGCTCGCTGGTCCGAGTGCGTTACCATCTTGCAAGAGAACGAGAAAAAGCACGTTCGTACGTTCAGAATGAATGAGATGAGGAAAGAATTCCCGTAGGAAAGACGTTATTGTTTGTTTTTGTCTTTTAAGAAAGAAGAGTTTTTTTTTTATTATATGTGTTTTGTAACACATATTGTATTTAAGTCCCTCATGTAGGATCGAATGTCTCGCATACCGATCCAAGACGGGACGTACGCTAAACATTCCAAGAAAGTGAGAGAAGACCCCACACCTCCTTGTTTCCATATGAAAGGCCTAAATACAATGGGTGTTATGCCTTTATTAAGTGTTTTTTACTTTTGTTTGAAGATGAGAGAAGAAAGACTCAAAAGAGGATCAAAGGTGAAAATATAATGAGGGAGACTAAGACTCAACCCTAATGTTATCATACATGGTGATCCTATGGTCAATGAGGTTTAACAAACTTCTAAAAGAAAGAAGAAGAAGAGCAAAAGAAACAACTTACTTCCAACATGGAAGTTAAGTTGATCTTAAGGAGGGATGAAAGAAAAGTTATTCAAGGAAAGCATGCAAATGCTTATCAAACACACATAGAAAGTTTAAAAGAAATAAGAGAATATAAGAGAAAGAAATGTATGTGGAACTAAGTCCACACACTTACTTACCCTTAGCACCTACATGAAAGTGTTAGTTCAAAACAATTATTTACAAGTAGGAAATAATGGGAGACACAACAAGTAATGATCAAATCAATTAAGGACCAATATCTTAAGAGATACAAATTAATCAAAGTCAGAATCTAAACAATAAGGGTGACCTCTAATGTTAAAACACCAAACACAAATGAATTATGCACAAGCAAAGCACTAATCATCAAAGAAGTGAATCATGGAAGAAATAGAGGAGGAATGAGTGAACATGTAAAGTGATCATGTAATTATGCTTCAAATAATATCAAAGTCAGAATGTGGATGACCTAAACATGTGCCTAAACATGATATACAAATGTCATATGAGGCATACAAACAAGCATCCAACCATTAAGAGTGATAAGGAGAAGAAGTGAGAAGATATGAATCATGAATTTGACATGAAAAGAATTTACCAAAAAAACAAGATGAAACTCAAATGACCAAGGTCATAAGTGGTATGACATGTTGAAGATGCACAAATGATCATGGTATAAGCACATATCAATCAAGTCTATACAACTTAGCAAACATGCAAGAAGAAGTCACATAAATGAATGAATGCTTCATACTTGTAAAGAAATGCAAAAGATGCAAAATGGCATACAAATATGAATGATTATGGATAGGTCAGTAGAAAATCATGGATTAAAATGTAAATGAGATAATAACATGATCATATTAGAAACACACAACCAAACATGACAAACATAAGATGAAGACATAATTGAAATTAGGTCAAAAAGTCCCATAAGATGCATCATATAAAACAAAGGATCAACACATGCCAAATGGACTTAACAATGATCAAACACAACTTCTAAAAGTCTAAACATGTTACCTAAACCCAAACAAAAGACCTCAAATAATGGCATAAAGGCCTGATGCAATGAAGGTTAAGGAAAGGCACATAAAGTTCAAGTAAAACTTCCTTCAAAAACAAGCACACCACCATATGTCAAAGTGCATTAAAAAATTATGAAATTAGAATGTAAATGACCTCAACCAGTTACCAATCACACATAAGAATACCAAACAAAAATTCAGAGAGAAAGGGCCTCAAACAATCAAGCAATAGTCACTTATGAATCATGAACCAAAGTGCAAAGATGGAGGACCTAAATGCAATAAAAGAAAATCTTAAAAATGAAACAAAAATATTTTTACGAAGTTTTGGATGTTACTGAAAGGATGCAAAAATATTGGTGTTAAAATGTTTAAGGAGCTAAGAGAAATAAATCTCTGAAATGAAGATGTGAAAATAGAAACAAACTTCAAAAGAAATAAAAGAAAATTATGGAAAGATATGCAAATATTCACAAAATCAAAATTAAAAATAATAGAAAATTAGTTAGACATGTTAATACATCACATGAATTTTTGTAGAATTTTCCATAATGTTTTAGTATTTTTAAAAATCAATTATGAAACATGTATACAAAGAAATTAAATGAAAAAAAGAAAGAGCAAGCAGGGGGTGCATAGAAGTAAAAAAAACACGTTCAAAAATGGGCTGGACCAAAGCCGGGGGTGGGAAAAGCAAAAAAGCCCAAAGCGCTTCTTATAAGGCTCAGAGTCAACAAGGTAGACTCAATCATCGCCCTTGGATCAATCCAACATGCCACAATCAGTCAACACAAACAAAAGTAAACATAATGAGAGGCTAGGATCAAACGTACATGGTAGCCAAGCATACTACGCGCACACACAACCATTCATAAATAAAAAAAACAACATGTGGGAAGCACATGACAATTTTAATGCGTTGTCACACACACAACCATCAGATCAAATCAATGCACCAGATCAAGTCAACTAATCACCAAACATGCAAGATCAAAAGTCCAGATTAGATGCACACAATAAGAAACGTGGAATGGAGAACACACAATCAGTAAGATAAAAACAAAATTTATAAAATGTGGCAACATGTTAACCACACGATGCACAAATCAAACGGCCAGGATTCAAACTCACAAAACCCTAGAATTTAAACTCACCGGCCGGAGAAGGACCTCCGGTCATCTTCTCCGGCGAGCAACCCCCACCTGTAAATCTCAAAATCTCCAGAAATGCACAAACGTGATATCAAAATGAAGCTAACACTACGTACATCAAGAATCCACCATCACTTTTCACATACCAAGCACATACATAGAGAACAGAAGAGATTAAAATATGCCCTAGGTTTTAAAACTATGTCTCTAAGAGGCCTATCGACTAGCCGGAGTTAACAGAGCTCCTAATGAGCTAAAAACAAGCTTCAAAACAAGCTAACCAAGTAGAATAAGGTGAAGAAAATTTGAACCTAAAACTTGTATATCTTGGAACAGTTGAGAAAACCAGAGATATCCAATTGATCTTCACCTTTGGAACTTCAATCTAAGCAAAATAAATGCTGTAGAATCTTGGAATGGAAAACAGAGAGAAAATCAAAATGTTGATGAAACTTCACTTGGAGAATGATATTGATTCAATGTATCCTTGCTTCAATGCCAAGCAGTGATGATGATGAGTGATGGTGAATTCGTGTAAACTCAGAGAGAATAGAGAGAAACTGAGAGAGAAAGCTTGAAGTGTTTGAGAGGGAGAGTGAAAAAAATGAGAGTCTAAAAATGAATTTGTGAGTGAAATTTAGATTTATATGTTGAGTTTAGTGACTTAAGTCATGGTTAACTGAGTCACTGAGTAGAGTTAACTGAGCTTCCTCTAACTAACTGAGTCAAGTTAGTTAGGGCGAGCTAGCTTGGCTGTGATATGGTGATGGTGGCTTATGATGTGTTATGGTGGAGCTGGACATGAATGGTGGTGATGAATTCGTGCAAGATCAATGGTGCAGCAGAAAACTTGTTTCACAAGCTTGGTTCTTTTCCATTTCCATGTATGTCAAGGCAAGCATGTATGTATGTAAGGGAATGGTTTGACTAAATGAAGAAACAAATATACACAAGTGTTTGTTGTAAGCTTAAGCCAAAATCGTGCACAAGCTGTCAATGCATCAGTGTCAAGCATGGTAATTTGCAAGTGGAAATCTCTCAATTCAATGAATGGTTTGATGAGCTTCTGAGGTCAATGGAAAGAGGAGGTGTAATACTACAAGTTTGGTATGCAACATGGTTGGAAACAAAGCTTCTAACATGCTCAAAAGTGACCTGAAACATTGGAAATCCAACTAGTGTGTGGCATGTTACTTGGCCTGTGGGCGAGGCATAATGACTTAGGAATTTTTCAGTGTGAAGCAACCAACTTTGGACCAATATATCTCCACCATAACTTGGTCAAATCAAAATTTGTCCAACATCAACATTGAAGAGGGCATGGCAAGGAACAACTTTGATGTTGAAAAGTTTTTCATTTGGAGCTTTTATCATTGAGAAAAATGGGTGGAAATTTGGCACACCAAGTGTTTGTCAAAATTATGGCGCGTGGACCTGGGCATGCTTGGTCATGACTTGATCAACCATAACTCACTCAATTTTTATCCAATGGAGATGTTCTTTATATGGATTTGAAGCTTAGAACATGAAATTTAATTGGCTCAACTTGGGCCTGAGGTTTGAAGCTTTTATCTTGGAGAAAGAGAGCCTCAAAGTAGGGTGCAAAATGGTCTAAACTTACTATTTTTGGCAACCCTAAAGTTTCTATTTTTGGCAGTTTTGTGATTTCTTGATTTTTCATTATTCCTCCATCATTTCTTGATAAAATTTTGTCCATTGAACATATATAACATGAATTTCATGAATTTGACCTTAAAAAGTCAAGAGTTGACTTTTTCACTGCACAGTTGACTTTTTCCCCAATTTCTTGATTATCAAGCAACTGATCAATTGAAACCCTTCTGAAACCAATTGATGAGCAATTTTCCATCCATATACACTTAAGGACACAAGGACTACCATGAGATCAAGTCTTGCCCAAAAAATCAGAGTTAAACTGATTTTAGGTCAAACCCTAATTTTGGCACCCTCTGGTTAGGAGGAAATAACACATCCTCCAAATCCAAATTCCTCTGAATATGATGTGTATCCTCTCAAACAATGATGAGATATGCCATTTGGAGATGATAAAAACTCAAAGAGCTTGCCCATTTGGGGGTTAGATCCCAATTTTTGACTGCCTTGTGTATGAGATTATGCACTGCCCAATCTTCTTGATGAATTCTCCTCTTCCCATGCCTTGTGGATCAAAGTGATATTATACATGGCTTAAAGGACCCTTGAGACTTGTGAGAAACACTTGGCTCTTATTCTTTAGCTTTGGATGATCAACACCTCTGAGAAACAACTGATCTCATGCCCTTATGCAAGATGCAATGCTAAATGCTTGTTGTTTTGTTTTTTCTATGCTTGAATGCAATGCAATGAAATGAAAGCTCATGCTAAATGATATGAAGAAATTAGAGAGCAAATTTTTGGGTATTACATCAAGAGATGTCATTCAAGGAGAAAAGATCATCTCTGGGGAGTTAGAGTTTCTTTGACAATTTCTAAGAGTGACAGTCTGAGAAAGGGTTCACAGAGAATGCAACCTTTCACGTCTCCATATTGTTTAACCCCAAGAGGAGGGAATACTGTATCTGGTAATCCTATGGGGATCTAGTTTTGTTTGTATTTAAGAGTGACCAACGGGGCTTTACCTAGTGCTAGACATAGTTGCCGGGGCGAAACTCTAAATAACTATACTTGTATTACACAGTTGATATCTGACAAATATATAAAAGTTTGTGAAAGAACACTTATAGTGAGAAGCCCCACAATACAGTTATATATATATATATATATATATATATATATATATATATATATATATATATATATATATATATATATGAAAGCGGATAAAGAAAGCGGGTAAACACTTACTCGGTTGTAGAGCTTCCATGCTATTTTGTTAGTTTGTTTAACAAAGAAAGCTTTGATAACAATATTATATTCAAAATCAAAAGAGAAAGTGCTTTGAAAAGATTGTTGGGGCTTATAGCTTAAGGAGAGGCCCAAGGTTTTATCAGTGATTGCACTGTTGTTTTGAATTTGTACAGGGACTTATACAAGTGACTGAGGCCCAAAAAAAGGTTTTCTGTACAAAGGGATGGGTCTTACACTCTCTCAAGAGGCCGAAAGGTTTATTTTTATACAAGTGGTGGGGCTTACAGCTCAAGGAGAGGCCCAAGGTTTGATTTTTGAACTGGCGATCGCACTGAGATTTTCTTTTAACGCAGAGGGACTTATACAACATCTGAGGCCCAAAATTGTTTTTCGGTTAAAAGGGGATTGGGTCTTATACTCTATTAGAGGCCGAAAGAGTTTTATTTTTTTGTACAAGTGGTGGGGTTTACAGCTCAAGGAGAGGCCCAAGGTTTTATTTTGAACTGGCGACGATCGCGCCAAACTTTTGAAATACAACGGGACTTATACAACATTTGAGGCCCAAAAAGGTTTGTATTTACAAAGGATTGGGTCTTACACTCTATTAGAGGCCCAAAGAGTTTGAAAAAGTTTGATGAGGGTTGAATTAATCAAAAACCCTAATTTGTTTTCAAAATGTATTTTAATTGAATAAAAAATTCAATTAAAATGACCAAAATTGTTTAACATGTGGAAAACAAATTGTGATCTTGGATTAATGTTTCAAAAATCATATTTTGATCCACAAAATGATTGGAAATCACTAAAACTTGAAAAATCAAGAGGGAGAAAATATTTTAAATGTCAAAAACAATTAAAATATTAATTCTTTACAAAAATATCAAGTACATGAAGTAAATAATATTTTTGGGATTTTTTTGGGAAAATAAAATATTTTAACATTTTTGTGAATTATTAAAAAAGGAATCAACTCAAAATCATTAAAACTCAGAGAGAAATTAATTTTTGAATCAATTAAATAAAATCACAAAATTCAAATATTTGAATTTTCAAAAAGGGCCCCAAGAACAAGGGCAAGAACACGCGCCACACTTTGTTTCTGCAGATTTGCATTTTCTATCCAATCTCACTGAATACTTGATTATATCATACAATTTACATATCAATCTACTCGTTTCAACCTCACGATCATGTCTATGGTCTTTTATTTCATTTATTTTAAGCATGGAATAAGAAATCAAAGAGAAACCTTAAGAACCCTAAAATTTGCATGAAGGTTCAGAAATTCCACACACGATTCCAACAAAGCAATTGATTGAGGGAAAACACTCTATGCATGATTATGAACATATGGCCAAATTATTGTGCAGCAAAAAATGCATGGATCATAGAGTTAGAAGAGCTCATGCTTACCACTTGCAGCTGGTGATCGTGTTTTGTGTTAGAGGTGTTACAACATGGTTCCAAGGATATGGACAACTTCCCTAGGTGCTATGGAGTGTGTCTGGGTGCTTGGAGTGGTTTGAAACAAGCTGGAACTGAAGATGGTATCCCAACTGCAACTTGGTTAAAACCTTGAGTAGCTGGCTGGTGATTCTGAGAAATCAGTGTTCCAGATGTTGTTTAAGTGTTTGGATCACTTCTATATGATGTTTATGAGGTGTGTGTGTGATTGGTTTGATTGGAATTGCTCTCAAACTCAAAACCCGATAGTGACTTGCTTTGGAAGGCAAATTTGGAAGTGAGAAGGAGATTTTGAGGAAAGCATCTGTTTGGTGGCTTTGGTATACTCAAACTGGTCACAAATGGGCTCTATTTATAGTATAGCAAATTTGTTTTGCAAGGAATAGTGAATGGCAACTGCTGCATAGGTTTGGCCAATGTTGAGCAATGAGAATCCAAGTCTCCTCTAGCCATTGACTAGAGGTTAGGGCACAGGCTGCTGGTTCCCTTGGTATTAGATAAGTCTTGACTGAATTTAATTGGAAATGGCTCAGTCCATTCCACCTTGGTGCATCCGTTAAATGCTCCAATCCAAAATTGGAGTCTTGTCCCTCTTTTAGGCATTTCTAGGTTTGGCATGCTATTTTTGGTTCCAAAGACTTGGGAGGCTTGTGATCAGAGTTAGTTCCTCCTTGGTCCCCCCTTGAGGTGTTCAGGTGGATAGAGTTGCTTGCCCTTTTCAAAATTTGAGCAAACCGAGCAAAACTCCCAAATCTGCCTTGCCCTGACAGTTTCAGCAAGGCATATTGCCATTGTCATATCTCATGGCTCAAGTGGAATTTGATGGAGTTCTTGGCCATTTTGGAAAGCCCTCATATGATACAACATCTGTTTGATCATAGTTGGTTTTGATACCTTTTGGATGCAAGTGAAAAATGCCCCTACATTTGGAAAAAAGTGAAGGCAGATTCTGACTTAATGAAAATTTAACTAAGTGTTGGAAAAAAGTGACATTTTCACTTTTTGTGATTTTGATCATTCCATAACTTAAAATCCATGAGGAATTGTAATGAGTTCTGTTTGAAGCTTTTGTAGAGGGCCATGAGAGCTACAAATCCAGCTTTGAATGGGAAAAAATGGCCTTGTGGTTTAGGAGATATGATCCTCCAAAGTTGGTACCCTAGCCACTTTGTTCCATAACTTAGAAAATTTCTAAGTTTTTTTATGGTTACCCCTTTTACAAGTAATCCAACTTTTCTTGATTTTTCTTAATGAATGATGATTCCAATCACACATTAACACCATTTAGGGTTAAAGAACCACAATTGTGAAAAATCTCAAAAAGTCAAAATTGACTTTTGTGCACAGTTAACTTTTTGTCAGATGAATTCTGAACTGTGCGATCCTCTATGAAATCAAGTCCTTGACCTAAATCAAACTTTATGGATTGATTTCATAGGTGTTATAGGGTGTATTGAATCATGTCCCAAGGTTTGGGAGCATGCCTGGGTCAAAAGTCAAAGGCACAACTGACTTTTTCCCGCGAAACCCTAACTGTGGTACTGATGAACTTGAAACTTGGGAATCAAGCTTCTTGGATCAATCCATTGTTGTAAATGGATCAATGTGGTGTATTTGAGACCCTCAAATCCTCTCTTGAGGTCTTGGCTCATGATTTGTCCCAAAAGTCAACTTAGAGGTGAATTAGGTCAGGAAACCCTAATTCCTGATTTTTGATGAATGCATCCCCTGAGGCTAAATTGACTTAATGATTGGGTCCATGATGTTCCATTGAGTAATTCAAGTTATGCTTTGAAGCATTGGCCCATGCCCAGAGGAAAATTTCCACCTAGAGGCCCCCATCGACCAAAACCCTAATTTGGTGACACTGGCGATCTTGAGGCTTAATCCACCTAGAAGGGAGCAGCCTTGTGCTTAATCCTTGATGAAGTGGGAGGCCTCTTGATCCTTTGTGGATGTTTGAGAGGTTAGACAAGTTTGAAGATCATGTCATTCCTTGATTGATCCTTTGTCTAAGAGCTCTGAGAGGGCTAGAAACCCTAAGTTTGATTGTAGTGGATGCTCACCCATCTTTGGGGATTCTAATGAGGTATGATAGTTCACCCATATTGTGATGATGATTTGAAAAATGTTGGGGAATCTTAGTGGTCAAAATTTAGGGTATGACAGATGACAAAGATCTTTTTGAAAACCTTGAGCTCATTCTATTACGACCGAATGGTTGCCAGTGCGCCTAGTGACTTCACCGAAATGGAGAACATGGGAGTACGCCTTGAGGAAGCAGTCCGAGAAGGACGTCAGGTCAAAGGTGTAAAACCATCTAGCAGTACCAAAAGATACGGTAGTGCTTTCCCAAAGAAAAAAGAGCAAGATATTGGTAATATCTCTCTCGGAAAGCAAAGGCGATGGTATCAACCAGTAGCAGTGGTAACTCCCGCTATCAACCCTGCGCCTGCTCCAACGTATCAACCTCAGGTGGCTCAAAGCCAACAAAGTCAACAACAGTATCAGGAAAGGACACAACAGCCCCTTCAGCAGGCTCATCCACAGTACAACAACAACAACTGTACGACACGACCACCAGGGTTTGACCCTATACCGATGTTGTACGCAGAACTGTTTCCACTACTACTGGTCAAGGGGCACGTCCAGACCAGGTCTCCTCTTACAATACCATAAAACCCTCCTTTTTGGGTCAAAGTAGATCAAACTTGCCCTTACCATCATGGAGGACCGGGGCACAACATTGAAAATTGTCTCAGCTTCAAATCTGATGTATAGAAGCTTGTCAAGAATGAGGTCTTATCTTTCAAAGATACTAATACAAATGTTCAGACGAACCCGTTGCCTCAACTTGAGAAAACTGCAGTAAATTTGATATAGGAAGAATCTAACCACAACTATCAAATTCATGATGTACTCCTATTAGGAACCAATCTGGTGAATATGTATTACAGACAGAGCGGATACGGTCATGTACCATCTCATGATTATCACCAGTGTGATATCTGCTCAAAGAATAATCAAGGATGTTCCGTAGTGCAATCATCTCTACAAGAATAGATAGATCTCGGATGGATCCAAGATCACCGAATTCGGGAGGTCAATATGGCTCATGCAAATTCCAACATTGTCCAGAACCACAACATTCTGGCAATGAATGTCAACTTGGTGGTAATGCACTCAAGGCAAAGCCAACGTCATGACCTACCACGACACGATTATAATTCTTGTCCAATATGCTCAATGTAGCGTGCGATTTTTATCGGTGACACGACCACCTTATCGCAGAATTGTGGGTTCCTCCTCACCGCAATGGTAGGAGGAAGAGGTGCTACTTTCTGATTTATTATTTATCTCGTGAAGCTGGAAGGGAAAGGGAAAGCTATCTAAAACTAACCTTGCACGCGAATGTTTAACTGAACAAATGCTTAAAGAGATTCGGGGAGTTCAGGGTCAGGTTATACAATGGGGAGGTGTCAATTACCCATCCTATATGTGGTTATCCACAGGTTGTTAGTTTTAGGTTCTGCTTTGTACTTGATGGTGTTTATCTGTTAATGGGTTGGGAAAGTTTCTTTGGAAATATGAGAGAGAGAGTTTTTGATAATTTTAGTGAGGTACTGGACCTTAATTTTGATTGGCATGTATGAAGGTACTGGACCTAAAGTTTTTGATTGGTATGTATGAAGGTACTGGACCTAAATTTTTTGATTGGTATGCTCGCTAAGATTTCGCAATCTTATGCCTACGTATTCCCGTTTAAAGAAATAGGGAAATTAGAGCAGTCGTAGTTCCTCCTATTCTAAGGGAGGAAAAGATGTTTTGGTGTCTTGTTCAAAGCCAAAGATTGAAGCTGAAAGGTTTATTTGTGTCTTGTTCAAAGCCCAAGATTGAAGCTAAAAGGTTTGACTGAGAGAGAATTTGTCATCTCTAAAGGGAGACATCTCGTCTGTTTATCACACTTGTTGGGTGACTGATTATAAAGGAGAATTACTTTAACTGGGATATGAGAATCTAGAAATGCCATAATTTACTTTATGAGGGATTCATCCTGAAGGAGAAAACTTTAACTCAATGTAGAGCAATGCCATTTTCCTTAGGAGATTTCATGCTAAGAGAGGGACAGTGGCGTGGATGTAAATAATCCAGAGGCTTGCCACTTACAGATGGAAAAAAGGGTTTTACCAGGATAAGAGATGGACAAGAGCTTGGATATTTGAATCAATAAGTTTGCCACTTACAGCAGTTATCTGGGATTAAGGTTTATTTTGAGTTATCTGTTTTGATATGTGATAACACATAGAAATGTTTTCCTACAGAGAATTTGATTTCCTCTGAGGGGATGTTGATTTTTGTGTGCCTTGATCAAAGCCCAAGGTTGAAGCTAAGAGATTGATAGACTCCACTGGGGAAGTCCTTATACAAATCCTAAGAGGAGGCTGGAAGAGACTGACTCAACAAGAGAGTGTTTATATATGTCTTGTACAAAGCCCAATATTGAGTCTAAAAGAGACTGACTCTTTGGGGGGATATTATTATACAAAGCCTAATTGGAGGCTAAAAGTTTAACTTTTCCAGGGAAATATTTTTTCTGTCTTGTACAAAGCCCAAGATTGTGGCCAAAAGGGATTTTGACTCCGCTGAGGAGGGTTTGTATGTGTCTTGTACAAAGCCCAAGATTGAGGCTGAAAGAGGATTGCCTCTGCTTAGGGAAATTTATATGGTGTCTTGTACAAAGCCCAAGATTGAGGCTGAAAAGAGGATTGACTCTGCTTAGGGATATTATTTCTCAAAGCCTAAAAGAAGGACGGGAGGGATTGACTTTGCTGGGGAAGATATTTATCCAGAGCTTAAGAGAAGGTTATGAAGATTTTGACTTTGTTGTAGAAAGCTTATATATGTCTTGTACAAACCCCAAGATTGAGGCTGACCAAACTGGAGAAATCATTATACACAGCCTGAGAGGAGGCTAACTTCTGCTAGGGGAAATCATTATACCAGGCCTAAGAGGAGGCTAAAAAAAGATTGACTCAATAAGGGAGTGTTTTATCTGTCTTTTACAAAGCCCAGGATTGAGGCTAAAAGGGTTTACTCAAAAAGAGAGTATTGAAAGGTGATTGACTCAACAAGAGAGTCTGAAAAGGTTAGCTCAGCTGGGGAAAATCATTGTACAAAGCCCAAGAGGAGGCTGACTTTGCTGAGGGAAGGAAGAGTCATTATACAAAGCCTAAGAGCAGGCTATCTTTGCTGAGGATTATTGAGATCCAGAGGTAGGTCCAAATGGGGAATCAACTCTTGCTGAGGGTTTATAAAAAGGTTGAGATATCAGATGCAATTAGGTTCTGATTTGGGATAGTTTTATACCGATAGTAAGCTGACCCTGGCTGGGGGTAATTTAGGATAACGATTGGGTTTAAAACCCATGGGTTTTAACTCTACTGGAGATTGATTAAATGACCAGGGTTTCTCCTATGTTTGTAAGGAACTTGAGAAGGTCTTTGAGATCCAAGAAGGTTTTAGACTGCTCAAGTCTACTGGTATGGAAGAGTTTATCTTTGTACGATGCCCACGAGGAGGAAGATGTTTAAGGGATGAGAATCAACCCTAAATTGGTCTGAGGTTTTGACTCAAGAAAGACTGCTCTAGCAAAGGATGACTAAGTTATGTCCTATACCTTTAAGAGGTCTTCAGGGTCCTTGTATTAAGCCCAAGCGAAGGCATGAGAACTTCTAAGAAGCCAGAAGGTCCTTGTACAAGCCCAAGAGGAGGCGGGGATGCTTTTAGGAAGCTTGTGGGTCCAAACTTAAGAAGAGTTCAAGAAAAGTTTCACCGGGAATAATCTTTTCTTTCGTAAACAGTTCTAGGGTTTGAAGAAATTCAAGAGAGGTTTCACCGAGAATTAATCCTCTCTGGGGAAATGAACTTCTTTGACAATTTCTAATAGTGATAGTCTGAGAAAAGTTTCACCAGGAATAATGCCTTTCTCTTTGTTCTATATTGTTTAAGCCCAAGAGAAGACAATACTGTATCTGGAAATCCTATGGGGATCTAGTTTTGACTCTATTGAAAGAGTGACCAACTGGCTTTACCTAGTTCTAGACCTAGTTGTCGGGGAAAACTCTAAGTAAATATACTAGTATATATACAGTTGATATATGACATGTATTTAAAAGGATATGAAAGAAGGACTTACAGGTGAGCAAGCTTCCAGCAATACAGTTATATATATATATATATATATATATATATATATATATATATATATATAAAAGCAAGTAAATGAAAGCTGATAAAACTTACAGGCGAGCAAGCTTCCATTATAACAGCTGTATGGTTAGTTGTTCAAGAAATTAAAGAAAGTTTAGATAACAACTAGGGATTTAAACCTAAATCAAGAGGGAAGTTGTTTTTGAAAAGATTGTTGGGGCTTATACTCAAAGAGAGGCCCAGATGAAAAGCAGTAATCGTACCGTTGTTTTGTAAACTGTACTGAGGCTTATACAATGACTGAGGCCCAAAGAGGTTTTCTATACAGAGGGATGGGTCTTACAACTCAAGGAGAGGCCCAAAGGTTTGAAAAAGAAAAGAAACGGGACTTACAACACAAGGGTAGGCTCAGATGAAAATGTTTTGAAAAGCGACGATCGCGCCGAGATTTTTGAAAACACAGTGGGACTTATACAATGACTGAGGCCCAAAATTATTTATATTTACAAAGGGGGTTGGGTCTTACTCTAAATTATAGGCCCACAATGTTTGAAAAGATTTGTTAGGGTGATAGTGATCAAAACCCAAATTTTTGGTTTTAAAATGTATTTTAATTGAATAAAAATTCAATTAAAATAATCAAATATGTGAAGAAAAAGGTCGTGATTTTGGATTTATATTTGGAAAATCATGTTTCATTCATGGGATGATTTAAAAATCATTTGAATTTTGCAAAAAACTAAGAAAGAAATATTTTTAATGTTTAAAAACAAATAAAAAATATAATTCTTTACAAAAATACCAAATATATGAAATAAATAATATTTTTGTGAA